>CM050427.1:21137063-21737063 GCA_027564155.1 Gymnocypris eckloni scoliostomus | reverse complement strand
TATATCTATCGTAGATAGATATAATTAACTCCGTGAAGAAGACTAATTCCTTTACACAATCTGTGGCGTTTCATATTTATTGTAGTTTTTTTTTTGTCCTATTGCGTGCAATTAGTTTCTTATCCTTATTTCATCACTGACAGTTTATTTATCTTCAGTGAGGTTGAGTTTTTTCCTCTCTCTCTCTCTCTCTCTTTTTAGGCTTGTATTAGTTTGATATTGACATTGGTGACAAGGATTATGAAAATTCTATGGTATCAAAGATTTTAATATAATAAGAACCTTTTTAAAAGAAAAAAAATTATTATATCGTGATATATATTGTTACCATTATATACAATTGGTGATATAAGGTTTTGGTCCTATCGCCCACCCCTAGGAGCATCTCAAACTCCATCTCTGCATGTTGTTGCGAGTTAGAGTTTATTATAACATTCATCTGGGAACGCAGCATGCACCATTTCATCAGATTTGTAAGGTATATAATTTATAAATCCATGCAAACACAGGAGAATACGTCGCAATTTCTAAATAAATACTCAAACCCTCACTCTGGGTTTACACGTTTTGAGGTCCACATATTAATTTAATTTCAGTGGCTATAGCATTTCTGTCCTAAAAAAAAGATTTGTTTTAAAGATTAAGTGGATATTTGAATTAAATGGTGCTTGTTCAATATTAAGTAAGGGTTAGATCGCACGGTATTAATGTGTAAAAATAATCAGGCAGTCAGCGCCTCCTGCAGGCCTTTGTTTTTATGCGTAATCTACATTAGCTCTATTGTTTATAATACATGTATTTTAACAGTTTGTTCAATAGAATCATGTGTTCTTACTTTTGATACTTTATTTGAACTAATCATTAATTCATCGTTACTATTATACATGTATTTTAAGTCATTTTAAAAGCTATTGTTCACTTACATCTATTTGTATTACCACAAAACATTATTATAATTATAGGGCCCTATGAAATCAGTTTTATTTCCAAACTCAGTTTTTGCCATTAAAATTGTTCTATACTCTGTTTTAATAGTTAAATAAAATTGTATTAAATCAAAAAGCCTAATTAATTTAGTTTAACAGTTTTATCTGTACTAAATTATGTTTTCTATTATTTTCTGGATTACATTTGAATGGTTCCATACATTTTAATAATCAAAAGCATCTCCAATTAATTTAATTTTTATTTTTTTTATTTAAGTTTTTTTCTTTTTTATATTGCACATTTACATGTTTCACCCAAATAAATTCTGGGAAATTATATTTCTGGTAAATACTCCTTTAAAAAGTGTTTTTTGATTATCATTATGTTATTAGACTAGAACACGAGAATATGTTGTCATTCTTACACTATAATACTGAACTTTGATTTCAGTGATTTGGACACTTGCTTATTGCACTACATGTTGCACTTTACTTTTGCTTTAAAAAGGATTTCATATAAATGTGGATTAATAAAATATTCTTATGTAAAATTGTTAGTGGGAAATTAATCGTTTAGATTAATCGAAATAAAAATAGTCGTTAGTGGCAGCCCTAAGAACAACTAAGTCTCTAGGACAATATAGACAAAATACAAACACTAATTAGCCGATCTAGACAATGAGTCACACCTGTGCATTTCATCCTAGTTGATGGGTTAGTCTTGGACTCTAACTCGTGTTTTTCATGCCCTTACCATCTAACTACAAACTTGACAACATTCATTCCCACCCATCACCAACACACACAGACAGCACTTTAGGTCTACTTCCATAAACATTACGTGTTAAACTTCAGACCCGCAGTATTTCAGCATCTCTGTTAGCTGTGGAGGCTGAGCGACACCCTCCGAGGAAGCAACAAATCTGGGAGCAGACGTTTGTCCCTTCAGCCAATCCAGTAGCGAGCAGCCAAGCCATGCAGTGCATGGTGGGTAACAAAAACTTACAGAAAAGGCTGTGCTGCTGCTGGAGGAGAGTGTAGAGGCCCAAAATGGCACCTCACCCCCAAACACGCTGCACTACGGGAGAAACACACACACAGACTGTAGGCGCCCACTTCTCATTTTGCCGTTACATACATGAATGCGCTCCCCACTCATAAGTGTACACCAAACACAAACATCTCAAACAAACACAGTTTTATCCAATTTTGTTACCCCAAATGATTGATAGCCAGCTTGAGCCCCAGCTGGAGGTCCTGATAACACGGAGGGTGACATCCCTCCACTCGCTGCACCGGGAAAAATACCCAAAGCGTTCAGATTGAGCCCTGGAATCAGGTTAGACTGTAGCTAGGGGAATAAGAGGGCAGAGATTTTTTTTCTAGAAATCAAGTTGTGCTGTACACAATTTTACACGAAGATGGAAAATCATTGCAGGCTTACATGCATGGCAGCTACGTCATTCTCGTAGGACTCACGGATTTTCTTCATGATTTCTTCTTCTGCTTTTGCACAAGCTTCTAATGTACCCTTGACGGTGATGGTGCGCTCTGGGTTATACAATGTCAGATCCTGCAGACTGGGAATGGGGGAATGTGGAAAAAGTGATTTTAAAAAAAAAAGCATTATAAAACCTGAAACTAAAATTATTACAATTGTTAGAAAAAGTTGAGAAAAAAAAATCCCCATTAAATTAATAAAGTTAAATATATTAGATAAAAAAACTAAATAACAAAAATTACTCAAACTAAAACAAAAAGCCAAACGAGTGTAAAAAATAATATTTTTTTATTATTAAATTAATGCAATATAAAGATAAAAGTTGATTATTTATTTAATATGTATTTTATGATTTATTTACTTTTCACTTGGTTGATCTCGGTCAGTTTCTCATTTGAAAAGTATATCCGCACACAAAAGTGTGGGCACCCTTGAGTTAGATTTATGGCAGAAGTCAACAGGCTTTTCAAAATCCAGAATATTAAAAAAACAGGCGCTTTTACATTTCATTTTGAAACTCTTCCGCCATCGTCTTTGTCTGTCTCGCCTCACTCTTCTTGTCAGTCAGCTCTCTTCACGTGATAAATTAAATCTGATCTATCATGTAGAGGTCTGCACGGGACTGTTTTTTTTTAGTTCCGCTCCAGTGAAGTGTTATTCTGCACCCACTCGCTTCCGCGATATATTAAACACTTTGTTCATCCGCTGTCCGCTTAGAATACATTTCTTCCTGACCGTTCCTGCTAAATTTAGATCTCGTTTCAAGAATCTCACATTTAAATTGCTAAAAGAAAGAGAGATAGGCTAACAAATAAAAGTTTAGTCTGCAAAAAATTGTATTTATTTTATTCCTCGTCAAGAGTCTTGAATTCAATAACATTTTGCTGCCAACACAGTAGGAAAAAATTGTCACAGATAGAAAAAAAAGGATACAATTCGTTTAGGCCAACATTCATCCTACAACACAATAGGAAAAAATTTGCTCAGGGAAACCAATGTAGCCTATAGGGCTGTGCGATATGACTATATATATATATATATATCGGATGGACGAAATAAAAAGTCTATCGTTTCATATTATATTCTATCGTTTATTTTGTGGTGTCGCAAAATACATTGTTTCCGGTAATAGCTTTTCATCATTTGAGTGACTGCGATCTTTATACGCCGCCCACCACGGGGCGTGAAGGGGAGACAGAAACAGGTGGAGATGAGAACGACCAGCCAGGACACAACCAGGAGCTCGTTCCTAAACGAGGGACTACATCTGTAGCATGGTCACACGTTTTTAAGCACTGCAGTTTTAAAACCACCGATTTTACAGAACAGGCTCAAACTTAAGCAACTTAAACTTTCAAACTTACGTTCAAACTTTTCAAACTTTCATGCGTTTTTAAGCACTGCCGTTTTAAAACCACCGATTTTACAGAACAGGCTCAAACTTAACAGGCTTAAACTTTCAAACTTACGTTAAGACATCTGTCTTAACGTAAAGAGTGGAGAAAGAAAAGTCATGTGTATCATCAGTAAATTAAATCTGTGATTTCGTTTTTAAAGTGAAAGAAAACTAATAATAAACCTAATGCAGTCAAAGAAAAATACAAGTGCTCACTGCTCCTGACTAAATAACCTTTGTAACATCAAAAACTATTAATTTATAGGCCATTTAATTTATACAGTGAAGAGTATGCAGTTATTTTACATTTTGATTACTACATTTCTGTAGCATACCTGAACATTTAATTTAGACTGAGCTGAAAAACCAGAAAAGCACCGTTTATTGAACTTGTGCATTTTGTTCTATTGTATTTATTTTCTGCTATTGCTTGTAATTAGATTTTTAGCACTATGGGCTATAGCAGCATTTTTAGATTTATGTTAATGTTATATATTTTTGGTTGCATTTGTGAGTTAATAAAATTTAGATGGTTGTTTAAAATGGGTATATAATATCATAATATCGATGTAATGATCGATATACTCCTGTTTTGAATCGTAATCGTATCGTAGAATTGTTTGAGGTATCGGCAAATATCGTATCACTAGGTATGAGAATCGATATCGTATCGAATCGTGATGAACCAGTCGATTTACACCCCTAGTATGAACCCACCGGTCAAGAAAACTGGGTTTATCCAGAGGGTCAAAACAGAGTCACTTCTGTACACACTGCTAGGAATCTACATAGAAATATTACTTCGAGCAATGCTTTAAAACAAAAACCTCTGTAGAATAAATGTGACATCTTAGGAAGTAGAGATCGACCGATATGGGTTTTTCTAGGACCGATGCCGATGTTTAGAGGTCAGGGTCAGCCGATGGCCGATATATGTTGCTGATTTTTAGGGCCGATATCTTGAAGTTTTCCGCTTCATTTGCATGCCAAAATATCACACTAATAATAAGTGGATGCACAACATTTCTAAATTTAATATAACTTATTGAACACTGACTTCCACCATCTCGAATCTTAATTTTGTGCACTGCACGGTATTCAAATTAAATAGATCTAAAGTATCTAAAGAAATCAATAAACTGACCAAGTATTAAATATATAAAACAGGTAATATATAAAAAAATAAACTTTCAATCATTTACATAAGTTTGAGCATTTATCAAGCAGAATTGTTCAAGTTAGTTGGAACATAAATATAACTTAAATATACATTTAAATAAAATAAATACAACTTTATAAATAAAAATCATTTCAACTGAAAAATATAAAAAATTAAATATAAACAATAGTGCTGCAAACACACTAGCAACCAGCAACATTTGTTTGTTATAAAAGACACAGAACATCTAAAGTGCTTTCTAACTTTATGCTTTTTGCAACATTCTGCACTTTTATAAAAAACAAAGTCCTCAATTAACCAACTGTGAATAAAAACTTAAATGTTTTTGTGCACTAAATATAGCAGCATCAAAAATATAATTTAGTGTAAATAAAATAGCAGCAAACCCCTCATTTTTGAGTGAAGGAAATTATGTAAACATAACAGAACAATATAAATAGGAATGTGCTTTATTTTAAATTTTAACTAAATTGCAGTACTTCCGCACTCTACCCATCTTTCACTGAAAGTTCTCAGTACTCCCAGTTTAAGAACGGCAGGTTGTCAGGCAGGAAACAGCTAACGGCTAAGCGCAGAAAACGGAGTGCGAGTCCCGAAACATGTGCAAATGATAAACTTTCACTCTTTTGTGGTTAAACTTATCAGTTAATCCGCGAATCACATGCGTGCCGAACCGTGGGGACTGGTCCGTACGGATCACGGATCTACGATCCGTTGCACCCTTAACCAAAGCTATTCACTAATGTGTTGTTTTTGTTGTTAACAGATTGCTTACACGTTACAAACCAAATTACTGCAATCTAGTAATCACACACCAAAAAAATCTGTCATGTTGCACACTCACTGCCTTGTATGCTAGGACAGTGCAAAACCCTTAGTGATTTCTGACATGCTTGATGGTTAATGTTGGAGAGGTTTAATGAGGATAATAACTGTGCGACGTTTATAGTCATTGGCCGGAACACGTCACTTTATTAGGCTGATGTCCCTTTTTATTCACAGTACACAGTAATGGAAACACACGCAGATGCGCATATTCTTGAGCAGAATTTTCATTAATGCAAATAAGTTGGATGGAAACCCGGCTATTGTCTGCATCAAACCATGCTTCCAAACAAATGTCACACACCGTACTGGGCTGCTCCAGGACAGCTGCGTGTCTCTGAGCACAGTGCTGTCTGTGAGCGGGGCGGAGTAACGTAGCCCTCAATCATGCTGCAGTGTTTGTGAGAGCTGCCGCCTTCTCCACCACACGCACAGAGTGAAATTCTCCGACTCCGATTCAGGAAAACAGAACTTATATCATTGGGTCTAATATGTTAGCAAGCAAGCTGCCGATAGTTTTCTACTACAGTCCTTAAAGTTAACTGCAAGTAAGCGAACCTTCAACCTGCTGTAGCATTATGCCAGTTCCCAACGGTTCTATGCTATTCATTTTTTCTTTCACCGAGTGAAGCAACGCGTCATAGTTTATTAGTAATATATAGTAAATATATGGCCATAGGACTTTGAAATATCAGAATTTAAGCCTTGCCTTTATCTGCCAGGACTGTTGTTGAATCTTCCAAAAGTTTTGGCTTGGGGTCCTTCACATGCAGCAACAGCACGTTCCACCGCACCAATAACACGGGGCTGCCCGCGGACGTGCCTGACTTTAAATCGCCACTACTAAAAACGGATATCGGCCGATGCCGATGTATTAAAAAAATGACAAATATCAGCCCGATATATCAGTCGACCTCTATTAGGAAGTATCGGAGATGATGAATCAAGTTTCAACTGAATTTACCTAATGCAAGCTAGAAAACAGGATCCAAAGCACAGTTAAGCATTTTGCTGACTTAAAGTATAAATAAATAACAGTATTAACACAATTAAAAAACTACTTACGGAGAGATTGTGATCTTTGTGTCAGTATCTTGTTCGATTTTCTTCAAGTTGCGTCCCTCTTTTCCAATAAGGCGGCCAACAAAGTTATTATGAGCCAGAATCTTCAAAGGGACTTCTTCAGTGCTATGCAGGTGAGAGAAGAAAGAAGGTTATAGTGTGACTGAACGTGCAACATGGAGTGTAAATGACTATTACAGTGTGGTGTAGTATGACTAATGAAGAACAGTTTGAGTATAAACAGAAACAGTATGACAGAGTGTTTGTGTATCGACGCACGTCTTAGTGTCGATTGCCTCTTTCTGCATGATCTCCATGATGTTTCGACAGGCAGAACTGCAGCCCTCTGGTGTGGAGTGAACAGTGATGGGTTTCTCTGCTGCCCCTGCATTCTCCTTACGATGGATATCAATCCTTTGCACATATACAGAAGGTATTCAACTTGTTAGAGCGGTCTGACCAAGTCTGTGTCTGTTCACTTCCCAGATGCCAATAGACACAAATAGACATTTCCACTCCTTGACATTAAGTTAACACAAAAGACAGCACGTGTGACACACTGACATTCAAAGTTCAAAAGTTTGGGGTCAATACGATTTTTTTTTTTGGCCATCACAGGAATAAATTGCATTTTAAAATATAAAACCGGTATATTTATCATAACTTCAAAATATCAGTAGTTTTATTTATTAAAGCAGCCTTTATCAGTATAAGAGATGGAAAAAAGTGTGTGTGTATATTTTTGTCTTCCAGTTTAAAAGGTTCCCATAAAATAATTGTTTTTGGAAAGTGGTTCACATTTTATGGTTTCAATTAATAGCAAGTTTACAGATATAGATATTTTTTTAATTAAAAGCAAGTAAATAGATTAAATTGTTATTTTTTCTTAGCTGCAATTCAAAAGTTGCAGAAGTTGGTTTTATTTTTAACAAACTTACATTTAAAAAATTGAAACATGGTTGCCTGTCACTGCATGATTAATTTCAAAGTCCCTTTCAAGGAAAGTCTGTGCACTCTGCCACCATATTTGCAACTCCTCCATGCAGCTCAAACAAGACCAAGTCCCAAATAAATAAATGGGGGAATCCTGAAATCTCACAAACTGCTTGCTGAACTCGCAATTAAATTACATATTTCAAATTAGCAACAAAATCTGAAATGAACAGCCCCATGAATATTGTTTATTATGCTTAAATTACATTTGAAAAGCTTATATTTCAAGCTAGAGTTCCAACGCGCTTATGATCATGCATGCGGAACGGCTGGTCCAGACTCAGGTTTCTATGGGAACCAGAGCTTCTAATGGCTGCTGCAGTGACTTTACCCATCAACGACTGGCTCTTTCATTTAGAAAACGGGACTATCCCTCCATATTGCGGGTTGCAGTTAATCCCATTCATAAGTATAAGAGTGAATCGTCTTTGTATTTCTATAGTCTTTGTAAAATTTCAACAAACCTTACATTCTTTTTTTAAAGGGGTCATCGGATGCAAAATTCACTTTTACACGTTTGAACATAAATGAGTGTTGGCTGTGTGCGCACACATCCACCCAATAATTAAAAAAATCCACCCAGTGCTTTTTTTTTTTTAAATCCCCAATAATAATGATCACTTTCTCAGATCAGGTTCTCTGAGTTTCTTAGCAGAGTAACTTAGTTCTGCAAAGGCCCCTCCCACGACTATTGAACGACACTGCTGTTTTAACGTGGACCCATTTTTTATGAATCTTTGAAAAACGCCTTTTGTATTGTACTAGTTAGCAAATTCCACGGCTAAATGCGGCTTAAGTTTACAGTCTCATGAGAACTGCTTGTCTCCCCATGGAAGAGATGGGTGGGGCCAGCAGCTCATTAGCATTTAAAGGGACATGCACCGAAACGGCATACTGTAAACATAGCTGTTTTCAAACAAGGTAAAAAGTGTGTCATTTTACACTACCATTGAGAAATTTTAACCAAAGCATATTATAGACTTTGAGACCCCAAAGAATCAGATCAACTTGCAGAAAATGGGCATTCCATGACCCCTTTAATCAGAGTGATAAGTTAACTTATTAGTCACATTATTTTGTTGCTTCATATACCACTTCATATATTTTTTGATGTATAACTCCTATAAATCACAAAAGATCTTGATAAACCGGCTTAAAGAGTATTTTTAAAATTCAAAAATACATTTAGTGCCAATACTTTGCTTGTAGAGCCTTATGTGCTCAGTGTGAATGTTGTAAAATCGTAATATGGGCACTAAAATAAATATGCGGTGCTAATGTGCACTGTGAGAAACAGGACTGTTTACAACTAAGTACACTGAGTTTTCTTACTTTGAGTGAGTCTGCTTGGTTATGTTGCGGATGGTAGCACCTTCCTTGCCAATAATAGCTCCTACAAACTGGGTGGGCACCAACATGCGTAGGGGCACGTCTGACTGTAGTTTAGGTCTTGCGCCAAGATTGGGAGAGCCTTGGCGAGGCGGGCCGCGCGGGTTGAAACCTCTCCTGCCACCCACGGCAGGGTCATCTGCTGCAGCAGTCTCATCAGGGATATAGGAAACCTTTAGTGCGTAGTTCTCCATAAGGAAGCCATTTAATTTATCCAACGCTCTGGAAAAAAAAAACGCAACAGAAGAACGGGAAATATGACATTTTTTCATTCAACTCATTTTTAGGCATGATGCGTTTGAAAGTTACATTTGAGTTAAAGGCCAAAAGCCATAATACTTGTTTTTGTCTGAATGGAATATTATGCTTGAATAAAATAGTTTCTTGCTGCTTTGGATCACATTATAGTACAACCATAAAAACTACTGAAAAAAAGGGCCTCATTTATTAATACATTTCTGCATTGCAGTAAATATTCATAACTTCAATCTTGCATAATTTTTAACAGTTCAATGCAACAGTTTATGGAAGAATTGTTGTATTACCATATCAGTTTTTTTTTTACTGTTTTTTGTTCAAAACAATGCTGTCTTTGTAAGCGTAAGATAATTTTTAAAATAAAATGTTTCTGTCCAGTTAATATTCAAATTTGTATTGCATAATGTCACAATTCAATGCAACAGTATGTGCAAATTTTTTATTCTGAACATGATTTCAATTTTTGGGCAACAGTCTATGTGACTGAGACAAAGGGCATGAAAACATCTCCGCTTTTCTGTTTCCCTCTCAAACAGGACACATGTAAAACTTAAGCAAAACTGATGGGGGGGGGAGTTAAGTGCATGAGGCTTAGACGTGATGGAATGCAGGAGCCTTTTAAAACCACCAAATCTTTCATTGACATCCACTAGCGGATGGTAACAGGAACTCCCTATTGTACACTAACAACTGCTGAAGATTCTTTTATTGGAGTCTTTGCCATTAGTTTACCAGACTTCTTCACCAACCCCTGAGACTGCAATGCAGTTCTACCAATCAAACAGTAGGTGGCACTGAATGAGTTATAATTGCTGAATAAAACCAAATAGCAGTGCATGTGGAACTGACGGTCTCACATTTCACTGTGAGACATGGGACAGCGATGCTCTGGAGGGGGTGTAGTGGTGAATGAGGTGGCCGAATCGGAGGCGGATGATACTCACTCTCTGGCTTGGTCCTTGGCGGCATATCGCACGTTGACAACAGCAGTCTCTGTGTCAGTGTTGACTAAGGATGGAAGAGAACGAAGGAAGACAGAGAGGGAGAGATTAACTAATCTTTTAATATTTGGATTTTCTTAAGCGAGGGCCTGTTGAGGAGCACATCCTACCTTGTTCACAGCTCTCCACTGTGCCGTACTGTGCTAACAACCCGTCCAAAACCTGTAGGTGAAGCAAGATACATTTTAGACTGTGATTAAGATGGTGTAAGCGACTAGACATTGTAGTAGAGGGGGTATAACTTCAAAAATGACCAGATACAACAGTCATGCTGTCAAAAAAATGTAAACAGTTAAGACCCAAAAGTAATTTATTATTACCATAATGTTGTTTAAAACAGTATGACTGACTGACTTCTGTGGAAGCATTTTTTTTCTCCATACAATGAAAATCAGTGGGCATTTTCAAAATGTTAGTCTTTGCATTAAGCAGAAAAAAGTAATACCGAACTGTAACAGAAATTGTTTTGGTCACTTCAAGATTGCGATGAAATGAGTAGCAAAATATTTCATGGGAATATTACACTTCATTAATGAAATGTAAAATTGTAATTCCATTCTTGCATAATTTGTCACAATTCTATGCAAAATGTATACAAGAATTGATTTAAGAACATTATTTCATGATTTAAAAGCACAGGTCCCTGAGAAACTAAGCATGAATTCCAAAATCTATATTTCTCTTCAGTATTGTCCATTTTTTGGGCAAAAGCAAGGCAAATGAGGTGCAAATTTGTGATGCACTTCCGAGTGTAACGGATTACCCAAAAAAAACGGCTTTTGTCTGGATTGAGGTGTAGGCGTTGCATGCAAAAATTAACGTGGATGGACTTGATCTTGCAGGGGCAGGACTTCAGTTTTGACTAATTCTATACATGTCAGAAGTGTGTAAAAAATATTTTAAATGATTTAGATCTTGACCAAATATTGAAAATCAAAAGCAAACTCAGCTTTTGTGTAATTGCTTTTATTTTTTTTCAGCCTCTCCAAATAAATGAATAAATAATTCAAGAAACCACTGTTTTACACCTCATTCACTGCAGCTCTTTGCTTCTACCACTCCTGCTTCCGGAGGATGCGTGCAAGCAATACCCATTGGACAAGGATATAAGGAAGCCTACAGGCTTTTACACACACCAGCCCCCTATACGTCACACATACTAATGCCCACAACCCCCCTTACTGCCACCACTTCCCTTCTCCATTCCAAGCCGTCCCATTGGTTGGCGTGTGCATTACTATGGAATTCCCAGCAGCCATTGGACATTTCCAGCCATTGGCTACGTAAACAGTCAATCATTGAGTCCAGGCCAATAAGACAAGTCTTCCTTCAATCGGGTGAAAGAGGAAGGGGGTGTGGTTGGGTTTCAGACACCATGCAGTGAGAAAGGGGGAGGAAGTGGGGTTGATCTACACATTCTGGGCGTCATCACATGGAATAGGCCTGCAGCCAGATGGGGCAGCAAGTTAAAATCAAGCTCGACTAAGCTCTCCTGAGCATGGTCACAGCAAAACGCACACATCCCCAATGCTACGAGATCACAGATAACACACACACTTCAAGATCTCAACATACGCCCACAGTAACAAGACGTCAATACAAACACAAATATATTCTATTTGAACACAATTGGATGGTCAAACTCAGAGAAACAAAGAAAGAGATTAAATAACTAAATCTCGCTCAAGTAGGTACTTGACATTTTCGCAGCCTGACATCATGTGACTGCGGATTGATTTTGGGCTGAAATAAGAGAAATAAAATTGTGCTATAAATTTAGACTGTTTATTTGTAAATCCATGGGAAATTAAACAATTACACATGGTCCATTTTTTTAGGTTAACATTTGGTGCATGCCAAGTTGATGCATCGTACACATAACAAACTCTTGTAATATTTAGCATAAATTTAGAAGAGCATGTTTAAATAGTTTAACTGAATTTGCACCTAAAACAGTACCATATCAACATATTAGAATTATTTCTAACACTGGAAACATGGAGGAATGGCAGCTGAAAATTAATTTTGCCACCCCAGGTATAAATTACATATATTCAAATAGGAAAAGAGAAAAATTATTAAAATGGTAATGATTTCCCAAAGTATTATAGGTTGTCACTATATTTTGTTCAAATAAAAACGACCTACTGTTTGGTCAGAGATGTATTTAACTTTTTTGTATTAATTATTTTACTGATAAAAAAAAAAACCTTCCTTTTAGAAAATCCCTCTGGAAAACATAAAAACTAAACAGGTTTATGGTAATTTCATTAAAAAATTCTCAATTGGAGTCATACCTAAATAAGGTTATTAAGCCCATAGCTATTGTTACACAAGGCATGTGGCCATTAACATAGGACATTTTCTTACACTTAGAAACAGCTAGAGTAAGTGCAAATAAATTTTACTAAATTCCGGTGTCAGCTGAATTTTTCTGAGAAACCTGTTGTACATAATCTACTACATGCCTTCTGTCGTCTGATTGATAAAATTATACTAAACGACCTTTCATTTAAAGTACTCAGTTCCTGGTACATGCGTGTTTTTGCTGTGAATTCTTCTACTGGCTTTTAAAGTAAACAAACTAAATATTGTAAGTAATATTTTAGGATGTACACTTACTGGACTGAAGTAGCTAAGACTTAATTATCCATAATATTAGAGGGGGAGTTAATAGGTTTGCCCTTAATATGCTTAATATGTTTGCCCTTCCACAAAAACGACAGAGCTTAGATCATATAACAGCATTTAAATAATATCTTACATTATTGGGAGAGAACTGATATTTATATTAAACTCATGGAAGTAGTTTCCTATACGGTTATAAAGCGGATACAATTCTGATACAAGCTATCAGAATTTAATCTTACTTTTTAAATATCAGCAACTGCATCAAATTACATATTTTTGCATATACGAACCATAAAAGCTTCATATCAAATTTAACCCTCAAAAACAAAATAGCCACACAAACGTTTTTTTTTGTTTAAAGATTCAATAAACCGCTCCATATAACATTTAAAAAAAAATACTATTATATGTCAGCTTTAACAAACAAACATCATATTGACAGGGAACACTTTGATCATGATTTATACATTGATATTGCCTTTAGATTATTCTCAACATTTCATATATTGTCGCTTTGGTTTACTGTGACGGCAAACAATCCTATTAGAAATTTACTCATTTTACCTGTAATAAAATATGCAATAAAGACGACAGCAGCAAACACACAGAGCCCAAAATGAACAAATGCGAGTAAAGGGGGAGCACGTTTAGAGGAAGTAAATAACGAGTTTGCAGCTCAACTGCAAAAAAACCAAACAAATTATAAATATGTTCTGAACTTCACTAAAATATAAATAAACCAAATAATACAAAGACATAAAACAAGCAATGTATGGTCTTAGTAGACAGTTTAACAACTTCTGCCTCAGTGGAAAATTGACCAGCAAAAGTTTATCTAGGATGCCCATTTCCCTCCCTGGAACGTGACACGTGGAATATTCCTCACGTACAGCCACAAAACCAGAAACGAGGCACAACACAACACTGGGTCTTCACATTTTTATTACGGGTGCCATTTCATATGTATGTAGCCCAAATAATTTCACATATGATTAGTTGACCCTAAACGACTTTGAATGTTACCAACTTTGCAAGGAATAACCTAAATGCCGTAAGATTAAAAAAATACAGCATTAATAAATAGAAGTGGAAAAATTTAAAATATGAAAAATTGTTAGTAAGAAATAATTTGTAATATTTCCAAATGTACCTGAAAAACACAACACCACACACCCCAGGAGCACCCTATTACATAACATGTCGCCAGGGCTGGGGAGTAACGAAATACATGTAACGGCGTTACGCATTTAAAATACAAAATATCAGTAAATTTCATTATAATTACATTTTAAATATGTGGTAATCAAATTACAGTTACATCCTAAACGTATTTTAGATTAGCAAAGTGATTACTTTGAATTAGGGATGTTCATTTTAACCGTTAACCGACCACTAAAAATTGACCGATTAATACAATCAGTTAAATGGCTTAAAGTCACTTATTTATTTTTTCAGTAATTTATCAAAATATTTTAAAAAGGTTTGCTGCATGGTTAAAATAAGCTACGCGTATATATATATAAAAAAAAACACGTTTTGTTTAGAGCGAGATTTTATTTCAATCAGAAATAGGCCCACACGAATTACAATCATTACAACAGCACTGTAAACATAGCTAGACTATTTTAGTTCCCCTCACTCCACAACAAATCCTTTCAATTAACAGTTGGCTATTTAGAAAAGAACAAGAATTAAAAATAAGCTATAGCTATAAACGACAAACCAAAACGAATTTAGGCTAAAACGAAACTGAAACCAATGTTGGGTCTCTCGCTCGAATAAATCAAATGTTTCCATATTCGCGATATATTTGAATGCAAAAATAATTTACCTTTTATGTAGTCCTACAGCACTCGCGTTCCCATATCCACGTAAAACAATGTTTTGCATAACTTCACGGCTGTACGGTGATTTTACTACACATTTAAATGGAGCACTGTTTTTTCCATATGTTTGACTGGTTGTTTTTTATAATCATAAATGAACAGGCTACATTGTCAAGGTAGAATGCTTAAATGTGTGCGTATGCGGCGCTGGATCAATTACTTTATTTTTTTTCCATTTCTAACAGTGGAAGCAACTACTCCTCTTAGTCATGAAGATAAATAAAAGCAAACCTTTCACAATTCTGATTGAGTACATTCACAATAAAAAAATATTTTCTTTTTTGTAAAACAAGCCAATAAAATTTGATGCCGCTTTCTGCCAAAAATGAACCGAAACACTGCATACGCTAAAAAACACTGGGTTAAATAACAATTTGGGTTGTTTTTAACCCAAGGGCTGGGTCAATATACGACAGAACACATTTGGGGTTAATTTTATCAAGTAAATTGTGTTATTTATTTAACCCATCATAAAGGGTTGATTTAACTCAGCTCATGGGTTGATTCATTTGTATTATAATACTAGGTTTTTTTTTACTTTATGCATGAAATAATGTTTACAGATCGACATAAATCCTATAAACTTTTGTAAAATACTCCACAACCACTGGTTTACATAACTTCTTTATTTCTCATTTACAGAATTGTTTATCTCGTTTATATGTAAGCTATACACATTGCCTAATTAATCTTGTTTAACAAACATTAGAAGTAAAGATTAAACCGACGTAATTCACGAGTAAATCGACCACTCTGTAATTCCGTTTCTACCCTAACGACGCTGGCTCTCGCGCCCGAGCTGGAGTCGTGTTCGACAGGAACTGATCACATCTCTGTATTTTTGTCTTGATTTGCGGTATACGGTACATACCTCGCCATTTTGTATTTGGATTAAACAAATAAATAAAAGAGAATGTAACCATGTAGGCATATATAATGTGCAAAAAGGATTACAAACACATTGCATTCTAACATTGCTATCTAAAAACTAAAATAATGCTGTTAAAAGCAAAGTTAAATTTACTAAACTAATTTTATTTTTATAAAAGCACAGACTAGGCTAATTGAGTAAAAAGGCTATTTTGATTACCCCATTGCAGTCACTTTACAGTTAGTGCTGTCATACAAATATACTTGTAGGCTTAAAATGCCCAACTATAAACATTTCAGCTAAATTTATATTTTAGTCAGAGTTATTGCGCTCCTATTTCATTGAGATCTGTCTGTTTCGCGCGCATGCGCACGGTGGCGCATGTTTAGAACCAAGTGAAGTGAAGCGAAAAAACACAAAATGGAAATATTTCCATGTCTTTCTAACATTTACAGATGGAGAATATACCTGTGAAATGTAAGTAATGCATTTAGGAAAAGAGCACATAGCTCAAACAGCACGTCTCTGTCAACGGCACACGCAGCGTTTCTGTCAGAGCCGCTTTAAACTCAAAGATTTCTCATTGCTGATACACAATTTATTCAAATTTAATCATGATCGCAAGGTTCATGTTTACGCTGTTAATATGCACGTTCGCTAAGAAGCTAGTTTCTTAATCTAGTAATTACATGTATTTTAAAAAGTTGAACTTACATTAATTTGACATGGCTTTGGGCTCTCTTGTGTGAGGCGCGAGTGCAACGATTATAGATGTCCCTATAGAAAAATGCAATAAATATGCGTTCTGTGTGAACAGCTTGGTTTCAGTTGAGGTAAACATCTTCTCCACATTGATGTTCTCTTTTTCCACTATATTTTGAATGTGCAGCACCGCATCGAGTAGGTTCAACTGGACAGGCTAAACAAAAAGCATTGAGATGCTACGAAACCTTGTCATCACATTTTGTGCCAAGCTGCCTGACAGACACCTAAAATTTGAATGCAGCGTTTTGCATTCGAATGTGGATTTTAAATTCGACGAATATTTGAAATATAATTTTTTTAACAGTCCTACAGCACAGTAGCGATTTTATCAATAACATAAAATGTTCACAAACATATTTACCGAACAAATGCTTTAATTCGATGCCGCTTAGAACTGCTCTCTCCTGAAGACGACGCAAAATCCCTGCGATAAATAACCCAACCACTGGGTTACTGTAACCCAGGATCTGAGTAACACTAAAAAACTACCCAAATATTGGGTTGATACATTTGACCCAGAGGCTGGGTAACACAAAAACTACCCAAACACTGAAAAAACAACAACAACAAAATTATCCAAAAGGTTCAACCCAGCATTTTTTTTGAGTAGGCTGCTTGCTGCACAGTTTTCTTTTGTTTACTTAAATTATTATTTAAGTGAAAATATATTTCTAGTATAGGCCTATTTATTCATTATAATATATAGCGCCTAGCTTTATTATATTTTTCTCCGCTCGCAGAAGCGCTGCGGTTGCATGATGTGATATGATATATGATCATGTGAATAATCATGTTCTGTTTGCTGCTTTTTTAAAATGTAAAATTAATCCTCGGAAAACAAATGTTAATATTTGTAATGGGTCAGACACTTATTCTAATTTAATTCAGTTCTAATTGTCTAAAATATTCTTGTCAGTAAACTGTTAATAATCAGTTAATGAGAGTTGGTTGTCGGTTAGGAAAAATAACCGAAATGAATCCCTAATTCGAATTTTAATGTAATTTCTTAATTTAATATTTAAGTAAACCGTTTGAGGATTTTAAACAATAAGGAAACTGCTTCTGTTGGGAAAAAAAACTGAGTGCAGCCACCTGTTTATTTATCAACTCGTAGTGAGAGTACACTCATCATCACGACACAACAGAAAGACATTAGCGCAATGCATTTCTCTCGTGGAAATACAAAGACTAGTTTATAAATCTGAAAAAGGATGTAACCGTGCAGTGCAATGCCTACCTGCAACGAAACTTATATCAACATCGAAGGATACAACGTCTAATCTGAAAAAGCAGCTTGAGGGAAGTTGTTCTTGATCTTTGAATTTTTTTATTATTTTATAAATTTTTACTAGTGGTGGGCATAGATTAATTTTTTTAATCTAGATTAATCTAGATTAAAATGGCTCATTTGAATTCTGCCGAAGGCATTCAGAATATGTGTGCTACCCAAATAATGACTAAAAGTAAGTATTTGAGAACGGGTTTCTCAAGCCAGGTGGCGCATTAGACCAGGGCTTATCTCCTGTTTCCAAAATGCATCACAAACTTTAATCTCTTCCCGTCCCAATCCCACAAAAAACTGGGGAAAATCCCGTTCCACTCCCGGAAGAATGACTCCCATTCCCTCCCACTCCCGTGTTGTTGTTTTTTTGCCGATAACTGTCAATTACAGTAAAAATATAGTACAGATCACAACGTGCCCACCTTATAAGTTGAATAAAACCCAAAATGTAGTTTTTGTTATTATATTGAACTGAAAGCCATCTTATGCACAGTGTTGCACAGATTAAATTTCATGTAAATCATCCATGCTAACACACACGTCTTCTATTTTTATTTTTAGACATTTCACTCTCTATAGATATATTTTTCATAGACGGAGTTTGAAGTTTCTCGCTCAAGTTTACTGAGACCTAAAGCGCATCCTGTTTGCTTAAAAGCGCATAGCGTTTCGTTGTTATTCTGAGTGCACACAAATAACGTAGAGTCTTTACAGATTCGAAAGATGTATTAGGCTACTTTTATCTGTATGACCAAAATGACGGAGATTTTAAGAGCAAGTGAGCGCACCGGAGCCTGTCCTGCAGCAAGCGCTTCACACAAACACTTCAATAGCGCACATTTCTCTAGGTTAACATCATATTGAGCGGCCATGTAAAGTTGCTACTACATACATCTTTCAGATGAAAAGCCATATTTGAGGTTGATGAATGATAGGTGAGCATTTGGATGTCCTGCCCGATTGTATTACCACATAGACCAGCCGTTAACAATCTGTCCATCACGGACTGCCAGCCTCTAGTTGAAGACTCGTTCTCGCCCCTACAGTGCAATTCGGCTAGGTATACATCCACGCTAAAATATCAGGGTGAAAGTCATCATAGCTTGCGTAGTATAGACCCAGCTCCCAACCCAACTTTGAGAATAGATTAACGGCGATATTTTTTTTAATCGCCGATAAGAGTCTCACGTTAACGCAGCACGTTAACGCCGATAACGGCCCACCACTAATTTTTACGTTTAATATTTCTAAGAATTTAATTGAAAAATTACACCAAATTCTCCTAGAATTCACACTTTGCATTCAGTTAAGAGATCCATACAAATCATG
Organism: Gymnocypris eckloni scoliostomus; assembly: GCA_027564155.1. NCBI lineage: Eukaryota > Metazoa > Chordata > Actinopteri > Cypriniformes > Cyprinidae > Gymnocypris > Gymnocypris eckloni. The sequence continues at coordinate 21,717,768 of CM050427.1, read as the reverse complement.
CATGAAATAAAAGTTAATGAATCACACGATAGCTGTGTGTGTTTTTCTAATGAATAAAGATCTCAAGTTCATCTGTAATGTTCAAGAAAAAAAATTATCTTTGGCGCGGTAATGCGAGTTCATGATTCGATTCGTGAACATGATTCTTTGAGTCAACCTTTTAAATTTAAGTTCACATTAAACTGGATAGATCTGGGGTATTTTTCCCAAACGCATCATTAGCAAACTGTGGTTGTCAAATTACGTTGAACTACAATGACCATACTTGCGACCATAGTTGTTTTGGGAAATGAGCCCAGTCAATTTTGACTTAGCGATTATTTTGTGCCGATCGCTTCTCCATAGAGAGGATTATGAAGTAATCACTTAAAGTTTGGTTCATTCATTAAACAAATCTATTGTATAACTTAGAGAAGCATACTTGGAGAAGTATTTCAAAGTATTCTAAAGTATTTCGATACTAAACCAGAGTAATCTAACAAAATAAATTACGGATTACTTTTTAAAGCATGTATTGTGTAATCTGTAGTGAAATACATTTTAAAAGTAACCTTCATAGCCCTGGATGTCACTGACTAAATCTATGAGGGAAAGCACTGCGAGTGGCCATTTTAATTGTAGTTATTGTAGACTCTAAAGTTTCTTTAAATCATTACATTTAATCCAACATCAAGGAGGTAATGACCTACCACTTGTAATAATACATTTAAAAAGTAACTGATAGTTGGGAAGCCCCCCGGGCCTGATTTTACATATAACTAGGGGGACTATGACTAGAACTACGGGGTCTCAGCCCCTCCCAGCTCCCCCAGTAATTCAAACACTGGAGGAATCTGTTATGGACGGAAAAGCTGAGGAAACAATGCCAGAGCACAATGCAGTTTTTAATCTGAACTGATTCCTATGATTAGAGCCATTTTGTGGACCTCTGTAAGGCTCTATTCACACACACAGCACAACAGGAAGGAAACGAGAAAGGGGGACGAGCAAAGCTAGCATGTCATGCAAGTTTTCAAAGGGTCAGTGAGAGCTTGTCTCGAGCAGGAGGGCAAAGAGCGGTGTACTGAGCCGGACACGCGAACGCTTCTACAGATGGTTTGATCTGATAAGTGAAGGACAATAACAATTGGTTAGGTCAGTGGTTCTCAAACTTTTTCAGGAGGAGGCCCCCTTGCGTAGGGTGAATTCTTTTGTGGCCCCCCCAAAAGAAAACTCATGACGAAAACATCCCCAAACTTACAATTTTACTTACAAATTTTAGATTGTACCAAAAACAAATTAATTTACAAATGAACAATGCTGGAACAACAATTCTGTTTGTAGCCTAATGTCTCTGATGTTGAATATACAAAATTGGTTAAAGGCTACATTTCATAAAATATAACAAATTGTTATAAAATAGTTTTGACAGTTAACAATAATATTGTCTGGTAAGTGCAACAAAAGTATTAAATACTGAACAGTTATTTAGGATGTCCATAGTAGAAGATCAATACTGAAAAGTTCATTTACATTTGATTTGTAAAAAAGTGCATTAAACTTCTTACATTTTAATTGAGTAAATGACAGTGGCTCAAGTTTGGTTTGCAATTTGAACAGCAATCTGTTTGTTTTTTCAGCAATCTGTTTTTCTGTAAGAAACATGAAAAATGTCTGCTCTACTTAAAAAAGAAATCGTTTTCAATATAGAAGACATATACAATATTATACAAGTTTTACAATATAAAAGAAATCTTGCAATGCAGATTTTGCTCCTCCCGAGCATCACCGGCACATCGGATCGCGTGAGGCTTTTTACATTTGGCTATTCGCAGAGCTGCAGGATACGATGCTTGCTGTGCTTTCGTGTATTGTCGTGATATGTTAGTCAGTCGTACCTTTTGCTTGATGTATTCTTCTTTCTTTCTCTGAAAAAATCCTTACTTTTATTCGCAATTAATTGTTGTGACATGTCGGTTGAGTTTCAGTGCTTCAACGGATCACATTTTCAAGCACAGTGTGCACTGTTTTCTGCCGTCACTATATTCCATAACGTCATATTTTATGTACGAGTAGTCACATTTACGCAGTTTCGTTTTTTTCACGCTGGGCTCTTCTGTATTTACCTTCTCAGCTGAGACACTGCATCCTCTATCTAAAAACTTGTACATTTTAAATAGTCTTAGCATTTATCAGTGTGTTCGTGTCGATGTGTTCACTAGTAGGCCTACGTCAACGGTTTGGTGACGTTTCAGCGTAGTGTGCTGAGCATAATTGATATGTTTTAAATATTTCGATTTTTTTAAATACATCATAGTTCAGATAGGACAATCCTACGACGGCGTTTTAGTGCCACATAAAAAAAAAAAATTCTAAGATTACGAGATTAAAGTCGTAATATTTTGAGAATAAAGTCGAAACTACGAGAAAAAAGTGGAAATGTTACGAGAATAAAGTCGTAATATTTCGAGAATAAAGTTGTAATATTTCGAGAATAAACTCGTAGTAATACGCAGGGGCGGCGCCAGCGAATTTTGAAGGCAGGTGCTGAGGGGGTGCTAGATCACTGACCAGGGGAGCTGCGCAATTGTATATATTAGTGATGCACCGATCATGATTTTTCGTGGCCGATTCCGATACCGATTTTTTTCGAGCAAACTGGCCGATTCCGATTCCGATACCGATTTTTTTTCCTTTAAGCAACCAACAAGAAATAATGAAAGATTCTAACACAAATAAAGTGTTTATATAGTGAATATAGATTTGATTTAACATGTATAATATTTGTTTAAAAATATATATATTTAAGAAAAAGTTGCCCCCAAATTCATGTCTGTGGTGTTTCAACAATGGATGTCACCCTTTAAGAAAAGGGAGAATTCTATTTGGACTACTTCCTATGTGTAAGGTCACTGCAGGTGCTGGTTGATCTGAGGGGTGCATGGGGAGTACATTCTTTCTTATACATTTTGAAGCTAGCTAAATCTCTGACAAATTTCATGTGTTGTCATTAGTGTATGTGGTGTTATGTTGATAACTTGCAGATCTGGCATATTTTATAAACAAAATATAAATACATACTTGTTGATATTTCCAAAATGTCCCCTGATCTTGAAATCATCATGATGGTAGCCTCCATTTTAGAAAAGTCTAAGCTGATTTGTATGTGGTGTTACTGTCTCTGGTGTTAATGCATTTTCTGGTAACACAGAGCCTTTAGTAACTTGCATTATAAGGTCTGTGGTGTTATAATTACGTCTGTGGTGTTACTTCAATATGACATAGTGGCTGTGTCACAAGTTTTTGATTAAAATTATTTACAATTCAAAATGTTCTTAAGCTTTTATTTTAATGGATATAGCATATTAAACAAATTTTAAATGCCTATCAATATATTTTATTAGAAAACAAACAAGCATCTTTACAAATTCTGCCTCTCATGTTCAACTGGTCAACCCCAGTTGAAGATGGACCAAGATGGTTTTTAAATTGGGTTGAAACTACATAAAACTGGCCTTAAATGAAAACATTAACAGTAACCATGTGAAATTAAAGGCAACATTTGCATAGTTACAATCTAAACAACACAACCAACACACATTCAACAGTCCAAACAAAGATGTTACTTAATCAACATTTGTTGTCATTTTTAAAATTGGTGTAAAGAAAAAAGGTATTTACCAGTGAAACTAAATAAAGCCAAAGTAGGCTATATAAATAAATTATTCCAAAATGTTAAATCAAATAATGTTTAGTGCACCGAGCAAAAGCAAAGATGCTACAGCTCGTGCTTGTTAAATCGAATTAAGTCAATGTAATTTTAAGGTAAAATAAAAATAATAATCTTGTACAGAACTGACGTTTATACGTTTGAACGTTTTATTCTTTACAAAAAGTAGCATTTCAGCTTTGTCACAAGTTAGTCTGTTTCTTTTCTCATCCAACACGTGAGAAGCTGCGCTGAACAACTGTTCACGGTCTATTCTTGTGCAGGGCGTGGACAGATACGCGCAAATTCTAGTGATGGGAAGTTCGGATCATTTTACCGACTCGGACCTTTGAGTCTCGCTTAAGATGAACGAACGACTCGAAAAACCCAAGACTCGAAACAGGTGAACTAATTCCAGTACAGAACCTTTAGGATGGTGCGCATGCGCGACTGAACGAATCACTCCCCGAAACGACTCGTTCTTCTCGAGTCTCATTAAAGATCCGTTCAAAATGAATGAATCGTTCAAGACCGACCCATCACTAGCAACTTCAGCTAGAGCAGCAAAGGAAAGCGGCTCTTATTTGTGTGCCAGTAATGTTACACCAACGGCAGTTCGCTTCATTGTATCTGTTTTTCTGTGTTTGTGCTTCTGCCGAATGTCTTCCACACAAATGACATGTTCGCACTTTCGGAAAAATCGGCCGAAAAAAAGACAAAAACCGGCCGGTTGCCGATCGCGCATTATAAGCAAAAACCGTCCGGTTCCGATCTTTGGCCGGTCAACCGGTGCATCCCTAGTATATATATATGTTAATGTCGCAAACTTGGAAATATTTCTGTTTTAAACCGTGAAGGCGAGCCAATGGATATTACATCAGCAACGTGAAAATTTTGCGCAAGAGGTATGCCGGTGAACGTCTTAATCTCAGTAAATTAGAGAAAGTGAAAGTAAAAACGGAATAACGGAGTAATGACGAAGCTTTCGGCATTTGACGCCGCTTATTCTCTCAGAGACGAATCTATACTTCAACATATACTGATAACGGTATACCTAGCTGTTTTAATTTATTCCCTTAATATTTCTCGTGGCCTGTACATAGTGAAAAAAAGAGAAGAAACGCAGCTATTTCGTGTTAAACAGGTTGTTTTTTTAAAGTCGGTGCTTAAAATAGGCTAAAGCTTATTATTTCGTTGATTTGTATTGATGACTGCAGTGTTAATAATAGGTCTATTACTCCTTGTATAATTATAGACCTGTTTTAACATTTTATTTGAGGAGTAAAAAGCCAATCTTTTGTTATCTATCTATATCCATCTATCTATCTATCTATCTATCTATCTACACACACACATTATTAATCGGTCTAATATCAATAAATATGAGCAAAACTTGGCTACTCAATTTTTTATAAATTATTTTATTAATCACAATTTAAGATATTTTATTTTATTAAATTAAACAAGCACAATATTCAGCATCCAATCCAATATTCTTGAAGATTTTGCATATTGACATTCATTGAACAACATTTCAGAATTTCAGTCAAGGGCAATATCAAAATGCACCCATAGCACTGGAAATATCAACTTGAAGTTGTACTAGCTGCAGTCTCTGCATCCGCGGCAAACGCGTCAGCGGACTCCTCCGTTTCAGAATCAACATCTGAAACGTTCTCAACATCGGACAAATTTACGTTTATGTTCTCATTTTCATCAGGAACTAAACTACAATTACGAGATCGCTTACTTGGCAGAAGGAACCGCTCCATTTTTTATTTTATAAAAAGCGCGTAGCTAATTCAGGTGACCCATCACGTCACATATATGATACGCATACGTAATGAGTAAAATGTTTTTATTTTATTTGTTGTTTTAAATTATTTATTTATTACAATATAGGCTGTATAAAATTGCTTCCAGAATTTTTTTTTTTGGGGGTGCTATGGGGGTGCTTTGGTCTTTCTTGGGGGAGCTGAAGCACCTGCTAGCCCCTCCCAAAGCGCCGCCACTGGTAATACGAGATTAAACTCCTAATATTTTGAGAAAAATCACAGAATTGCTAGAAACAATGGATGTGGAGGATTTGGTTAAATCCTACTTTAGATTAGGATTTAGCAATAAGGAAATTCTTTGTCTTTTGGCGCATCAGCACGGAGTTATAATTAGTAAAAGGACACTGCAGCGGTTATGTAGGAAACTTAATTTATTCAGAAGAAAAATCAGACAGACATTGAGGAAATTGCCTCTTTTGTGCAGTCTGAGATGGCAACCAGTGGTCGACCAAGGATATCGATGGTTACATCTGCGTGCTAGTCGAAGAGGATATGTTGTTTCTCAAGAGACTATGAGGATGGTGATCAAAGAAATCGACCCTGAAGGAGTTGAACTTGCGCTCGACATCTCCGAATATGCCATAATGCCACAACGCCGTTAGGACCCGGCTGAAGTACTGGCGCGTCGTTATTTTTTCTTCTGAATAAATTAAGTTTCCTACATAACCGCTGCAGTGTCCTTTTACTAATTATAACTCCGTGCTGATGCGCCAAAAGACAAAGAATTTCCTTATTACAATCCTTAATCTAAAGTAGGATTTAACCAAATCCTCCACATCCATTGTTTCTAGCAATTCTGTGATTTTTCTCAAAATATTAGAGTTTAATCAGACATTACGAGTTTATTCTCGAAATATTACGAGTTTATTCTCGAAATATTACGACTTTATTCTCGTAACATTACGACTTTATTCTCGTAGTGTTTCGACTTTATTCTCGTAACATTTCAACTTTATTCTCGAAGTGTTTCGACTTTATTCTCGTAACATTTCGACTTTTTTTCTCGTAGTTTCGACTTTATTCTCGAAATATTACGACTCGTAATCTTAGAATTTTTTTTTTTTTTATGTGGCACTAAAACGCCGTCGTACAATCCTGACTTGCATACAGGTAAAAATAAAATAAAATGTAATATTCTAGAATTTCTTTGCGGCCCCCCTAGTGCCATCTAGTGGCCCCCCAGGGGGCCGCGGCCCCCAGTTTGAGAACCACTGGGTTAGGTGTACATTTTTTTTTAAATTTTTTTTTTTACAGCATAGGCTTTTAAAAGATCTGATCTAAACTATCATCCATACTAAACAAGAAAATACATTTACCATTCGCCCAGAGTACAAATAAGGAACATTTATTTTCATTTAACAAAAACATGATGAGGCTTCTTAAAGCTTGGACCTCAAATCACATTTCAAAAACGAACACGGACAACAGGCTACCTCTTAAAAGACAGCTAAGAACGTCGGATTTAATAAATATGAAGGATAATTGAAAATGCAAAATATATTTTTTGGGAGTGTATTGGTCCAAGATGTCAAATTCTAGGACATTACTCAGGAGGGTTGGTGGCTCAAATACCAATATTTCTGAGGTGTAGCGGTGAGCCAGCAAGTAATAGTACTGCTAATACAACATAACACCTAATACAAGCCCCTTCACCTTCGAGAACTGGAGGGGTGCACTTACTTCCCACTGCATGTGAGGTGGGATATTCCTGATCTGCAGCTTGCAGCTCCTGTGGAAAAAAAAAAGAGTGGTCAATGTAAAAAAAAAATACACATGGCAATAAATCACAAGTCCGTCATATTTGGATTTAAATGGTCCAGATTCTTACAAGCCACATTCACTTTTGTAAATGCCTCCATTTAAGTCTGACCGGGAGCACCCAGTAGAGGAAGATTTGAGTAACATCTTTATAATAGGGTTGTGACGGTGAGGACATTTCCCACCGGTTAATCGATGTGTGACAACAACGATTATACCGGTATCACCAAGGTGGTGGTGGTGGTGGGGGGGTCACTTGAGTTTTTCCTTTTTTCATAGCTTTCCTTTGGTTTTAAATACCCTGTAAGCGCAGTGCGTGTTTTACTTGGACTTTCACATAAGCGGCAATTCGGCATCAAGCAGCTGTTTTTTTTTAGTTCTTTTACTTTTCCCTCTTTCGCTAACTTTCCTTTGCTTAAATAGCTTATAAAAGTACGTGCACATTTTATTTTCACTTTGAAGAAATTAAATTCAAGCAACAACAAAATGCTAAGTATAACATAGAACTTTTATTAACTAAACGAATAAAAGTACACCATGCTATATTGGCCTTTGCCTAATATGAAATTACAAATAACTTAAAGTTTAAATATAGGCTATACAAAACAAAAAATCAGTTAAGAATGAGGAATAAACAATTATGAAACGAAGAACGTTTATTAGCAAAAATTATAAGAAAGTTTGAAAATTCACAATGTTTAAATAAAATAAAAATCTGCAAATTCTATGGAACCAAATGTAAAAAAAAAAAAACGAAGGCCATGCTGGTAGAGCACGCTTTAGGTCAGTGGATCTCAACCAGGGGGGCGAGAGATAATACTACAATATAATATATTCACTAATATTATGACTCGCATGTTATGTAAAAATATATAGCCTATAAATAAACAACACCACCACCACCTTTCTACGTATTCAGAGCAGCAAAACCTCTCATCGCGCTGTGTGAATACAGACTGAATCAGTAACAAGTATACTAACGTTACATAGACCTTTCTTGTCGGCGCGTTATTTGACTCTGCTTTTCCTGTAAGCATGAATGGTATCTGAGCAGAATGAGAGCGGAGCGTCACACGGCGCAGTAATGACAGTTGAGGGAGAGGGGAAACCTGGACACTGCTGGCAGTGTTGCCAACTATTTTCAATGGAAAGAAGCTAAAGTCTGCTCGAAAAGTCGCTAGATGACATCATGCGCAGAATTTGCATATTAATGACGTAATCATGTCCTATTTTGCATTCTGCCTAAAATGACGGTGTATAACGGTTTTCCCTAATCCGTGCTCACATAATGTACTTTAATACACAAGCCGAGTGTCCAGTATAAAACTGTTATCATTTAATGTTACATATTTTCTGTCAGACAACGGAACTGAACTTGTAAAACCAGCAGTTACATCATCTGCAATGATACAATTCTGGATTTTGCTTTTTATATGTGTATATGAGTTTAATAAGTTGAATTAAGTTTATTGTTGTGTATAAGTACAATCACGTACAGTCTCTCAGACGTAGCCCAGTAAGCGATCTCAGAGGAGTTCAGAAACTGGAATGAACTAAAGGTCTGTGACTAAGTAATATGATATAAAAAAGCCAGAAGTAAAAAACGGTCAAATTAAATAGTTTTATTTCAAACAAAGGAGAAGCAGGCAAGTGATTGGTCCGTGGCAACACCGTGTGCACATGCGCAGCTCATTCACATCCATGTCAGCTGCTGTGCGGTCACTGGAAGTGCTGCTCCTCTCAGCCAGAGCCAGCACTCACTGATCAGAGCAGACACAGGGAGAGGTGTAACAAGATCTCGTGCTCGCAGGACAGTACTGGCGACATTTGGAAAGTTGCTAAGGTTTTTTTTTTGTATTCGAGTTACTTGAGTAATTCGAGGAATCATTTCAGCCCTATTCCGTACACAACGATGTTCCGTACAGATGACGTTTTAGCGCCGATCGCTAAATAAATACATTCAGGTTGTACATAAACTATTTGTGTCATCTTCATTTCTCCCTCGATCAAGACAAAGACCCACCCACCGTTAGTTTCAGTGTTGAAATAAATAGCCTACTATTTGGCTTGCTACCGAGGCAGATAACAAGGCTAATTAACTAGCTAACATCGACTAGTTTCTTCCCTCACGTTACATTGCTTCACAGAGCAGGGAATAGCTGACTGAAGAACTACGTTTCTGCGATTTAGTACAATAACTACATTTAGATGTCTATACATTTAAGCCTCCTGCTGCCAGTGTTTACATCTGTTCAAAATCATGACATTTAAAAAACAAACTGTCACTGTTAGAGTGTTTTATGAAGAGAGACCGTGTGCGTGAGACACTCACACTCTCCTTGTGTGTACAGAATGCACACATCCTTGTACCTCACCACTCCAAACTTAATACGGGAAAGGTGAACATTTCTGCATCATAACTTGGACTGAAATATGAATGTGTAGAAAGTGAGCATGTCTCCAAAAACCTTGTTGAGCTGCAGATTTACTGACTGCATTTGAAATAATTTTTTACAGAAATTGTTTTGATTATGTTTTTTATTATTGAGCTGCAGTCACTTAATACTTTAAGTGACTGCATTTTTTTGTTTTTTAAAGAAAATAATTTATTTTCTGATTATTGTTGTGCTGCGGGTTAAGCTCACTTAAGTGACTGCAGTTAATTTAATTAAGAATAATTCAATTTAGCTTGACATGTTTACGGTTCCAAAACGTACTATAGGTTTCTTAAAAATATGATATATTGTGTTCATTGGGAAAAAACTTAGTTTTCTAACCAGACATTTAAAATTAATATATTTTAGACCTGCAAATCACAATACCGTGAAACAGTGGTATTTTTATCTAAGGTTATCATACTGTGAGAATATCATACCGGCCCATGCCTACCCATGAGTCTGATTGAAATTGGGGTTTATAAATCAAGATAAAGATAATCTAAAGTTAAATATGCACCAATGGGCCAGCAAGGGACTGGAATCAGCTGATTGTCCATAAATGACTGGTGGCCAGTCTCGTGTCTTGCCGATTCCGAGCCGGTTCAGTTTTGACATCACAGCTATGCTCACATCCACACATAAACATGTTGGCAACGTGAATGAAAAATATACGAAATTTGTAATATGGATAAGGCCAAAGTAAAGCCCCGTTCACACCAAGAACAAAAACTATCAAGATAACTATATTAGGGTCCACACCAGTGAACAATATTGTGTTTTTTCTCAACACATGCTAATCTTCCGCTTTAAATTCTCAAGCTTGTTATAGCAGGATTGATTCTGATTGGGTATCAATTAGGCCTGTACAATTTTAGAAAAAATAAATCTAAGTGCGATTTTTTTTTAACCAATATTGCGATTTAATATGCATTTTTTTTTAAAGCTCTTCATATTCCTTATTAATCAAAGACATGCAATAAAATCATTGTATAGTATGCAGTGTAGGGATGCGCGGTATACCGGTAATGGAAAAGTACCAGTATATAATACATTTCAAACGGTACGATATAATCATTTTGCTCAGTTCGGTATTTCATTAGTTGCTGTTCCGAAGTTCACCACTATGCGGCAGTGTAACCCAAACTGTCGCAAAACCGGAGGCAAGCGTGACAACGGAGAAACAACAATGGATCAAACGGGTGAAACTCACTCTACACATCCGAAATCAATAAAGAAAGAAAGTGGTAGAAGTGAAATATGGCATTACTTTGCCTACAAACGAGATGAAAAGGTGAACCAACCGACCTTAATGCACCAGTCTGCAAGTGCTGCTATAAATCATGTGCTGCCATGGGAGGCAACACATCAAATATTAACAAACATCTGTCACTCGCTCATCCTGATTTGTTCAAGGAGTTTAAAGGTCGACAGGTGAGTGTCTCTTTCAACTGATTTAATTTAGACTTATTTTAAAGAGATCGTAATAATATTGTTTTGTATTAGTAATAGTGCTGAAGGGCATATTACTGCTGTGACGACCTCTAAAGGGAAGCAGCTGTGTGAGTGTGTGATAGAGTAGTATTTTAATAATGTGCACGTTAGAATAACACTTTACAATAAAGCTGCATATGTCCGTTTTATAGCATTTATGTTTCTAGATCAATCAATAATTATTTTAAATGTTAAATGTTTACCAGATTAATATTGTGCATTAAACTATTATGAACCCAAATACTAAAAATAACCAAGATTAATGCTAATGTGGATGCATGGCAGCTGATGTTTTACATGTAATGTAAAAAAAGAAGGGTGTCCTTCTTTTGACACCCACAGAAAGGAACAAAAAAAAAAACTCTTCAAGCCAGCTTACTATTTCAGAGGTACTGTCGGTGACAAGAAAATATGAAAGAAGCTCCAAAGCAGCAAAAAGACTAAACAGGGCTGTAGCAGAGTTTATTTGCATGGACCAAATTCCCATTTCAGTTGTTGATGAAACGGGTTTCAGAAACCTTGTAAAACAGCTTTACAAAAGATATGAGATGTCAAGGAGAAAATACAAGGAGACAGAGATTCCCAATTTGTACAATGAAACGAGGTCTGTGCTTGAATCACAACTGTCCAGCCAGCCTTACTTTGCTTGTACAACAGACCTTTGGACGAGTCGAACAGTGGACTCGTATATGGCTGTTACAATTTACTTCATTAGTGACATTTGGGAAATGCAGTTTTGGTGTCTTGGATGTGCAGCAATGCATTCAGATCACACAGGAGAGAACAGGGGGGAGAAGAGGTCCTTGAAGAAACAGTAATTCAAACATGGAAACTGGATATGACACGTCTGAGTGGAATCACAACAGATAATGCATCCTCGGACATAAAAGCATTTAAGGAGAAGCCTTACCACTGGGTTCCTTGCTTCGGTCACAACCTACATCTGGCAGTGAACAAGTCTACAAGCCTAGACTGTGTGGCATCATGTCTGTCCAGGCTTAGAAAGACCATATGTGCGTTTTCTAGATCAAACAAAATGTCAAGGCTTTTAAAAGAAAAGCAACAGCTCCTTCACCTCCCAGAGCACAAGCTGGTCCATGATGAACCTACCCGCTGGAGTTCTACATTTGACATGGTGGACCGTTTCTGTGAACAGCAGCAAGCCAGCTGTGCTGCTTTAGCATAAAACAGGAATAAGTGGTGTCTAATGGCGCTTTTCCACTACATGGTATGGCACGGTTCACTTTTGGGGTTTTCCACTGGGTACTGTACCTGGTACCTTTTTAGTACCACCTCAGCCGAGGTTCCAAGCGATCCGTACCGTTACCAAAACATGGCGTGTAAACTCTGCTGATCACTGATTGGCCGGAGAGAATCGTCATTACTGCGTCACTAAACATGAGACCCATAGACCCGCTAGATTTAAATCAGCACAGCCAGCGAAGGAGCGGACGCAGCTTTTGTTTCAACAAATGCACCTTTTTGCATCAACCACAAATGATCTGTTCCATTGTCTGTTGAGGAAGTTCAGACGTTCCTCTCGTTGATAGCCAAGGAGCGGATCCAGTGAGAGCTTAATGGCACGACGCCGAAGGAGAAAGCCTTATGTATATACTTTTGAACTTGCTATATTTTCAGAGTATGTCTTCTGTTTATATTTTTACCTTTGTATCTGTGTTTTGCTTCAATTAAAAACAATCTGATCGAATAAGTGTACCTCCAGACTATATTAAATATGTATTATTGTAAGAGCACGTAATGAACCTCTTGAAAAAGACAAATGATTAATGCCACGATTATAAAAACGATCACATAAATAAAAAAAAACAAGGGATACATTGTACATTTTGAAATATTCAAAAGTTTGATAATTCACTTTACAGAACACACTACATATATAGTTAAATAGTAACGCAGCATACCTGCACGAACATCCACTGCCACCACAGTCTCTGCTGCTGGGGGTAAATCCCAAGCATTCTCAAGGCCTCTCCATTGCTGTTAAAAACATCCACATGCCGAGAATGAAGAACACTATTCCGTCTCCTTTCTTTGTTGTGAGTTTGTTTGTGGCGCGTTTACCATGATGTCACGGCAGTAGAGGCGGCGCCACTATAACGACACGTGAATAATCCCGCCCACTCTTTAGTGGTACTAAACTGCAGTGGAAACGCAAACCGACCCAAACTGAGCCGTACCGTGGCGAACCGTACCGTACCATGCAGTGGAAAAGTGCCATAATGCCCACTGACACAGACATCACTACACTGGAGACAGTGCGCGAGGTCCTGGGCCCACTATGTACCTTCACTGATGCCCTGTGTGGTGAAAAAGAGACAACGCTTTCTTCAGTCATCCCTGTGATGTGGAAGATACGGTCACATGGACAGGACAGTGAAACAGACTCCGTGCTATCCCGCAGCATGAAAACAGAGATCAGGAAAGATCCGGAGATGAGATACAGCAACGAACAGTTACAAATCCTTCTTAATTCAGCAATCTTTTTTGATCCTAGATTTTTACAAATGTGTTCTTAAGGAGAACTTCCTAAGGAGAAGGAAGTGATTGAAGTACTTATGCAAAAGGCTGCCACAGCTGATCTCAGTCACCTCAGTCAACAAATGGAGTCAACTCAGGCAGAACAAGAAAAACACAGGTGCCAAAAAATAAAAACAAGACTTGGGTAGCCTCCCGTCAACGATTGTATCTGAGAAAAAAAGGGTGGAAAAGGGAGATGAATGTGAAGCTGGAAGAGAATATCTACACATAACAGCTGACAGACTGAAAAAAGAACTCCACACAAGCAAGACCATGGAAGAGACCAGTGCTACAGAAAACCCACTTTCTTGGTGGAAAATGCATGCATCAAGCCTCCCCATTCTTTCAACATTTGCCAAATATTACCTTTGCATTCCAGCATCAAGCTCGGCTTCCGAGAGAGTTTTCAGTACCTCTGGCCTGATCTGTAGCCCACTAAGGTCCAGACTATCAAGTGACCGCATTGACAGTTTTCCGGTCCAAAAATCTGCAGCTAACAAAGGAGCTAGCAAAAAAAATGAAGACTGAAAATATATAAAGATGCGGTTTGAACTTTATTCAGTATTTTTTGCCCCCAAATCAAAGTTTTACCTGTACCGTTTACCTTGTAGGGGTTTGTTACATTCGGATACATTTTCTTTGCACCATTTGATAAATACTGAAAATATATGAAGAGATGATCCTATTTTAATTCTTATTTAAATAAGTCTTTTTCTTCCAAAACTAAAATTTTACCTATGTTTCATGTTGGTTTTTTGCACAATTGTTCATGCAAAGTTTCAAACAGTGTTTAATAAAAAAAAAATCAATTCACTTATATTTTGAGGCTGGTTATTTGTCACCTGTGGTATCAATACCGAGGTATTAGATCCTAGCATCGTACCGAAATCAAAATTGTGGTATCGAGCCATCCCTAATGCAGTGTTGGGCACGTTACTTTAAAAAAAGTAATTAGTTATATTACTAGTTACGTCTCACAAATACTAACCGAGTTACATCGTTATATTAAAAAAAGGTTCAAATTACTTGGATGCCCCAACATTAAATATGTTAAATGAATGAAAAGGTCACCAAATAGAATAAATTATTATTATAAAACATTACACTAATCTACACTATTTTGATGTTTCTGTGGGACAATGTAAGAGACAACTAATAAAATTAAATTGATTATTTCATTCAAACATAATATGCTATTATGATAATTTAGCATTATATGATAGAACATTAGTATGACCATGTATGAATGCATATTTGTCATGTCTGAACTTAAGACTGGTGGTGGTGCTTAAGATATTGTTTGTCATTTAGTGTTTCTAAAAAAAACCGGGGAAAACCTACAAATAATACTGATAAGATGACAACTACCAAAAATTCTACTTTTAATAACCATATAAAACGCACTAAGGATTATTTAGCTGCTGGGATCATGAATATTAATCAGGTCGCCTGCATTTGCTCGAACTGATTCGTTGAAATCAAAACAGGGATGATGATAGGTGAGCACCGGCCAATGAGATTGCCGTTTGCTCATTAGCTCCGCCCACTACAGGAGAACCCGACAGTTCTTAAAAGCTGAAGACTTCCAAACGAGCTGTTATTTTGACAGGAAAGGAAAAAGGATATCTTTTACATACAGCGCGTCAATTCTGCATGTTATGAAAGACCAGCGGACACGAAAACAACCCGCGCCAAACTGCGGATTTGGCATCATAGCAGCGTGCCAAAATAATGCTTCCTCTGAAGACTGCTTAGATGTGTTTGACTTGAAGCAGCGCAGCTAGACTGATCGGTGTGTGTCAAAGTACCGCGAGAGCTATAATAGAGTGGATGTCTCCTAATGCTTTCTCTCGCCATACTTGGATGTCATATATCGAAAGCCAAATGGTTCAGAATTTGCCTGCTTTTCACCGCCGTATGATTATTAAAACTCCGTTTTCATAACGCCGCAAGGCGTTAAATAAGCACCGTTAGGCGATAAGTTAACGGCAGACGCCACCACGCGTTAAAATAACGCCAGGCGCCGACGGACGTTAAGTTAACGCCACACGCCACTTAAGATGCAGATTTATTCACTTATCTACATGGACACACCTCTCATGGCTACGAGGAATCTACGGCAAGTCTGAGCATCCAGTTTGCTACAGCGCGAAGATGGCAAAAATTGGTTTTAAACAGTATACTGTGAAGTGTAAATGCACATGAATTTTGTTCAATAAAATAAAACAAAATATAAAACAGGTGTATCTTAAGGTCTATGGCTTCCGGTGCACCACCGGATGTAGTGTCTGGCGCGCTTTTCGATTATTATTAATCTCTTCATCAACAAAGATGTCTGGAGTACCTAATCATTTTAGAAGACGTCTGAGTGGGATTAGAGATCGCATAAATGCCCAACTTGACAGTTTACTCGAATCATCACCACCGGAGCATGGAGAACAATGTTTTGTAGACAGGTAGGTAAGGATTTACAGTGGGTTTCATTTTAGAAGACGCCTGAGTGGGATTAGAGATCGATAAATGCCCAACTTGACAGTTTACTCGAATCATCACCACCGGAGCATGGAGAACAAAGTCTTGTAGACAGGTAGGTAAGGATTTACAGTGTGTTTACACTGCAAAACAAAAGCGCCTGGCATTATTTTAACGCGTGGTGGCGTCTGCCGTTAACTTATCGCCTAACTGCGCTTATTTAACGCCTTGCGGCGTTATGAAAACAGCGTTTTAATAATCATACGGTGGTGAAAAACAGGCGAATTCTGAACCATTTGGCTTTTGATAGTCATATGATCGTCATACATTACTCTCGCGTGTCACGTGACCGTATAATCGCTGCCTCTGCAGTTTATATCGCAAATGCAATTAATCGTTGATCAACTGGAAAAAGTAATTCTGAAAGTGATATGGTTTCTCTGTGCCTTTGTTATACCTGGGGTGTGGACTCGGGTGTGGGCTATAGCTGGGGTCTGGAATACACACAGCTGTAGTTCACGGACAAGCTAAAAAAAAAAAAAAAAAAAAAAAAAAAAAACTATTCAGCCATATAAATATAGATGTTACTTATCCAGATAATTTTTTTTAAAGGCCAAAAATGAAGTGTATGAAGAGTTAGAAAAGAGACGATGTATTTCACAGTTTTGGATTCAATTAGAATCAGATTTATACAGAGCCTGTAAATATGCCATTTTGCACTGTAAAATGTATTTTAATGGTGATATCGCTTTTATAGACTGGTTCTTTAATTTTAACAGGTTTCATTAATGTGTATGTTTTGGTGCAGCGATTGTGAAAGATCTATAACTGCCCACTTGACCTTACACGACTCCAAAGTTCACCCTGTGTATATTTGCGTATTTACACACTAACATTAACAAGAACAGAATGTACAGAGGACATGAGAACAAACATGCCTCTACCTGAACAGGTAGACACACTAACCCTCACTCACACATGCACACACACTTTTACATCTGTCACACATGCACATAGATTGAGGCCTAAATAGTGAGCAATCATAGGGACTTGTAGCACACTGGCATTAAAGAAACTGATCTATTATAATCGCGTAATCGACATTGATGTACGTACGCGCTTCAAGCAATCAGCGTGCATCAACATTTCTCAGTGCTTTATAACATCAATGGATGATCTGTATTATTTATTGTATGGCCATCATAAAATTGGCTTTTACCACCCTAAAAGCAGACAAAAAGCAGACATCTTGTAGTGTGCAAGTCATTTTAATTATGACAGTGAGAAAACAGATGGATGATTTAGCGTCATCAGCAAAGCTACTACTAGGATTTGAGCAATATTTAAACTGAATTTTTTACATTTTCACTTGCGCATAAAAAGGTAAAAATCTATGGGTATTTTCTTGATTTTATCTTAAGTGTATGTTGATTGTACAACAACAAATTTAAATAGCAAAGCAACACTACATTGCTAATCAAAAATTTTTCTCTACCAATTCAGGACTATGTAGCAACTAATTTCAGAAGCAACAAACTGTCAAACAAAACAGTCATACCATGTTCCATCTGCAAAATGGAACATGCATGTGTATCCAATTTATATTAGTGCTGGGCGGTATGACAAAAAAAATTATATCACGGTATATGACGGTATTTATTTTTTTCCATGCATGACCAGGTGTTAACCACATTTTCTACTGACTGAGGAAAAACTGCAGTAGATTGACTTACAATTATATATTTTAATGTCATGATGAGTGAATATTGTAGAAAAATTCCACACTAAATACAGGGGTTCAAGCAAAAAAAAAGTTTTGTATTTTTATGATTTAATTTTTCACTTATGAATAACACCATAACAGGGATGATAAATCACAATGAATGAATGAATGAATGAATGATGCATTTATATGTTAATTAATATGACAATGTTAATTAAATATTATTAATATAAGACTAATATTAACTTTATCTATCCCAATGAGGACACTTACTAATGAGGGGAATAAACTAAACTATTATTGTAATCAACTGTCATCCATACTTATTCATTTTAATAATCTTTATTCATCTGATTTTACCTATGGCCTGAGAAAATCATGTCTAATGTTGTAGTTTGTGAGATTGAGCTTGAGCTGCCCACACAAACATTTAGGAGGACATAAACTTGTCAACGCTGCCCAGCGACTTTCATAAATAAAATAGCTTAGATACTGGATCGCTATATTAATCAGCAAAGAAGGGGTAAAATGACTTTAAATATCTACACGCAGATGACGTGCAGAATATGCAGGAAGGCTAATTCACACACACGGAACTGTCACCTCTCTCTCTCTCCCCACTATTCCATCTCTGTCTGAAGCGGGAAGAATGCTTGAGCTAACGAACTTCGCGTCAGGTGGTCCTTGCCTTCACATCGTGCATTAAAATAGTTTATTTCACAACGAGAACAGGTTGGCTAGCCATGCATTATCCCTTATGTATACTCTTTAACAGCCATTTTTACGGCAATATTTAAATGACGCCCTGGTCATTCTTGGTGTACCCAAAATGGTCCCATACTATCAACTTCAGATATTCTCTGGTGGAAATAAAGAATCGATGTTTGGTTCCTCAGTTATAGTTAATCTAATGCGTGAAGTAGTCTCGGTGTCTCCGATAAGCATGGCATTTTAAGCTGGTGCACCGCTAGTGTAACATATTTTCATTTTGCGCAAGCTGCAACAGTTCCGTTCCGTGCAACAGAAACACTCGGTTTAGCAGAGCCTTTACGATTAATTAACCGTGACGTTTTAAATCGCGGTTAATTGTAAAACCGGTTAATCGCTGCATCCCTAATTCTCAAGACTCAAAAGCATGTGCAAATGTGATACAGTCTGTCGGAACCTGCGGGAATGAGTATAATTATTATTAATAGTCGCAATCCCGCGCGGAAATTCAAGTTCTGCTCAGTGTTCTCTGCTAAGAACCCGACTGTGAATGATGCGAGCGGCGTTACTATGTTGTCAGTGAGAAACTGCAGCCGAAGCAGGGATGATTTTTGGTGTGCAGGCAAAACTGAACAAAAAGTGCGCTACATGTTTCTACACAGTGTTTTAAATCATGGTGGGTGAGGGCGTTTTCGTACGCGTTTAGCCAATCAACGTACACTTACATCACGGAGCATTCCTAGAACTGTTTTAGACCCTACTCTGAAGTAGGAGCTAATTTAGTTCCTCCAAACTGAGTTCCTGGAACTAAAACTGTCCCTCGTTCCCGCGGTGCGAACATGCCTAAAAGTGGGTAGTTCCACAATTAGTTCGGGTACTATGAAAAGGTTCCTGCGGTGCAAAATCACAGGTATGTGATTTTGATCAGGATTGGAGCTAAACTCTACAGGGAAGTGGATCTCGCAAGCCAGCTTTGAGTATCACTGATATAGACTGTCACCACTAACAACAGCAACATATTGACCCAATTAAAATAAAATGCCGTTTTACCTAGAAATTAAAAACAAGGTAATTCAAAGACTCACTGACATTAATTCTCAAAATTAAAAGCATGTTTTAAAATAAATAGATAATCTACAGAGTCAATCCTAGCAATTCAAACGCTATATAGAGCAAGGTCTGGAGACGAACCTGAAGTTGTACATACTGTAAGGGACATTTGCTCATGAAGAATGTAGACGTCAAGAGAAGAACAAATCACTTGGAGTCATCTCAGGGACTACCAAAATGCATCACAACATCTCGTGTGATTCCTGGACATGTTCTCCCCAGCGTGTTTACGGTGTAAAAATCCAAAGGCAACGCAATCCAAATTGTATTCTGTAAACTATAACCAGTGAGGCTAAAATACCACAGGTAGTGTAGTGCTTATGCTAATTTTTAATCAGGGAGCAGCTCCCTTAGAAAAAACATGGGAAAACAGTTTAATAAACAATTTTGAACTTAAAATTATGGGTTGTGAGCGATACTACAGAATACGAGAAGTTGTCCATGCTACCATAAAAATTCACTGTGGCAAAAGATCTGACAGAATTATATAACACAAATCGGCAATACACACACACACACTCACCATTTCATCTAAAAAACTTAGCTTACACACAAGCCTACAAAATCTACTAAAAAGCACAGAGTTAATGAAGAAAACATTAGCACTAGATGCGCGAGACCAGTGGAAAGGAGAAAAAAAAGCCTATAGGTATATGCATTAGGGCAAGTGACTTAAATAAACAAAGATTAACTAAAAACCACACACACCAAAAACTACTTAAACATTAAAACAAAAACAATGTAATTTGGTAAACCTTCACATTTGTTGTATTTTTTTGTAAAATCGACTTTATCTAAAAGTACAGCCGTATGACATTCCAGGTTTCATGTACGAATTAAAAACTTCCCTTTTCTTTAGACGAATTGGTGTGCTTTTCCCGCCCTGGTCTGCATACTGGTGGGAATGCAATATGGAATGTTCTCCTACAGCAGATTAAGCTATAGGAGTAAGAGGGGAGTGTGTGTGTAGTTAGGACGGGGGTGGGGTGTTAGTGCTCCATTTCAGGGTAACAGAAACTCTCTGCCCCAGGGGGTGGGGGTCTGGTTACCATGGTAACAGGTTAGCCTACAGACAAGAAAGGGAAAATGGGTGGGGGTTTGGTTGTGACTTAACGGAAGTAGAGGGCATCTTGTTCATCATTGAACAACTTCAAAATCCAACGGACATGCAACATAACTGTCTCTGTGTGCACACGTGTATGAACATACATAGTACAATGGGGGGGACCACAAACACTCCTGGAGGAACCAGGAAACACGGCTGAACATTATAATTCACAAGCCAGTGACTCCATCCAGAGAACTCACATCTCGGTCTGAATCAAGATACTTCAATATTTAGTTTGAGAGTAAAAAACATACAATGGAGATCATTCCAGCCATAGCTGATATTAATGCACAAGTTAATAAATAAATACAAATAATAAAAGCTATATTGTTTAACTTGAACCACCTCCCCCCCCCCAATTATTATTTTTTTTAATTAGAGCAGGATTGAAGCATACACAAAAACAAATTGAGAAATAAAATTTAAACTAATTTAGGCTGAAAGTGATACGGCGCACTAAAGTAATCTCAATTTTATAAGCTATATTATTTTCTTACAGATTGCAATCATAGAAATTGTTATGAGTGACAAATAATTTACAAAAAAATAGCATTAATGTTTAAAACACAGCGAAGTTAACAACCCTGCAACATTAAATAAAATAAAGACTGACTGTCCACACAAAGGTTCCAACTTTTTTCCACACACGGTATCTGTTCTAGCTGAAGACGCTTTTCCCACACTCTTCTAGCAGTTGGGGCCCCTCTCTAAGCCACACATGTGCATATACACACACACACACACACACACATAGTGCAAGCTCTGAGCAAAAATGGCTACGCTAGTAATAGAGGAAGCTAGCAATGAGAAAGAAAGTGGTGTATGAAACGAAACTTCTAAAGGCCAATGGGCTGTCCATGCAGGCTCCGCTCAGTGTGCACACAAGCCTGGTTGAAGAACAGTGTCACAATCAACATGTTTTAATGTATGAAGCAACTGAACTATGCTTACCAAATTAAAATTATTCATTAAAAAAGGAAATATATATATTAATGCAGGTTAAATGTAAACGTTAATGTGAATATTTGTAATTATAGCAGGGTCTGTGTCCACACACCCTGACCAAACTAAAGATTCCATAAAATGGCTCCATAAAATGCACACCACCCCTTGGTATATTCAAACACACACGTCGCACTCAAGAGGCCAAACTTGACCAACTTTCATGTTTTTGTGTGTGTGTGTGTGTGTGCAAAGGTGGGCAGAGCCTAAGCTGGGACTCATTAGAATGCAAGATCTCTCCCATCATGCATTTCACTATACTTAGCTCTCATTGGCTTGCAGTTCAAAAAAGCTTTACATTCACAACCTCTGACCTGCTCTTATCAACATTACATATGTGCAGCATATACACACAAAATAAACATTATACACTTACTTAAATTATACTGCTTCCATAATTTACACAAACTTAATACACATATTAAGCTATTGTTTTGATGCACTGTTTAGTGTATAAAAAAATCAAACAGCAAATAAACGGTTCACTCAGCTGGCATCAAGAATCACCTTATTATTGAACTAACCTCAACATGTGTTAAACCATTACGAATAAATAAATAACAAATACAGGCCTACTTTAATCATAATAAACAAATAACAAACACTACATTAGTAGTGGCATTATTTTAAATTAAACGTGCTAAATACTCAAATGTATCGTTTTTAACTAAAAGCCGCCATTAACATAAGCCGCGCACAATTCACGTGGAACCTGCCTTATTTTTGACTGAGAACACTATAAAAAAATATTACCCGCTGGTTATTGCTAAATTAAAAATACAGGACGCCGAGGACAGCTTATATGTATTTAATGGAGTCGTAAAGTGAAAATAAGACGAATATTCATTATATATGTTGTCGTTACGTCAACATAATTATTGCAATCCACTCGCACACGGTTGGTAAACAGTGCTTTACACCACGTCTAGTTGTTACAGTTCCTGAGAACCCACAAACCGGTTTTCGTGGCACGACCTCGACCCTAGCACTAGCAGTCCACGCGCGCTGAGTCCATCTCATGCCTGAGCAGCGCGAGGAGGGGAAAGAAGGGGCGGAAGCACTGAGCGGCAGACTGAATAGTTGTTTCTTATTAAATGGACGCCACGGCAAGCATGGCTTCATAAATGCACATCCATGGGCAACCATTTGCACATCCATGGGTCCCAACGTTTGCGTTCTCACTTTGCACACCTCTGCTGCGTTTTCTTGCTGCGTTTTGTCAAGGCCTAAAGGCCCAGTAATATGTGAACTCAGCATATAAAGGGCCTCAGATGTATTACAAAACCCCACATTCCGCACGCTAACATGGAGGTTCAATCAGTGGCATGCACACCTTTTTTTGCTACTAAACACCTCTGTGGATTTACATTTAAAGCAGGTACATAAAACACACCGTCACTACCCTAAACTTGAATTTCGCTGGCAAATAACAGTTTGATGGATCACGTGAACGTAAAACAAATCAAATGAGAGCCATTTAAAAGAAAGAAAAACAACAAGACGCCCGATTTAAAATCAGGGCTTGTCAGGAACAAATATTTGGGGGATAATAATTTACAAAAAAAAATGGACTTAGCCATTTTTTTAGATGCAATTGCTAAATTAAAAAATTACTCTTACCTTTGTCGTTTAGGGACAGAATGATCCACTTCTAATACTTTTCCGTGGAGTTCTACTTTTCCTGAAAAATAAATTCAATTTTAATAGATCACATTTTTATTTCAAACCAAATGTCTATTATGTGTCAAAGGGTCACAATGCACAAAATTAAAAAAAATGCTATTTACGTTACGTGTGCAGAAACTACACTGACATGTACGATTTAAAGAATCTTCACGAGTATCTAAAACTAAATGTGTTTGTTAAAAAAAAAATACACAATTTCCCAGAGGTTAAACATGGAAGACAAATTTGCCCCCACGCTTGCGCGAAGGCCTCAGCTACGAGCAGCGTGACACTGACTTGTTTAAGAAAATCACGAAAACGTCCACTGATGTATACGGTCTCTTTATAGTAAACATTGCAGCCTTTACACTATTTACACTCATTACAAATATAATCAACCCATATTGCAGAGACAAGGGAGTAGTCGAAAGGCCCACAAGCCACCATTGCAACCCAACCACCTGGTGTTTCAAAGCTCGTAATTACAGCGATAAAAGTGATACATTTGTACAATGGCAAAGTTCGCAAAACCACCAGTTCTGTGTAACACTTTAGTTCACTTCCAGAAAGTGCTCCACGAGCTGCGAGATGAGTTTAAAAGCCACACGAAACACCAAGAGCATTTTAATTCTAATAAATAGTACGTGCAACCACTCGCCGCTTGGATATCGGAGTTGTTAATCACATTATTTCACATTTCGCCCTGCACACACAAGCAGCACTGTAACTTTAATGGACGGTTGCCGTTCAGTTATGTTAATACTAAAGCGAGACTTGGCGTTCTCGCCGAGTAAAGCCCGTGGTTTAAAAAAAACTGAAAGTCAATGGTCTACACTTGCTCAGTGTACGGACACATCCCTGCTTTGCATAGGCGTCTAATTGTTAAACGCGACCGTTGCATGTATTTTGTAATTCATTTGGGCAAAATCACATACGCACAAAAGTCTCACCTGAAAGAGTGTCAATGGCCCTCATCGCTACCTTTTCGTCGGGGCAATCCACAAACGCGTAGCCACTTTTTACTAGAAAGGGTGCACTGAAAGGTATCTTCCACTCCTCAAAGATACTTTCCAAGTCCAGCGCGCTCGCCTGCTCGCTCACGTTCCCGATGTAGAGCTTATTCATTTTGTTGTATACGGAAAAGAACGACCGTGTTGCAGAGGAGCAGCCCTTTATCGCGTCGCTCGGATGGGCAGTGTTTGGAGAGAGAACCGCACTGTCGCTCAGCGGAGGGTCTGGGAGTGTTCTCCTAATCACTCCCAAGCTACTGAGATATTTGATGGACGAGATCGCTGCCGTGCTTGCGCGCACTCGCGTTTCTTCTTGATTTAAACGCGCTGAATGATTTATTCCTCACCTCTGCGAGGCAAGGGCCGGGAGGAAAATAGAGAAAGTTTATTTAATCTTTGGCGATGCGACTAAATTGTCACACGTTTGTGTAGGCACCGCCTCTTAATAACATCGAGGGAACGAAAAAAAACTACGTTCTTCTTGTCTTTTTGAACGAGCCACGTGTTCAAACTACAAATCAGTCCTGCACGTGAGGTGTCCCGTTTGCTCAATTAAGTGTCGTATTGGGGGGAAATGGCACAGGGATGACTGCGGTGGGGAGAGAGAGAGAAAACGAGCGATGGTTAGAGGGCGAGAGAGAGATTGTAAAACCTCTCTACGTTCATTTGCAGGGACCCCGTGCAAAATGCTTGTTGTACCGTTCAATGATATTCCGTTCGGTGCACTTTTCTCTACCAATGCCGTTCTGCGCTCTTATTGGTTGTTGGTGAAGTTGTAAAGAGACGTTGCACGCTCGCTTACCTCACAACGCTTGAAACCAGCGCTGATGCTTTATCTGAGCTTATGGTGGGCTGCCATATAGGGGACGAGGGGGAGGGTCTACAATTCATACAGCATCTACACTATTTCTTACTCTATTTTATATAGACTGTATGACATACATGCCATAGAGATATGGTAAAGCTCTAAACAATTGAGACCACATTCAATCAAGCGATAATCTTTTTCTCTCCCATTTCATGAAGAAAAATCCTACACACGCAACTATGTATAATTATTTACACAGATACATATGTTAAGCATTTTGCGTTACTTTAACGCAGCTTCTTCTTAACTATACATTGCCAACAGATTTTGACAACTGTGGCCTAACCAGTGTAACGTGACCTAACCAGATTGAACAAAGCGAATTATACACTTCCGGTGCCTGCCTAAAGAAATGGGAGGGCCATGCGGAACATAGAAATGTCGTAATGGCGAGTGGTTAAGGCTGGCCTCCTTCTGGCACAGCGGGGAGGAGACAAAAGACCTGTGTGCTGTTCATGCAATATACTTTAGACTTCATCCCCGAAAATGCACTGTTCCACAGAAAAAGACTGGAGTTGCATAATATCTGGATGTGCGGCCTGCAAATCGCTCGACCTTCCACGTAAAGCGGAGAAATTTACGCTGGGCCCACGCCCTAATGCGTCTCTTCTGTCACACACATAGGTCGTGCTGGTTTTCTTTTAAAAGATTCGTCTGTACGCATATAAAGTCAGATTTGTATCAATATTCAAGTTGTATAATATCTGCATCGCAAGTTTAGGATATGACACGTTCGACGGAATTGAGATAATTAGGACGAATCCAGATTTTACGCCCTTATTGGAATCCGCGAGATATGCGGCACAGCTTTGGGAGGTTGTTCCGAACAATATTACCAAAATGCCTTTCCATATAAGGCCGATAGGAAACGTAGCCTATATCAGACGTGTTGGCGTGTCCTAGTCCTAGCAAATTAATTTGAGTGAATTTAGGTAACTTATTTGGTATGTTACCAGGCGTTTAAATTAAATGAGAAATATTACTAAAATATTTTCGTCTTTGATTTACCAAGCGCCACAAATAAGCACACACACGTTTACTTTAATCAAAGACAATCATGCTGATACATTTTATTTTTATTTTCTATAACAACATTAAAAACAAAATAAGCATGCGTGTTTTTCAAGATAAATTAATGATTTTAAATAAACTGGGAATGTCCTGCACCGTAAGAGTAGGTTACTTTCGTTATATAGTGATGGTTTCGAATTAATTTCGTCCTTGTTTGATACTACTAGCCTAATTAAACTTCCCCTTGTATCACGTTCATATTTATGTAATTTAACTTTCATTTTCAGCCCTGGCCATCTTTACAAAACAATATTTTATGGCATAGGCCTAAGTAATGGAGGTTTCTACTTTTATCCCATTCTGCCTTACCAATATTTATTTAGCCTTTTTAACACACACACACGCACACACACACACACACACACAGAGAGAGAGAGAATTAGAGTAATATGTTTTGTTCTATATTAGCAGTAAAACTGTGACGTTGCTCATTTAAAATAATTTGTAAGAAGAGCCCTGGAATCCTAATTAAGTTGCTTTTAAGTGAATAGAACTAGCTTTTTTGATTCCATAGATATTAACTTTAAATGGCAACTAAAAGTGTTAAAAGGAACAACACCTGATTTCTCAATGTGGTATTGTGGGTAAAGTCAGACAGCATGGGCCTCGCACAACTGAAATACTACTGTAGAATGGCACGCACATGATGCGCTCCTATTGGTCGAACAGGAGACCAATGAGAGCGCAGCTCCTTTCTGCTTTACTACTCTCGCTGACTGCTGCGTCGATTGTTCATTCATTGGTTTTCATCCACAGCTCTTCGGTACAAATCCAGGCGCGAAAAGTCTAACGTTACTGTGGTGTGCAATTACTAACCTATTTTCAAAATTAGAAACCGGAACATAATTATGCATTATACATTTTCTTTCTGTTTGAGTTTAAAAGGTAAAAGACATGCAACAGAAAAGAAAATATGGAGGACTTCGTTTTCATGAGGTATTTCGAGGCAGCTTGCATGAATCTGTTATATATTGAACATTTTCTGATTCTGCAAACTTGGCTGTTTCTTTACAGATGTGGCGAAAAGTATTATTTTATGCAATGCCTTTAGATACCCAGCCCTTCTGTCTAGCACACATGCGGGGATTCTCCTCCCCTCATTCGTTGTTTAGATCGGAAGCTCATTTTCATAGCATTGTCCCCTTTTTGCACCGTCCATTTCCTATAGTACACTTTTGTATAGACTGTATGAATACGTACTTTATAGAATCACCAAACCTTCATTCGTACAGTATGTTTGTGAGGTTGCTTTAAATGCATGTTATTGGAAAGGAATGCGACCCGTAGCTCCACCCGTCAGGAGAGACGTTTTCTATAGGCAAACATTGTTTATGTAACGTTAGGCTAGTATGCGGATTGAGGGTAACTTAGTAAAGTTATGTCGGTTAGACGAAAAAAATATATACGCGCTTTCCTAAAAAGGATCTGGATAATTTGCCGTTTAAGTCGAATTAGGGACCCAAACGTTAACATTAAGCTTTGAACGTAGTCTATATATTATATACAGACAAAAGGCTAACAAAAGCAAAAACGGCTACCTTCGGTTTCGTCGAAGAACACTGTAATTAAGCACTATGTAAGTAGAAAAGTATTGTTTGTTCCGTTTCGGATTTCAAGTTCTTTTTGCGTGTTTTTGCCTATACTCCCTTTTGAGCGAATGTATGGAACATTGCGTGCAGTTAACGCCATGTTTATGCGAACATTTGCTTTCAGAAACTTTCAAATAAGTTTTGTGTATAGCAACCAGCTTTGTTTAGTGTAAACGATGTTTTATGAACCAGTAATTTGTTGGAAACTGACTACTACTTTTCTGTTGATTATGTTTTAAGGATATATTATATATTTTTTTGACCGTTTAGTCGATGTTTATGTTCTTGGCTGTATTAACCACTGTGTATTTCCACAGAAAATGGCGGTACTGATTCACATCTTCCAGTACTTTCCTTTTTACCTGTTTCCTGTGTTTGTCAAATAACTCATATAGTTCATTTATTTGCTTTACAATTACATACAACAAACTTCTTTAGGTTCTAATGTCATCCTAAGGAATGTGTTGAGTGTTTAGCCATTAACGTTAGTTTTTTAGACTACGTTATTCGTTGACTTTATACTTTCGATGTGATGTTAAAATAATGTTTTTGACTTTGAAAGCTCAAATGTAAAATTTTAAGTCACGTAATCGGATGTAAAGTTACATAATTGTGCTTTTCACTATGTAAAGTTGTAAGTTTTACATATTTATTTTGAGATGCCTGCATTTTCTTTAAGGAATTTATAAAAGTATGATTGTCATACAAAAAAGCAAATAAATAAACAAACCTTGGCTTACATAAGTTTTGTAGGCCATGGCCTATATAAATCTGTCCTTGTGTAGTCTGTGTATTTGTTAAAATTCCTAAGTTTATTTTCATTTATCTTTTACTGGGCTTAAAACAAAATTGAGATATACGAATATTTGTCTCAAATCATTTTAAGAACAAAAACAAGTCAGCGTCTGTGTGACGAGATGGGCTTGACCTTTGACTGTGGGGCCTCAAAAATCAAAGCACTGCAAATTTTATCAGGGCCTCTTTGTAAGCTAATGAATTGAACATAAAAATAGGTTTTATTTAAATGTTTAATACAAGCTTGGTTAGAGGCCTGTTTGAGTGCAGTGCATAACGTCTGCATATCTTAACAGACTCGTAAAGTAAGTCCAATCCTATATTCATTGTCTCAAGCAGAACAAAGCTAAAGAGACCCAAGTTGTCACACACTTAAATAAATATAAATTGTTTAATTGCATACATTGGCGTGAAGGGTTAAGAATTCCCTCCATTTCTGGAAATTATTTTGATAAAGTAAAAGAATAAGAATAAACTGTACTTTGCAGGCTGTGATATTTTGAGTGTTTTTATTTTAAGGCCAGAGTTTATAGCATTTAGAGTTAATTCAGAAATGGATACTGTGTTTTTTTATGTTTTATTGGGTGTGGTTGTCATTGAAGGTCATATAGTCTGCTCAAATTTTGTCATGTCCATTTGAAATAATTGGTATTGTTCATTTTTTCCACGTGTACTCTGATTTGATATGTTTTATAGATTGCTAGGTTGATAATGTGCGTCAAAAAAAATTCAAGGAGATTTTACAGAGTAAAGACTTTATCTTTGGGTGCAGTTTTTTTTACTGCACCCAACAGTCATTTAGCTGCAGAGATGGTCTGAAAACATAGGAATAAAAATAGTAGAACCAGAATTTTTTTTAAGATGTTAAATATGTGGCT
Source organism: Gymnocypris eckloni scoliostomus (assembly GCA_027564155.1). Classification (NCBI taxonomy): domain Eukaryota; kingdom Metazoa; phylum Chordata; class Actinopteri; order Cypriniformes; family Cyprinidae; genus Gymnocypris; species Gymnocypris eckloni. The sequence continues at coordinate 21,688,021 of CM050427.1, read as the reverse complement.
TATTTTGTGTGAAAGTTGACACGTGAGGATGTCCATTTTTCACAACATTTGGGTTTGTTAAAGTTCCTCAACCAAATATGTTGATTTTATTACTGCATATTTAACAATTTAAAATGATTTCAAAGTAGTTCAAAAAGTGAACAATTGCAAAGAAATGCAATGTGAAGATGACGTTTAATGTGATTTTTTTTCCTTCTTTTCAAAGAAGCTACACATGGCATGTGAACATTTAAGCAAATTAAATATTTATTAACTCAATGCACAACAAAATAATACATTCTTATGATCATATTAACGATGTCTTCTAAGAAAAAATTGCAATGTGAGAAAAGGATATTTTATTATTATTATGACAATACACTGACAGCTGATTTGTCAATTTTGCATAAAATATGGCCTTATATAATGAGAAGTAACAAAAATATTAGAGTTCAATTATTTACAAGAGAGGCAGTCAGCGAACTTTGTCCACCAAAGTCTGTTTTAGTCTCTTAAGACTGGTTTGCACATTTTTTATGTATATTCAAAAGTACTTTTAATAACATTTTAGCAGCGTTGGCCTCATGTCACTTCCTTGTTACATCAAGGAGAAGAATCTAGACAATGGTCTTATCTCAGAACTTCCTTACTCTTCCACTCCACTAATCTGAAATGACTGGATAGGTGAAAACAATATGGCCGACTGTCTAATGTAGCCACATGCTCCACACTGCTCTAATGGAGTACCCTGTGTGCTTTTCTGGTCGTTTAATATGGATGATTTCAAACACATTTAGAGATTCACAAACGAAAGCTTCTCGTAAGATCCAGTGAACTCTCTTAAAGTTTTAACTAATGAAGTGGCACCGTATACATCTCAAGATATGAATATATTTGAATTCACCTGTCTTAGCATTTGTACCAAATTGAATGTTAATTAATTTGTCTGTTAAGAATTATATTATGTAATATTTATTGAAAAGTGGCACAAAATGCTACAGAAATCATTTCATAATTCTAGTTGACCTCATATTAACCGTTCTGACAGTGACAGCAGCATGCATTCGACCCATGTTTAAGCAACTCATGTATATGGTTGAAAAAAAAAATCAGCCGTATTTCGAAGGCTCTTCAGTTCAGATTTTATAACTGCTTCAGTTTGTCTTTAGTGAAGTGTTCAACTTTGAGAACTTGAAGTGTTTGTAGTGAATCTATGACATTTTTACTGTCAATTATTGTACAAATTTCCATTTTTTTTTTTTAAATCTTAATAGAAGGTACTAAAGACATTTTTTAAAGACAACTTTTGTTGAAATTTCATTGTAACATACTGATAATGCAAATTATCAATGTTCTTTTCACCTGTTATTAATAATTATGACCCAATTATTGAATTTCATATATTGGAATGTGTTTTAAGTGGAGGACAATTTTTAAAGAATGTTGTGACTTAACCACACTTTTTTTTTATAGATATTTAACATTAATGCAAAACTAATATCTTAAGAGATAAATTGGGTCTGTTTTTGGCTCATTTTTTTGTCTGTGGTTTTTAAAATCCAATATTTAAAATGTTAACGCAAGTTGACATTAATTTCTGTATAGTGCATTACTGAAAAAAATATGCTTGTATTCCCAGCTTGAACAGTAATAAGACTTAGTACCATGTCTTGTAAAAAAAAAAAAGACATTTATTTTAAGGTCTTTATTTCTTAAGAAATAAAAGCAACAATCCTGAAAATGAAAGTATTTTGTCACGGATAAACAGAGGCAATCTTAGCCTGCTTTCCCAAGTACATGATGCTCTGCCTCAGATGTACAGCAACTCAAACACACACTCTTTCTTAGTACCGCATACATCCTTGCTAAAAGATGCCCAGTATATAGGAAAACTCATCACACCATAGGAGCACACTACCAAAAAAACTCACACATAAAACCCCATGATGACAGTATTTATGATCTTCACACACCTTAAACTTACACACTGGGAAGTCTACAAATTGAGACAAATATTTCTAGTACAGTGCCTTTACATGTCTTTATAAATGTATAGTTCAATGCAAAAAGAAACAAGTCTTCAGGATCTTCTTAGTATCGTCCTGAAAAACACAAACGTTCTATTAGAATGAGTCAACAATTAAAATGTCCATCACATGGTACATGATTCAGTGGACAAATGGGTGAATAATGGGATTTCATGAGTAATGCACTCTAGAAGCTTATCAAGCAGGCATGTATTTGGGCATGTGTGGAAAATTCAGATTGCTCAAGGCTTTTAAATCCACTCACGTGGGCTGTATGAGCGAGATCTTGAGCGAGACCTGTACCGGTTGTAATTAGGTGATGGAGAGCGCCTCCTGCTGGAAACAAGAAGGGATCAGAATTCATTATAACCTTCACAGAAACAATAGAAATGTTTGCCACACTGAAGTATATATATATATATATTCAATGTTACCTGTATCTGTCATACTCGTCATAACGGTCGTATCTGTCATAGCCACGATCGTAATACGAGTCTCGTCTCCGGCCGCCGCCGCCGCTGCCACCGCCACCACCACCACCACCGCCTGCTGCTCCCGCCTCCGTTACTAAAAATTACATTTGAAGTCAATACAAACCACCCATACGTATTTGTCAGAATGGGTTTTTGGTCTGCAAAATACTCACTGTGTGGGCCGACCCATGTAGATGCCTGGTGTGGGTGTGTGTGGACGTTTGGTGATGGAATAATCCACCCTGATGCACCTTCCATCCAGCTCCATGCCATTAACCCGCTCCATTGCCTGTAGTGAGGGATAAATGCTCAGTGACTGTATATCCTGTCTAAACAGACCATCTAATAACATTTGAGTGCGCAATGAAGGGCTGAAAAACATATGAATGAAAATGTCTTAAGAGATGTTAAGGATTAAAGGGATGGTTAAAATGGAAATTCTGTCATTATTTACTCATCCTCATGCCATTCCAAACGTGTATGACTTTTTGTTCTATGGATCATAAAAGATGACATTTGTATCCATACAATGGACACCATAACTATTTGGTTACCAAAAATATATTATTTTGTTAATGCACTGTGAACAAACAAACAATGAACAACCTATTTTTTACTAATGTTAACAAAGATTAATAAATCCTATAAATATTTACTGCTCATTGTTAGTTAACAAATGTAGACCGATTTTTAAATTGATCATTCAGACAGATGTGTGAACATAACTAACATATTGAAAATAATCCTTTCAAAAGAAACATTCACTCACAAAATGGAAATTCCTACTGCATTCAAGTTTTACTTGACATGAGTGCAATATGTAGCCAATTAAATATAAACACATTTTCATATGACTATTCCAGTCCAATAAATCACAAATTGTCTGATATTTCCTGATTTTACCAATACAAGTCATTGTGTTCACTAGATAACAGGTAATCCAAAGTTGTTCTTAAGATGCCATTAAGTAAATCACTGAACCGCTTAGACAGTGAACGTGCGTTGGCAGGTCATTTCCAGCTGGGGATGTACCTCTTTGGCATCATCGATGCGCTCAAAGTAAACGAAGGAAAAACCCCGAGAGCGTCCCGTTCGCTGGTCGTAGACAACATTGACGCCGGCCAAAGGGCCGTAACGTGAGAAGACCTCTCTCAGGTCTCGCTCTGTTGTGTACAGACTGAGACCAAACACACCCAGACACTTGTTCGGGTCTGGATTGGCCTGTAAGAAGGACAGAGGAGTCAGCACTAGAACACAGGACAAAAGATTGAGAACACCACAAATGAAGCAATGACCAAATAAAACACTGACGGTGGGAGTAAAATTCTGCATTTAACACTATTGAAATTAACAGAAACAATTCTTAACATTTTTTACAGAAATATTACGGATCATACAAGTAAATAATCATTAAATATACATTATTGTGTCTTTGATGAGGGCAAAAAAGCAAACGCATTGTAATTCATTTCTTTACCTCCAATCGGAACCTTCAAATTTCATACTATAGAAAATATTCACATGCAATGACATTAAATAATTACTGGATGTGATGGAAAGCAGCTCAACATTCCTTTCGTATGTAATAACCAATCTAGGTTCTTGTGTGTTTGTAAAAATTGTGTCCTGAAAACATTGCTTTCTCTGGTGGGGAGCAAATCAACATGACTGCCTAATTCTCTGAAATTTCTCAGTGTAACTGTGTGATAGTATTTAATAACCCATTAAAGAGATTTTGATGCAAAAACAAATATTACAGCTTTCCATCCAACAAAACATGTCTTTATTTAGGGCATCACAGTATGAATATGGTCATTGCATGAGCTGTCTGAAGAGCTTCAGTCACTGCAGGAAGACAAAGCGATTCCTAAAAACCAAAAGTCACCACATGGACCTCTAAACCCCTTTAAAAGGCAACATTGAGACTTGTTTGGTCTAGTGGTTATTGTTAAAAGGTTAAGAAAGTTCCACATACCCTGACGTCACCCTGACTGTGCGAGTCTTTTTTGGAGTCATGGCTGTATGAGCTCTGTTGATGTAATAAGAAGGAATGAAAGGGGTTATTAAAGACAGTCATGCTCGTCCCCGTGAGGTTGTGATGGGGGCTTGTAAGCATTTTGTACAAAACAGAAACAAACCTTTAAGACTAGCAATTAAAACATCACTTTAAAAAAAATACATAACATGTTCTTGATCTAAAGCCAAGTATGTTGCATTTTAAGTGTAGGGTTCAAAATAGGGCTGAAAAAGAAAACACGAAAATATCGCTGTTGCTGCATTCTTCTGTGGTTATGCTCGTCAATAGCGCGGTATTGCGGTTATCACAACAGCCCTAGTTCAAAATCAGATAACCTAGCCTACACTCTCAGATAAAAAGATACAAGTTGTACCCTAAGGTACAAAGGCTAAAAAGTACATATTTATACCTTATATATTTAAATGGTACATACTTATACTTTAAAGGAAAAGGCACCAACCCAGTGACATTTTGGTACCTTTTTCCTGAGATAGTCAACAAATAATTTAATTAGCAAAAATAGGAATTAAAGTGATTGCAAGGGATAGTTTACTCCAATTACGTTTCTGTTATTATTCAGTCACCATCATGTTGTTAAAAACCTGCATGCCAGTGGTTCTTAAAGGTGCCATAGAATGCACTGATACAATATTTTAAGTTGTTCTCCGATATCTACATGAAAGGTATGTGGCTTAGGTAAGGGCAAAAATTCTCCAGAAACAGTTTTTCATGTCCATTTACAACCCCAGGATTTCTCTCTAGAATGAAATGGTCTGTTATTGGCTTATTTGGAAGGGTCATGAATAATAATGTTGAGCTCTGCTTTGATTGGCTGTTTCAAAGTGCGGCTCATTTCAAAGCAGGATGGAAACACAGGGAGGAAAATATGTATTTCACTACTTTCTCTCGCAGTTATATTGTTGGGTAATTATAATGTATATAAAATGCAGGCATCAGAGAGCCGCTATTAATATGCTGGGCACTGAAACTGCTTTTTAGTTTCACTTTTGAGATTCGCGATCGCACGTACTCTGTTTATATACTATGGAGCAGCGTACTTACCACACATTTTACAAGATCAGATGCTTGTCTGTAGGGCTGTCGCGATTCATTGTGACTAGTTTATTTGTAAAAATCGTCGACTTCATTTTGCTCACGTCCAGTAACCGGAAAAATACTGGAAGTGGAGTATTTCACGGACGAGAGTCCATAAAACATTATTTGACTGTTTTCCAAGGCAGCATGATATATTAAACCCCTTGGTAAAAATAATTGTGAATTTACAAACGCTATGATTTTATTAAACAATTATATGCGATGCAGTTCTAATACAGTATGCGCTTTAATTATTTTACATGAGTGTAGGTTAAGTGCGTGCTTCACACAGCGGCTCCTTTCACAGTAGTTCCACAGAAACTTCTCATTTAAATGTGGAGTGTCTCAAACTCCATCTCTGCAAGTCTGCATGTTGTTGTCAGTTTGGGTTTATTATAACATTCATCTGGGAACGCAACATGTGCCATTTCATCAGATTTGTAAGGTAAATCATTTATAAACCCACGCAAACACAGGAGAATACATCGCGATTTCAAAATAAAAGCCCACGCCCTCACTCTTGAGTTTATACATTTTGATGTCCACATATTCATTTAATTACAATGGCTATAGCATTTCTGTCCTAAATAAATTGCCAAATATTAAAGATTAAGTGGACATTTGAATTAAATTGTGCTTGGTCAATATTAAACAAGGATTAGATTGTGCAGTAATGTGTAGAAATAATGATCAGGCGGCCAGCGCCCTCTGCAGGCCTTTGTTGTAATGCGTAATGAACATTAGCTCTATTGTTTATTATGCATTATGTATTTTAAGTAGTGGTGGGCATAGATTAATTTTTTTAATCTAGATTAATCTTGGAATTAATCTAGATTAATCTAGATTAAAATGGCTCATTTGAATTCTGCCGAAGGCATTCAGAATATGTGTGCTACCCAAATAATGACTAAAGTAAGTCTTTGAGAACGGGTTTCTCAAGCCAGGTGGCGATTAGACCAGGGGCTCATCTCCTGTTTCCAAAATGCATCACAAACTTTAATCTCTTCCCGTCCCAATACCACGAAAAAACTGGAGGAAAATCCAGTTCCACTCCCGGAAGAATGACTCCCATTCCCTCCCACTCCCGTGTTGTTTTTTTTGCCGATAACTGTCAATTACAGTAAAAATATAGTACAGATCACAGCATTATTAGTTGAATAAAAACCCAAAATGTCGTTTTTTGTTATTATATTGAACTGAAAACCATCTTATGCACAGTGTTGCACAGATTCAATTTCATGTAAATCATCCATGCTAACACACACGTCTTCTATTTTTATTTTTTAGACATTTCACTCTCTATAGATATATTTTTCAAAGATGGAGTTTCGAAGTTTCTCGCTCAAGTTCACATGAGACCTAAAGCGCATCCGGTTTGTTTAAAAGCGCAACGTTTCGTTGTTATTCTGAGTGCACACAAATAAACGTAGAGTCTTTACAGATTCGAAAGATGTATTAGGCTACTTTTATCTGTATGACCAAAAATGACGGAGATTTTAAGAGCAAGAGAGCGCACCGGAGCCTGTCTTGCAGCAAACGCGCTTCCACACAAACACTTCAATAGCGCACATTTCTCTAGGTTAACATCACATTGAGCGGCCATGTAAAGTTGCTACTACATACATCTTTCAGATGAAAAGCCATATTTGAGGTTGATGAATGATAGGTGAGCGTTTGGATGTCCTAGGTGGCGTTTGGATATCCTGCCCGATTGTATTACCCATAGAATAAGCCGTTAACAATCTGTCCATCACGGACTCTTGAGCCTCTAGTTAGAAGACTGGTTCTCGCCCCCTACAGTGCAATTGACTAGGTATACATCCGCTAAAATATCAGGGTGAAAGTCATCGCCCATAGCTTGCGTAGTATGAATGAGCTCCCAACCCAACTTTTGAGAATAGATTAGCAGGCGATAATTTTTTATCGCCGATAAGAATCTCACGTTAACGCAGCACGTTAACGCCGATAACGGCCCACCACTAATTTTAAGTTTTGTTCAATAAATCCATATGATTTCTTGCTTCTGATACATTATTTGAACTAATTATTAGTGCATAATTGCTATTATATGTGTATTTTAAGTCATATTAAAAGCTGTTGTTCATTTACATCTATTTTTATCACCACCAAATTAGGGATGGGCATTTTAAGCAAAAGTAATATTCGACAATCGCGGGGTATTTATTCGATTACTATTCGAAAAATCGCACCCCTCCCGTGCATGCACTCATGCACGCACACACACACACATAGAGAGCAGGAGAGATAGACTATTCAGGCTTTCAATCTGTATGATAACAAACTGTTTAATTAATTAGAGAATAGTCTTAACCCAAGCCAATTAATGGTTGTAACGTATGATTGCTGAAACATATATAACATAACCGGATGACGGTACTTATTAACAGAACGGTCCGTCAATTATCAACTTGCTCATAAGGCTGGGACATTTATATTTTAAAAATGAGCATGAACATTCATAGCATATAAAAAAAGTTTGATTAATTCATGAATATTAGGCTTAAAACATAATACAGAATATAATTTGCTAAAACAGAATATCATTCTTAAAACATATTACGCGTTAAAACATATTGTGAACAGCCTGAATGATGGCACTATGTGAACATTGATTTTAACGTCTGTCTTCATAATAACCTATTTCATATTTTTATATAATAAAGAAATGAGCATGTTCACATGCTCGGAAAGAAGACGGGAGCGCAATCTGTTCACAATTAGTCCGGCCGCAGAGAAACACCCTTTCTGATGGCACAGACGCAGCTCTCTTACATTGTCATCAAAAAGTTTCTCCAGTCTGGCAGTGATCTTTTTTCTAGATGGGACAGTAAACTCGGGCTCTACAAACTCCATAAGTTCTAAAACCCTCTCCTTCTACAAAGCTGATCGGAAGCATATATTTAGCGATCATTTCAGTGATGTGGGCCGTGGTTTGCTCTGCCCATCTAGCATCCGACTTCGTTGTCCTGATCATGAAACTAGCCAATGATTGCTGCTGACCTATGGATGGACCTCCTGGGTGCTTCGCTCTCAAATGATTGTGCATTGCAGTGGATGACCTATGATAAGCAAGCCTCGTACGGGAGAGTTTGCACTGCACTTCATTTTCATTAATTTTATCAAAGGAGCTCCAGACATAACCCTTATTTGACATTGTCCAAAGCTTTCGTAAACCGCTATGACACGCAAGTGTGCGCGGGAGAAAATGTGTTCTTCTTCTGTTGTCTTTGACAGCTTTTAGGTGCATTATTGGTGGCGCCACCCTCTGGCCCGTCACCACCGCATCATGTCTGAGCGTGGCACGGCAGCGATCACATTAATCAAACGAACAGGGCTTTGGAGCTCAGACGCGCTCGGGCACGGTTCAAAACGCAGAGTGTGAGTGCACCTTTAGAAAATAATCGCACAACCTAATCGATATTCTATAATTAAATTGACTAATCGAATATTCAAAAATCGTGACCCATCCCTACACCAAATACATAATTACAATTATAGGGACCCCATGAAATCAGTTTTATTTCCAAATTCAGTTTTTTTCATTTTTCTATACTCTGTTTCAATGGTTAAATTACATTTTATTAATCAAAAAGCCTGTCTAATTAATTGAGTTTTACCTTTACCAAATTCTGTTTTCCATTATTTTCTGGATTCCATTTTAATGGTTCCATTAAATTTTAATAATCAAAAGCATATTTAAAAAAAAGGGCTTAAATAAATATATATATATATATATATATATATATATATATATATATATATATATATATATAATAGAATATATATATTAGTTATTTTATTAGAACACATTTGCTTTCCGTGCCTCTCTGAATACAGACACCAACCCATCCCTGCAAAGCCTGGAAAATAACATTTATTTTCACGATCTGCCATTTTCGCTGTTGTTCTCGCTTGTTTCTTCACAATACTTGCAGAACTTCTGATGATACGGCTAGCGGCTGGCCTAGAGCATGGGCGGGTATATGCAAATGTTGGGGGTGTAACTATTAGTGATCCCGACGGTTACGTCACAGTCGGTGTCTTGTTTTGATTTGCCTATTTTTCAGTGGTCTTTTTATTCACGTACATAAGGACATAAGGAGGAAACAATTGTGTTTGAGGCTCACTGTATGTCATTTCCATGTACATAACTCTTATTCAACTATGCCAATGTAAATACAGTTTTCCATTCTATGGCACCTTTAAAATGTATGACTCAAAGGTCCCCCACCGTCCAACACTATATTCCCCATATTGATCTTATGCATCAGAGAAACAAGTCTTTTGAATTTTGTTTTTGCGGTAGCCCTATAGCATCACTGTTGAAGAGTAATTAGCTGGCAAAGTGAATTTACTTATTGTAGAGTAAACGAATATCATCATATGTATTTTAAGCAGATGTCATGACAAATGTGATTTTTAAAACAAGTGGTTCATTCATAAATTCGTACAACCTTACTTTCACGCTGCAGAAATACAAACGGAAAGACCGAAGCTACATTAGGTCTATGCTAAGATATTTCTGCAACAAGACGACAAAGCTTTTCTCCAACATTGTTTATTAACAAATATTAATGATATTATTTCAAACATAATATCATCAATGATGACCACGGTATTTCCAGTATTTCTGCTCAAGTATGACAAAGCCTTTTTTGACAGTACTTTGTATTAACAAAGTAACTGGAAGCATCTACATATTAAATTAATAAAGCATAAATCGTTTTTTTTGTTTCTGCAGAAGAACGGTATGTTTTTCTATCATAATTTTAATTATGGAGAAAGGGGGTGTGATTAAATTATTAATTTATGTTAATACATTAATAATAATTTATAAAATGTAATATTTCCAAGTCATTCTGGATGTCCGCTAAGGCACCCAGCCACTTGTCTATGAACCACTGCTGTATGCTGCTATTTATTCAAATTAAATGTATTCATAAAAAAATAGAAATATCATGGGTTTGCAACCATATGATGGTAAAAAACAATGGCAATTTCATTTTTGAGTGAACTATATTTTTAACAGCAATTGCGGATACAGTAGTTGCGGTCTCTCTGAACTTAGACTCCTATCCCATGATACTCACCCGACTGCCAGTGTGTCTGCGGTGGTTTGACCTGGGCGATGTGCTCTGGCTCCGTCTGCGTTGGTTACCAGGGCTGTAGGAGTGAGAACGAGACTTCTTCTGGTGGGAGTGAGACCGAGAGCGGCTGTTGCGGCGATTTGAATGGCGACGATAGTGAGACCTAGAAAGGACCAGAAACAGAGTGAAATATACAGAATAAACAGAAATCAACTTGCTTTTAAAGAAGAAAATGGCTTCGTGACATTCAGCTGATGTACAGGTACATCTCAAAATGGAGAAGAAGTTCATTTTTTCTTGTAACTTATTTCAAAAAGTGAAACTTTCATATGTTTTAGATTCATTACATGTAAAGTAAAATATTATTATTATTTTTTTTTTTGATGATGAAAATTACAGCTAATGAAATATTAGAATATTTACATTTGAGTTCCAATAAATTACCATCCATACAATATACATTCTGGGTATCTCTTGTTCTTTGAAGCCACAATAATGGGGAACACTGTTGATCTGGGAATGGTCCAGAAGACGAACATTGACACCCTCCACAAAGAGGGTAAGTCACAGAGGGTCATTACTGAAAGGGGTGGCTGTTCAAGGAGTCCTGTATCAAAGCATATTAAATGCAAATTTGAAGGAAGAAATTGGGCACAAGTAACAGGGATGACCGCAAGCTTGAGAATACAGTCAATCAAAGCCGATTCAAACACTTGGAAGAACTTCACAAGGAGTGAACTGAAGCTGGAGTCAGTGCATCAAGAGTCACCACGCTCAGACGTCTTCAGGAAAAGGGCTACCAAGCCACTTCTGAAACATTATCAGAAGCATCTTACCTGGGCTAAGGAGAAAAAGAACTGGACTGTTGCTCAGTGGTCCAAAGTCCTCTCTTCAGATAAAAGTACATTTTGCATTTCATTTGGAAATCAAGGTCCCAGAGTCTGGAGGAAGAGAGGAGAGGCACAGAATCCATGTTGCTTGAAGTCCAGTGTGAAGTTTCCACAGTCAGTGATGCTTTGGGCTGCTATGTCATCTGCTGGTGTTGGTCCACTGTGTTTTCTGAAGTCCACAGTCAACGCAGCCATCTACCAGGAAATTTTAGAGCACTTCATGCTTCCTTCTGCTGACAAGCTTTATGGAGATGCCGATTTCATTTTCCAGCAGGACTTGGCACCTGCCCACACTGCCAAATGTACCAAAAGCTGCTTCAATGACCATGGTGTTACTGTGCTTGATTGGCCAGCAAACTCGCCTGACCTGAACCCAATGGAGAATCTATGGGGTATTGTCAAGAGGAAGATGAGAGACACCAGACCCAACAATGCAGATGACCTGAAGGTCGCTATCAAAGCAACCTGGGCTTCCATTACACGGAGCAGTGCCACAGGCTGATTGCCTCCATGCCATGCTGCGTTGATGCAGTAATTCATGCAAAAGGAGGCCCAACCAAGTATTGAGTGCATAGAAATGAACATACTTTTCAGAAGCCTGACATTTCTGTTTAAAATATCCTTTTTTATTGACACTACGTAATATTCAAATTTTCTGAGACACTGAATTTTGGATTTTCATTATCTGTAAGACATAATCATTCAATGAATCACATAATCAAGAAATAAAGGCTTGACATATTTCAGTCTTTGTGTAATAAATCTATATAATATATGGGTTTCACTTTCTGAAATGAGTGACAAAAAATTTACCTTTTTCCATGATATTCTATTTATTTTTTTAGATGTACCTGTATGAACTGACCTGGACTTGGAGTGGGATCGGGATCTTGATTCAGACCGTTTGGAGGCTCGGGAAGGGTTGGGAGAGCCAGACCTGCTCTCAATCTTGGGTTGGACAGGACTGCCCCGCTCCGATCTGGATGGCGAGCGGGATTCCTAACATCACAGCAGTATGTTGTTAAATGTTAAACAACCTTTATAAGACAAACGTCCATAAAGCAGGCACACTTACACCACATGCATACAGCTGTGGAAGAAAGTGTTAGAAAGACTTAAATCATGTTATGAAAAAAAAAGTTAATAGCATTATCAATACATTTACAAAGACTACAAAGTCATCACAGGTCCTTGTGATGCTTGTTCTTTAGCCAAATCACCACAGTAAAGCTACAAGCATGCAAATGATCACAAAGAAGATCATTTTCAAATTCAACATTTTTTAAATCACAAATTCTGCATTTACTTAACCTACGGACTCATTCATTCTTCTGTTTTCAGAATACGCTATTCCTTTCTCTCAGGCATTTTATTCTTCGGTCTTCATTTGTTCAGTTTTCCTCTCCTTTTCATTTCTTCACCCCAATATGAAACCTCGTTTCTTTTTCTGCTTTAGACACATAACGCGAGCGTGCTTCTATCTGACCGATCTTCCGTTCTTTTCTCCCCTTCCCACTTAACCGTCTGCTCTGTAATCATTTTCTCTGTAAAAGCCTTCTTTTATCTTGAATATTCTTCCACATTCTTGGCCTTAACTCTTCAAATCCTTCATGACCAATAACCTTAATGAAAAAAGAACATTCAGAGCCATTAAGAACAAGGGAAATTTAGGGGGAAATGAAGTGAACCATTCAAATTTCACTACTCCTTTTGAAATATAGATGTTTGTTTGGTTACATAATCATGTGGTGTAAGAGAGAGAGGTTAAGGAAAGATAAGAAATGCTGGAAAGAGAAACCAAAAGTAACGTTACTTAGACTGCAATTATGTGAATGCAAACTCGTGTTTAACACGTTAAAACACTTGAAACGAATTATTAACTGATAACGTTACCTATGTAACAGCTGCTCTATCTGCGCAGTTAAATTGTACATTAGATAAACGAACTAAATGGGCAGTTAACGTTAGCTGTTTGCTAATCGAGCATTACTACAAAGAGAAAGAGAGAATATATGAAGTAAACGGCAGACGTTTACACAAAAATAATGCTTACCCTCCCCTCGAATTGTGGCTCCTCGACATCGCTCATTTTTTAAATATTAAACGATTGGCAAAAGCGTGAAAATGAAGATATTGTTCCTCGAAGACTTCCGCTCTTAACGTAACTGCAGAAAATGGCTGACCAGCTGAGGCGCGCAGTGAACTATGGGAGACGACTACGTCACATCCTCTTCCATAGAAAGATAGTATTGCCAAAAGTATTGGGTCACCCCGTTTTAATGAACAGGTTTGACTACTTTAGCAATTTTCATGAGTACAAATCTCAATGTATAAGCATATAATGATATTCTGGGGAATTGTGTGCTTCTAATTTTATAGAAATAGTTTGGACAGGACCCTTTTCTATTCTAACATGACAGTGCCTCTGTGTATAAAGTAATGATCAAAGAGAAATTATGATTCAGTCAGTGTGGAAGAACTTGACTCGTCTGTAGAAAGCCAAGTCTTAATCCCAGCTGAACACCTCTGGTGTGACTTTAAATGCAGACCTTGAGCAAAAAACTCATCCCCAAACACCAGTGACTTGTACATATGGGTACAGTCATTTCATACACTTCAAAACTGTAGTAACAGAGGTGGAAATACAATTGTTAAGTACATTCATTTCTTTGTTGCCACAGTTTGGAAGTGCCATTTTCTCTTCTAAAGAAGGGGGTGTCCCAGTGCTTTTGTCCATATAATGAATGTACACATCATTGGTGTTTGGTAAAACATTTTTGGCTCAAGGCCTGCATTTAAAGTCACACCAGAGGTGTTCAGCTGGGATTAGGACTTGGCTTTCTGCAGACCAGTCAAGTTCTTCCACACTGACTGAATCATCATTTCTCTTTGATCATTGCCTTATACACAGAGGCACTGTCATGTTAGAATAGAAAAGGTTCCTGTCCAAACTGTTGCTATAAAATTAGAAGCACACAATTCCCTAGAATATCATTATATGCTTATACATTAAGACTTGTACTCATGGAAATTGCTAAAGTAGTCAAACCTTTCAATAGAAGGGTAGTCAATACTTTTGGCAGTATAGAGTAGATAGATAGATATATGATTGTAATTCATAGATTATAAATCAACATATCCCATATAGAAAACAATGTATTGACATGACGATGTATTGAATGTACAACCATGTAATTATTTGAAGCACTTTGAGGAAACTTATTTTTAAATGTTATTTTGCTCACATTAATGGCACAAATTAAAGTTTTCAGCTCTTGCATACACTGACGCATGTGAAGTATTGTACATGTTTTATTGTATGGATTGTGTTGTCTGGTACAGTTCCTCCTGAATGCTTAATGCTGCGTTCAGTTTTGCTGGGATTCAGCTTTATGTACAAACAGCAACTGAGGTATATCATCTACCTTAAACAAATCAAACTGCAATACATCCATCAATCAACTATTCAGAGATTATTCTTGGATCAGCTCGTTTCCTTCAGAGTCCAATAGCTAACGTGTGGCAACACATTAAGTCTTAACAATTAAAAGGTGCTACTCGTAAACCTTCGCTCTGGAATCCAATTAAGTGCACTGCACACCGTTAGCCAGCTGTGGAGATAATGCTGTACATGGTGTCTTTTGCAGATTCATTATGAAACACTCATCCGTATATCAAAAATCAGTCTTCATTTAGAAAACACATCCTATCACTCTCTCATATCTTATATTCCATATTGCACATAAGTTATAAAATATATTTGTGATCCATGAATTTAAGACAAAACAATCAAGCTGAAGCTCATGTACAAAACAGAAAAATTATGCCTAAACGCTGCTTTAGTCTAAACATACATATATATATATATATATATATATATATATCTGTATCTCAGTATTTGCTGTAGTGGTGCAGATTATGTCCATAGCCTCAGTTTGCTATTTTAAAGAGTGCGGCTTATGTGATCTTTCAGGTAATTGTGGTAGGAAGTGCAGAGGGTTACTATGTCTGTCTGGTCGGTGAGCAGATATATTTTGTTTGGTGGACCTGGAAACGGTGACTTTAGCAGCAAGAAGAGTGCCAGCACCAGCAGCAGGATGGGACATGTTCTGTATGGAGGCGTTCACAGCAGCCTCCACTTTCCCTTCCAACTTCACCAAACGGTTGAGAATATCATCTAACAGCACAGCAATTGTCCTCTTCAAGTCAGCTTCAGCAGAACAAGAGATAAGGCAAGGATTAGTATTATGCTATTTCTCAACCTCTTTCTACCACAACCATCATGAATGCGAAGCAGCTTATTCATTCACATAAGCATCACAAAAATAAAGATTAAAAGTGATCATTTTATAAACTAATGTAAAAGAACTCACAATAACAACACTTTTTCATGTTACCATCGACAACTATGTACAGCTAACATTAAATAAAACTATTACTACAGCCCTGATTATTTTTGTTAATTTCAGCATTTAATTTTTTTTTAATCTAAAATCACAAGTTGTATTTTTTAACACTGGAGTTCATTATACACTGAACAAAATTATAAATGCAACACTTTTGTTTTTGCCCCCATTTTTCATGAGCTGAACCCAAAGATCTAAGACTTTTTCTATGTACACAAAAGGCCTAAATCTGTGTTAGTGAGCACTTAGTGAGCCAAGATAATCCATCCAAGATTATACACAGGTGTGCCTTAGGCTGGCCACAATAAAAGGCCACTCTAAAATGTGCAGTTTTATCACACAGCACAATGCCACAAATGTCGCAAGTTTTGAGGGAGCGTGCAATTGGCATGCCGACTGCAGGAATGTCCACCAGAGTTGTTGCCCGTGAATTGAATGTTCATTTCTCTACCCTAAACCGTCTCCAAAGGCGTTTCAGAGAATTTGGCAGTACATCCAACCCAGTGGTGTAGTCTAGTTTTTTAAGTGAGTATACTGTGATTTTTTTTTTCCTTTCCAGCCTCATACTCACTTGTACCAGAGCAGCCTCTCATAAGCATCACCACACTCACTAATCCGGGCTCTTCGCTTACTTTTATTTTTAGGAGCACTTGAGATGCTCATTTGAAAAAATGAATTAGGGGCACAGTAAAAAAATTCAGGAGCACCTTCTCCTCAATAACAAAAATGTGCCTTCCCATTACGAAGTAATATTGGACTCCTTAAAGTGATTTACAGGAGCATTTTTTCTAACTTTATTTGAAGTGTTACCTTTCATGACAAATTCAAAAGTGTATTTTATAAGCTATTTTTTCCTTAAAAATTTCTAATTAAACAATGCAATAAGAAGAATAGGTTACCGATCAAAAAAAAAAAAATACTAAATTAATTTGCACTACAGAAGAGGCACAGAAGAACACAAAAGTGGCTTGTAGGTATTTACAGAGATTTAATGAGGCTCAGAGGTGGCATGAGTGCAAGTAACTTAATAAATTCATGTTAAGATTAATGTATTAAATATACATTTTTAAATAACTGAAATGATACTTTAAAAATGAAACTAAGACTGCCATTAGGTGGCGGCAAGTTACTGATTTTATCACTGAATCATTCATTCAACTGATTAGTTCGAACGGCTGATTCATTCGGGAACAAAGCAAGTCCCTGCATCCCAATGTGCATACTATCCACCTTATCTGCTCCAAATAGTTTTGAAAATGACTAATATCACATTTAGGATGGATAGTATGCACATTGGGACTCAGGTAGTGTCTGTCTCTATTAATGAGTAATTGAATTGACTCACTATTCATGTAAGCGCAGATTTATTCATAAACGAAACAATGCTGTGTTTGAATGAAGATGTGCAGCGGCTCAGTTGTGAGTTTATTTGAAACTATTTAAGTAGACGAAATAGAGCAAAATCATGCAATACTGTTATAGTCAGACAATGTAAATCACTAAATATTACCTTTTTATTTATTTAAATCACTCATTGTTTTTATATGCCTACAATCCCCTGCTGTTACAGTTAAGTTAATGACAACGTATACTCTACCACCTACCAGGTAATGTTACGATAGCATCGGCGTCGTTTTCTATACCGTGTAGGATAGTATCAGCCTTCTAGCTCATTTTCTGTCGTTTCTATAATGTAAACACTCCTGTCATCTGTTTGCAGTGTGCTTCGTCAACTGAAAAATGATAATTCGATAAAGGTAAGGGATTATTTGTGCGCAAATTTTGATTGTGCTACTATAGGTACAGATTATTAACAGTCGAGTCTTATTGCACTCTTATTCTATTGATATATTATTCTGCAGCCTTGTGCTACAGCTACATCTACTGGTGGTTAAGGGACTGTAATGCTACTAAGAACACATAGCTTGCTTGATTGTTCAAGGTAATGTTGTCCTTCTAATTTTTGTTGTATTTTCAAGTGTCAGGTCATCCACAAATTTGTTGTGAGCAGTTTCATGTAGAACTATTCTCTTTCTACAGATAGTTGTACATGAAACTGCTCAGAATAAGGTCTGTGGATTATCTTGGTCAGGATTTCTGGAAAAAGACATTGCTGTAGAGTGAGAATGGTTCTGACTATGATACTAGTGACGTATTAATTTAATTTAAAGGATCTAACAAGGTTGTAAACAAAAAGGTTGCCTCACTGTCTGAAGTCAACATAAACGATTCAAACCTGCTATCACTTCTCTGAACTGAATCATTTGGTCTTGAAAAATGTAATAATCTATTATGAAAATGACAGATGTCATATCAAAACTGTTAAGTGATTAGTTATGTATTATTATTTTAATAATGAAAGGAACACACTGGTTTGTAGTGCAAACAGTTTTACCATTTACTTGTTATTCTTATTGTTATATCCCTACAGCGGCTAATGAACTGGAAGCCTCACACATTCACAGAAAACGGCGTACGTCTGCATTGAGAAATAAGGTGAATAGCAACTATTTCTTTTAAAATGAGTCATCTAAAACTCAGTAGATATAGTATGCCCTCACCCTACTCTTTTCACTCTAATTTATTAAATAAATAATAAATCTTGAATTCTTTTCTGAACAGTAGTAGGGGTGTCCCCGACTAAGGATTTTCAGTCGAATCTGAATAATCACCGTAGTACTTCATTGAAGCGCTTCACTGCAGCAAAACTCAACCAAATGCATCTTATACAAGATAAAAATATATACACGATATATATAAACCGGCCGAAATCACTCGTACCCTACCTGATCGGAAAAATCCAGTTGTTTACTCTGCCTGTGTCAATTTGACTCTTGTTAAATATATAATCCCTGCAGCCAAGATGCTCCTCTGCTGGACACGGACTATGGAAAGTGAAACTTAAATCTATAGGGGTGTTTGAATTTATGCACGTTAAAATATTTATTAAAAGTTTCCTTTTTTTTCAGATTCATATTTATTCCGATTCTGGGGTTATGGTATGGGCAGGCATATATTATGGACAACGAACACGTGTGCATTTTATTGATGGCATTTGAATGCACAGAGATAACGTGACGAAAATCCGGAGGCCTATTGTTGTGCCATTCATCCACGACCATCACCTCATGTTGCAGCATGATAATGAATGGCCCCATGTTGCAAGTATCTGTACACAATTCCTGGAAGCTGAAAACATCCCAGTTCTTGCATGGCCAGCATACTCACCGGACATGTCATCCATTGAGCATGTTTGGGATTGGCGTATACGACAGTATGTTCCAGTTCCTGCCAATATCCAGCAACTTTGCACAGCCATTGAAGAGGAGTGGACCAACATTCAACAGGACACAATCAACAACCTGATCAACTCTATGCGAATGAGATGTGTTGCACTGCGTGAGGCAAATGGTGGTCACACCAGATACTGACAGGTTTTCGGACCCCCAATACAGTAAAACTGCACATTTTAGAGTGGCCTTTAATAGTGACCAGCCTAAGGCACACCTGTGCAATAATCATGCTGTCTAATCGGCATCTTAATTTGCCACACCTGTGAGGTGGATGGATTATCTCGGCAAAGAAGAAGTGCTCACTAACACAGATTTAGACAGATTTGTGAGCAATATTTGAGAGAAATAGGCCTTTTGTGTACATAGAAAAAGTCTTAGATCTTTGAGTTCAGCTCGTGAAAAATGGGGGCAAAAACAAAATTGTTGCATTTATAATTTTGTTCAGTGTATTTGTTAAAAGCACATTGCACTAATACAAAGCAACAATGTTAGTTCATAAAAATTTATTGTTCAGTACATTGACAATTGTATTTTTATTTACTAAAATAAACATAATAAATATTATATATTGTTGAATGTTAATAAATGTTATAAGAAATTAGACATTTTGTAAAATGTTACCAGAAAGGGAAAACATAAAACAAAATGTCAACACTTTATATTAAGGTTAAATTGTAAATACATGCATTAGATATTACAAACAACCAACAATAAAATACATTTTTAATTTCACTAATTTTAATGTTAAGTTTTACATATACTAACAAGTTTGATCAAATAACATTAGTTAATGTTTTATGAGCAAAAAACACTAACCTTCATAAATACTAACTAATGTATACGAATTAACCTTGTTGTAAAGTGTTAGCAAGAAATTTCTAAACTTAGGTAACAAATAAAAATGTTTAAATTTAGTTTGATTAAAATACACATGTAACCTAGAACATTTGCTACAGACTTCAATTTCAGACTGTTCATCATAAAATTATTGTATGACTATCAAGAAAGTCATATGGACTGTTTTTATGATACATCTGTTTTTTGGCACTATAAAACAGCATACAGTTAAGGAATGACCTGTGTTAATGGTGATTAAATTATGTATAATAATAATAAAGCCTTACCATATCCTGCCATGGAGGCGCCCTGGGGCCCTGAGGGATTCTGGTTCTCCTCACTAAGGACTTTGACATAGCGATGGCTGAGCTCGAGGATCTGTTGGCGGAGCTCTGCGCTGCTCTGGCGTCGTGGTTGAGTGATGGTATAGTGAAACAGCAGCAGACACCAGGCCAGGCCGAAGACCACAAGAAACGCACTCAGTCTGTGAGACATGCTCCTACGCAGCAGACAGCCCAGCATGGCAATGCTGCAGGTCTAATGGGACCCGGGTTAAGGGGATGGGGACAGGTTTATAAGAGGGTGTCAGGTTCCGGGCTGGGTATAATTAAGTCATGAAAAAGCGCAGTGGAGGTTAAAATTAGGAATGGGGAGAAAAGCCGGTAAAATAAGGTCACTGATCTCATGTATTTGTTTAGCTGTTTTGACTAAGAAATTAAGAGTGTGGAAGATGGATGGATTGAAAGGAATTGTCTATTGCAGAATAGGCATCAAGTGCAAGGAATACCTGTAAAAACACACACACACACACAAACAATCAGAAATTTGTGAGAATTAATGTATTAAATGACTATACTTACAGTTAATGCACAAAGCCTCAGGTTTCAGTTTGTAAGAATAAATTACATTTCCATACAGGAAGATATTTTGTAGAAAGTTTGTAACCAGGCTGTTCTAGGGCACCATTGACTTCCATAGTAGGAAAATAAATACTATGGAAGTCAATGGTGCCCCGCTCGGGTTACTCGCGTAACCCTTGTTCTCTGAATAGGGAACTCGACACCGCGTAGCTTTACGCTCGGGAACGCCCACTGCGGACCGAGTCTGAACCCATATAGAATCACGCCAATTCATTGGCTGATACGGTCAGTTCAAACAGACAAGATCTGAGAACCGCCAATGACGCGTCGTAAAACAGGTCATACTGGCGCGAGAGGACCATCCATCCCTCCTCAGATTTCTCTAAAAGAACCCTGTCGGCAGCATGAGGAGCTTGGCAGACGCAGCGCGCCCCTATTCCTAGAGAACAAGGGTTCGCAGTAACCCGAGCGTTCTCTTTCATAGGTAACTCTCGCTGCATAGCACTCCAACGAGCGATACCAAACACGCCAAGCTGAAAGCGCTGCCTATCTGGCCCAATAATGAACCAACAACATACGGTCAGTTCAAACAGACAAGATCTGAGAACCGGAGCGTATCAACGTCAAGGTTGTAAAACCTGACAAAGGTGTGTGGAGAGGACCATCCTGCGCAACACAAATATCCTCCAGGGTACCCCTCTGACAGAAAAGAGCTTGAGAGGAGGCTACGCCCCTAGTAGAATGCCAGAAGACTAAGAGGTGAAGGAAGGTTCCGTACCTTGCGCCAGCGAAATGGCATCTCTCACCCAGTGAGAAATTCTCTGCTTAGGCGTGGCAAACCCGGCGACCAGCACCAAAACAGATCAATAGCTGGGGAGATTTTTCTCCAAACCAGCGATCTCATCCAGCTCTCTCCGAGCTTCAATGCCCTGACCGGGCAGAGCAAGTGGAGTCTTTCATCAGCCTTTCTTGCAAAGCAAAGGGAGGGGATAGAAAGAGTGAAGAGTGACCACTTGAGAAGTCAAACAGCGTGGACAAGACCTTGGGAAGAGTAAGCTTCCTAGTAGCGGGGTAACTTTGACTAGACCCGGGGCAAAGTCCATACACGCCTCACTGACAGAAAAGCCTGCAGATCTCCAACTCTTTCAGTGGGACAGTAAGCGCCAGCAAAGAACAACCTTAAGAGTCGGGAGCATCCGATCCGGCTGACTCTAAGGGCTCAAAGGGCCGTCACTAGTCCTTTGAGGACGACTGACAAGTCCCAAGAAGGAACTGCCGTGGGGCAACAGGCTAAGGCGTCTGGCCCGCATGAAAGCGGAGACCATCCGATGTCTCCCCAAGGGGATCTCATCCAGCTCTCTCCGAGCTGCAATGGCCACAGAAAATCGGCCGCCAGGTTCAGTACTCCCGAACGTGAACCGCCCTCAAAGAGAGGAACTTGTCTTGGGACCAAAGGAGAAGATGGCGTGCAAGCCTGTCCAGGGTGCGCGACCTTGAATGGGATACAACCGCCATATTGTCCGTCCTGACTATGATATGATACCCCGAGAACGGGAGAAAATACTTCAAAGCCAGGAAGACAGCCCTGAGTTCCAGGCAGTTTATATGCCAAAGAGGAACTCTTCCTTCCACTCTCCACTCGCCGGCCTTCCTTCAAAGACCGCGCCCCAGCCTGTCATTGATGCGTCCGTCGTGATCATATGGCGACGGTGGATCGCACCCATTCTCACCCCGCTCTGGTCTCTTAGAAAGACGGGGTCTTGCCACATTAACAGGTGTTGACAGCAACTGCGCGACACCATGATAAGGCGAGTAGCTGGTACAGTGGGGTGTAACCTCAGCTCCCTAATCCACCAAAGAAATGGCCTCATGTGAAGCAGCCCTAGGGGCAACACAGGGGAGGCTGCTGCCATAAGGCCCAACAGCCTGCGGCAGGTACCTACAGAGACATGATGGCCTAGCTTGAAGCGGGCTAGACATGCTGTAAGAACTGGTATCCGGGCAGGAGCCAAACGGGCCTGCATCTGAACGGAATCCAAACGAACTCCTAGAAACACAGTTCGTTGAGATGGGAGGAGCACACTCTTCTTGGCGTTCATCCTGAGGCCAAGAGAATGGATGTGGCCGAGAACGATATCCCTGTGACGACTCACTAGCTCCCTGGAGTGAGCCAAAATGAGCCAGTCATCCAGATAGTTCAGTACACGAATGCCCTGGAGCCTCAAAGGGGCCAGTGCAGCATCCATGCATTTGGTAAATGTCCTCGGAACCAAAGCCAGGCCGAAGGGCAGGACCTTGTATTGGTAAGCCTTCCCTCCAAAGGCGAACCTGACGGAATCTCCTGTGTCTTAGAATGACCTGGATGTGAAAATACGCATCCTTCAGGTCGATGGTGACAAACCAGTCTCCCTCCTGGACCTGAGACAAGATGGTTCTCATCGTCAGCATCTTGAACTTCCCTTTGTAGAGGGAAAAATTCAAACGCCGTAGATCCAGAATGGGTCTCAGGCCGCCGTACCCCTTCAGCTGAAGAACCCTCGTTCGATGTCCGACTGCGGTATATCCTCTATCGCTCCTTTCTGTAGGAGGGAGGAAAGCTACAGCTGTAGAACAGAAGCCTTGAGGCGCTGTTTACTATCGTCAGTTGAAACCCGTCGAGGCGGGGGATATTCCCCAAACTGAAATGTGTAGCCGGACCGAATCGTGAGCAGCGGCACCCTCCGCCACGAAGGAGAGCCCTTGGCGTCCTTGTCCGGGTTGATGGAGTGTGAAGTGCTGGACTGACAGGTGGCCAGCACGGGTCCGAACGCTGCAGGGAGAATCGACTGTGTCCCCAAACACGGCCCGCCCGGCGAGACGGACTGTAGCGGGGAAAGACAACGCGTCCCCAACTGCCAGACCGAGAATAAATGAGGATGAACTCATCCCGCACGCCAAGCCCCTAGGGGTGGCTGTGACGGTTTTGAGTAAGGAGAGCACGTTTGAAGCGGGCAGAAACGCTTTTCGGTCTGACTCGCCCTCGTAGTGTAACGGCTCTCCTCTAGATGCTTAGCCAAATGGCGCTCTGCGGGAACCCGCCATAAAGCGCGGCGCGGTGTGCTTAGTGGCTCTGAGAGCTAAGTCAGTGGCTCTGCGCAGCTCGCGGCTCCTTTACAGCCTCCGGAGTCAGACCAGTCACCTCGGATTTCCTTGAGGACGTCCGCCCGACAGGCCTGAAGGATGGCCATCGTATGGGGGGCTAGGAAACAGATAATCTTGCATGAATACAACCGGTGAATTCGCGCGCACATGCTCTGGTGAGGGAGGGAGAGAAAAGGCGAGGCCTGTCTGCTCACTCTCTGTCTCCTCGAGCTAAACATCCAAAACCCAGGTCGCGGATTCACGAGAGGCCGCGGATTCACGAGAAGCCGCGGAGGCCTCCGGAGTGCGACGGGGAAGAAAATGGATGAGTCCTTTTCACACACCTCAAGCCGAGAGCGGAGGGTTATGAGACGGAGATTCTCACAAATTACATTCAAATCCCATAAACCGCATGCGTGAACCCGAAACATATAGTTTTACTTATCTGTGCGGGTCATAGCGAGCGATGAATCGCGCGCACGGCGGTTGACAACGGCAATATTCCATGGCACTTCACCGCGAGGAGAACGAAGCTCCACTGAGGCAGTCGCCGAAGTGCAGATGGTGATCGCAAAGGTAAGTTGGGTCAGAAATCGCAACAACGAAGGGTAATGTGACAGCTTCGTGAAGGCAGAGAAATCTGAGGAGTGGATGGCGCGTTCGCCAGTATGACCTGACGACGTCATTGCGTCAGAGACGGCGTCGCGCCATCAGCCAATGAATTGGCGTGATTCTATATGGGTTCAGACTCGGTCCGCAGTGGGCGTTCCCGAAGCGTAAAGCTACGCAGCGTAGAGTTACCTATGAAAGAGAACCAGTGATGATCCTTGACATCTGGGAGCCTTACGCCCGTTTCACACCGCAAGCGTAAGCGGCGCAGAAGTGGTGCGTATGCAGAGCAAAACAGTGCGCGCCCATTGTGCTTTCATACTGGCAGCGTTTGTCACACGCAGCTGAACTGCGACTTGTACTGCTGCAATAAAGACGAGTATCGTCATTTCTGTCATATTTTCGAGTGTTCTCCTCTGAATACTCTGTGCCATGTGTTTTGATATATGATATGGCCAGCAAACTCTGTGATTCGACCGTGTCCCCCTCCCCTCTGTCCCACACGCATATGTAAATAACATATATTATATATAGGTTTACACTATAAACTTTAGCCAAGTTTTCAAGTTGTGTATACGAAAATATTGCTAACCCTGTCAGGAATCACTTACATGATTTTATGGTGACATTTTTTATTTTTTATGTTAATCGGGCCAATTTTGATCAAGAACAATGCACTGTAACTTTAATTCAGCGCAAGCGGCGCAGCAAAAATGGACTCGGTGCCGAAACGATCGCGGCAGTGCGTAGCAGGAGCAGAGCCGAAGCAGCAGTGCCGCGATCGTTTCGGCGCCGAGTCTATTTTTGCTGCGCCGCTTACGCTCAATTAAAGTGACAGCGCTTTTTCACGGTAAAATGTCATGGATTGACATGGAAATTAAGTAATTTCACAATAAATAGATATAATTAAAGTCTACCGTGTTTAACAGGCTTTTTGGCTTGGTTTAAAACAATTAAAAGTGCACATTTAGATAAACAATGCAACATATGCACTTGTGTCTTGTGGAGGTAGAAAAAGAAAGCTCTTTAAGTCCCACAGGACTGTTTGTAATCAAGATTTAAATGTAGGCATGAGAGCCGACTGTTTCTGTCAGCGAATTTTTATTTAAAAATATTTGTGAAAAGTATATGCTGTGTTTAAATGTGTTTGCACTTGCTTGAGCAACTTAATATACAAATCTAGAAGCCAAATGCATTTAATACAATGCTTATATTAATTGAGTTTAAAGTGAATAAGTCTATGAAAGATTGTGTATAACTGTACTGTGATAAAAGAGGATCACAATGCTAAAAGCACGTTCAGTATAGGCTAACAACGTTTGTATTTTAAATTAAAATAATGGATAAATGTTGTTTGTGGTAAACAGCCGCGGATCAGGAGCGGACTGAAAACGCGTCCTGTGAGAAAGTACAATGAGTCCGTGCATGCTTTTGCACATCATACGTAATGGGCACGGACCGCATACGCACTGCAGACGGAGCATGTGTGAATCAGGTGTACATGAAGGTAGAAAAAAAGGGGGTGGGGGTTTTGGGATGAAAGAATGGATGAAACGCACTCTTTCTCTTTCACTCCGTCCCGAATCGCGCTCGCGGAAAGTGCTCTTCTCTTCCACAGCTCCTTTGAAAGCTTTAAACTCGTTGTTTTATTCAAGAACTAAACTAAAATTCAAACACATTTGAGCGCAAGGGGGGCCCCTGGTGTTTCGGGGCCCCATGCAGCTTGCGTATTCTACTTATAGGGAGGATCGGCTCTGCCCAGAACTGCTCTGTTTCCCACATTCTTCAGAATATCTTCCTTTGTGTTCAGCAGAACAAAGAAATTCATACAGGTTTGGAACTACTTGAGGGTGAGTAAATGATGACAGAATTTTCATTTTTGGGTGAACTATCCCTTTAAGTGAATTGACGCCCTGTCATCACTCTCTTCTTCTGTGGTCACAGTGCTATTCTCCACCCAATCAAATCACTCAATGAACATTTTTGCATATTGATTATATTAGTCAAGATAAAATTAATATTGGGACTATTATAATCGAAGACTAACCAAAGTGCAGGGGATTTACACTGTGTGCTCCCCCATTGCAAACTATTGTTTTCAGTATAGTCACATGAAATTTAAGATGGGAATTACAGCGTAAAACTTGGTTAAAGCTCTGAGGTCGGACATATCATGCCTTGGCTGAAAAGATCTTGAATATTAGTTAAACAATGTGAGAGTTATTCATTGACTCATTTAACTTTTGATGTTATCACAAAGCTAATGTAGCGATATTGGCTTGAAGAAAAGGTTAGCAATAACAGACAAACTTGGCACGCAATATAAGCAAATGTATATAATCAAACAGCTTTTAGCATTCTGGCTGAACTCGTATCATGCTTCTACATATGCTAGTTTTATATTTTTCACTCGCTTCTCAAGGTCTACAGACTGATATTAAGCAGCTTAACGAATCGCTTGTACTATTGCACACACTCTATTATCGCTTTAAGACCATGCCGGGTGTGAAAGGTATTGAACAGCTGGAACAGACTGATGAATCTGCTACGGTGATATAGCTAATATAGAAATTACCTTAAATACTTTGGTCAAGGTGACGGATTCGTGGACTCCAAATCGTTGACATTTTCTTAGCACGTGTGCATGACAGTCCCAGCAAGCCTATCTTAAAAAATCAGTAATATTAAAACAATATTCAAACAGCAGCATAACTTCAAAGCAAGCGCCTCTGTATTAAGTAAGAAGCTACTTATTTTTGAGGCAACGCCTTAAATTAAATGCCAGATTATCATTCGGAGACGACTGTGGTGGCGAAACTAGTAATACAGATTTTATTTCAGTAACGCTAGTATTTTTCCCTGCGGTGACAACACGAGCACCATTAGCCTAATGTCCAGTTGTGAATAAATTCTTCTTTTGAGCCGACTCATTTCAATGAATCAAATTCACAAAACGATTCTTTCACATTCGACTGAACAATTTTTTTTCCCGCAACGAACCAAATCACCGAAAAATAAGTTGTAACAGAAATGCAAAATACTAATAAAACGTTCATAAATTATGTTTATGTACGACTTGATTGTATGTCTTGACCTGTTAAAAACTAAATGTTATTTTCAAACAGGAAAAAACATTTTCAGCCCAAAAAATATTATTAATAATGATACAAATTAGATTTGGGTTCTAAATGACTATGAGCATGACATTACAGTATACACATTTGTTAATATACGCAAAAAACGCAGTTGAAATAGATAGTTGTATGTTCCAACGCATTTACTTGAATGTTTTATATCTGCTTTTTTCTTCTTCAGAATATACAAATCATGAATGTGCGATGATGCAACTACGTTTTAACGATAACTTGTGGGGAAGTTGTGGCCTAATGGTTAGAGAGTCTCGGTCTGGCAGGAATTATAGGTGGGGTAGTGAATATACAGCGATCTCTCCACCTTCAATGCCACGACTGAGGTGCCACCGAACCCCCAACTGCTCCCCGGGCGCTGCAGCATAAATGGTTTGTGCGTGCACCTTGGATGGATTAAGTATGGGTCACCATACTTGGTCGTATGTCACATCACTTTTTAAAGAATCTCTGAATCATTTTTAAAGAAGGAAACGATTCTTTGATTCTTTGAGTCTGACTGACGTCACTCATGGAAAAGGTCAAAAGCAGCATGGGAAATGTAGTTCACGTGTACAAACGTAGTCGAGATGAATAAACATCGCTGTGAGTGTATATTGAATATTACTGATTATATTTTTACATGATTATATTTTTAGCTCTTTTTTTTAAACCTAATTTAGACTATTTAGAGAAAAGGTATCACTGTTGTTTCGTCGTTGCCTAGAAACACAGGCGCAAAGAACAACCTTCATTGTAAACAAGTTGCAGTGTCAGTGTACGTTAGCGGCTCGAGAAGTAATTTATATTAACAGACAAAATCTACAAAAAGACTCACAATCACAGTGGAATGGAAAAGATACACATCGACAAACAAGCAACCAATGCAGTGGAGGCCTATTTAGAATACAAAAGGTAGGTTTGTTTGAAAAAAAATCGGAAAAACTGAAGTCTCTTCACTTAGTCTATGCACAAATATTTCCTATTTTTATATTCTCAGGTCCTTTAAAAAAAGAAAAAAAAAGCTTGTCGAGTTTGAAAAAGTGATCTTGTGATTCTCTATAATTGAATATCTTGTTTTGCAAAGAATTGTTGGGGAAGATGATGGAGGGAGGCTGTTTTCAGAGGAAGAGTACAAGAAATACAAAGAGACAGTGGTACCAAGAAGAATACAAAACCGTCTATATGTCAGTTTTGGGGTCCCGGGACAGATAGACTGCAAACTGATTGGACCAGAGACACCTTGCTTCTGTACACACAGGTATGGATCATTGGTCATACACATTATTGATGTACACAAACAGATTCTTTAATAATTATATTTCATTCTCAGGTATAAACAACATTGCACAGACTTTGAGGAGTTGCCAAAGGAAAGGCCTATACTCTTGCCTTGTAGGGTCAAAGGTTGTCAGTGTGTGTCCTATGAATACGTTCATATCAACGGCTCTAAACCAGTAAGCTGTCAGTGCAAACACACAACCAGTGAACACAGTGAAGCTACAGGCCACCAGTGCAAAAAATGTGAGTTTTGCACCATTGCATCTCCTATTAATAATTGAAAGCTAACCTAATTCTTCATGTTACACATAAGCATTTAATCAAACGTAAACAAATCCTAACCTGTTTACCTCCAGGCACTCACTGCACTGGCTATCGAAGTCCATTCACCTGTGGATGTGGTCAGCCTGGATATGCCCATGTGACGCTAGTTGAAACCAGGGAAGAGCGCATGGCAAGGGGGCGTCCGGTGGGCAGAGCTGTTCCATATGCGGCTATGGGAGGTTTAACTGGGTTCAGCTCACTGGTGGACGGCTACCTGAGACTGGATCCAAGTGGCGTGGGCAATACATGTGAACAGCACACAGAATAGGCTATGTGTCACTCACCTGACAGTGGTGCCACAACAAACATAATGTTAGCATTAGGTTAGCACACACATTTAGAGTCAACATTATGCCTATTTAATTATGTTACATTTTATGCTTTCTGCTTAGCCTGAGAGAGAATTCTTTATATTTGTCTAGTGGTATATTGCTTAATCACAGCAAATACTTTTACAGTGTATATTTATTAATCATAACATTAATATAAATTGATGTATTTCCATACTGTATTATATAATAGTGTTAACATTAATAAAATAAATAAATAAAATAAACTTATACTGATATTAAGAGTAATCATTTAAAATAATCAGACCTAATTAAGACACATTACAAATACATCAAATCAATATTTTTTTAAAACGTTTTCATTAAGTAATAATAATTTCATTGAGTTAACATTGAGTTAATTCTCAATGTTTCATAATACAATTTGTAAATATATTTAATAAATAACTAATAATTGAATACATCTTTTTATGTACTATTTTTATTTAGTATTAAGAATTTAGTTCAGTGAATTGTCAATGCTTCGTGCCCCATACAAAATATTTAAACAAAAATACATATTTATTAAAAATACTCATGTCATTCAAGTATCTGACAGAATAAATATTTTGGGTCAAAATGTATATTAATATAAAAGGAATTTAAAAGGTACATATTATGCCTGTAACTTTTTACCATTTCTTTTTAAGAACCGTTTTTATTGGACATTTTTCAATTATCATTGTAAAATTTCGCTTACAGTGTAAAAAAAAAAAATGTTTAAATTGATAAAATTACTGATATACTTTTCAGTTTTGGCCAGCAGAGGTCAGTAGTGATACACACGCCTCTGCTTTACTTCACCAGCATTGACTTGACATTGTGTGAGAGATGTGCCTTTGTTTTCAATGAATTGGTTTTAAATTGCTCTTCTCTGCTTGATAATGTTCAGAACAATAATAGCAATTAAAGGACGTAATTAAAAGAATGTTTGTGCTCTATCTATGAGACACAGAGGGCTGCATGCTCTGTGAACTCCGCAGGCTCTGTGGCTCACATTCAATCACTTTCTGTTCAAGAAGCAGAAAGAAAGAAGAAACAATTTCACCCCTAATCATTGGTACAGTTCCACTAGAATGGTTTGCTGTATGTGCTGGACATGACTAGCTCTGTCGTTCACTGTGTGTGTGTGTGTGTGTGTGTGTGTGTGTGTGTGCATGTTTATGTGGTTTATGAGGACACAAATTTGTATAATGACATGGGTATGACATAGGTATTACAAGGAGAAGGTGATTTATGAGGACATTTTCAGTGTCCCCATAATTTAAAATGCTTATAAATCATACAGTGTAAGTATTTTGGGGAAAGTAGAAATGCACCTCTCCTGTGAGGGCTAAGTTTAGGTGTAGGGTAGGTGTAGGGCAATAGCACATACAGTTTGTACAGTATAAAAACCATTACGCCTATGAAGAGTCCCTGTAAACCATAAAAACCAACGTGTGTGTGTGTGTGTGTGTGTGTGTGTGTGTGTGTGTGTGTGTGTGTGTGTCTGTGTGTGTGTGTGTGTGTGATTGTGTGTGTGTGTGTGTTTTAAATCTCAAAATATGTTTGAATGTGCTGCTCTGTTTTTGTATTTGTGAATGTTTCATGACTCATCCTAAGCTCCTCAAGATTCCATTAGATCGGATTCGTTACGACTTCCTCTTTATATGTTCATACACTCTTCCTCTGTTCTGATATGCATCTCCATTCAATTGCTCTCGAGAACATCTGCCCGTCTCATGAAATGCGTAAATGCGAGTGTGTGTGACCTGCGAGACTTGCCTTTGGTGACGTCGGTGATGAAAAAGAGACTAAACACAGACTCTACTCATTGCCACACTTGAAATAAAACTCACGGCTCATTGGTGGATGTTTCATTGCCACCAACACTCTGAAAATACCTCGCTGATTTATTTAGAAGTCTCTTTTGTATTGCCGCTCTTTGCCTGGTCCTCTATTTATATTAAGCCTCGTTTAGACGGTGATATGTTATGCACCCTGCTCCTCTCTACCTCTTCAATGATATCTTTAATTCGTTCCCTCTCTTTTGTCCCCCTCCTTCAAATCCCTCAGCGCCAAATCGCTGTGATTACACAGGAATCAGTTAAAGGCACTGAGAGCTGGAGAAAACAGTATGAATTGGGTGTAAGTTCACTGGTTGGCCGATGTTCACGGGAGTGTTATACATTCACAAATGGTTCTGCAAAAGAAAAAAATAATAATTTACTCACCCTTCATGTCGTTCTAAACTATATGATTTTCTTTCTTCTATCAAACCGAAGAAGAAGCAGAATGTCCAATCAGCTGTTTCATACAATGAAGAAAGTGAATGGTAACCAAGAGTTTTGGTGAATAACTGCTTAAATTTGAGACTACTCTTCACACAAATGGCTTCAGACGGTTCATGGACTAATTGTATCATTGTTTAATGATGAACTGTGTTCTTTTGGGAGCTTGGCAGTCTTCCACTGCGTGAAAGAGAGCAGTGTGAACATTTTTCAAAATATCCCCATTTGTCTTCAATGGAAGAAAGAAAGTCATACTCGATGGGAATGACATGACCCCAACATTAATAATTATCCTAATTATATGTTTCTTTAATGATTCTGGTAACAATTTATTTTCCTATTAGTTGCTTATGAGCATGCATATTATAGGCATATTATTGGCTGTTTAATAGTACTCATAAAACACATATAACTATGCCATATTCTGCATTACCATACTTTAGGTCCCTTAATCATCGACTTGATTGCACAGATATTATTTAAACTGAACTGAGCTGGACGATGCCATTACTAAATTCAATAATGAAATGCATTCAGTTGAAAATTGAGTGTTAAATCCTGTCATTTTACATTATTGACACAATTTTCCTATTTTTATATTGTGTAGTGCTTTGACACAATATGTATTGTTAAAAGCGCTATATAAATAAAGGTGACTTGACTTGACTTAATCCTAGCCAATACCTGAATTTAACAACTGCCTTACTAACTATTAATAAGCAGCAAATTAGGAGTTTATTGAGGCAAAATTTGTAGTTAATGGTTAGTTAATAGTGAGAATTTGTCCCCAAACTAAAGTGTGACCGTGATATTAAAAGTATAATTCGATTTTTATGTAGAACCCTGTATTATGCTCAATGTGTTCAATTACAGAACCATAAAAGCAGGGTTCCAAGAACCCTAATCTGGTTCATTTAGAACCATTTGTCATTGGAGACTTAATTTTAAATGAATAAACCTATAGTAAAGTCTAATTGGCTGGCAGCCATATCACTCTCTGTAGCTCAGAACTGGTTGTTCACTAAGCAGGGCTGAGCCTGGTCAGTAACTGAATGGGAGACCATCCTGGGAAAACTAGGTTGCTGTTGTTAGAAGTGTTAGTGAGGCCAGTAGGGGGTGCTCACCCTGTGGTCTGTGTGGGTCCTAGCACCTCAGTATAGTGATGGGGACAATATATTGTCACCAAGCACCATCCTTCGGATTAAATGTTGAACCGAGGTTCTGACTCTCTGTGATTATTAAAAGTCCCAGAATGTCTTTAGAAAAGAATAGAAGTGTGACCTGCATCCTGATCAAATTTGCCCACTGGCCTCTGACCATCATGACCTCCAAACAATCCCCATATCTGCCGAATGGCTTCATCACTCAGTCTCCTCTCCACCATTAAGCTGGTGAGTGGTGGGCGTTCTGGTGCACTATGGCTGCTGTCGCATCATTCAGGTGGATGCTGCACACTGGTAGTGGATGAGTAAACCCCCCCCCCCCCTCCCCCCTCACAATGTAAATTGCTTTGAGTGCCTAGAAAAGCACTATATAAATGTAATAAATTATTGTTATAATTGTATATTTAAATTGATGAGATACGTTTAAATTAGTCCAGCTCATTAAATCCCTTGTGAGTTTCTTGATACTTGCTTAAAAGCAATTTTATCAGTTAGATTGCCACTTTGATCACAAGCCATGCAGGCCCTGTGGCCGCTTGGCTGCATGCTTTCAAAAAATGCATTTAAAGTTAAAATATCTATTCAATTAGATTAACTCAAAACAAGTGATTTGTTGGTGGGAATATTGCTTGATTAAATACACCCATGTTAACAAACACACTCACAAGCACATGCAGTGTTGTGATAATGTGATAAGTCCATAATAATGAAACTCTTGCTTTGTCCTTCTTCCGTCTTGATACTTCTTTAATTTAAACAAAGAATGAAAGAATTTGAAAAGGCTCTTTAATCTCATTAAAAATACATCACAAGAAAAATGAGAAGGAACAGTTTATTAACAAAATATAAATTTACCATCCGGTGGAGGTTTTGAATGACGATGTAGAGGAAAATCAGGACAGGATTGCATATAAAGGAGCTGGTGTAAATGTTTAATTAATCTGATTAGATTCAGTAGATCTGCGGCACTAAAGTGATTGACATTGAAATCAGATTAATTCCCTTCCTTGCTGTGATACAGCACATGAATTTTAATTCTAAGCTGAAATGAGCAAGTAATCGCAGTAGTGATTAAGTCAACCGTACGCTATCGTGACATTTTTTTAGAATAACCCAGGTTTGTCAGAGCAGAGATCACGAAGTGCTGTGATTCAGATTAGTGGTGTGACTATATTTGTCTGACACGCTTTGTCTCCTTTTTGACCCAAGCAGGTGTCCACGGGTAGTCTTGAACATGCAAACAATCTACAAACACACACCTGTGTCCAAAGAGAAGACCGGAGTAAGCTAGCGGAAGGGATGATGTCTGACCTGAAAGGTGACATATCAGTTTAGTGTGAGTGTTTGATGATGGTGCATGTGTGTGTGTTGATATCAACCCCGATGCATAACATCACAGATCCTTTGGTGTCATAATGCCTTAAATAAGCCATTACAGTATTAATTATGTCTTCCGAATGACCTAAATCTAAAGAAAAGATGCAAAGAAATCACACAAATTCTCCACCAGTGGAAACCATTAAAAAATGCAAGGAAAAATGGAAAACATTAAAATATACCTCCTTACAAGTCTAATCTCCTTGCTTTAGAGCAACTGATGTACTGCTATCGGAGTCACCAGGGTGCCGTGATTGACAGGCGTGTGGGGAGGAACAGAATAGAGTAGAAAATATTCACCCCTTATGTTAGCTTATAGCTCAGATTCGTCATGCTGTCAATCAATATCATACATTTTAAAAGTGTGATACTGCATTAGTTTTACTCAAACTGCAAACTTGCCGTACGAAGTCAGGAACTGTCCAGCAAACTATGAATCATAGGCACTTCTTGATTCTGCTCAGACTTTATTAATAGTCTGTTTATATTAAAATGAATTGCATTAAAGCCTCATAAAGTGTCGCCTCTTCTCAGTCTCCCATAAGCCTGACAGATTGCTGTACAATTGTCAGAGTCTATGTTGTGTGATGTTGAAAAGAACAACATCAATTACCTTGAATCAAAGCAGTGAGACCTAAAAGTGCGTCAAGACAATTGCTTTTTCAATTTCTTTGTTAAAAAGCTTGAAAATCGACACTGGAACTGCGTTGTGGCCGTGACTCGAGGTGCTTCTGCTCCTCTCCAATTCTTTATTCTGCTCAGTTTTGCTTTGAAGGATTGAAAAAGGAAGAGGAGGAGTGAGGGAGCAGAGATGAAGACTGTGGGACTGGTGGTGTTATTTATTCAAGTCGAGCACATGAGTGTGAAGAGGGAGACGAAAGCGAGCGTGGAATCATGCAGCTGTGCAAAATCAATAAGGGTTTGCTTGACAGTAATAAGAGTTATCTCTGTCGTTTGTGCATCAGAACACTCTGATTTGCCCTCATACTGCATCCATACTCTCTCAAATACCCTCAGAAGCATGACTGCACTTTGAAGACCAACCGCCACTGACGTATTATGGACCTGCGAGGACCCGGGGCCCCGAGGCCTCCTCTGGTTACAATTGTGAGATGTATTTGTATTAATAAATTAATAAGTTGTATAATATTGCTTCTTAAAAGATACACACACTTATCATTTTTGTTAAATAATTGTTTAAAAGCTTATAAAACAATGATTGTAACATATGCATATGTAACACATTTTTTTTTTTTTTTAAGTAGTCAAGTAGAGTTGAAAGAGATGAGTTTTCAGTTGTTGCTTGAAATTTGACAGGGATCCAGCATTCCGGATGGGGGTGGGAAGATCATTCCACCAGCCAGGAATGGTGAAAGAGAATGTTCTGGAGAGTGATTTTGAGCCTCTCTGT
Source organism: Gymnocypris eckloni scoliostomus (assembly GCA_027564155.1). NCBI lineage: Eukaryota > Metazoa > Chordata > Actinopteri > Cypriniformes > Cyprinidae > Gymnocypris > Gymnocypris eckloni. Next base: position 21,652,027 of record CM050427.1, on the reverse strand, counting down.
GATGGTACCACAAGGCGTCGCTCACTAGCAGATCTCAGACTTCTGGAGTGGATGTAAATTCGTAATAGTGAGTGGAAGTAGGTGGGTGCTGAGCCTGTGGTTGTTCTATATGCAAGCATCAGTGTCTTGAACTGGATGCGAGCTGCAACTGGTAGCCAGTGCAAGGACACAAAGAGAGGTGTAACATGGGCTCTTTTGGGCTCGTTGAAGACCAGTCGTGCCGCTGCATTCTGAATCATTTGTAGAGGTTTGATTGTGTTTGATGGAAGTCCACCTAGAAGAGCATTGCAGTAGTCCAGTCTAGAAATGACAAGGGCCTGGACAAGAAGTTGTGCAGCATGCTCTGTCAAAAAGGGCCTGATCTTTCTGATGTTGTGCAATGCAAACCTGCAAGATCGAGCAGTCTTTGCAATGTGCTCTTTGAAGGTCAGCTGGCCATCGAAGATTACACCAAGATTTCTGACCGAAGCTGATGGGGTAATTGTTGATGAACCGTGAATCGTGAAATCATGCTGTAGATTTGGAGTTGCAGGGAAGACAAGAAGCTCAGTCTTTGCCAGGTTGAGCTGTAGATGGTGTTCTTTCATCCATGCCGAAATGTCCGCCAGGCAGCCTGAGATCCGTGCAGCTACCGTTGGATCATCTGGTCGAAATGAGAGATAGAGCTGTGTGTCATCAGCATAGAAATGGTAGGAGAAGCCATGTGCCTGTATGATGGGAGCCAGTGATGTAGTGTATGTGGAGAAGAGGAGGGGTCCAAGAACCGATCCCTGGGGAACCCCAGTGACCAATTTATGTGCTTTGGATACCTCCCCTCCCCAGGCCACCATGAAAGACCGACCAGTGAGATAGGATTCAAACCAGCGAAGTGGAATCCCAGTGATATCCAGTGATGAGAGCGTGGACAGGAGGATCTGATGATTGACAGTGTCAAAAGCGGCAGACAGATCCAGCAGAATGAGGACTGATGATTTGGAATCGGCTTTTGCAATTCGCAGGGCTTCAGTGACCGAGAGCAGCGCAGTCTCAGTTGAATGGCCACTCCTGAAACCTGACTGTTTAGCGTCCAGTTTGTTGTTCTGTGAAAGAAACAATGAGACCTGGTTGAAGACAACTCGTTCGAGTGTTTTGGCAATGAATGGAAAGAGAGAGACAGGTCTGTAGTTTTCTAAAAGAGAAGTGTTTAATGTAGGTTTTTTGAGCAGTGGGGTTACCCGAGCCTGCTTGAATGCAGTGGGGAAGATGCCTGTGAGGAGAGATGTGTTGATAATGTGTGTGAGTGCTGGTAAGAGTGCGGGAGAGATTGCTTGGAGAAGGTGTGAGGGGATAGGGTCTAGAGGACATGTTGTAGGATGGCTGGAGAGGAGAAGTTTGGATACTTCCGCCTCAGTGAGGGGACAGAAGGAGAAGATGGGAGTTTGAGCAGTGGATCTAGTTGGTTGGGGGTCCTGTGTGAGTGGAGGTGAAAACTGACTACTGATTGTTTTAGTGATTGTTTTAGTTTTGTTATATAGCTTTGTTTTGTTTTGTTATTATAGCTTTTATTTTATTATAGTTTTGTTATTATAGCTTTAGTATAAGCAGGAGTAGAGTCCACGTAGTGTGATACGAGATCGGACGGGGAGTGAACTGTGGCGGGTGCTCTTATGGTGGTTGTGATGATGGTGGTGATGAGGTGCAGGTGCTCGTGATTAGAACTCAGGTGATTCAGATCATAGTGATTGACGGAGGGGAGAGCCTGGCCGTTCCGTGACAGTACCCCCCTCTCCACGGCCTGCTCCTGAGGGCCGACCCCGGCGTCGTGGTGGTCTACCCCGACCCCGGGGAGCTGGACGATCGGGGTGAGTCGAGTGAAATTCCTCAAGGAGTGTTGGATCCAAAATGTCCTCTCTGGAGACCCAAGAACATTCCTTGGGACCATACCCCTCCCAGTCCACAAGGTATTCCAATTTACCACCACGGCGCCGGGATTCTAGGATGTCCTTAACGCGGTAGATGGCTCCTTCGTCTTGGAGGAGAGGGAGAGGGTGCTCCTCTGTCTGCCCAGGCTCTGGGGAAACAGAAGGAGAGAAGGGTTTAAGCAGTGATACGTGGAAGGTTGTGTGAATCCTGTAGTGTGGGGGTAACTGAAGTTTATAAGTGACAGGGTTAATTTGTTCCAGAATGGTGAAGGGGCCAACGAATCTGGGACTGAGCTTCCGGCAAGGCCGGTGCAGCTTGATGTCTCGTGTGGACGGCCAGACCTTTTGCCCAGGTTGGTATTCGGGACTGGCTGATCTGATCTGGGCGCTGATTTTCGGATCTGCGTCTATCCTCTGTCTGCGCACTGCCTGCTGTAGCTGATGGTGAGTAGCGTCCCAGACTCCTTCGCTCTCTCGGAACCAGTAGTCGACCGCGGGGACGTCTGATGGTTCTCCGGACCATGGAAACAGGGGAGGCTGGAAACCGAGTACGCACTGGAAGGGAGTGAGTCCAGTCGAGCTTTGACGGAGGGAATTCTGGGCGTACTCGGCCCAGCCAAGGAACTGGTTCCAAGAGTTCTGGCGGCCATGGCAGAAGGTTCGTAGGAAGCGTCCCACGTCCTGGATTTTGCGCTCGGTCTGCCCATTCGACTGCGGATGATACCGGGAGTACGGCTTACGGTCACACTTAGGAGTGAGAAGGCTTTCCAGACTCGGGAAATTAACTGTGGGCCTCTGTCCTAAACAATGTCTTCTGGGATGCCATAATAACGTACCACTTGGTTAAATTTGAGTTCAGCTGTCTGCATGGCCGTGGGAAGGCCTGCGAGAGGTATAAGGTGACACAACTTGGAGAAACGATCGATGATGACGAAGATACATGTGTTACCATCTGATACTGGTAAATCCGTGATAAAATCAACTCCTAGGTGTGACCAGGGACAGTTGGGTGGTTGTGATGATGGTGGTGATGAGGTGCAGGTGCTCGTGATTAGATACTTCCATTATGGGTAGTGGAAGTATCTTGCCTGCAGGGAGATGATGGGAACTTTTGGAGATGGCACAGTCGGGGCAGCCTTGCACGAACCTTCTCACATCCCTGGCCATATTAGGCCACCAGAAGCGATCTCGTAGCAGCGAGAGAGTGGCGTTGGCCCCTGGGTGGCCAGTACCTAGGGAAGTGTGAGTGGTATGGATGAGGGGAGTGCGTTGAGTCCTAGGAACATACTGGTGATCAGGTGGACAGCCCGGCGGATTGGCTGGAGGAGTGGTAGCGGCGACTGATGGTGAGAATTAAGGGAATTAAGCCCCTGACGGAAGGCTGTTAGGAGGGACGGCTCATTCCATCTGCTGGCAGCCGCCAGGGTTCTGAACTTGAGGGAATATTGGTGTATGGGCATCGTGCCCTGGCGTAGACTAAACAATTGTTCTCCCACGGAAGAATCCCCTGGCGAGCTGCTGAAGACTTCCCGGAAATGGGCTATAAAGCGAGAGAATGACTGGGTGGCGGGACCTGCTTGATTAAGGATTGTTTCAGCCCATTGGAGTGCAGAACCTGTCAGAGAGGTAATCAAAAATGCGATTTTAGATTGGTCAGTGGAAAACATCTGTGGATGCAGGTCAATGGTGAGAGAAATTTGTAATAGGAAGCCATTGCACTCCTCCGCCGAACCAGTGAAGGGCGCTTGTCTGACCATGGGACTGGCGAAAACGATCGGAGAAGAGGTGCTGGGCATTGTGCTGGGTTGTGGAGGTGCAGGAGCGGGTCATACCGGGTAATGAGGATAGATGGAGTAATACCCTCTTAAGTGAATCCACAAGCTCCTGAAAGGGGTCTGAGGAGCTCATCCTGTAAGTCGGTAACTCGGTCCGATCTTCTGTAACATATGCTACTGGACACAGAGGTAAGTAAAAACACAATAGTGTTTATTAAACAGGATGAGCTATGGAGACTACAGGTGAGTGGATGTCGTCAGAGATCATCCTGACGCTGGGTTGATGAGTAACTGAATGTCTTCTCATCCACAGATATGACGGACAGCTGCGATGGGGAAAACACAACAGGAGCACACTGATCACGGAGACAGACGATCTGGTGGGAGAGGAGAACACAAGGAGTGACACAGGAGGTAAGGAGATACAGGTAAGTAGGCAAGGTAGATACTCAGCTTTAGTATAAGCAGGAGTAGAGTCCACATAGTGTGATACGAGATCGGACGGGGAGTGAACTGTGGCAGGTGCTCTTATGGTGGTTGTGATGACGGTGGTGATGAGGTGCAGGTGCTCGTGATTAGAACTCAGGTTATTCGGATCGTAGTGATTGACGGAGGGGAGAGCCTGGCCGTTCCGTGACAATGATAACTAATTTCACACAAAAATAAGGCTATGCAAAAATTTGAACAGGATAATCTGTCAATTCAGTCATTTGTTTCATAAAATATTTGTGAATATATGCTTCATCAAATAGCTTCACAAGGCCTGCACCTAAAAAATATTCGAAAAGAGGTGTGTAAAATTATGAATAACAAACAATTACACCATATATATAAAGAGTGAAAAATGGGAGATATATAGTGGAAATTACAATAATAAACCCATAAATAAATAACAGCACTGTTGGTGCTATATGGAAAATATTTCTAATTTCTTCATTAATTTCACATTGCAGCAATAGTCACAGTCTGTCTGTCTAAGGTACAGTACATCAATTTTGCATTGGCAGTAACTTGTTTTCAGGTGTCTGGCCACCACGGTCCTCTTATGGAGGCCCCATCGGCTCAGTGAGTAATCTGTATTTGCCAACTACTGTGACTCAAGTGCAGGAATGAACAGAGCCAAATAACAGTTATGACGAGAGAATAGTAACAGACAGTTCTAGAAAAACAAAAGAATGTTACAAAACTGTGAAGTTCCATGTTTCATAGACATCGTAAAACCGCTCTGAGAGAGAGATAAGGAGAGAAAGGCAGAGGATAAAGTGAGAAGACACAATTGGTGTTTGAGTGGAGCGAAATTAGTTTGACGTTCTTATCTCAGGACTCTTATTCAGCGTTTAGCTCTTTTCTTTAACATAAAGCTTTTATGTAACATGTTTAAGTAGTTAGATACAATAGGCAGAAGAAGAAATTGCACATAATGAGTCAGACATTTTTTTAAGAGGGAAAACTGCTTTTCTTTACTTTAGACAGGGCCATTGCATATAAGTGTGTGTGTGTGTGTGTGTGTGTGTGTGTGTGTGTCTATGTGTGTGTGTGTGTGTCTGTGTGTGTGTGTGTGTGTGTGTGTGGTTACAACGGTTTACAATCTATTAAAACTGAGTTAGACTGAGTAAAATTGAGTAACTTAAATTTCAAATATAATATTTCAAGTCAGTTTGTCTTTAATTGCGGCACCGAAAATACTTCAAAACAAAGCCACAACAAAACCATTACAACACCCAGCAGCAATTACGTATCATGATTCAGCATTTTTAAATGCATTGGTTAGATGAATGATTCAGCGACTCATAAAAACACATCTTTCATTTCTGAATGATTCAGCTCCTTTGAACGAATCAGCAGAATGAACAAGTCAATAACATAAAAACAGTAACCAATTAAATTCAATGTCGCCAATTCAATGGCAATACCATGACTAATGTATATATTTATGGAGATTTATGTTTATATTTAATTTATTTTGACAAGAATGAAACTGTGAGGGATTGAAGTACAGTGTGTTCAATTCATGTGTTTTCAGTTCATTTACGGTTGTTTAACAACATACCGTGTTCAGCTGATGAAATGTATTTTTATTAAACAAAATAGACCAAAACTTCATAAAACAGTTTAAAAGTTGTGAACCACTGTAAATACTGTAAATCTATCCCTCACAGCCTTGTTTTCATACAGTAGCCTGCATGTTAAAATCAGGCATCTATCCTGACAAAAGTCTATAACGCCACTGCAATTCTATTGAAAATGGGATTTTTTGGCTATAATGCTGGTGAAGATTCAAATGAACATTTTGGCTTGTATACATTAATGTCTATGTATAGGAATGAACAGGTGATGGGAAAACATAATGTTCCCAGTTTACCTGCTTTCTTGCCAGACATTATTGGATTGGCAGCTCAAACACATGATTTTATGGGTCAGACAGAGACGCAGGAGGTTTCATTAAAGTATATCTCACCTTTGTGTCTGACCTGTGACTCTAACCCTCTGGTTTTGCACAAGCCTGAAGGCAAAGAACTGGAGGTGACAGATGGCACCACAGCATCACTATTTCTGTGGCTCACTTCTGTCCTATATTTTCTTGAAAAGATTGCTTCTTGAATTTACAGACATTTTTCTCTACGGTTGAATAAGCTTATGAAACACAATAATCACAGGCGCTCTATTTTCTAGGAAATTTCTTCTGACATAATGTGGTCATTTAAATGCTACTTCTTTTAAGTCTATTTTTTCAGCAGATTTAAACCGCAAACTCAATACGCATGTTTCAGACTATTATCATGCAGTTACCTCAAAATAATAAGACAGAACATTTTATGGTGTTATCAATAGACTACGCTGTTATGATTTCAAAGCATACTGTAATATTTTGTGGGGGAAAAATGGGACAGGAAAATGGGTGGAATATGTTTTAATGCAAGGAAGTGCCTAATATGACATATTTTGGGTAGGAAATGTACTTGTTTTCTTATATATAATATACTAGTAAAATAAGAGAAGAATAAACAGCTCCCTTCAAGTGTTAGTGAAAGTAATGGAAGTCTGTGTAAGTGGAAGCAGATGTGCAGTAATAAATGAATTGGTGAATTCTGGAGAGGAATTCTTGAGGTGCTTCCTTACGATGCTCTATATGTACTATATGCCTTTGAAGAAGCAAAGGATTTTGTTTCTTACTGCAATGAGCACAACATATTCAGATGTACTCAGATAAACAGAAGCAGAGGGATGAGACAGGTTATATAGATTTGTTTTTAAAAAGACTACAAATCTGTACCGCGGATCTACTGACAAATTATCCATGGAAGTACTCAACAGAGCACACATGCAGACACATCTCATGCAGCCCTAACTCTTTTATTTTATGGTTTGAGAACAATGTACGTTTTTTGCAGCTCTGGCAAAACTAATGCATTTTGACCCAGCCAAATTGCAGTCAAATGGGGAAAAATCACTTCCTTCAATGTTTCTCCTGCTTTTCAGATTTTACGTCTGAGAAAAAGACTCCAGTGATAACATTTCATCTCCTCCAACAATGTCTCAAACTAACACGAAAAATAGAAGTCTCCACTCAGAAATCTGATTTTTTTTTGTTGGATTTTAATATGAGCTGAAAAAAAAATCATCCAATTTTTTCCAAGTTAAGCTATCCACATTAATTTTCTAACTTTATATTGAATGTTGACAATTGTCTCTTTCGTGTATATTTTCCTCAGAGAAACATCTGAGACAAATGAAAATCATGACCATCATAAAATGTCTCTTTGTTTCTAACTTTTTGGGATAAATTATAAGAGTCCATTAAGCAATCAAGTAAATTAAACTTTGCTTATCAGGATCAGCAGATTGATATGATATTTTAAATTAATAACATCAGAACAACCTAAGAAGTTAAAAAGGTGGACCAGGTGGACAAAATTGACATTTTCAGATCATGTCTCTTAATCCCTCTTGTTTAATGTAAAATAGCGTCCTATAACCTCCCACACATTCAAATGAGTACCAAACAAGCACGTTTTTAAAGCACTGATGACAGAGGATTTAATCCGTGACGCGGGTTCGCGCGCATCAAAAGAGTCGCGCGCAATTGCGCGTGGGCTCTGCTCTTTAAGCACGAGCTGTACAGGTATAAAACCGGGAGACGCACGACTCAGAGTGCAGAAAATCGGAGAAGTCAAGACCTACCCAACAAGAAGTGCAATCAAGACCTCATTCAAGCGAGTGTAAGTACCATTTTATTAGACTTTCACATTTCAAAACTTTTAAAGCTTCATTTTATTTAAAGTTTTATTCTTTTCAGAAGGTAATGAATATGCAGGTATCATTATTAAATGTCTATGTTAGCATTACTATATGCATAAAACGTAAAGTTTTATGATGACAGAAACCCTATCATTTCTAATTTTACGCATATTACAATCCAGCACAAAAGTCTGTCGGACGTGTTTTTATAGGGCTATGAGTTACTTTTACGGACATTAGATTACGTTGTATAACAACTATTTTCGCTTTATTTTCTGTCAGATGCATCCAAACATGAAAATGTGGATCGGCTGGGCAGCATGCGCCTTCCTCTTGTTCGCCTGCTTGGGAACTCTAACGGAAGGCTATCCAACAAAACCTGACAACCCTGGAGAGGACGCACCTGCGGAGGAGCTCGCCAAGTATTATTCTGCGTTAAGACATTACATCAACCTCATAACAAGGCAGAGGTGAGCGTTGTATATAATTTACTCATCAAAAGAACTGAACAGAAATGTTTACAAATTCATTTTCAAGTTGTTTCTCTATCTCATGTCTGCTTTTCTCTGTTCGCAAAATCCCAAAACACCCTTTTACTTTCATTTTATTATCGACTAAAGTGAATCTGTATTTCTGCAGATTTAGTGGTTTACTTTAAAACAATAAGGGGGGACTAGGCTATAACATAGTCCATAGTTCTTTATTTTCAAAAGCACCGTATTAATCCACAGATAAAGCCCCGCCGACTCTCTAATTAACAGCGGCGCATTAAATGTGATTCTTTGTTGAGTTAAAACAGCGGGATGTTGTTTTCTGTTTACAAAAAAATCATTGCTGAATGCCCTTCTTTAATTATTGACGCGACGAAATATGGCTTGCTTCTTTACTGGTCTTTTGACAGCGAGCAATATCAACCAGAAATTCCAAGGAGCGGTTACAGGCTAACATTCTCCCGAATAGGCTAACTACAACTTTTTTCGGACTAGAGAAAGGAGAGAAAATATATCACAAGTGAGCTGGAAATGAAAAAGTGGATTCGTCTTGGAGTTGTGAGAAACAAGTGAAACTTAAAATTTGGTTTTACGTGATCTTCAGCAAATTTTCATTAGCTACAATACTGCAATACAATTTTACAATACTGCACACTGATATTTAGCATATTTGACTCCACTTCTAAGTACTGTATAATTCTTACACTGGTGTGATTTTTGATTCTTTGTTCTGTTTGTCAGGTATGGCAAAAGGTCCAGTGCTGACACCTTAATTTCAGACCTTCTGATTGGTGAAACAGAGTCCCACCCTCAGACAAGGTAAGATTTATAAATTGACTTTAGGTAGCTCATAATTTATTCTTTTATGGCAATAATATAATCAATCATATTATTCCACTCACCTTTTATGAACAATGAAATAGTGACTGATGAACTGTTTTTTATCTAGAAAGATTTGTGTTTAATAACAAGAATTTGTGGCTGTTTATTCACAGATATGAGGACCATTTGGTGTGGTGATCCCAGCAACTGTGCTAATCCAGTTATGTCCATGTGTCATCCTGTTAACTATTACAGCCACCAGATCTCATACAATTGAAATCTTCTGCATCATCAAGATCAGCAACTTGCTGCAAAGTACCACAGCCATCATCAGGATAGTGAAAATACTGCAGAATGTTAAAATAACACATCAAATCATTATGTATGTACAAGCACACGTCTATGTGAAATGCTCTGACGTATGAACATGGTCTTGTTGACGTGTGCTCTCTCTAGACTCATAGAAGTTCAGTCAGCTGTTCAACAAGACAATTGTACAGTGACTTACTGTGCGTATGTGTGTCGTGTCCATATTAATCCTCAATATCAAAGGAGAACATTACTGACTGTACAGTATAACCGTGCTAATAAAGTCCACTATATTTGAAAGATTTGTCTTTGTTTCATGTTTTCTGCTCTCAATAAAACATGTCAGTCGAGTTTAAGATATAACCAGAGCTTGGATTCAGAGTGCAATGGAGTGCAATGATTCCTGGTAGTTTCATAAAGAAAATAAAACTCAACAAGTAATAATGTTTTAAAACCACACTTGCTTAAACAAGTCTCTATTGCTTTGATGCCTATGAGCAATTTAAAGTCGTTGTGAAGTTGTTTGAACGTCTTCAATTTTGAGCTGCAACAAATGACCTTTTGGTCAAATGATTATCAATTTGTTTAGAACTAATTGTTGCGAATCATTGAAGTTGTTGAAAGAGGGTCAAATAGTTTTGAACAAAAATTCAATGATAAGATATATCTATACAGTATATACATACAGTGCTCAGCGTAAATGAGTACACCCACTTTGAAAAGTAACATTTTAAACAATATCTCAATGAACACAAAAACATTGTGTTGACAAGACTAAGTTTTATATAACATCTGTTTAACTTATAACATGAAAGTAAAGTTAATAATATAACTTAGAGAACAAAATGTTCAGTTTTACTCAAATAAGGTTGATGCAAAAATGAGTACACCCACTGAAAGTCTCTGGAGCAAAGCTAAATTTTAGACTACAAATGTCTAATTTAACAAGAATTCAACCACAGGAGAGTCTAATTATTCATTACACAGGTGTTCAGCAGACAGTTGACTATAAAAGGGTGTTACTTAAAGAAAACCCCTTCCCATTTCATGCTGTCAGCAATGGCACCACATGGAAGAGAAATGTCACAAGAAAATAATTTCTTTACACAAGAAAGGTGAAGGCTACAAGAAGATCAGCAAAGCTTTACTTATCAGTCAGAATACTGAAGCAAAAGTGGTACAAACATTTAAAAAAGATGGAACTGCAACCATCTCACAGAGACGTCCAGGTCATCCACGGAAGTTAAAACCTCGACAGGAGCGTCTTCTGATTAGAAGGGTTGAAGAAAATCGTCATGCAAGTTCACTGCAGTTATCTAAAAAAGTAGAAAGCCAAACTGGGGTGACTATTTCCCGTGACACAATACGGCGTACACTGTAGAGGAATGGCATGCATGGGTGCCGTCCACGAAAGAAACCTCTCCTAAAGCCCAGGCACAAAAAAGCCCGCCTAGAGTTTGCCAGGGCCCATGCTGACAAAGATGAAGACTACTGGGACTCTATACTCTGGAGTGATGAGACCAAGATAAATGTTTTTGGAACTGATGGCTTCAAAACTGTATGGCGTCGCAAAGGTGAGGAATACAAAGAAAAATGCATGGTGCCTACAGTGAAACATGGTGGTGGCAGTGTCCTTATGTGGGGCTGCATGAGTGCTGCTGGTGTCGGGGAGCTGCATTTCATTGATATCATCATAAATTCACAAATGTACTGCTCTACACTGAAAGAGAAGATGCTACCATCACTCCGTGCCCTTGGTCGTCGTGCACTTTTCCAACATGACAATGATCCTAAACACACATTTAAGGCCACTGTTGGATTTCTGAAGAAGAACAGGGTGAAAGTGATTCAGTGGCCAAGTATGTCTCCTGATCTGAACCCAATCGAACACCTATGGGGAATTCTGAAGAGACAAGTTGAGCATCACTCTCCATCCAGCATCCAATCTCTAAAAGAGGTCATTCTTGAAGAATGGAAAAAGATAGATCTGGCAAAATGTCGCCAACTTGTTCATTCCATGCCTAGAAGACTTGGTGCTGTCATTAAAAATAGGCCATACAAAGTACTAGATGTAGTAGTTTTTGTTGTGGGGTGTACTCATTTTTGCATCACCCTAATTTGAGTAAAACTGAAAAATGTGTAATCTAAGTTATATTATTAACCTTAGTCTTGTCAACATTTTGGAAATGTTTTTTGTGTTCATTGAGATATTGTTTAAAATGTTACTTTTCAAAGGGAGTGTATACTCATTTACGCTGAGCACTGTATAGATAGATAGATAGATAGATAGATAGATAGATAGATAGATAGATAGATAGATAGATAGATAGAACATGTAAATCATAAAAGGTCATATTTTGAACATTAGAAAGATTAATAAAATAATTCCGTAAAAATTATTTGCATTATAATAATGTTCCCCACACTGAGTGACAAATATGGTGACAAAAATGTGACGTTTGAAGCATTAAAAATGTAAGCCTTGATCCACATATGATTTTTTTTGCTTTTTATGGCTTCAATGTTTTATTATCTTCAATATTTTATTATCTACAGTTTTGTCAGACTCTGCTTGTCACATATGTCTCCTGGGTCTTTCATTTTATGTAATTTATGTTTTGTCTTGGTCATGTATTCCTGTTTTGATTTCCTGTTTCCTGTCATATTAATTGTGCATATAGTTTTTACATTTAGTTTCTTCTGAAATCTTGTCAGTGTATCGCAGCATGTATGCAGCAGAATATTGACACACTAAATCAGGGGTGTTCCTGGAGATCTGCCTGCAGAGTTTAGTTTCAGCCCTGCTCCAACACACCTGTCTGTAATTATCAAGAGCTCCTGAAGATCGTAGTGAGCTTGGTCCGGTGTCTCGATCAGGGTTGGAGCTGATCTTTGCAAGACTGTAGCTCTCCAGGAACAGGATGTACCCCTGCACTACTTCTACCTTGTTGCCATCTCCAAATGACCATACTGTACAACATCAGCCGTGTTGCTGTTTTATGAATAATGTATGTTCTGACAGTTGATGAAAAACATCAGCTGCTCACTATTTTGCTTCAGAAAATGCTATTTTTTCCTCAGTCTCTCAAGATGACAAAAAATAGTGTGTTCAGATTTTACGGTGGTGCTTTGGTTTTTAAAGTGACAAAGCACAAACAAAGGGTATACTATTGTTGCTTGCTGCATACTATGCAAAATACATCGCATATTGCATATTATTTTTTAATTATCATTTTAAAATTAGTAATTGAAACAGTAAATATTATATAAATATAAACAGAAAAATGCTATTGTTAAATTACCTCATTACGTTGCATGCTTAATTGTGATCGATGTCCTGTTATCTTTAGCTTCATATGGTATAATAGGCAGTGCTTGAAGTGGAAAAAAAGTGCTCACGACCCCCCCCATTTAATTATTTAGTTATTTATATTAAATAAATACATATTTTTCAATAATTAACAATGTATGCCACAATCAATCAATCAATAATTAAATAAAAGTTTTCAATACAAATTAGCACAAGTCAAGCTGCAAAAAAGTGCAGGTACTCTAAAGGCTAAAATATAGAGGTTGCGTACCGGCCCACTTCAAGCACTGATAATAGGTCAAAATTGGCATATATGAACAATATGTACTACACAAATAGTATAATTTATGCTAGTGCTCTATTCTGGACATAGCTATAGTAGGCCTATTTGTCATTGTCCCTTGTCTAGTATTGATAATGTTATGTTATGAATGTCTATTAGCAATATAGGTAATTTTAAGGTCAATTTGTTATGGGATATGGATTGCTACAGACTACACTTTGGACTGCAAGTGACACATTGCTGTTATTATAAAACATTGATCTAACTGTTCAGGCCTAATGGGCTGTATGATTTGCTAATACTGATCCAAAAAGGAGGAACAGTACATTAGAGGTTTATTATCCCTGTACTACTCCACTGATGGGTTTACTGATTCCAGAAGTGTAAATATCTTTACTAAGATGCGTTTCACCCGCGCCAGAATCATCCTCACCAGCACGAGGCATTCAACAACATATAGACTAGGCGAAACAGCAAAAAAGGCATTGTGTATAAAGTGCGCCCTCTTGTGTGTGTTCGAGCATCCAGTATATGGCTTTTGTTCATTTTCTTAAAGCTGTGCCTTTTACAGTCTTGCTGATTATATGCAGCTTACATGATTCTGTCAAACTAGCTACATATTATAATATAAATGGTAGAGATATAAAGCTTACAATTTGTCTGTTAAAGTCAATGCAAATTTTATGGCAAAACAATCACCCTATTCTTATCACTTGCCCTGTGTAGTCTGTGTTATTCTTTGGATAATATGAATTCTAATATAAAAGTCGTTCTAATGTGCTTATACACAAAAACATATATATTTTTTTCATTCATTCATAGAAATTTCATTCATTCTTTTTCACTAAATAAAACAACCACACATTGACCAGCCTTCTCTTACATAGTTTTTTTTTACAGTCTATGGTTCATACGCATTAATCAATGCAACCACTAGCATAATCTGCCACAAGAGGGCGAGGCGTAAACTCAGAGCGCGTTCTGATTGGTCCATTTACACATACGTCATACAAAAGGCGGGGCTTAGCGTTTGATTGGCATTGTGTGTGTCCGAATAGTTAGCCAAGGGACCCACGAATACTTAAAGCTTTGAATATCTGACCGGGACGACTGAAGAGAGGACTCGGGACAACCTAGGTGAGTGCATAGATCATATTATTTGCAAAGTGCGGATCGGAGCAAGTTGTGTTTAATTTAAAAGTAACATGATTATGTGTGCGGGGAAGACCCACTTTTGGGTAGAAATGACTTTGCCTTCTCGGATGCCCAGCCCCCTGCTGTCCTCTTTTAGCGTGCGTGAGTTGTGCGTGTTTGGAAAGCACCAGGTTCGGTCACTGATGTGGAACAGTGACTTTAGTGTCTGTGTCCAGTGATGGTTCAGGTGAAACTGGTTATCTGCTTTGCGCTTTAAATGAATAACAAAAATGGCCGCGTGTGTGAAAACATGTGCACGATATATAGTTTGTTAATACATATTATAGATGATATTTTGCCAGAATATAATTTGTTTGCCTCGTTCTGCCAATAGTGATCTGTTTTTGCTCATCGGCTCCTATCATTCATTGACTGAACGTCCCGCGCTGCAGTTTTGATGGAGCGAGCTCGAAAACATGTCCCGTGGAAATGAAAACATGGTAACGTTAGGCTACTATGTCATGCAACTTCTTCATAAATACATCTTAATCGAACACAGCTGCGATTGTCTCCTTTTCTGACTGTATGTAAAACGATACTTTGTTTTCTGTAGAAAGAGGACGTGGTGGATGTCCTTGCGCATTTAAGCTTCTGTCGGCCTTAGTTGTGTGGTTTTAAAGGCGGCTGTCAACTGAAAACCGTTCCACTGTGAAAAGATGGCTAACTATTGCTGTTTGATAACTGGTTTAATTCATAATTGTGTAATGTCCTACTCCCTCTCGAACCCCGAACATCTGCCTGTGTAAACTTTTACTGAGAAGTAAACGGGGAATCCCCCTACGTCACTACGCAAAATATTTGGGGTTCCAAATGGGCGTGGCTTCAATTACCTGTCAATGTCAGGAAACTTTAAAGCAATTATTTTCACCCCTCAACATTTTTTTATTCAATATTTCCACTCTTAACATACAATGTCTTAGGCGAATTCATACATTTAATACAAGTAAATTTCACTTATGTTTTTCTGGTTAATTGTCTTTATTGCTCATAGTAGAATTTTGTCTTTTTTTTGGCATTTTATTTTTGTTACATAAATTATCTCAAAGTCTCAGTTGTTGATCAATTTATAAATTAACTCCTACGTCTACCAAATAAAAAAAGTCCCTTTTTACAGGTTTTATCTAAAAATGAAAAATCACAGACACATTACCAGTCAAAAGTATTTGAAAAGGACGATATTTATAATATTTTCTAAAGAATTCTATTCTGCTCACCAAGCCTGCATTTATTTGATCCAAAATACAGCAAAAGCCGTAGTATTGTGAAATATTTTTACTATTTAAAAATAACCGCTTTTTCTATTTGAATATATTTTAATTTATTCCCGAGGCTGTGATCAAAGCTACATTTCCCGAATCATTACTCCAGTGTTCAATGTCACATGATCCTTCAGAAATCATTCTAATATGTAGATTTTTTTGTTCAAGAAACATTTTATTATTATTATTATTATTATCATCATCAATATTTAAAACAGTTAAAAAAAAATCAGGATTCTTTAATGAATAGAAAGATCCAAAGATGAGCATTTATCTTAAATTATAAGCTTTTGTAACATTATACACTAAAAGCTTGGAGTCAGTATAATTTTTTTGGGGGGGAAATAAATAATATAACTTTTTTTTTTGCAAGGATGCTTTAAATTTATCAAAAGTGACGATTAAGACATTTATAATGTTACAAAAGATTTCTATTTCAGATAAATGCTGTTCTTCTGTACTTTTTATTCATCAAAGAAAAAAATTAAACTTGGCTGTTTTCATATAATAATAATACATGATATGGAGCAGCAAATTAGAATGATTTCCGGAGGATCATATGACTGGAGGAATGATACTACAAATTCAGCTTAGCAATCACAGGAATAAATTACATTTGAAAATATATTTAAATAAAAATATTTTAAATTGTAAAAACATTTCTAAATTTTACTGTTTTGCTGTACTTTGGATCAAATAAATCCAGGCTTGGTGAGCAGAAGAGACTTCTTTAAAAAAAAAAAAAAAAACTTTTGACTGGTTGTGTCAAATGAATCTGCCAACAAGTGCAATCAAAACATCTGACATTTGCTTCATAATTAAAATTTTCATAACTCTTCAACAAATCTCTGAGTTTTTGTCTCCCTCACAATTCTTTACTTGGAATGCTGTTCAGTTTTTTTACTTACATTTTGCCCTCAACCCGAGAAAACAATGTCCAAAAATATAAAGCATAAATAACGCAACTGAAAATGATAGATATTGTTCCTTTTTAAAAGAACGATCTTATACTTAACATGATGAGAATTGTTGTTGTTGCTTCTCATTATTTGTTTTGCTGTAACACTTGGCACAATCAGTGTAATCCTCTTATTTGAAGGGCACTTCATCATGCAAACTGACCTACATTTTCATGCGAGGGGGGTTTGCAGGGGGATGTGCCGTCGTACCCTTTGTTGAGAGACGAGTATGAGTGTGTGCGCGCTCCATCAAGTTCACTAATTATCAAGCATTTCTTGAGATGTCAGCTGCAGTAGCACAGGCTGTGGGAAGGACATTGGGCTGTTTATGAGACCAGACAGACTAGAGAAACATTCGTAATAGAATGTTAATGGATGCATATCTTTGTTATTTTAGAACACTCTGAAATTATCAAATCTTTTGTTACCTGTTTTATGATTGTCTTTATTTAATGCTCAGAATATTTCCAGGATATGTTATTTCTTTAAAAGCTTGCATAACTTGACGTTTTTATTGTAACATGTTAATGTAAAGAAAGGGTCAGAAAATAAACAAAGATTTACTGAAGCTTGCAGAATTACACAGTCTCTCAAGAATCCAGCTTTTTTCAACATGTATGTTCGGCACCTATTTTTATCTGTCATGTAATATGCATAGCATTCTCTCCAGCGTTTTCATTTGAAATGAAAATGCCTTTTGAATGCTCTTTGTCTTCAGACCTGTCTGGACGTCCCATTTGTCCAACTCCTCTTTCCTGTAAAGAGACCGTTAAAGGAATAGTTCACCCAAAATGAAAATTAGCTGAAAATGTACTCAACCTGAGTCTATGCAAGATGTAGATGAGCTTGTTTCTTCATCTGAACAGATTTGGAGATATTTTAGCATGACATGACTTGCTCACCAATGGATCCTTTGCAGTGAATGGGTGCCATCAGAATGTGAGTCCAATCAGCTGATAAAAACGTCATAATAATCCACAAGTAATCAACAAGACTCCAGTCCATCAATTAACACTGTGTGAACTGTGAAGGGAAAATGTATAATTAAAAGCATTTTAACCTCAAATAGTCACCAAAATATGGGTCTATAATCCATAATAAGTCAATCCTCTATTGTCCTCCTGCATCAAAATGTAACAACATTTTTTACTTGTAAATGGTGCTCAATCTCTCCATATTCCTCTCCTGATTCAGACAACAAACTTATATGCCTACATCTTGGAGTACATTTTCAGCAAATTTTCATTTTTAGTTGAACTATTCCTTTAAGAAATACATTTAATGGTTGTTTACACCTGTCACACACTGGTCAACATTTGAAGTGGATCAAAACCTTTCATTAAATTTGCCCTAAAACCAAAATGCATTCCTGTTTAGCACAACTTTGAAGAACTTTTTTTATCCACAAATGTTGACCGTAACTCAAGAATGCATAAGTTTAGTTATGTGTGTCATATTCAAGCAATATGAATGTCACATCATTGTCAGATGGTAAATATAATGCTAATAAATCATCATGTATTGCTTTTATAAATATTTTTTTTAACGTTTGGGACATGAAGAGATGAATGGAGCAGAAGTGGTGTGGATTTTGCTTAACACAACAAACCAGGCAACTGCCTCCTGACCTCAAATGACAGTTCACACAAAGACCCGCTGTGTCAGGATCAGGGCTGTGACAGTCTCCGTCCCGGCCCAAGAGGAGAACTGTGTGTAAGTGTGTGTTTGCTCGAGCAGTGTTAAATGGTCCTTCTCTATCTATAGATTCGGCACTTGGCTGGAGCAGTGGATGAGAAGTTTGTAGCAGATCGGGAGGGAGTGGGAACATCATCGGCCACAAGTGAGTTGTGTGTAATTGTGATCAACGGAGCATGTATGTGTTCATCGATCCAATGTTACTTAAAAGGATATGAACTGTATTAGTGAGTGTGACATTGTCTTCACGTTCACAGCTGGAATCTCATTGATCGGCAGCCATGATCACAGGTAGAGATGGTGAAGTGAGCAGGAGAGAGATTAAGTGCACTTATCTGGCTTTCTTTAAGAGTACTGTTTGGAAGAGAGCTTTTAAACTGCTGTAAAATGGCATGTCATTAGTAAATCAGGTTACCTATATAAATAGTTCTGAGAGATGTAAACACACATAAAATAATAGAGATAAATATGATGCAAAACAGTTTTATTTATCAGCATATTCATTTTTTTTTTATTGTTGAAAACCGTGCATAATAATCTATAGTATATTTATTAGAAGTTGCAGACATGCAAATGACTGACATTTTAAAGGGTCAAAAAAAAAATCAGAAGCTTAATTTTAGTATCGAGATACTACTATAGTTTTTATTTATTTGAAGTCTTTTTTATTTTGATATAATTTGTTTTCATTCTAATTTTAGTACAAAAATAATTTTGGAGTTTTTGATAATTTTATTATCATTTGTTTATTTGTTGTTGTTTTTAATGTCTATATGGTTTTTATTTCAGTTTAAGTTTTGTATTTTAATGTCAAGTTAAGCTAAATGGAAATTAGAAATGTTTCATTGACAACTACTTGAAATAAAATACATTAATTTTCTACTTTTGATATATAACACAATTTGATTTTTTTTATGGTTTTAGGTTTAATTTTATTTAACTATAATAGTCATAAATATCACTGCTTATTTGGAAAGGTTTACAATGTATTGTAACTCCATTATTTGTTGGTCAGATAAGTCCTCATAGTCTCTCTCCACACATAAGCATACTAAAATATATTTAATATTACATTTACATTTATTAATTTAGCAGATGCTTTTATCCAAAGCGACTTACAATTGAGGAATACAATATGCGATAGTGTTGTCACGATACTGGAATTTCTAACTTCGATACGATACCTTGAAAAATATCGATATTCGATACCATTTTCGATACCAGGGAGAGAAAAAAACTGCCACAACATTAAGGGGGTCAATTATTATTATTTTTTTTGATAAATATAACATGACAATGAGGTATATTTTACATGAACAAAAATGTCTTGAGGTAGTGCACTTGTTCAAGGTGTAGTGTCTAGTGTAGGTTGTGAGTGTGTTGTTTTTGTTGCAGGTCGAGTCTCATCTTCTTTCTGGTGCTACAAGAAAATG
Source organism: Gymnocypris eckloni scoliostomus (assembly GCA_027564155.1). NCBI lineage: Eukaryota > Metazoa > Chordata > Actinopteri > Cypriniformes > Cyprinidae > Gymnocypris > Gymnocypris eckloni. The sequence continues at coordinate 21,632,357 of CM050427.1, read as the reverse complement.
CCAAACTTTAATAAAACATTTATTTTATTTTATTTTTGACCACACTTTTAAAATGAACTGAACTATCTAACTAATCGTAGAACTTAAGTTAATGGTAATAGATATTTGTTAACGTTAGTTAACATGAATAAACAATGAAAAATACTTCCAAAACATTTATTAATCTTAGTTAAAAGTATATTTAAACTAACATTTACTAATACATGTACTAATTAAAATCCAAAGTTCTATCTGTTAATATTTTTTCATTGGACCAGAGCGAACATGATCCGTTGTATTTTTATTACCTACTGTTATCAAAGATTAAAATATACTGTAGCAAATGCATTGCTCATCGTTCATAAATGCTGGTTAATACATAATATTATTTTATGAACAGATTTTAATGCCGGATTCACATATCATCAAAAGCGTGCGTGCATCACACGCGAAAACAATGCTCAGGATCGACATGAAGACAAATTGCAGAATTTAAGTAATACTTTTTTTAATGAAGTTAAATGAGCACAAGTTAATTTACATTTGACAACAGTTAAAGTATTTAAAGATTCACAGTTAAAGATTCCTCAGTCAGATTATATTAACTTTAATAATTACGGTGAAAAAACGAGACAACACTCATATCAGGTTTGATCGTGCAGCGCCCGGACCGGTTAACTTCCGGTCTGTGTTTGTACATCGGGCTGTTAGTGGCGCCGGCTACAAACACAGTTAAAGTGATTAGTAATGAAGTTGGGCTCAGGTTGTTGTGCTGTGGGATGTGTTTCACATACATACATTTATTTGAGGCGACCCACCACAATATCAAAACTTTTCCAAAAGGCTTTGTTGAATAACATGAGCACGTAATGCATGTTTAAAAATTAAAACGAGGCGCAGGTGTTTTATATCACTGTATTTTGAAGGAACACTGTCTTTAGGAAATGTTTGATGTCATTTTCATTTCATCTTCGTGTTATATGTCTGATAAAGCAGCGTTGTACGCTCAGTTTACAGCCGTTACAGGGCAAACCTCTAACGTTAACATTACGTTATTTCTCCCGGTTTTAAGCGTCTCCTGCTGACAGAGTGAATTTGCATTTTTAAGAAGTCCGTCAAGTAGTAATCGCTGCATCTCAGTCCGTCTGATTTAAAAGTAAACATATTTTGCTTGTTAGAAACAAGCCGCACTCACCATCTTTATATTCACTTCACTTTGCTATTTAACCAGAGCGAATGAGACGAGACACGTGACAGGCACTGCGGTCACGTGTGGTGTTTGTCAACGCGCCTTTGGAGAGAAGTGAAAGTGACAGCTGGGCTAGGATCGAGTATCGATACTTCGAAATTAGTATTGGTACCGTTCAGATATTTCAGTATCGATACTTATCGAAATATCGATATTTTTGACAACACTAATATGCGATACATAATAAAGAGGCAAACAGACACAGGACGTGCTTGTAATACAACATTCCTAGGCCCAGTTCAGAGCAAATTCTAGCCAGACAGTGAGAGGTTAAGGAAAGAGAGCAAAGTTAAGGAAAGAGAGTGAAGGGTTTTTATTTACATAAATTTAAATAAAGTGATGAAGGAAGAGATGAGTTTTCAGGTGTCGCCTGAAAATTGTCAGGGATTCAGCTTTCCGGATGGGGGTGGAAAGTTCATTCCACCAGCCCGGAACAGTGAATGAAAACGTTCTGGAGAGTGATTTTGTGCCTCTCTGTGATGGCACCACGAGGCGACGCTCGCTCACAGATCTCAGACTTCTTGAGGGGATGTAGATTGTTATAAGTGAGTGGAAGTAGGAGGGTGCTGAGCCTGTGGATGTTTCATATGCAAGCATCAGTATTTTGAACTTGATACGAGCTGCAACTGGGAGCCAGTGCAGGGAGATAAATGGTGCTTTTCCACTGCGTGGTACGACTTGGTTCGGCATGGCTCATTACGGCACGGTTCGGGTCAGTTTGTCTTCCACATCAGTTTAGTACCGCTTTAGAGTGGGCGGGATTATTTACGTGTAGTTATACTTGCGCCGCCTCTACTGCGGTGACATCATCATAAACGTGCCACAAACAAACACACAACAAAGGAGCATATGGACGGAATCGTGTTCTTCATTCTCGGCATGTGGATGTTTTTAACAGCAATGGAGAGGTCTATGAGAATGCTTGGAATTTACCCCCAGCAGCAGAGACTGTGGTGACAGTGACACGGGCTGTAGAGGAGGAGGGCAGGGATGTCCGTGCAGGTGTGCTGCGTTACTTGAATAGTTAACTATTCATGTAGAATGTTCTGTGAACTATCAATAAACTTTTTTGAATAATATTTCTAAATGTTCAATGTATCCCTTGTTTTTTTTATTTAGGTGTTGGTTTGTATCATTGTGGCATTAATCATTTGTCTTTTTCAAGAGGTTCATTACGTGCTCATAAAATAATAAATTTTTAATATAGTCTAGAGGTACACTTATTCGATCAGATTCTTTAATTGAAGCAAAACACACATACAAAGGTAAAAATATAAGCAGAAAACATACTCTAAAAATATACAAAGTGCAAAAAGTATATACATAAGGCTTTTTCATTCAGCTCTCGCTGGATCCGCTCCTCGGCTATCAACAAGAGGAACATCTGAACTTCCTCAACAGACAATGAAACAGCTATTTTTTTGGTTGATACAAAAAGGTGCATTTCTTCAAAGAAAAGCTGCGTCCGCTCCTTCGCTGGCTGTGCTGATATAAATCTAGCGGTTATATGTTGGGTGTCGTGTCACAAGTTCAGTGACGCAGTAATGATGATTTTCTCCGGCCAATCAGTGATCAGTAGAGTTAACACGCCACGTTTTGGTAACGGTACGGATCGATTGGAACCCCGGCTGAGGTGGTACTAAAAAAGTACCAGTTCCAGGTACTGTACCCAGTGGAAAACCACCCAAAAGTGAACCGTACCGAACTGTACCGTGCCGTACCATGCAGTGGAAAAGCGCCAAACGAGAGGTGTAACATGGGCCCTTTTGGGTTTGCTGAAGACCAGTCATGCTGCTGCATTCTGAATCCTATATAAAGGATTGATTGAGTTTGATGGAAGTCCAGCTAGAAGAGCATTGCAGTAGTCCAGTCTAGAAATGACAAGAGCCTGGACAAGAAGTTGTGCTGCATGCTCTGTAAGGTAAAAACAATTTACATATAGACAGTACACACAGTGTACTATAAAGACATACTTAGTTGTCTGCCAGGCAGCCTGATATCCGTGCAGATACCGTTGGATCATCTGGTCGAAATGAGAGATAGAGCTGTGTGTCATCAGCATAGAAATGGTATGAGAAACCATGTGCTTGTATTATGGGACCCAGCGATGTTATTTATGTGGAGAAGAGGAGGGGTCCATGTTCAGTTGATGTTCTGTGGATACCTCCCCTTCTCAGGCCATCCTGAAAGACCTGCCAGTGAGATTGGATTCAAACCAGTGAAGTGGAATCCCAGTGATGCCCAGTGATGAGAGGGTGGTCAGGAGAATCTGATGGTTAACAATGTCAAAAGCAGCAGATAGATCAACTGAGGTGAGACCTTTGAGCAAGGCACCGAACCCCCAACTGCTCCCCGGGCGCCGCGACATTGGCTGCCCACTGCTCCAGGTGTGTGTGCACTTGGATGGGTTAAATGCAGAGCACAAATTTCACTGCTGGTTATACTCGGTATAATTGTGTATGTGACAAATAAAAAATGTATCTTCTTCTTTTTCTCCTGCTGTTGCTACAGGCTTATATTAGTTCTTCAGAATTGCAAAGGCTCTCTATGTGTAGCTTGGAGTTAGCCTGCAAGCTAATACCTTACAAAGATAATGGGCTTTTTCTGCGACTGCAGATTGTAGGCTACCTGAAAGCCGATGATGATTTGCATGTTCATGGACAGTCAGAGGTAATTTGTTAACTATGTGTCTCCTGGTTTACTTCTTTGGAATAATTTTCTCATATTTATGTTTGGAAAGAGTGCTAAATTAACCAAAATCACTAATTGTTTAACTGGCTAATTCAGCTTCTAAACGCACTGTACTTTCCTCAATGCATCATTTAAAGCACATGTGCAGTAAACATATGGACCTTTTACTGGAAGCATCTCACCCCTCAGGCATGATTCATCAGCTCTTTTTTTCCCACCTCTTCAATGAGTCATTTACACACCTGATGCTAAGATGTGCCTTTTCAGCCTTGCTCCAACAAGCACATAATGGATTCTGTAATCCACCACCACGGTTGTATTGAGATTAAAATTCGACTCCGATTTACTGAAGGCTTGCTGTGAGAGGGGGGAGGAAGAAAGGGAGATGTGGGGGAGGGGCGCTGGATTAGGGACAGATCGTATCCTCTTATGGCACAGCTGTGCAAGAGAGAGACTATCATTGCTGGAGGCCTCTACAAACTGACCTGAGATCAGACTAGGCTACTGTATCAGTATTAACCAGAGACACTTTTATTTTAGACCAGCCATTTGAATGAGCTATTACTATGACTTCTGAATATCTCTTTTTCCAAATTGGAAGTTTGGCCATGCTATGCTATATATTTAGAGTATAGCTGTATATACATTCAAACATGATCAAACATATTTTTTCATACATTATTGTAATTTTACTATGGCTCTCCCCTCACATACAAATGTTGTTTTATTATTATTGTAATTAATGTTTTGCCTATTTTGTTTATTTGTTATTATTTCTTACATTTCAATTATAATAGTTTGGAAAAAAAGTTAAGTTTTATTGATTTTAGTTTTTCATAATTTAAGAACTGAATGTCCAGTTTTATTTCATCCAAAAAACATTTTTTTTTCATTATTTACTAACCCTCGTGTCATTCCAAGCCTGTAAGACCTTCGCTCATCATCGGAACACAAAATAAGATCTCAAATCTGAGAGCTTTCTGACCCTCCATAGACAGCAACAGAACGACTTTCAAGGCCCAGAAAGGTAGTAAAGACATCATAGTCCATGTGGCATCAGTGACCTCCATTTTATGAATGTTATGAACCGTAATTTTATGAAGCTATGAGAATATATATATATATATATATATATATATATATATAAATTATAATTATAAATAAATATTATTTATTTTATTAATTCATTATAATTATTTTGTTATTTTTGCAAGCTATGTTGCTGTTTTTTTCTGTAATATTTAAAAAACTAAATGAAGCGTAGATGTGCATTCTTTGAAAAACAATATCAAATTTGAAAGACACCAAACTTTTACAGAAGTGCATTTTTATATATTTTAGATATAGTAGCTAAATATTTTAAGTTTTAATAATTAGTGCCAGTGGTTATGTTCAAAGAAACCAAGTTGACTCATTCCTAAAATATGCATGATATATGTTTGAAAATTGTATGAATCCAAAATTGAATCCAAAATTGGTTATTGCTTAAATAATCAGGTTGGTTGGAATCTTGGTTCACTATGATGGGCATGAAATGAGACTTAATGTGTCATCGCTTTCAGAGTAAAACTATGTGAGCTGCTGTTAATAAATCCAGCAAGCTAATGCATTTGACCCCAGCTAACGTTATAAGCCCTAAAACACAGCAGTCTACCAGCTAATTCAGTCCAAGCATTAAACATTATACAATCGATACACACATTCAAAGCTTTTGACTGTTGGCAGAATAACTGTGGCCTGCTCAAAACATGACAGTAAATATGAACATCCTTCATATACAGATAATTTGGTCTTTTTTTCTGGAAAATCAGCGGGAGACATGTTGAATGAGGGTGGGTGAATCTCAGTTGGCCCCTCAGTCCCCTGGTTTGAGAGCTTATATAAGGACACTTACTTATGTAAGATCCAGTGGGGGGCTTAACTGGGCAATGGGCTGTCTCTGATGTGAGGGGGTGGAGTCTGAAGCAGCAGGAGGGGATTGTGGAATTAGATGTTTAGAGGGAGGGCTGTATGTGTGTTTTTAAGTGAAGCGCTAGTAGAGGATCTGTGTATGTTAGTGTATGCGTGTCTCCACATCTGTGTTTGGCCGGTGTCTGAATACTTTCTCTCCTTTCTTTGTCTGGATGTCTCTCGTCTTCTTTTTCTGTCTTTCTTATTCCACTCTTCTAAATCCTGAGTCAGAGTAAAGAGTTGTTTCTCTCTAGGGTTTTATTCTATCAGTTTCTTTGCTTTCATTGACAAGTCAGCATTTTTCTTGCGGTTCAGTAGAGCAGAGGTCAGATTTGACAGCAGGAATGATTCTCACTGTGGGCGAAACGTTCTCAAACGGAGCAGGTTCTGACTCGGATGCCGGGGGCATTGGAGAAACTGGGGAGGGGGCATCTGAACTTGTTGAAAGCGCAGACACTTCTGGAGGTTAGATTTTATTTTTATTTGTTTTATATCCTCTGTAATTATATGTTCAAATATGAATAGCATTTCATGGCTCTTAGAGGACGGGTATGAAATACTTTAACCAAACCAAAAGCGAACATGAGTGGGTTGCCAGGTTGTGCCAAAGTGTGCCGACCAGAGTAGAGAACGTCGCTTGTAGCAATGGTTTGACAGAAATGTTGCATATTTGTTCCATTTATGTATTTATATATTGTATTAATGGAAATCCATGGAGAGTTTGTGCGTGTGAGAGGATCTCTTGCAAGACTTGAGAGAAAAATGTTATGTATAAGTTACACACATGATTCAATCAACACAAAAGCATTCATTCGTTGTCTAATAGTGATCTGATATTTTTTAGGTGGTGGACTTCAACAATTAAACAAAATCACAGACAAAAGAACACTCTAAATCCAAGGGAAACTACTGCTACCTCAAATTAGTTACCTGCACATTTAATGTTCCAGTATTTGATGGACTGATTTTTTTTTCTCCACTTTTTGTTTTACAGAATAAGTAAATGACCAGTTAATGAACCTAAATCAGTCAATTTTTGTATATTAATAATTATAGTCAGTACGTTTTATAATATGTATATTTAAGTCTTTATTTCTGATTATCTTTCAATTAGTTATTTTTAGTTTTTTATCAGCCAATACTTCATGGGCCACAGTCTGAGAATCTGACTTATTCAGAATATTTGTTTTCTGTTATACATTCATATATTTATTAGTGCTGTCAAACGATGAATAACATTCAAAATAAAAGTTTTTGTTTGGATTATATTTGTATGTGTACCGTGTATATTTTATATTATATATAAATATAACATATTTTTCTTAAATATACATGCATGTGTTAACAGTATAAATAAATAATAAGTATACACACATATATTATGTAAAAAAAACTTGTTTATATTTTGATGCAATTTAATTGTTTGATTTATATAAATATATATATATATATATATATATATATATATATATATATATATATATATATATATATATATATATTTACATTTAGTCATTTTAGCAGATGCCTTTATCCAAAACCACTTACAAAAGAGGACAATAGAAGCAATCAAAACTAACAAAGAGCAATAACATGCAAGTTGTATGACAAGTTTCGGTTAGCACATCACAGTACACGTAACCTTTTTTTTTTTTTAGAAATAAGTAGATACAATAGAAAAAATTAAGAAAGCTAGTGTTAATTTTTCAAGAAAAGCTTGCAGTTACAGAATAAATATGCAATTGATAGAGGATCAAGTATGTGTTTTAATTTTTATAAATAAAAAGAAGACCGATAGATCAAATAGAATTAGAATAGACAGTGCTAGAGTTAGAGGGTCAAATAAAGATGTAAGAGATGTGTTTTCAGCGTTTCTTGAAGATGGGTAAGGATTCAGCTGCTCGGATTGAGTTGAGCAGGTCATTCCGTCAGATGGGAACAGTTAATGAAAAAGTATTTGAAAGTGATTTTGTGCCTCTTTGGGATGGTACAGTAATGCGTCATTCACTTGCAGAACGCAAGCTTCTAGAGGGCAAATAGGTCTGATGAACTGAATTTAGGTAAAGGGGAGCAAAGCCAGAGGTGGTTTTGTAGGCAAACATTAATGCCTTGAATTTAATGCGAGCAGCTATTGGTAGCCAGTGCAAATTGATGAACAGAGGTGTGATGTGCGTTCTTTTCGGCTCATTAAACATGAATCTTGCAGCTGCATTTTGGACTAATTATATATATATATATATATTCACTCACTCACTCACCGGCAACTTTATTAGGTACACCTGTTCAATTGCTTGGTAACACAAATAGCTAATCAGCCAATCACATGGCAGCAACGCAATCCATTTAGGCATCTAGATGTGGTGAAGACGACTTGCTACAGTTTAAACCGAGCATCAGAATGGGGAAGAAAGACTTTAAACGTGGAATGGTTGTTGGTGCTAGATGGGCTGGTCTGAGTATTTCAAAAACTGCTGATCTACTGGGATTTTCACGCACAACCATCTCTAGTGTTTACAGAGAATGGTCCGAAAAAGAGAAAATATCCAGTGAGCGGCAGTTGTGTGAACAAAAATGCTTTGTTGAGTTCAGAGGTCAGAGGAGAATGGGCAGACTGGTTAGAGATGATAGAAAGGCAACAGTAACTCAAATAACCACTCGTTCCAACCAAGGAATGCAGAATACCATCTTTGAATGCACAACACATCGAACCCTGAAGCAGATGGGCTATAGCAGCAGAAGACCACATCGGGTGCCGCTCCTGTCAGCTAAGAACAGAAAACGGAGACTACAATTCACACAGGCTCACTAAAATTGGACAATAGAAGATTGAAAAAACATTGCCTGGTCTGATGAGTCTCGATTTCTATGCTACGACATTCAGATGGTAGTGTCAGAATTTGGCGTAAAGAACATGAAAGTATGGATTTATCCTGCCTTGTCTCAATGGTTCAGGCTGCTGCTGGTGTAATGGTGTGGGGGATATTTTCTTGGCACACTTTGGGCCTCCTAGTACCAATTGAGCATTGTTTAAATGCCACAGCCTACCTGAGTATTGTTGCTGACTATGTACATCCCTTTATGTACCCATCTTCTGATGGTTACTTCCAGCAGGATAATGCACCATGTCACAAAGCTCAAATCATCTCAGACTGGTTTCTTGAACATGACAATGAGTTCACTTTACTCAAATGGCCTCCACAGTCACCAGATCTCAATCCAATTAGAGCATCCTTTGGGATGTGGTGGAACGGAGATTCGCATCATGGATGTGCAGCCGACAAATCTGCAGCAACTGTGTGATGCTCTCATGTCAATATAGACCAAAATCTCTGAGGAATGTTTCCAACACCTTGTTGAATCTATGCCACAAAGAATTAAGGCAGTTCTGAAGGGAAAAGTGGGTCCAACCCGTAACTAGCAAGGTGTACCTAATAAAGTGGCCAGTGAGTGTAAATATACATACAGGTGCATCTCAATAAATTAGAATGTCGTGGAAAAGTTCATTTATTTCAGTAATTCAACTCAAATTGTCATCTGCTGATGTCAAAGAAACCTGGGCTTCCATATCACCTCGGCAGTGCCACAAACTGATCACCTCCATGTCACGCCAAATTGAGGCAGTAATTAAAGCAAAATGAGCCCCTACCAAGTATTGAGTACATATACAGTAAATAACATACTTTCCAGAAGGCCAACAATTCACTCAAAAATGTTTTTTCTAATTGGTCTTATGAAGTATTCTAATTTGTTGACAATTAGTGGGTTTTTGTTCAATGTGAGCCAAAATCATCACAATTAAAAGAACCAAATACTTAAACTACTTCAGTCTGTGTGCATTGAATTTATTTAATACACAAGTTTCACAATTTGAGTTGAATTTCTGAAATAAAGGAACTTTTCCATGACATTCTAATTTATTGAGATGCACCTGTACATATACATATATGCATTTTTCTATCACCAAGAATATATTTTGAGAAAACGTATATTTTGTGGCCAGTAACATTGCCTGTTACTTGGAAATTTCTGCTTGTGACATTTAGCGCTGGCTGTTTGCATGGAATTTACAGTAAATCATTTGTGTAATTAAATCTTTGGGAGTATAATACCAGTATATGACAAAACTGTAATTTTTCAGTCAAAACAGAGGGTTTAGGAATATGACTCTAATTAGGTTTTTTTAAATAAAGTGAATGAAAACAGCTTACAGAATGTGACAGATATGAGAGGATGTTTTTATTAAAGGGTGTGTGTGCGCACATACTGTATGTTAACATCAAATACATGCTATCATTTTTGAATGTGTGTGTAACTTTATTTGTTTCATTTCCTCTTTAATTGTTTATTAATCTGTCAGTTCATCCATTATGTACTCTGTTCAGCCAAATAAGGGAGGCCCCAGGGTGTATCTCACTGTGACATATTTGCAATAGAAAATAAACAGTGGCACAATGTCAGAGCTTGCTGACTACAACACAGTCTGACCTGAATTAAGAGAGTGGAACTAAACCACTGAACTGATGTTAACTTAAATATTGATCTGTTGGTCTCGCCTACTGTTTCCTGATGGAGAGTAAGTGTGTAAGCACACATTCATGCTCTGTTCTGCTCTACTGTCACAGATGGATTACACTACTGCAGGCTATGATCTGTGTGGTCACGTGACTCACTAAGCACTTGGCCTCGCAAAATGGTTGTGTGTGTAGATGTGGAGGGAGATTTGTAAATGACTGTGTAGGAGAGGGGTCTTGTTGTCAAAATGACTACACAAAGCAGAGAAAAAAAAAATATATATTTAGTTTTTAAATAAATATTTCTAATATTTTTCAAAAACATTAATTTAATAAAAAAATGAAATGTACTATTAACTTAAATGATTGTTTATCATGTTATAATTCATGTAATTAAAAATATACACTAGTGGTCAACAGTTTGGTATAATGAAGTATTTTCATGTTTTTGAAATAAGTCTCTTATTCTCTAAGAGACAACAGACACAGTGATTCAAAATGACCTACTGGATCACAGATTTCACAAAAATATTAAGGAGAAAAACTGTTTTTAACATTGCAAGAAACTTTGTGTATTATTAACAGAGCAAATCAACAAATTTGTGTGATTTATTTTTTTTGTGTGAAGCTGAACATTCAGATTTGCCATGACTGTAATAAGTGACATTTTATAATATATTAAAACAGACAATAATTTTTTAAAATTGTAATTCACAATATTACTGTTTTCACTGTATCAAAATCTTAACAAGCCCAATCTTTTGACCTGTAGTGTATAGAATTATAATTTTTTTTAATGACTTTTATACCCTTGCTGATTATAATAATATATGATGTTAGTCAATATACTTGGCATATCTTTCTATTTACACACATACACTGAATACTACATGTGTTTCACACACTCTTCTAGTTTACACTCAGGAAATGACCTGAGTGGATCAAATGATCACTGAAGACAAAAGAATATCTAAACGTGTACGATAAGCAGATGGAGGGGTGTTATATTTCAGCCATCTGTTATTGTGATGTGAAGTTTGTTTAATCCTGAAGGTGAATCTTTTGCCCTATCCTCTGACCCTGGTGTGTAATACTCGGCGTGTTGCAGGTGTGTGTCATGTCGTAACTGCTCTCTCTGTATGTGTGCAGCTATGCAGCAGGTGTTGGATAACTTGGGTGAGTTGCCTGCCACCACTGGGGCTAAAGACATTGACCTCATCTTCCTCAAAGGCATCATGGAGAGTCCTATCGTCCGCTCGCTGGCCAAGGTATAGCGCACCCAGCCGCCTGGACCTTATTCTATCTGATTTGCATTGCTGATGAGGTTAATCTAAAAACTCATTTTATTTGTGACAGATTAAGTCTGAATGAAATGAATCATTTATTGGATATTAAACTTGTGTTTGAACAGCGCACTCATTAACGACACTTTCACAAAGTCATGCAAACAGAGGAGCAGACACGGTCAGAAATATCAAATCGTGGATTGATTGATGAGATGTTTGTAATCAGGCTCATGAGCGTTTGGAGGATGTGAAGTTGGAAGCAGTGCAGGAGAATAACGTGGATCTTGTGACTGAGATTTTGGGTGACATCAGCGGACTGAGTGTACGAGATGACAGCGCAGCAGAGCTCTCCAAAATCCTGCAGGAGCCCCATTTTCAGGTGCAGTATTTTCTTGTATCTTCCTGTCTCATCTCGTTTTTTACCTTTTCATCTCATACCTTCTATTCTCATTTCATTTAATCTCATACCTTCCCTCCTTGTCTCTTCTCATCTCATACAAAGTTCTTGTCTCATCTTGTACCTTTTCTCATCTTGCACATTCTCATTTCATCCTGTACCTTTTGATCTCTTTTCATCTCACACGTTCTCAAATAATCTCTTACCTTCTCTTCTCATCTAGAACTTTCTCATCTCATCTCATATCTTCTCTTCTTGTCTCACATCTTATTTGTCTCATCTTTTCTCATACCTTCTCCTCTCATCTCAACTTGTACCTTCTTATCTTTAGCTCTTCTCATTCTTTCTCATCTTATCTTTGCCTTCTCTTCTGTACCTTCACCTCGCATCTTGTCTCATCTCAAACCTTCTCATTTAATCTCATCTCGTACCTTCACATCTCATCTCTTGCATTCTCTTCTTGTCTTAACATGTACCGTCTCTCATCTCGTACCTTCTCATCTCAGATTCTCTCATTTCATACCTTATCTTCATCTATCTTAATGTTGTTGTCTCATCTGATAACTTCTCCTCATCTTTGCACCTTCTATTCTGATCTTGTCATCTCATCTTAATCCCTCTCTTTTTGTGTCATCTCTACCTTCTCATGTTTTCTTAAATATTCCTCAATATATTTTCTGCAGTAATTTGTTCTCATTTTCTCTCTTTATTTCAGTCTCTTCTGGAAGCCCATGACGTGGTGGCATCTAAGTGCTATGAAGCCCCACCCCCTCCCGAGGTGACCAATGATGCGGCAGTAAACAACGCTCTTATGCAGGCTGATGCAGTCAGGATGATTGGCATCTGCAAGAAAGCAGGAGAACCTCTGGTGTGTGTTTGCAAATATATACATCTATATGTGACCATATGTTTTAAACTATCAACCAGTCATAATTGAAGTCAAATATCCAGTCCACACTCGCACCTGTATGCGTGTCATTACTCATACTGTGGATTCGCCCAGGGTGTGACCTTCCGAATGGACAAGGGTGACCTGGTAATCGCTCGCATCCTCCACGGAGGGCTGATTGACAGGCAGGGGCTGCTGCATGTGGGTGACATCATAAAGGAGGTGAATGGGAAGGACGTCGGCAATAATCCCACTGAACTCCAGGAGATGCTCAAAGAATGTAGTGGAGGAATAACACTGAAAATACTGCCCAGCTATAGAGATGCTGCAGCGCCACCACAGGTACAAACACACACACAAACGCAAATATCCATATACACTACTGCTCAAAAGTTTAGGATCATTAAGATTTGTGACCCTCTTTTTGAAAACTCCGCTAAAGTCATTTTTTAGAGATTTACTATTTTCTGCATAAAACCATCCTACATATTCTCGATCACCACTCCTGGCTGGTGGAATGACCTTCCTACCCCTATCCGGAATGCTGGATCCCTGTCAAACTTCAAGCAACAACTGAAAACTCATCTCTTTCAACACTACTTGACTTCATCCAAAAAAAAAAAACCTCTTCTCTTGATTTATTCCTTCTGTTGCTGGCTTGTACTTATTTGAACAATGCCTAAGACTTGGCATTTCGAGCACTTCTATCTGTTTGCCTCTCTAAGATGAATCGCTTCATGTATTCCCCAATTGTAAGTCGCTTTGGATAAAAGCGTCTGCTAAATGACTACATGTAAATGTAAAGAACATTCTGTGAAAAAATATTCTTGGTATCTTTAATATTGATTAAGTAAGGCCATGTCAAAGATTGAAATCATAGTGAAATTAATACTTGTAATCAAACTTTGATGCTCATTATTAGAATTAGATTTGTAGACTTTAGCCTGGTTTTTACAGAGAGGGTTACATGTGTTTAATGTTTTGGAAGGAAGTCTCTTATGCTTTAGAGGGCTGCATTTATTTGATTAAAAATACAGTAAAAACAGCAATATTGTGAAATATTATTGCATTTAAAAATAACTGTTTTCTATTTTAATATATATTGTTAAATGTCGTTGGTGTCACATAATCCTTCAGAAATCATTCTGATATACGGATTTGAAATAGAAATAGAAAATTATATTTTCAGTCACTTTTGATCAATTGAATGTATTTGCTAAAATAACAGTATTCATTTCTTTAAAAAAATATTACTAACCCCAAACTGTAAACACAACTACATATGTAGACACTAAATATGCATAATCATATTAACTCACGTAGTTCAAATCCACAAGTATTTGTTTTGTAAAATAAAAATGCATGCATGGACTTGTGTGCATTACGAAACATACATTCAACATCAATTCTTGGGGTTGCATTTGGCCATTTTTGAAATCCCATGATTCTTTGTTGTAAAAGATCCCTGAGAGCCCTATTAATAACACTCCACATGCTATCTGGGGCAAGGCACGCACGCACAATTCAATCTTATTACATGGCTTCTGGTATTTTCTCTGTATCTCACATCTCCCTCGGTGTACAGAACGTATTTATGGCTTCTCAACAAGCTTTTAGAAAGGGATTCTGCTAATAACATAAATCATTTTCTTATTGTGATTCAATTTCTCAGAGTCAGTGACACTTGGCCTCAAAATAAGGCTTCTTATTTAAATACATTTATGTAAATGTTATATAATCCCCTCCTCTTCAATCTGTGGTGAACCTGGAGATCTGCCATGGACATTTAGTCCCTACACTTGTCATATCATGACATTTGATCTAATACAAAGTTATGCGTGTACATTTTAGGTTAGGTTTACTTTATCTTTTCTTTGTATTTATGAGATGAGTAGATACGAATAACACCACAGTGCTTGAATGTGAATGAAATTAAAACTCTGTATACCCGCTGGAATGTGAATAGCTCAAGTTCAAACTTTCAAATAGTGATATTTCGACAGTCATTTGCTGATTGATAAATAATTGGAGATGTATTATAGGATATACTCATTATGCTGAGTATTTTTTGGGATTAATCCTACCTGTTTTATTTCTCTCAGGTTTATGTGCAGCCACATTTTGATTACAATCCAGCCAATGACAATTTAATTCCATGCAGAGAGGCGGGGCTTGCTTTCGAAAGGGGAGATATCCTGCAGATAGTCAACCGAGAAGACCCAAACTGGTGGCAGGTGTGATTACTGGGGTTTTTCTTACCTGTTCTTCTCACTCATGTGTATTGGTCGGTTTTTGTATGCCACTGACCATATTGTTTTGACTGACAGGCATGCCATTTAACGGAAGGAGGTACTGGGCTGATTCCCAGTCAGTTTCTGGAGGAAAAGAGGAAAGCATTTGTTCCTAGAGACCTGGATGGAGCAGGTGATACACCTAAACACAGTATACTTGCCAAAACATGAAATTAAACAAAAATATTCTGACGTTTCTAAAGCTATTTCAAGGACATACTGTATTCATGTATTATGCTTTCGCAGTATTAACAAGTTAAAACTATGGTACACTTTTGTAAGAGAGACAATTTTGTCCATTAAAAATAGTGCCACAAGCCTACAGAAAATACAAACGAAATGCCATCCAGTGGACAAATATAGCATTACATAATATATCTCTTTCACTTTTTCTTTTTTAGGAATCCTATGTGGAACAATATCTGGTAAAAAGAAGAAAAAAATGATGTACCTCACTGCCAAAAATGCAGGTTAGCAGATTAAATACTTGGTTTGTTGTATGAATAAAAAAATAAAAAACTGTCATCAGAAAAGGACTTAATACAAATAAATATATATATATATTTTTAAATAATTTATTAATAATGGTTCTTATTATCAATGTAGATTTTTTTTGTAGCTTAATATTAATGTGTAAACTATGATATATTTTTTTTCAGAATTGGTTTTATAAATAGAAATGTAAAAGTACAGGATTTCTTTATAGATGTTTTTTTCATCATAAATGTCATTGCTGGATTAAAATATGAATTAATAATTTTAATAAATATATATTAATATAAAATTTTTATTTCATATATTACTGTCTTCATATTTAATCAACTTCATGCAACCTTTGTGAGCATATGAGGCTTAATTAAAAAACATTGTAGAAGAAAATAACAATACTAACAATTATTCTCAACTTTTTGATCGGTTATATAAATACACTCCCTGGCCACTTTATTAGGTACACCTTGCTAGAACCGGGTTGGACCCACTTTTGCCTTCAGAACTGCCTTAATTATTCGTGGCATAGATTCAACATGGTGTTGTAAACATTCATCAGAGATTTTGGTCCATATTGACATGATAACATCACGCAGTTGCTGCAGATTTGTCGGCTGCACATCCATGATGCGAATCTCCCGTTCCACCACATCCCAAAGATGCTCTATTGGATTGAGATCTGGTGACTGTGGAGGCCATTTGAGTAAAGTGAACTCATTGTCATGTTCAAGAAATCTTTTCTTCCCCATTGTGATGCTCGGTTTGAACTTCAGCAAGTCGTCTTCACCACATCTAGATGTCTGAATGCATTGAGTTGCTGCCATGTGATTGGCTGATTATCAATTTGTGTTACCAAGCAATTGAACAGGTGTACCTAATAAAGTGGCCGGTGAGTGTATATATCCAGTTTCATGGCAAAAGATCAATTTTATTTTTGCAATTTAACATCACAAAGGGCTTTATTATTCATTATTATTATTCAACTTTATTTCCAGACTCAAGGTCCATTAGCGAGAAACAGACAATACAAACAAAAGCAGTACACATTAAAAAAGACAATTATGCCAATACTTCCTCATAGAGGATTGATATCGCACTTCAGTAAGCCTAGGATTTGTCAACAACATTATAATAGTATTACGTGAATTGTCCAGCCGACAAATAAATGTATACATCAAATTTCTCATTAAAGCGGGGAATGATTGTACTCTTGCTTTACAAAATAAATCACTTGCACTGCACCATCTTGGTTTTTTCAGCAGGATCCTCATACAATCATTGTATGCAACCTGAAGCTTACATAGGCTCTCTTTCTTAAACTTAACCCACAAAGGAGACCTCCGTGAAGTTGGCCCCCCACCCAACACAAAACGTCGCCAAAATAGTCTCAATCGTTTGTGCTCCGTTTGTGCTGGTTTGTGCTGTAAAAAAAAATGTTTGTGCTGCTTTGTTTTTTTAGATATTACAATTATATTTATAGGTCATTCTGAGGTGACTCAGCCCCCCCACATGCTCCAAATTCACCCAAAACAGGCTCAATCGTTTGTGCTTCGTTTGTGCTGGTTTGTGCCGTTAATATTTTCGTTTGTGCTGCTTCGGTTTTTAAAATATTAGACATTGAAATATAGGCGACGCCACTCAGCCCCCACATGCTCCAAATTCACAAAAATGGTCTTGTTTGTTTGTGCTCCGCTTTGTGCCGTAAAAAATTGTTTGTGCTGCTTCGGTTTTTAAGATATTAAAATAATACTTGGTGGCCGTTTCTGAGGTCACTCAGCCCCACATGCTCCACATTTCCCACAATAGTCTCGCTTTGTTTGTGCTTCATTTGTGCTGGTTTGTGCTGAAAGTTTCGTTTGTGCTGCTTCGGTTTTAAAATATTAGACATTACATTATAGGCGATGACGTCACCAGCCCCGCTTACACGCTGCAAACTCACCTAAAATGGGCTCAAATGTTAGTGCTTCGTTGTGCTGGTAGAAGTTTTGTTTATGCTGCTTTTTAATTTGCTTTGATTTAGCATTTTATATTGGGTTCCTCACTTATTCACTTTCTTACCAAATTGTTAGATTCTAGTGATATTTTAATAAAACAACAACTCTTTATCAATGTTTTTGTAGTCGTTGTGGTGTTTATTAAAAGCAGCTCAATATTCATCTGCTGTCGGACTCTTTTTCTGTCACATTCTCTCACTTAAAATGGTTTTGTGCGCGAGCGCCATCAAGTCGTAGCTTTATGTAACTTCAGCGCTTTTGTTCTCACCTGATTTACCTTATTTACAAGGAGTATCATCTGATACACTTCACTCCCACCACGAGGTGACACTTCTGTTCAAGATGCTCTTGTGGAAATTGAGTTAGTAGAGTTAGTGGAGGAAAAGTTGATACAGTTACAAACTCAAATTTCTGGCCAATGTAAGTATGTTTTAACAGTGTCAGTTCACAGTGTTATTAGTTACCCTTATACAAATTAACCATGGTGTTACTGCAAATAAAACCATGGTTACTATAGTTAAACCATGGTAACCATAAATTAACCATGATTTTTGCTAACCATAGTTTAACCATGGTATTTGTAGTAAAATTGTTGTACAAATGGAAATGAATATGCCAAATAATACAAATATTAATAAAAATACTTGGTTACTACTCTTTTACTATACTAAAACAATGGTTAATTTTTGTAAGGGTAACTTCAAGAACAACGGTAGAGCAGTGAGCTAAGATTGCCAATGATTACTGCTAATACTTATATCACTAACCACATTGCTAACTTATCACTTAAATCACTAGCAATGAAATGCTAATTACAGTTGCACATATGACCCATGTTAGTTTTTAGAATATGTTGTGCATTTAGGGATCAACATTACCGAATTGTTAGTAATACAAGATATAACGTCCTTATATATATATTATTACTATATTATCCTTATATTCGGGACAATACAGTAATACAGGTTTATACTATACATTACATTTTTGGAGTCAGGATTATTTAAGTGGGTTATTATGTTTTGCTTATGCCAGATGCCCAAGAAACCAGCAGTCGACAGGGATTGCATTTTCAAAGTCCTGTGTTCATCAAAAGAGGCCATAGTCAAAAATGGCAACATAGCTACTCCTAATCAAAGCATCTGGACAGAGCTTAGTAAGCAGCTAGAGAACAAGATCACCGCAAAGGCTCTATACACTTTTGTTAAATTAAACAGACACAACATCTGGACTGCTTTAGGGTTTACTCATGAAAGTGATAATGAAACAAGTGGCAGTAGTGATGACACTGACTTTGAGCCAGGGTCCCTTTCCCCAGACCAAAAGATTGCTGGACTTTTGATCTTGAAGTTCCATTTCAGGAATGGATTGAATTTATGCCTGAAACAGTTCAATACAAAAACAAGATCTCTAAAACACAAAAAGGGAATACACAATTTTGAAGCCTGGCATCTGGACGCATGTGATAAATCATCATATTTGGCAAGAAGTGAAGAGCCCTGCACATTTGCCTTTAAAAGAGCCAAGGTCTATCCATCAGCCACAGAGAAATACATAGAAATCAGAGGCAAGTGTAAGGAGTGTCATGGCCACATTCACATAAAATGTGACAGAGAGCCTGAAATGAACAGCCCAATGATGCTAAAGTGTTTCATTAAAACACAGATGACTCCCTGCACACTGGCTGTTCCAAGCGTCCGATGTCTGGTAACTTGCGTGTGCAGATATCTAAAGAACTGTGTGAGGGTAGAATGGAATCCCATGTATGGAGGGCATCGGAGGCAACAAAGCTGATGGATTTTGGAGATCCTGAGCCAAGCCATCTTCCTAATTTGGCCACCCTGCGCAAAGCAAAGCAAGAGAGAAATGCCTTAGAACAAGGCGACAAGGATCCTATTTTGTCACTGCAGATGTTAAAATACAGCGCACCTCACAGTGGTAGCATTAAAGACATTGGACTGGACAAGTTTTTCTGACACTATTGGAGTCAAACACAAATGTATATGTACAAGTCATTATCCAAGACATCTACTAACCCCACTGTGAGTTTTGATGCAACTGGCTCAGTAGTGAGGAAACTACAGCGACCAAACGGCATGTCTGGCCATGTCTTCTTATATCAGGGCGTTCTGGCAGGTGATACGTGCTCAAGTGTCCCAGTCGTGCAAATGCTGTCAGAGAGACATGATGTTAATGCAATAACACATTGGCTGACAGAATGGATACGTGCAGGTGCACCAACTCCAAAAGAGGTTGTAAGTGACTTTTCACTGGCTTTGCTCGGAGCTTTGGTCAAGGCTTTTACTCCTCATCCTGATCTTAAGACCTACATCAATGTGTGTTGTGGCGTCTTACTTGGTAAACAGTCTGCAAAAGTGCCTCCTTGTTTTGTCCGGGTTGATGTCGCACACTGCATCAAGATGATCTGCCAGTGGGACTGCTTGAAGAAAAAACACATCGCATTAAAGATTTCTTTGTGAGGTCAATGGCACAGCTTCTTAAGTCACAATCCATGGACGATGCTAAAGAGCTACTACGCAGCATTACTATTGTGGCTCTCAGTGAAGCGGAGGGCAATGACAGCTCTGGAGTCCCCCTCATATCTGAAAGGTGCAAGAAATACCTGAAAGCCCGAATTGCAGAAGAGAGTGTCGTCATTCCAGATGTAGAGGGGGAGGACCTGGAAAAAGCAGATCAAACGCAGTGGGCGGGTGACCAAACGCAGACAGACCTACGGCAGTGGGTGACAGAAATATGTGAGGAAAGCAGGTCACTTGCCGTGGCTAATGGAGATCATGATAATTTGCACTTCCATGAGATCATTCCCAGTATAATCTGGCTTGCAAGCTACTTACCACTCTGGACAGGGGTAATGATCCCTCACTTCCGAAGCACCAACATCATCGCAAGTTCAGCCAATGTTGAAGCCGAGTTCAAAAACATTAAACGTGGCCTTTTCAAGCATGAAAACTTGCCGATTCGGGTGGATCGATTCATTGCTCGACATCTGTCCTTCATTGAAGGCAACATGCGCATTTGTTCTGCAAAACAAAACAGTAAAGAAAAAAAAGATGAAGAAGATGCAGCTGTTGCAACAGTGATAGTCAAAGAAGCCAACCCACTACCAACCATAACTTGCAGTGTAGATCTAAAACCAGAAATGGATGCTTGCTGTTCTGGGAAGTCTGGGAAGTCTGACATTGTCACAAACATCCATCCAACAGAGGAAGACCCTGAAGACCCTGTTGAAAACTGGAGAGGCCTAGCTCTTCCACCCAAAAAGAGAAAGCGGAATTCCTACCTTTCTCCGTGTCCTGAATGGCTCCATGCGGATCCATCTGTGCCCCTCACAAAAAACTGAAAGTGGAACTGATGAAAAATGGAAATAATCAACAACCTGTTAAACTCAGGAAATCAAGAATCTCTGTGCTGAACACATGTGCATTTGATGCTTTTTGTCAATGCTTATGTTGTGCTTTCTGTGATAGTGTCACCGTTGCAAATTTTGTTTGTGGTGAGGACTCCAACAACCTCCTCCAGCTAGTGAAATCCATCAGTACAAAGGGTCTAAATGCACAGGCCTACATACAGAGGGCAGAGCTGCTGAATGGAATGTTCAAACCTGTCCAACTGAAGTCTGGTGCTCTCCAAATAGATGCACAGTGCCACATCTCCACAATCATTGAAAAATCAAAGACAAAACATGCATGTGTTTACTTCACAAAACAGTGCTCCTCACAGCATTGCAGTCTCAGCACACAAGTCACAAGGGAAATACCATTTGTTTGTACTTCTGTTGCTGTACTGCAGGCTTCTGGCATCGCTCATCTTCAGACCGCAGTGGAAGAAGGCCTTAACCTTCCGAGTCCCCTGCCTCAGGCCAATCCAAAGGTCATCACAGTGTCCCTCTGCATTCAAGACAGACTCTACATCAGGAACAGAGCTCTGTGCAGGGAAGGTTTCTCACAGTTACAGTCTGGGAGAACTTCTGTGGATTGACACTGACCTGGGAAGCAACTCCATAGAATTTCCTTTGAGTGAATTTCCCTCCAATCTGATGCTCCAAGGAGAGAGATTTACTTTAAGGGCAGTCATCGCTTTCAAAGGAGGCTTAACCCAGGATGCTCTTGGACATTATGTGGCCTACTGCAGGAGATCTCCATGTGTCTGGGAGATGTATGACGACCTAAGAAGTGGAGTGACAGGAGTGTCAGAAAAAAACAAAATATGCCCACATGCAGTGTTATACAAAAGATTGATTACACTGTTTAAATTTAATCTCACAAGTATTTTTGTTGTATGCCACACACCCTTGTTTTCCCACTCCTGTTTGGAGAAGTTGTTTCTGCTCTTCTGGAAGTCAGGCTTGATGGAGTTTGCACTTAAGTCTATTATTTTGTGTGGCACTTTTGGTTTGAAGACAGACAGTATTAAGTGTTTTTAAGTTTAAGTTTTAAAGGTCCATTATTTGTGTTAATGGGTGTTCGATAGAACACTTTAATTCAGTTTCACAAGTAAAATAATTTTGGCTTAATTCATTGAGTCATGAGTTTTCACATACATGCATGCATATACATAAAAAAAAACAAGTTATCTTTCTCTTTATTTATTCCTTCGCTTGCTAGCTTGTACTTATTTGAACAATGCCTGAGACTTGTTGTTACGAGCACTTACTCTGTCTGATTGCCTCTTTAAGATGAATGGCTTTATGTATTCCCCAATTATAAGTCGCTTTGGATAAAATCGTCTGCAAAATGACTAGATGTAAATATAATACACACACATAGCTTATGTAAGGACAGAGATACAGCAAACATATTATGGTGCGTGTATTTATGGCATACTATTGTTATTCACATAATGACATAAAGTAACAAGTAAAAGCATTTACCTTGGAGTTGGTGTTACATTCCACACATCTTGTGATTCGCTGTGTCTGTTATAAGTTGGAAACACACAGTCAATCGGTAACTTAACCAAGTTAGGATCCGTTTGGATCTTACTTCAACTGTATTGTTAAAAATAATAATAAAAAACAAAAAAACAAAGCCGCATAAACAAAACTTCAACCAGCACAAACCAGCACAAACGAAGCACTAACATTTGAGCCCATTTTAGGTGAGTTTGCAGCGTAGCGGGGCTGGTGACGTCATCGCCTATAATGTAATGTCTAATATTTTAAAACCAAGCAGCACAAACGAAACTTTCAGCGGCACAAACCAGCACATATGAAGCACAAACAAACGAGACTATTGTGGGAAATGTGGAGCATGGGGGCTGAGTGACCTCAGAATGGCCACTAAATATTATTTTAATATCTTAAAACCGAAGCAGCACAAACAATTTTTACGGCATAAACCGCACAAACGGAGCACAAACAAACAAGACCATTTTATGTGAATTTGGAGCATGTGGGGCTGAGTGACGTCATCGCCTATATTTCAATGTCTAATATTTTAAAAACCGAAGCAGCACAAACGAAAATATTAACGGCACAAACCAGCACAAACGAAGCACAAACGATTGAGCCTGTTTTGGGTGAATTTGGAGCATGTGGGGGGGCTGAGTCACCTCAGAATGACCTATAAATATAATTGTAATATCTAAAAAAACAAAGCAGCACAAACATTTTTTTTTACAGCACAAACCAGCACAAACGGAGCACAAACGATTGAGACTATTTTGGCGACGTTTTGTGTTGGGTGGGGGGCCAATATAAAAAGAAATACAATATGCTCTAAAAAGGTTTATCTTTACCTCATCTGAACACATATAAAACTTTCTCACCAACATATTAGCTTGAGCATATAATTTACGACGTTGCCTATACATATCATCATCATCACTCATTTCATTGTTAATGAAATGACCTAAATATTTTACAGTAGTACATACATTTAAAACTTGCCCTGATAAATAAAAATCTGGGAAATTCAAATCTCTATGATCTTTGGTTCTACATATCATGGCAACACTCTTTTTTGTATTGTATTGCACATCATATCTAATCCCATAATCAGAACATATATTAAACAACTGTTGAAAACCAGCACTACTTGGGGAAAAAACAACTAGATCATCAGCATACATATAGTGATTAACTGTGGTATTACCAAGCATACATCCAGTCCTACAGTCACTTAGTTCTTCTGACAATTCATTCATATATACATTAAAAAGAGCTGGTGAAAGTAAACTTCCTTGGCGCACTCCATTACTTACTCTAAATGAATCAGAAACACAATTGCCCCACTTTATCTGCATACTTTGATTCGCGTACCAATATGTCAAAATTCTTAATATACTATTAGGTATGCCCCTTTGTCTTAGTTTACTGAACAACTTTTGATGATTAACTCTATCGAAAGCTTTAGAAGCATCAATAAAGCCAATTATAACAGTGGAATTTTGTCTTTTATACAGATCTACTACTTCCTTCAGAGCATATATACACAAATCAGTAATATGGTGAGCCTGAAAACCAAACTGATTATCTGTGGTATCAAGATAAACACCTAATCGATCTAATATGATTCTTTCCAAAACCTTTGACACAACACTCGCTAAAGCAATTGGTCTATAGTTATCCAAACTACCTACCTTACCAGCCTTATCTTTAATAACAGGCAACAAGGTTACTGACAACATAGACTCTGGCAGCAGCCCATGTATCATAAAACCAGTGAAGCAAATTGCGAGAAGGACCACAAGCCTAAAGCTCGCAAATTTTAGGTGTTCAACAGTAATTTGATCTAAACCACCAGTTTTCAGTTCCTTAAGCTGAATTATTGCTTGATAAACCTCATTTGTTGTAATACTTCCTGTATCCATACTAGAAACTACTTCCACTTTACATGGCTCACTCTTTACACAATTAAACAGAGCAGAATAATGCTGTCTCCACAACTCTGCTATATTCTCAGCTCCAGAGACACCCTCAATAGAGCATGGTAATGTCACAATACTATGTATTGATCTTACATCCTTCCAGAAAGCATTCATATTATTACATAGTAGATTTTCCGCCATTAAATCAGCTCTCATCACTTGTTCATGTTTACAAATATAACGCACTGCATATTTATACTTGGCATTGGTTAACTTTTTCTGGTCCAAAAGCTGGCCTTGTCTGGGCCTACCAGCAATATCCCATGCCTTAAAAGCTTCCTTTGCTTTTTTATGATATGCTGATACATACTTTCTCCACCCTGGCTTACTATGATATTTCTTGTCAGGGCAAGTATGATATGGTCTACTAGCCTCATGCAGAGATCTCACAATATCATCATACATATCACAAAAGGCTGTACCATGGGAAATATCATTACAATTCACATCTGAACACAAGATTGCATCTCTGGGTAATACTACCTTATTCAACAGACTGTCCGTTTTCCCAGAATAAGTTTTAAGATCTTCATCTGTAATTTTAGACCAATCTACTTTGACCAAAACAGCCCTCTTACACTCATAATTAATCTTGGGCAGACTTTCAAAATCAATAATCATTAAAAATGGTACATGATCAGATATAGATTCCCCGTATAAAATTGTCATTGACTTTATAATATCATGAGCCTCAGCTGTACTAATACAATGATCAAGCCATGAAGTTGTATGCCAGGCTTCACTTATATAGGTATAACTGTCCTTAGGTAACAACATTTTACTTGATATCTTAAAATTATTATCAACACAAAAATGCAGCATATGCTTAGCAAACATAGAAGAATTGTCAGTAAGATCTGCATTCAAATCCCCAACCACAAAAACACTTGCAGAATTATTTTCATTAATAAAAGAGCCAATAAAAGCAAGTCTACTTAAATATTCGTCCTCATTTTGATGACATTCATAAGGTGCATAGACATTAAGGATAATTAACTCTTTACTAGAGCAACTTATCCGTACAGCAAAACACCAGTCAACATCAACCTTAATGATATTTATCACTGAGTCCAACTTTTTGTGCCACAAAGTAGCCACACCTCCCGATATCCTTCCTCTCACTATACCCATAGTAAGATCAGTTGTGGACGTGCCAGCACCGTGAAAATTGTCATTAAAAGAGTTAAATTTTCCCAAATCCTGTTTAGATAAAAATGTTTCTTGCAAGCACAGGATATCACAATTTTGCATTAATTTATCTACTACTGTGCGTCGGGCCCTATCCCCAACGCTATCACCGACTCGCAGGCCACGGCAGTTATAGGATATAATCTGCATATTCAGATCAAGTTCATTGATCGGCAGTAGCCCCTCCGTCACAGACGCACCTGGCGATGGAGGCAGCTACATTAGCCCCTCAACGCCTCTCACTTTGCGTGGCTCATAATAACGACGAACAACTGAGCCTTCAGGCCACAGCTCCGGGCTGTACATCTCCGTCACATTGATACACTCAGCACTCACTTTAAATGAACTGTATCTATTGTTCATAGTGGCAATGCGTTGGCAATTCACATCTCGGCCAAGCTTTTCTTTAAGGTAGTTTGACAAAGTTTCAGCGTTAAGATCTAGAGTAAATTTCAGCTTTAGATTACACTGACCAAATTTGGTGTTGATCTGGAGTTAAAATACAATGTCTGAAATAAAATACACCGGAAATTTGTAGAATTGACCTAACACACATATGCATCCTTATCCTAATATTGATAAATCCATTGTGTCTCCTCTCCTGCATGGTCATCCTGCAGAGTTCGATCGGCATGAGCTTCAGATCTACGAGGAAGTAGCACGTATGCCGCCGTTTCAGAGGAAAACCCTCATCCTGATTGGAGCGCAAGGAGTGGGGCGTCGTAGCCTGAAAAACAGACTAGTTGTGCTACATCCCACTCGTTTTGGTACCACTGTAGCACGTGAGTACCTAATGAATACTCTTACCTCGAAAATATAATAAAACACAATAAAATAATAAAATAAAACACAAAAAGCGAAGCAATGCTTTGTTTTTGCCCATAGGTTTACCCATTTCTCTTCTTCTGTCTCAATATCTCAGACACGTCTCGGCGGCCTCGCAATGACGAGCAAGATGGTCAGTCATACAGATTTGTTACACATCTAGAGATGGAGATGGACATCAAGGCGAGCCGGTACCTGGAACACGGAGAGTACGATGGCAACCTCTACGGTACTAAAATTGACTCCATCCATGAGGTGGTGAACACCGGCCGCACATGTATCCTGGACGTCAATCCCCAGGTGAGCGTCTCTGAGAGGATCACAGAAATTATATTATCTCATTTAGGCTAATTCGAATGACAGATTATATGCACTACCATTCAAAAGTTTGAGGTTAGTTTTTTTAAAAGAAATTAATACTTCTATTCAGCAAGGATGCATTAAATTGATCAAAAGTGACTGTAAATACATTTATAATGTTACAATAAAAATATATTTCAAATATTTGCTCCTCTTTTGAACTTTCTATTCACCAATGAATTCTGAAAAAAATATTTTTGATCAAATAAATGCAACTGGTGAAAATAAGAGACTTTAGACTTTATTCTAACATATCGTTCTATTTAATCTAATTATTATATATTTAAAATAAATAGTTACAAATTGAAGATATTTTTCAGGAATTTGAGGACTTTTTTAAAAAAGCACATTTTCTATAATCATAACATTTATTCTTTTAGGGACACTACTTTCTACTTTCTCTATTTCTACTCTCAATATTTCTCACTCACGAGACCTAGACAGTATTTTGTTGGCCTACACAACGGTGGTCCCTCGGTGGAGGTCACATGAGAATGAAAACAACCTTTAGACAAACTTTTTCCAGTGAGTTTCACCTTATGTTGCGCATCAGTCAACCATCATATAAACACGCAGGTTCTCCGTGGGGGAAGTAGAGAGTAGAGAGGTTCATGCTCTCATATCAACTCTTTAGGAAGGCTTGCGTTTGTGCACCTTTAATACATGCATGAGATATCAGACACTTTACATCCATAAACCATATAATAGGTCATCAAACCCCTTGATATGGCTGTTTTATCTTTGCATTGTAAATGTTAACTGTTTTTAACTTTCACATCATCTGTCTTCAGGCACTGAAGGTGTTAAAAACCGCAGAGTTCATGCCATATGTCGTGTTCATCGCAGCGCCAGAGTTTGAAACACTAAAGGCTATGCACAAAGCTGTGGTTGATGCTGGACTCACCACCAAACAGCTCACAGTGAGTCTTGTTCAACTTTCCCAGGGCTGGTGTCCTGAAAATATGACCTACCCACTCTATCTTTGCATCGTTTTAAGTTTATTGGTTAGTCCAGCATTGGAAAATATGCTACGCATGATGGTAGCACATCCTGCTAGCATTTCCTGCTTGGTGAGATGTGCTACCTAACTGCTTCAGCATTTTTGTCAGTAGTGGTACACCTCACAAGTTTCTTCTGCCTCTGCAATGTTCTAAAATGCTGTAGTTTTGGATATGACAGTTTTAACTGCTGGTATGACATTCTGAGTGCAAGGCATGTTTTTAATTGTACTTCTTTGTAAACATGGGCTTGATGGTCTTGCTTCGTTTTCATAGAGACATTCATTCATTTTTAAATAAGAAAGAACCCAAACAGTACCCAACTGGTTTAAGCTGCTCCTGGCCACGAGAACTAGAGATGTGTAAAAATGTACATGTAGTTAACTTTCCGTAGGAAGATCTGAGACCAGCAAAACCCCCTCAATACAAACTATATTAAATCTAATCAGTAAACAGATGCCATTATGTTCACATTAAATGCCCAATACAATGTAGATCACCTTAGTTTTTCATATGATGTTATGTCAGGATGTAGGATCAGCTGATCAGATCCTTAACATTTGTAATCCCAAACAATGTTACAACATTTTTCCTTCTATTAATAAATAGTAATATGAACAGGGATGTGCAAGAGGGATGTGAAAACGGACAATGGTTGCAAATGGTTCATCGGACAACATAAGTTCTCTCTTAATTCAAGTAATAGTTCTGTTCTCTCTTTCTCACAGGATGTGGACCTGAAAAAGACCGTGGATGAAAGTGCTCGCATCCTGCGGACTTACAGACACTACTTTGACCTCATCATTGTCAATGACAACCTAGATGGTGCGTTTGAGAAACTGCAGTCTGCTGTGGACCAACTCTGTACTGAACCACAGTGGGTTCCAGTGAGCTGGGTTTACTAAGGGCATCTTAAGAAGAGTGTTTAAGTGTGTGTGTGTACGTGCGTGTGTATGATTGGTATGCGAGGTGATTGATGCGGGCCAGTGAAGTCACGCGTTTGGATTGACCAACCAAATGAACGTCATCTGCCACAAAAGCACCGTTAGCCCCAGCCTCACTATTGTGCACACAATACAAGGTTTTTCTACTCAAACTGAAAGGTAGAGTACTTATTTATTTTAGTATTTGTATGTTTTTAAAGAATATCTTTCTATTTGTAACAT
Organism: Gymnocypris eckloni scoliostomus; assembly: GCA_027564155.1. Classification (NCBI taxonomy): domain Eukaryota; kingdom Metazoa; phylum Chordata; class Actinopteri; order Cypriniformes; family Cyprinidae; genus Gymnocypris; species Gymnocypris eckloni. The sequence continues at coordinate 21,603,206 of CM050427.1, read as the reverse complement.
CTTTGGAGTTGGAAGAAAAGAAAAACGAGGGAAACTGAAACGGGCCTTGGCGAATGAGAGGCCATTTTTTTATTTATTATTGTAGTTATTTTTAAATGTTTTCATCCTTTTAGTTTTTCAGTACCTGAACCTACTGTGATGTTTTGATTTCTACTCAAATGAAGGACTAACATGACAGAGTGTAGCAGGCCAAGGGCTCCTGTAGAACATTCTAGATCCACAAAACTGTTTACATAGACCCTGATCTCCCAACTGTTTATATGCTTCTCTTCATATCCAAACGAGATGCATTAAATCTCTTTTATGCAAAAGTCCATATCAATGTGTGAAGTTTGTTTTATTTATAGTGCGTTTTGTAATATTTCGTTCACCGTTTTTGTCTGTTGTACAAAGTTGGGCTGCACGTTGTGTCTGTGTCTTATCTTCAGTACGTTAAAGAACAGAACAAATAGTCCTGTTGATCTCTTCTTTCTTGAATGTCTTTCAAATTCTGTCCTAGAATGTCTTGACTTCCCTGCCAAATGTATTTTTGTCTCTGTCAACAAGACCGTTACAACAAGGCAATAAACAGACCGACCATTGTTATTCTTTGTTCCTCTTTTTCCTTTAATAATAAGAGTGCATGATGCAACCAAACAGAAGTTTTTGGAGAAAATCACTGCATTCACTCCTGATGTGCAGAGAGATACACAACAGTAAATGTATTTACATAATGTAATATATTCTACATCTAAGAAAAAAATGATCACTGAAGTACCGTGAGGAGTACATTATTTGAAAAGTGAAATGATACAGTCACACAAAATAGCAATACACATTTTATATAATAAAACATATTACAAAAAAAAAAGATCTGATGAACTTTCATCCAAGAATCCTAATCCTTTTTTATCCTTGGCAAATAAAGAACTACTAAATGCTCCTATCTTTAAATGATCTGAAAACAGAAATAAAGGTTTTAGAACAAGGTTTTTAACTGGTTTAAGTGCAATAATAAAACAGTGTATAATTTGTACGAGTGTACGACTGTACGAGTGAAAGTCCCTAGTTTGAGATATATTACTATGAAGACAGATTACTATTATGGAATTAAAAGATAAAATTTGTGCAAACATATATATTCATAAGCAAGAAAGTAAATTTCTGCACATAGGAACATTAAAAACTGTCATTTCTGCATTAACTAATATGTCTTTGTAACTGAGAAAACATGACTTCACACTTTAACTGCCTGTTTCAGCTGTCAATGAAAGCACTAACACTGTCACGCAGCAACAAATGATGCAAGGCCATGGATGGCAATGCACAGAACCATAGGGAGGAATCCCTCTCTACAGGTCATTTCTGAGGTCAACGTGTCATTCTCTTTCCTTAGCAACACATTGCATGACTTAAAAAGTTCCTCCACTCTGTGGAAGTCATCGTCACTTTGGAGGAAACGAGGGATGGTGTTCTTGCAGAGAGGCATATCATTAGTAGTCAGATGAATGACCTAAGTTTACAGAAAACAAAAAGGATTCAGTTAAATTAAACTGAACAAATAATGTATTTTTTCTCTGCATTAGCATCCAAGAATATCAAACTCCGGCTCTAGCAGTTCCAGTCCAGCGCCCGACAGCTCTGAATCGAACAATAAAGTCTATGAGTGAATACAGACAGAGTCTTTGTGCAAAAGAAACCTCTGAGTTGAGGTATAGTATTACTGACCCTCAAGAGCGTTCATCAGCATTTGAATGGCATACGACATCTTGTCAAGTTGGTCACACTTCAGTAAGTCTAAAAATGCACCAATATTCTGACTCTGTTCTTCAGACAACTCGCTGGTTAAGAAGCAGGGAGCTTCACCGCTGCTTAACACCTCAAGCTAAAAAATAAAAAAAAGACAATGAGATCAGAGAAAAATAAATATAAGTGATATAAAGAGGAACAAACGGTTTCACATTTGTGTAATTCTTTAGTCAGGACCCCTGACTTTGAAACAGGAGCGTAGCCAGAAAGGAGACTCTGGATGTGCATCAGAAAAACTGGGTGTGCCACATTTATTGTCAGATTAATGCGCAAAAAAAAGCATGCTTATTGGGTATTAATATGTTAGTTTAACCATTTCATTTTTGTGTAGGCTACATGTGTCTGTTAACCTATTCTCCGTTTTGGATGTCTTTGAAAATCACTATTTTATATTTGCAACAAATTGAGTGTGAGTGTGTGTGTGTTAGCATGCATGCTGTATATTTAGTATTATTAAACCTTTCATTTCTGCGTATGTCTGTGTGTGTGTGTGTGTGTGTGTATGTGACAGAGAGAGAGACAGTTTTAAAGAATTCTCCATTGTGAATGTGTTCTATTGTCAGCCCTGCATTTCACATTGGCCTACCAGGGGTCTCCAACCCTGCTCCTGGAGAGCTACCGTCCTACAGATTTCAGCTCCAACCCCAATCCAACACACCTGAACCAGCTAATCACAGTCTTCAAGGCTACTTGTTCATTTCAGACAGGTGTGTTGGAGCAGGGTTGGAACTGAAATCTGTAGGACGGTAGCTCTCCAGGAGCAGGGTTGGAGATCCCTGATATAAACTCTTAAAAAGAGAAGACTTGCAAAGAGTATTGTCACCTGTCATTTATTTCAAATATCTATATCTGCAACAAAATATGTGTGCATGTATGTCCGTATATGAGTGTGTCTGTGTGTTTATCTATGTAAGCCAGCTTAATGATTACTAATATGATAGTTTAACCATTTCATTTCTATTTGTGTGTGTGTGTGTGTGTGTGTGTGTGTAATCTGTGTAAGCAAGCTTAATGATAATTATACTTTTAAATAATCCCTCCTTTTATTAAATCATTAACATTTTGTACATCCTGCAATGGTGACTTAAACTGTACATGGGCCTACATATAATGTTCCTTTGAAATTACTTTTGATGCAATAAACAATCTTGAATAGATGTCTTGCAAGACACATTAGAGAAAGCAGTAAAATATTTTTTATACATTACATTCAGGATCGCCAACAACATAGCACAGTACATTTAATGGTGTCTGTTAGCTGCTCAAAGGGCGAGACGGCGTGGTCTGGCCTTGAATGCCTCAATTATGTTATTATAAAAAATAAAAAAAATTAACAAATATTGTAAACACTGCTTAATCTGTAAATTGTGAGGTCCCGGAACAAAGCGGGGTAATGAATCCGTCCGGCAAGTTTTTTTAATATTATTATTGAACTTTCAAAAATACAAAATTCAACAGCAAGTTCATATATATATATATATATATATATATATGCTTTTATTTATGCAGGCTACACAGAGAAACAATACATAGAGAAACAAGATGCGCTTTCTGCCGTCTCGTGCAGTCTCCGTGAAATGGAGCGCGTCACAGCAATGAAACAGCTACTTTATTAAACGAACGAACAAACCAAAAAATACAAATCTTTAATTACGTAGTCGGAATGAAAAGGTGCATTTCTTTATTAAAGTCAGCGTCGCATTCTGCAACTTTATCTTTTCAGCCGACACTGACTGAGAAGAAATCACTAGTTTATTAACGAATAATTAAATTATAATTCTGCTTCTGGACAGCTACACAAAGAAAGTGAAACACACACCTTTTTTTAGAGTAGTAAGTGGGAAACCTTCCTGGATAAGTGGCCCTTGATCATCAACCTCTGAGAAAGTGGGAAAGGGATTCTGGGAAATATCATCTGATTCCACACCACTGGGCCAAACGCACAAATCTAAACTCACAAAAAAGAAAACTAAAATCTAAACTCAGACCTGGAAAGCCCAAATACATATACAGCATATTTGTTGTATATGTACAACAACAGTTTTTATAATTAATATACAATAGTGATAAATACATATACTGTCAATAAAAACAATAGTGATGAATGTACTATTTGTTGATAAATGTTATAAATAATCAAATGGTACAGTAATGTTGTTCAGTCATATTCAGTAAATGTCACTGACCAAAGTAGCCGTCACATTCGATGGTCATTTCAACGACACTGTAAGCCATCACAGTGTTCGGGGGGATGTGAAATTCAGTCTTAGCGCCATATTGATATTTACCGCTGCCTTTCGTGTACATCTGAAACCACAAAGCAAAACAGTTCCGTGAGTGTGTTTATAGTTATATTATTTATATACATTTAGTATTTATTCATTTTTTGAATTAGCATTTATTTTTATACTTTTCTGTTTTTATTTTCTTTAGTGCCGTTTTTATTTCTGTATAGCTTTCATTTATTTAAATTTCAGTTTGTGTAATTTTAATGCTTCTACATTATGATCTAAAGTTTCAGTATTCATCCAATAATTATATTTTATTTTATTTTGGCTTTATATTAATTAATGAAATTTATTGAAATAGTTTAGTTACCAATAACAACATTGAGTCATAAAAACAGATGTATTATTGATATGATATGAAATTGACATTTATTAATGAAGCTAAACTCCTGCTCATCAGCTTTGAATTCCTGAACAAACCTCAGTACAATCAACCGCAGCATGGCAGTCAACCTTCTCCAGTTCAGTGTAGGAGATAACGCTGTCGCAGGTGGTAAAAATTCGCTCTTTAAGGAGGGTAAAAGTCATTTTTTTTAGGGGGGGCTTCTTGAAAAATGAGCCTGTGAGGTCCAACTTCCTACAGGAGTCATCGAGGTCAAGAGCAGAGGAATGAATATCAAACCATATCAGATTGTTATCTTATTTGCATCAAAATGTCAAATTTGTCATCATTTTGTCATCCGCATGTCATTCCAAACCTGTATGACTTTACAAATATCTGAATGAAAACCAACTTTACAAATATCTGAATGAAAATCCAGTACTTTTTTAGAAAATGTAAAAAAAAATTCAAAACATCTCCTTTACAGATTTTGAATAACATGAGGGTGAATATCTTAAAATAAAAAAAATTATAATCATTTTTGAATGAACTGTCTTGTCAAGATATCCAGCGAGGTTCAACATTAGGACCTTCACTGATTTTCCAAATCACCAAAGAAAAAAATAATAATATTATAAAATTATTATATATATTATATATTAAAAAAAATAATATATATATATATTAGGGATGTGCATCTCCATAACTGATGCGATACGAATCTCGATTCATAGCCAACGATAGGATACATGAAAGCAGCTAGCAATGCGATGCGATACAATACACCCCTATCATAAAAATACACCTATATGTAGGTTTAAAATTCTACAAAAGGCACATTTAATGTCCAACAAAACATATTTTAGCAAAATGCATATTTGACTGAATTATTGCGCTCCGTCTGTTTAGTGCGCATGCGCGAAGCAGCATTCGTTCAATTGCGTAAGCCTCGTCCACTCCTGACAGCAAAATTGATATATTTGCATGACTTTCTAACATTTACCGATGAAAAATATACTCATGACATGTCAGTTATGCACTGAGGAAAACACAATGTCTCAAATGCATTAAACAGCACGAATATATTCGCTGTTTGTCGTGGTGGATCGATTTGATCCATGATCGACATTAAGGGCTGATTAAGAATAAGCGTGCACAACAAATTAGTTAGATTGTGTAAACTTACATTGTTGTTAGGTTATTTCAAGTCAGGTTTTGGACTTTAATCCCCACTTTTCCTCAGGTCTCTGTAGTGTTGTTGTGATTCGTCATATTCACGCGCAGCAGTAAGGAGAGAACGCACTTGAGAAATCAATCTACATAAAATATTGGTCACTTTCTAAACAATAAAAGTGTAGCGCATCCACTAGAAGTTATGTATAAATAAATCGTTTTTTTCCTATGGTTTTTACTGATTCAAATGTGTTAGAAACGATGCATGGCGGTACAAATGCCAACTTGTAGCCGATGCACACCTTTTAAACCGATACATCAGTTAACTTTTTTTGCCGATGCACTGAGCGAATCTGGGAAATTTCCCATCCCTAATATATATATATATATATATATATATTTGATATTAAATATTGAAATCATAATTAATTTTATATTAAATATTGATTTCAAATTAAATAGTTTTTCTCTGACCTTCCTCCAGTAAGCTTCAAAAGTTTGGGAATATCCACAGCTTCCTTCTTAAGCGTCCCGAGCTTTAAACAAATTTGCTTTGTACCCTGTCCACTCGCATTTAGGCAGACAGCAGAACTTCCCACCTCTACAGATCCAGATACAGAGATGTTGTACTCTCCATCAAACTTTACCAACTCTTCCTCCTCACACACTGGTCAAAACATAGAGAGATATTCATTTTAAAAAGACCAAACGCAAGACAGTGCCATTTGGGCATAATTTGAAAAAATGTAAATATTTATACTGAGAAACTTATCCATTATGCACTTTACCTGGTTTAATTGGATCCCCTTCCAGCAGGTCATTGATTTTGAATTCTGTGGGTTTGTATTTAGTTTGCTGCCAGAACCAGCTCTTCGGGATTTTCTGCACCACTGCAAGGGGCTTGAGTTTTTTGGAATCATTCAGGCTGGAAGCTGGAATCAGAGCCCCCTTCGGATCTATCTGTTGGACCAGCTTCTTTGTCGCTTTTTCAAACATCCTCTGCACAAACACATAAACAGAGAGCATTAAATCATAGTGGAAACAGTGAGCACTTTCACTGACTTTTCTCAAGCATGGCTCCTAATGATGGATGCAAACTGTATAAAAGCAGAAAATGAATTGCTGTTAATTCCCAAATATACATTAACTTAGATAACATAATCCTTAATTAGTTGTGAAACCACAGAAAGACCATAACGTTTGCAAACAGCCATTCCGCAGCAGATTCAAACCATAATAAACCAAAAAGTATAAATAAAAAAACACCAAAATGTGCACACGTTCTCTCCTCGTGCCAAAATCATGAACTAATACCAAAAACAGGAAAAATAACACAAGATAGAACAGATGAATATTAAATCACAAGGATTAGGTGAGATTAGTGAAAGGAGTGAATATTAGGCGACTATCTTGAAAACCATACATTTCGCCGCCGAGAGGCTGAATAGAGGAAATTTGCCTGGCACGCTTGTTGGTAATGATCATGGATCCAAAGACTGCATTTTGCAGATTTATTTGCATGAGGAAAAAACACGGTTGTGCATTCAATATATTCCATGAATGTTTCAATGGCATACGAAATGGTGTCCGAAAGTCATGATAACGTCATTAAACGGCATTAGAAGTTCTTTTAGCGATAAAAAGAGATAAAAAATAAGATTTTGGCCTGTCACCCCCTCTCTCCCCCACATACAGGTGAACAGATGAGATTCTTACTACTTCTGCCACCACCAGGTGCCGCAATTAACGCATACATTTTTTTTCAAAATAAAATAACTATACCTAAGAACTAATCTTAATACCTTACAGTGAATTAAGAAGGTCACAGACTGCTGAGAAGAGCTGAAAATAGCATTTCTGTCATGACAACTCTCGGAGGGATTGGCATGGTAATGTACATGACAATTATAATGTATTTGGTCTTAGCTGAATAGCTAAGCTGCTGCTGTGGCAGAGCATGTACCGGAACTTGCTACTGCCAATACATGCGCAACATGCTGCAGTGCGCATTTAAGAAATACTGCTGCTGCAAATATATCATACATTAAAAAAAAACTATAGCATACATGAATCACCGCGTAGCAGACAGGTGGAGCTGGGGAAGGTGTAGTATCACATAGCCAGACCATCAGACTTTAGCCAACGGCCAAGTAGGCATGGGCGTGACATCTGAGGCTGAGACTAGGGAAGGTGGAGGGTTTCTGAAGCACACTGCAAAACTAGGGCTGGGAATTTAAAAAAAGAATTGATTCCGAGGCGTTGGGAATCGAGAGTCAATTCCACAGGTCTGAAACGATCCCATCAAGAAGAATCGACTCCTCATTCAGAGCCTTTTTTCAGTTCAACAAAGCTTATTTGTAAATGCACCACTGTGCAGGCATTTTTTGTGTTTTATACATATTATAAGATACAGTAAGAACATGAACAAAGAAACAAAGTAAAACAAACTGACAAATTTAATAAAACAAATGTACAAACGAAATGAAATAAACCGTGCTTTTTTCATGAAGGTCCACTAACATTACTGTTCAGGTAAGTAATAGCCTATGAAATAAATCTAAAGGTAATCAAAAGTAAATGAACACTACCTAGTTTTCACTGTATGTATTGATAGATTGAATATCGTTCTGCCGTTGAGTGCTTGAGTCACGCAATCTACATTATGCAGCGGCAGGTGTCATGTCACTACCGAAGGTGCGACACGCAGCACGACAATGTGACACAAGACGCAGTCCATTGACGTCACAGGTTTTTGGCAAGTGCCACTGAAAACCGGAAGTGTCACGGAGCATAGTGGCATGTGCCAATGGTGTCTGTGCGTCAGATGTCATGTCACGTAATGTTAAAACTGCCTCTCGCGCGATCTCGCTTCTGAATTGCGAATAGCAAAAATGCATCATAGACAAATGTTTGAATATTAATGTATATAAAAACAGCTGGTGACTCTGGCGAGATAGAATTAGCAAGATAATGTATATATATATAGCAATAATAAATGTATGTGTGTTTTCTTAATTTCTCCAGTACCGATAGCAGAACCGTTAACGTCAGAGCTTATCGATACTCCGGTCTTTCATAATTTAGTCCCGGGGCCGATTAAATACCGGGTTTCGGTACCCATCCCTAGTAAGCACACTGCAGGGGATCCAGTAAGGTCTTCCAGATAAGCCAGAACCAGTTTTTCAAATGACTTCATGACGACAGACATTAGAGCCACAGGTCTGTCGTCATTAAGTCCTGTTATCTTGGATTTCTTTGGAACAGGGATGACGGTGGAGCGTTTGAAGGAGGAAGGGACTCCAGACACAGCTCCAGAGAACTTCTGAAGATCTGTGAAAAGATTGGGGCCAGCTGGACGTTTACGTTTCCATGGAAATCAGTCACTTAGCTTGGCACGTCACGCCCTAGCACGCACCCGTGTTCCTGCGCTGCATTCAACATTCATAGAGGTCGCGATGAGTTCAAAGCGGCAAAAAACTCTACACTCCTTTACGAAAAAATCAAGCAGCGTAAGTTGCCATGTGGTATCCGAATAGTGTTGCACAATGTTGAGTGACTCAGTCTATTGCTCTCGTTGAATAATTTACATGTGTTTATATTAATTATATGGAGAGAAAAAAGCCGCTTGGACAAACATGCACTTATTTTCAGTGTATTTTTTCATAACTCTTTTGTAACGTCTTTTACTTTAACACGTATGTTATCAGAACCCTTGAAATAAGAATAAAGATAATGTTGAACTGAGATTTTACAGCGTTGTGACATGTTTAACTCCAATTCTACATAATGTATTTCAATCAAGTATGCATGCATTGACGATCCGATATAGGAACGATCTTAATTTTGCGTTTTTATGTGTTGTCAAGAATGAACAAGAAACAGACAGCTTGTCAGGGCAGAATCAGGATGATAAACTTCACATTGAGAAGAACAGATAAGACCTGGCTGTTTTTACATTGTATAAAGTATTAATACACAAGTGTTTGTAGGATTATATATGGACCAATCATAAAAAACATTATTAGTAAAAAAAATTATAAACGACTTGGTATGGTATTCTTCATGACCATATTTTGCATCCCATAATCCTACCCAATACCTAAACTTAACAACTACAACGACTACCTTACAAGTAATAAGCAGTAAATTAATAGTTTGATACAAACGTCATAGTTAATAGTGAATATGTATTCCCCATACAAAAATATTAAAAAGTAATTTAGGATACAAATGATTGGTTATTGTCCAGCAGTGTACTTAATTTGTTATTTTGTATGTACATGTACCTGTATGTACATGTTTCGAACACTACTTTATTTAGACAGAGGCAGAAGTGAATTCAGAGTTGAGCGTGAATGAGGCAGAACGTTTCAATGAGGCTTCAGAGGTAAGGACAGATTATTAACAGCATTACATACAGATATTTCTTATACCTTTTAACATAGATTAATCAGACTAATTTGTACTTTTTATACTTCAGTTTTATATATTTAGAAATGCTAGCTTTAATACTGTGTCAAAAAGCCAGAAAGCTTAAAGGAAATGTCACTAAATGTTTATTTCATCTCGTTGTTTAATTGATTTAGGGTTTACATACCTTGACATGTTTGTCAGTTGAGCTCAATACATAGTTTTTTGCAATAGTTTGTTTGTATTTAATTCCTGAATCATGGACTGTATAATAGAACAGAACAGAATAAAGTAGTATGTGAATGTGCAAGTATCCATTACTGTGTGCCATGTACTGTACATACAAAAAAAATAAATTTGAAATATGTAAACAATAGTACCCTTATAAGGACATCTTTGTAACTTATACTCAAAAAGGTGCACATTAGTACCTTAGAGTACCAATATGTACCTTAATGTACAAATATGAAACTTTTGGGGGTAAATAAGGTACAAAGATGTCCTTTTAAGGGTACTATCCCAGTGACAAGCTGTTGTATTTCTTTCTTTCTCTCTAATCATATAATCATAAAGCATATTAAGCAAAAAAGTATGATTAAAATAAAACCTGTCAATTAGACAAGGGTTAACTGAAAAAAAAAGTATAAAACAGACATTCCGTCCCCAAGGTTCAAGGTTTCTTTATTTGTCACATAATAAATTATACAGGGTATAATCAGAAGTGAAATGTAAACAAATCTATATATATATAAGCATATATATGGTTAAAAAAAGAGAAATAAGAGTAAAATGTGCAATGGAATAAAAAGTGCAAAACAATAAGATGTGCAAAAAATCTTTTTTTTTTTGCACATTTGAAATGATGGCTACGCCCCTCTCTGTGGCCTATTTTTCGAGTAAGCTCGATCCGGTCTCAGTGATCCTGTTAGAACAGAAAATATCCCAAATATCCCATTTGTCAACCACCAGATACCAGTGTTGGATCCGAGTTCACCTTGTCGAGTCCTAGTTTTATTGAGTTTAAGTGGCAGATGTTTATTAATGCCTTTTTGTTGTTATTTTTTTTATTATTACACATGAAATGGATTCGTCTGCAGTGTTGGGGAAAGTTACTTTTAAAAGTAATGCATTACAATATTGCGTTACTCCCTAAAAAAGTAACTAATTACGAGGAAGTTACATCGTTACAAGTTACAAAGGATGAGGAAGAACATGATTGTGTTGCTACATTGGGACGGGTCTGGTCAGGGCCTGATTTAAAAGAAATCCCCTTAGAAAATGCTGACAATTCTATTTGTCGATGGTTCAGTATCTAGAGATAAAAAACTGGCAAATCAAAGTAGGTTATGCTGTAACCACTGCATACGACACAGTAGCATCTGAAGCGCTCCCCGCGCATTGCTGTGTGCAAGCGGCTGAATTACTAGCAGTGATGGAGGCTTGCAAAATTGCTGAAGGACAGTAAATTACCATCTACACAGATTATCATTATGCTTTTGCCATTTGCCATGATTTTGGGTCATTGTGAAAACACAGTAAATGTCTAAAGTCTGATGGTAAGCCTGTTCTAAACCATGATAAAATAACAGCATTGTTAGAAGCAATTTAGCTACCAAAGTCAATTGCTATCTGCAAGTGTGTTGCACATTCCAAAAGTAATGATTTTGTATCTCACGATGACAAACGCAGCGAAGGATGCAACTAACTTACAGCTGGGTTTCCATCAACCTGTTTTAATGCGCATTTTTAAGTATCGCATGAGAAACGAATGATGGAAACGCCAAATTTCGAATAAAAATCCCTTAATTTGCAAAAAAGGTTTACGCTCACTAGAGGTGGTTTTTGACTTGTGCGAAAAAGGGTTAATGCGAATAATGAGAGATGGAAACACATTTTGCGAATAAAGGAATAACTTGACTAGCAGCTGACTGATCTCGTTCTCATCGCAAAGTCTGTCATCAAATAATTTCTGTATAATTGTCTTACACAACTGCATTCCCAAACAACAGCATTCACCTCCGAAAGCAATCACAGCATTTATTGTTTCGTCATGTAGGCAGCTTTCATTGAGTGGTTGCCAGATATCAAGAGTTCAAATCCCCTAATCAGAGCTTCCCTGTTACAAGAATACATTTTCTAACCCGTGTTTTGTTTATTTCAAGCAATCTGGCAACCATGCGCACGTGCTCGCTCCTCATTATGGAAGCGCCGCCGACGATGATCTGAAATCACCGACAAACAAGCTGGAGTTTATAGCGGTCTAATAAATGAAAGTGTCCCTCAGCCGGTTTGTGTTCTGTCAGGAGATCTCGACTGTATTGTTTGCGATTGTGATCGCTGAATGAATCGGTACTCTAGATGAGGTAAACTAAATAATGTATGAGCACATTATATTGCTTTGTGCTCACAGTGGTGGATTGTCGATTAGGCACTTTTGCCCAAATTTGCAAAATTAGCTAAGAAATATCTACGTGTTCCAACAATTAGCTCTCAATCTGAGAGGGTTTTTAGTGTCTTTGGAACATATTTTCATGCCGCAGAGCTTCTCTTAAACCAGAGACAGTTGACAGAATTGTGTTCATACATAAAAACTTGTAAACAATATACTTATCCCAGTTTATTTCCCTCAGTTGCACAGTGTAAATTGTCAATTGCATGCACTTAAAAAGTTGACAGAATGCACGTTCTGTACGTTTTTGCATTACTTGCATGTGTTCATTCGATAAAAAGCAATGATCACTTTGGTCTAGATTTTTTTTTTAAATGCTTACATTTTTTTCACTAAACATTTTGTATTTACTTTGTAACAATAGCTGTTCTATTCTAATCTAAATAGTTTTTTTAATGGGGGCAAAATAATGATTTAAATCAAAATAAAATTTTTAATGATTTAAAAGCAAATGCAAACATATCGAGATATATATCGAATATCGTAAAATTTTTGAAAATATCGAGATATAAAAATTTGTTATATATCGCCCAGCCCTACAAGAAAGTGACGTTTTTGTTCTCTTTGACTCATTGGATGAAACAGTGCTTGTTCGCAAATGTTTCATGCGATATTCCAATTTTGCACATTAGTTAAATTCGCAACTTTAGATGGAAACCCGGCTTATGAGAATGGAACCTTTTCTAACATGTGTAGCAGTTAACAATGACTTCTTCACACTCCCTTCTGAATCTCTTACAGCTATGCAAGCTTTTGCAACACCAGGAGAAGAAACAATGGATGAAGGCCGAGTGCAAGCTGGAAATCAACTTTTGGCTGAGTACTAAAGACAAACCATGTCTGCCAAAACACTTTTTCCCTCACTACCCAAAACTTGTACATGGACTAGGTCAGCGGTTCTCAATTCCAGTCCTCGCTCCCTCTGCTTTGCATATTTTGCATGTCTCTCTCTTTGTTAACACACCTGATTCAGATCATCTGCTCCTTAGAAGTGAGCTCCGAGCATGAACTGTGTTCCGATTGATATGGTCCTGGCAGCCCGCTGGGGGCCCTTAGGCTAGACCTAAGTGGACCTGTAAAGGGCCAGTGCAGGCTTGTTTGCAGAGAAGTGTAACTTGAGTCCGTTTGAAATTTTGTTTAGCAGACCAACTTCCATTGGAGCAGGACCAGAATCACGACCACTGCCCTGTACAGCTTTGTGTAAAAATGACATACTAAACTATCGTCTAAATTTGTCTCTTGCTCTCTCTTATGGCGCTTTTCCACTGCATGGTGCGGTACGGTTCGGCTTGGTACGGTACGGTACGGCTCAGTTCGGGTCGGTTTGCATTTCCACTGCAGTTTAGTACCGCTATAGAGTGGGCGGGATTATTCACGCGTCATTATAATTGCGCCGCCTCTACTGCCGTGACATCATCGTAAACGCGCCACAAACAAACACAACAAAGAAAGGAGACGGAATAGTGTTCTTCATTCTCGGCATGTGGATGTTTTAACAGCAATGGAGAGGTCTATGAGAATGCTTGGGATTTACCTCCAGCAGCAGAGACTGTGGTGCAGTGACACGGGCTGTAGAGGGGGAGAGCAGGGATGTTCGTGCAGGTGTGCTGCGTTAACGTTACTTGATTAGTTAACTATTCATGCAGCGTGTTCTGTAAAGTGAATTATCAATAAACTTTTTAATATTTCAAAATATACAATGTATCCCGTGTTTTTTTTAATTTATGTGATGGTTTTTATAATCGTGGCATTAATCATTTGTCTTTTTCAAGAGGTTCATTACGTGCTCATACAATAATACATATTTAATATAGTCTGGAGGTACACTTATTCGATCAGATTGTTTTTAATTGAAGCAAAACACAGATACAAAGGTAAAAATATAAACAGAAAACATACTCTGAAAATATAGCAAGTTCAAAAGTAACTGTAGTAAAAATACCAGTTTAATATGGAGCTATTGTTTCAGCTCCGGGAATTAGTTATTAAATATTTAATATGCTCGATTAAGCCCTATTAATATTTCTTTACAGTTTACACCTTATTAAGTGCTTGTCCAGCAATCACTAAAAGTACATTCTGTTAATCTCAATAAAAATCTCGCTTACATTCCCCGTGGCCCCAGGTAACGATACACGAGATTAATAATTTCTAGTTTAGAGCTAGGCTGCGTTATCTTTAGGGCAAATAAGGATAAAAATGCTTAAAATCACATTCCAGAGACAATTCTTTATGAAATGAAAAACGATTTATTCGTGATATTGCTATTCTAACATAAATGGATTAACTGAGAAGACATAGACATACACACACACATAGGCATACGAAAGTTTTGAGGGTAACTGTGGATGAAAGAATACCATTCTTTCTACTTCATAGCTTAACTAGCCAGGAAAATGATCACGAACAAATCTTTTGCTTTGTTACTGCATTCAGATCGAATTTTAACGGTTTAGTCAGGATTAGGAATTCAGTTTGTACTTGCTTGGATGGGTTTAAAGCAGGCTCGGAGTTGTTTCGTTTTCCCGCGTGAGTTCAGTTCTTTGTTTCGGGTGTCACGTGTTCAGCTCGGGCTCCTTCGGTCGTTCTCGTGTGGAGACTTGAGATGGCTGCGTGGCGTCACCGGGAAAGCTCTCCTCCGCAATCGTTGACTTCGTGGCTCCTGCTACGGCTTTGGCACGGTCTTAGACCCTCCGATGGTTGGTTTCGTTGAGAGAGTCCAGCGGGCCGGCTTCCAGGTCAGCCTTGCTTGCGCGTTTTAGCGCGCCGAGTTCAGGAGCACCGGAGAGTTGCAAGAGAAGAAGAAGAGGGAGCAGGCGCGACGCGCCTCGTCTTTTCAACTGTCCGGTTTGGGCGCGCCACCGGCGGCTGATCGAATCAGATTGTCCGTATGGGCGGAGCTCCACCCATGTCCATGGTTTTCTTGCAAGGCATTTTCAATGGAGAAAAGAATAACTTTTGATCCCTGTATTAAAACTTTTATCAAGTTTACACATTTATAATATCACCACATTCGTTATAGTACTGATTCATGAAGTTTTGCAACCATTCATAAAAGTCTAAACACTGCAGCCTACACATTCCAGGTTAAAGCACGATTAGAAATCAGCCCACGTTTTCTTAAATTAATATTCATATTCCACAAGCATATGAGAGAAAGAGTACACATTAATATCCATATATCTTCTTTGTGGATGCTTTGCAAGTCATGAAATGAAGCGAATGTCTTTGAGAAGCGTTCCGCACATTCCTTTTGTTCCACAACAAGAAGAAAGCGGCTGGCGCTTTTGCGCTGGAGGAGGGGCTTTTAGAGGGCTGCTGATTCTTTAGCTGCCCCTTCTGGTGACTTGTAGAGTTGAATTCCTGCCGCTATATGTTACATATCCCCTTGGGCTTGGTGATGTTCCCCTGATGGAACATTGTCAGGCCCTGGAACAAGAGGCAGGAAGAACAGGCACATACAAGACACAAACATCATTCCTATCACTGACTAAAACCTGGTGCAGGGTAATTTGGGAAGGAACAGGTTAGAAACTTGAGAAGACATAGGGATGCATTGTTTATCATTATTGACAATTGGGTCATTTTGACTTTTAATTGTCAGGGGCTCGACGTAGTATAGGCATGATCTCAGTCAGGTTGTTCAAATTCTCGGGTTCGGGTCTCGGTCGGGATTACCACGTCGAAAAAGGCGAGGGACGCCTGACGTGCATTTGTTGAGAGACTCTTGAGCGGCGTTCACTCGCTTGTGTAGGAGGAAGGCCAGTGTCAAATTCATAACATATCCTACGATAGTAGAGATACAAAGCGCCGTGTCAGCGGCAGACCAGGACCGAATAATTGGCGCGCCCGGTGGGCGGAAGGCGGCGATAGCTTCTAGCGCTGTCAGCGGTGTCAATTCACTAAGAGATTTCGATTTCAACCTGATATTCATCGTCGGTGAGGTGATACAATGCTAACTCGTCAATATGGAGGATCACGCCTTCGGGACAGTGATCCATAACATTTGGTTGGGCAAATTAATGCGGCGTGGCGTCGTGTTAATCGCATGTGAGGGTGGCTGGTTGCTGGGGTACTGACCAGCCATCGGTTTCTGATGATTTCGGCTTGCGTTACCTCAACTTGAGAGCGTGGTGTTGTTTCGGTGGGGCAGCTAGTGTCGGGTTTAATGGATTCTAAACCAGATGCCCTTGGTATTATCGCGTCACATGAGAGTTTACTCGGGTAGGGGAAGTGAATGTCCTAAGTGAGCGTGCCCATCTTTGAGTTTGGGGCCAGATACAACTGTTCGTTGTTCTCGTAATACGCAGCGACTTTAGGAGTTTGGATTTTTGCATAGGTTTTCCCTTGCCGTAATCCCGCATTCACAACGTCTTTGAGCCGGTAAACATTATTAACGTCGATAATGGGCAAACTGAAAAGGCCACTAAATCACCTGTTTCCGGGTTTGCGTATATGGGAATAGCGCTACCGGAAAGGCGAGATGGGTTTGGATGAGACTAGCGGGGCCCGCGGTGGCCGAAGTTACAACGTTTGAACAAGGCTAAGAGGTATCGTGTAACGGAATCCTATTCATGGCTACGTTGTCAATCGAGGAACTTACATCGTGTATCATGTCGTTCATGATTTTGGCGGGTGGCCTCGATCGGTCGACAGCGGTTCTCACAGCGAATTACAACGACTTTACTGACGGAAGTCGATCTCAATTTCAGGACCTGGATTCAAGGTTTGGTTAAGGGGTTCAAAGTGAAAGAGAGGAAAGGAAACACAAAGTGAGACACGCGATAAAGAACCCAAACGATAAAGTAAATAAAAAAATAAAAAAAAAATAGTTTTAAACTAAAAATAAAATAAAAAAAAATTTAAAAAAAAAAATTAATAAAAAAAATTATATAATAATGGAAAAAAAAATTGAGAGTAACTCCTCTCTACTAGATTGGTCCTAGCAGTGCTGCGGAGGAGAGAATATGGGTTGTGTCTAAGCATGGTTGCTATATGTTTTCCTAAAATGACAATAATTATGCTTGTGTGGTGCATATGGTTGTCGGTCTGTGTCAGTGGGTCGGATCCTCCCCTTTTCCTGTCGGTGGTTTGGATTTGCCGGTTGGCACTGGCAACCCATCATGGTGCATCGTGTGCGTGTGTCCATACTCCCCTCTGGCCGTGAGGAACTACGAGCTGTGGCGCAGTGAGTGGCTCAGGGACATGCGTGTGGACACCGTCTTGCAGATGCAGCATGTAGTCGACAGAGTGGAGCTTGGGGCTCGGAGGATGTGTTATCATGGTTTTGACATGTGAGCTGTCATGGTTCGTAGTGACGAATCCGCATGTGAGGGTGAGGAGATCGTCAGCAGCGAACTGAGGTGGTATGGTAATGCAGGAGGGCAGGGGTGTGCTCGCCAGTGGCGTGCTGGCGGGTTACTGCTGCCACTGTAGGGTTGGGTGGGAGGGCATGAAAGGTCCAGGACTCTTCATGTGATGCACCTGCTATGGTGAGGGCATCGTTTTGGTCATTTGAGGGGCTGGAGTTTGGGAGGAAAGCGTTTAGGATGTCAGACCTGATCTGGTGTTCTCCGGAGGAATGGCAGGTGACTGAGACAGCACTTTCAGGAACTTGGAGTTTCATCAGCAGGTGTTTGTTGGACGCTGCTGTGATTTGGAGTATTGGGTGTTGAGTTAGTGTTTAACTCTGTTGCTGGGTTTTCAGGTGGGGTTTCATGTCCATCTGAAGTTAGGGTGTTTACTGTTCTCTGAGAGCAAGGTGAAGCGGTGCTGTTTTCTGGGGCTGATTTGTTCAGCTTGTCACTGCCGTTCGTCTGACAGCTAGTCAGGCTGACTCTGGTTCTCTTCCTTTTCCCACTGATTCTCATGAGACCACTTCTCCCAGTGTCGTCCAGGTGAGCGTTGGCGCCCACGCCGGTCCATCCCATCGGTCATACCTCTGTTCAGGTCGGGTGTCAGCGTGTGAGTCTCGTTCTCTGTTGGACGGGGTGCATTCCATTCTCTGTGTGGTGGCTTAGCTGTCTTGGCGTTGGGTGCCCTCTAGAGCCAGTTCATGGTGTTGCGTGTTGAAATCAAGAACTGCTGGGGTTTTGTGCTCTTTTCTGAGGCCATCTTTTGTTTGTAGTAGGCCTTTTGCACCAAGTCTCGCAACTGCTGAGTGTTCATCGTTCGTGGACATGCGAGAACGCCAAGATGGTGGCTTATGCCAGGATGAAGATTCCTGAGGAAGAGAGTTTTAAAGTTCAGTTCATCTTCCATGTCAGAATCATTGCGAGTTCCAAAATATGCTTGTCTGAGTCGACTATAGTAAGCTTGAGGAGTGTCGTGGACGTCCTTGTCTCGTCTCCAGGGCAGCCACTAAGCCTTGATCGGACTCAGGGTCGGCGAACTCTTTAATAAGGGCTTTTCGCAGCCGTTGATAATCAGTCTTTGTGTTAACAGGCTGCCGGTCCAGGAAGCTGCGTGCTTCAGGGCTGGATGTCGTTCGGAGTAAATAGAGTTTATCTTTGTCCGTAACGTTAGGTCGCATTTCAGATGGAAATCAATATCTTGCAGATACGCTTGGACCGTTTGGCTGTTTGGCACGCTGGGGTTGAATTTGCCAGCGTTTGGGCGAGCTTGTCAAGGTCTTTTAGGTCCAAGCTGTGCGACGATCTGCGGCTGGCTGCAGCAGATTCTTCTGGTTCTGTCGTGATATAAAGTTCTTCAGGCGCTGGTGACTGTTTAACATCACCCCTCTGTCTTATGTTCACGTGTCAGTCCAGGCACAGGTGACTTGGTCCTGCTTGGCAGGGGTGCGGTTGGTGCACGCGTCCTGTCCTTGACGGCTCCATGGCGTGGTTCGTAAGCGTGCTTGAGTTCCTCTTGGAAACTTTCAGACTCCTCTGTGACGTAGTCGAGCTGTTGTGTTAGGCGGCTGATCTCGTTTCTTGATTCAGCCAAATGAGCTTCGAGGGCCTTGATTCTGCTGTTTTTGTCCCTGAAGTCAGTCTTTGCCTTCTCTAGTAGCTTCTCTGCATACTGTAGCTTGTCAACACGATCAGCGAAATCCTCTTTGAGTTGCTGCATTTCGTGGCTGGTAGCTTCTAGAGTTTCTTTTAGCCTGTTGATTTCCTCATCGGCGCCTTGCTCCACCTCATCGGTCCCTTCCCGTCGTACCTGAGCTTCACGTTCCAGCTGCTCTGCGTCGTTGTGCGCTTGTCAGCTCCTGCTGGCGTTGTCAGCGCGTGCTTGTCGCTCAGTTTGAGGGTGGCGATGAGTGTGTGACTTAAGCTTGAGGTGATCTTGGCTAATTCTTTGTGATTGTAGTTTTGACTTGGGTCTTGTCTCATGATGCTTGTGATGTTGTCATCTAGTTGGTCCTGTGTCTGATGTTGGAGTGCTTCAGCAGCTTTAGGGAGGATGCTGTTTGTTGTAGCACTTAGCCACATTTCCAGTCCTTCCCAGTGACCGACATGTTCTGGCTGGTGATACATGTTCTGGCGGTGATGGGATCTTGGACCGAACTGACACAGACCTTGGATGGGAAACAAAGCAAAACAAAAACACAAACAAAACAACAGGGGTGTGAATGTGCACAGTGTAGTGTATGCTAGTGTTGAGTGTGATTCTGTTTCTGTGGTCCTCTGTGGTGGGGTGCGTGTAATTTGCAGCTTCTGCGTAGAAATTGCGCCCACGTAGAGG
Organism: Gymnocypris eckloni scoliostomus; assembly: GCA_027564155.1. NCBI lineage: Eukaryota > Metazoa > Chordata > Actinopteri > Cypriniformes > Cyprinidae > Gymnocypris > Gymnocypris eckloni. Next base: position 21,583,090 of record CM050427.1, on the reverse strand, counting down.
CAGCACTGTTGGGAAACAGAAAGAAAAGCACACTAACAGAATGAGTACACAGGGACAATAACACTAGACCGATCTCTCTTTTAATAGCAGATTCTCTCTTCGCTTTGTTAAGTCTGATTTAGAAAGACGCTTCTAATCAGAGGATTGTAGGCGAGTTTTCTCTTTTTGTAACAAGACTGGTATTGCTATTCCAATTTTCTCCTTGATGGAGGAAAACAACAGCAATGACAGTACTTGTCCCTGAATAACGGGATTTTACACATAGCGCTGGTCAGCGTGTGTCACGCGTGTTAAAACTTTTGCCGATGTCTATCTTCTCATTGCGCCTGCTTTAACCTGGGGGAATAGGATTTCACAATAGAGGGTAAATGGTAAACAGTTTTGAATGTGGTTCTCAAGTTTCATACATATGTTCAATTGTGACATTTCGCTCTATTCGTGATCTTCCCCTGGTCAGCTTTAAGCAAACAAGTCAAATTAGAAGTTAGTAACAGGGAGAAAAGAAAAGAGAAATTAAGATTTATTCCCAAGATTTAAAACTAATACGTTGGCACAAGGTGGTGCTGTTGAGTCGCTATGCTAAGGTTACGTTTTATGCTCCAGATTGGTGAGAAATGACTTTGACTTGTATGGTGTCACTGTCACTTCTCTAACACAGCACTAGGGGGAGCACTATCTACACTCAGGCCTAAGTAAAGAGGACTAATTTTAATTTAATAAAATTATTTTAATTAAATTATTATTAATTTTATTTGAGTTAATCAGATCACCTAAGGAAATGAAGTGTGGCCTACAGATAGAGCCGGACTTGTATTTAAGTTTGGAATTAGCATTAAAAATTAGAATTTGGTTTCTAATTAAAATTTATGATGTTATAATTAAAATTAATAGGATTCACTTAGGATTAGAATTTACAAATGCAATCTGCAATTGAGTTGACAAACCAATATTGTTGCAAAATGTAGACAGGAAGTGTAATTAATTATTAAATGTAATTAGAATGTTCGAATTCATAATTAATTATTAAATTAATTTACAGCTTCTAAATCACTAGTTTTGGGTTCCCATAATAGTAATTAAAATAATTTCCAAACTTAAGCATTCCTCTCATTGTCCTTAACACCAAAAAAAAAAATAATAATAATAATTAATCGGTATCCTACTTGTAAATGAAATTAAAAATTTCTGGCCCTCTAGATAACTTAAGGTTTTATTGTAGTGGTCAAATTATAAGCGCGTTTATGGTTCTAAATGGATGCTGTTGTTGGAAGCAGGAATTGAAAATTTTATTAAATGAAATTAATTCAAAATTAATTTGTAATCAATTGTGACATTCAATTAACAATTAAAATTCCTAACAATAGCGCTCATCCATTGATGTGTTATGAAATCATAAAAGCCATTATAATTGGACTAAATCAACCTCACTATGTTATCAAAGTAACACTGAATTATCTTCTAACAACCCACCAGTTATTAAGCTGGTCCCACAAAAGGTAAGAAGACTTTAATCAGCTGTTATATTAAACCAACCTGTGAAAATGTCAACACTGATGATTGGGAAACATTAACACAGCCAACTTAAAACGTGTTAGTCTTTTAAATGAGAGACTAGAGAGAGAGAGGGAATTAGTGTTAGCTGTGAACCACATTTCCAAACACACTGCATTCAAGCTTTAAATGCTATGTGCTAATCGCTAGCCGTAATGCTACCAGCATGGCTAAAGCTACAATGCTACAGTTTCTTTGTTAGCTTAGCGCTAATGCTATTTACCCGTGGCTAAGTCTGCACGTGGTTAAACTGGTCGCTCTGGCGACGCAGTGCCTGTAGGCAGAAGGAAAATGTGCTTCACGCTTCAGACTTGAATTTTCTATAGCACATATAATCTCACTCATTTACGACGAGATACATTTATCTACGGGTTACTTATAACCCAACAAAGCCTCAGCGGGCTATTATGTGAATATTTGTCTGTTTAGACCGCACATATAACAAAACAAACAATTAAATCGATTTGCAAAATGTCTCCCTTTCTCAAAAACGACTGGCCACTCCTTTGAGCGCCGTGCGTCTGAATTTCACTCGTGAAATCAAAAATTGGCTGAGAATTACTTAAATAGCTACTTTAATATTCTACAGCGGGAGAGTCACGTGGCTGGGTTTGCAGTGGAACACGCACTAACAAAGCATTACCACGAAGGCCTTAAGAGAGGGGCAACAAGGGACACGCTTGTTCGCCTCTCATGCGCTTTAGAGCGACTTTTATTAATTATTTACTGCAGTTTAATTTCTTCTCGAACTCGAGTTAACAGTTACACTCTCTTTCATTCAACCTCACTGTGTTTCGCAAACAAGCATGCAATATCACCAATAACCGTTTGTTTCTCTATATTTACTCAATTCTTCCGGATAAAAGTGAGAAATATGTATGTTGTCTCTGGTTTGATTTATCAGATCTAAATCTTTAATGCCCGCTTTTGTCCTCCACCATTTTGTAGTAAAAATACCAGTTTAATATGGAGCTATTGTTTCAGCTCCGGGAATTAGTTATTAAATATTTAATATGCTCGATTAAGCCCTATTAATATTTCTTTACAGTTTACACCTTATTAAGTGCTTGTCCAGCAATCACTAAAAGTACATTCTGTTAATCTCAATAAAAATCTCGCTTACATTCCCCGTGGCCCCAGGTAACGATACGAGATTAATAATTTCTAGTTTAGAGCTAGGCTGCGTTATCTTTAGGGCAAATAAGGATAAAAATGCTTAAAATCACATTCCAGAGACAATTCTTTATAAAATGAAAAAGGATTTATTCGTGATATTGCTATTCTAACATAAATGGATTAACTGAGAAGACATAGACATACACACACATAGGCATACGAAAGTTTTGAGGGTAACTGTGGATGAAAGAATACCATTCTTTCTACTTCATAACTTAACTAGCCAGGAAAATGATCACGAACAAATCTTTTGTTACTGCATTCAGATCGAATTTTAACGGTTTAGTCAGGATTAGGAATTCAGTTTGTACTTGCTTGGATGGGTTTAAAGCAGGCTCGGAGTTGTTTCGCTTTTCCCGCGTGAGTTCAGTTCTTTGTTTGGTGTCACGTGTTCAGCTCGGGCTCCTTCGGTCGTTCTCGTGTGGAGACTTGAGATGGCTGCGTGGCGTCACCGGGAAAGCTCTCCTCCGCAATCGTTGACTTCGTGGTCTGTTACGGCTTTGGCACGGTCTTAGACCCCTCCGATGGTTGGTTTCGTTGAGAGAGTCCAGCGGGCGGCTTCAGGTCAGCCTTGCTTGCGTTTAGCGCGCCGAGTTCAGGAGCACCGGAGAGTTGCAAGAGAAGAAGAGAAGAGGAGCAGGCGCGGCGCGCCTCGTCTTTTCAACTGTCGGTTTGGGCCGCCACCGGCGGCTGATCGAATCAGATTGTCCGTATGGGGAGCTCCACCCATGTCCATGGTTTTCTTGCAAGGCATTTTCAATGGAGAAAAGAATAACTTTTGATCCCTGTATTAAAACTTTTATCAAGTTTACACATTTATAATATCACCACATTCGTTATAGTACTGATTCATGAAGTTTTGCAACCATTCATAAAAGTCTAAACACTGCAGCCTACACATTCCAGGTTAAAGCACGATTAGAAATCAGCCCACGTTTTCTTAAATTAATATTCATATTCCACAAGCATATGAGAGAAAGAGTACACATTAATATCCATATATCTTCTTTGTGGATGCTTTGCAAGTCATGAAATGAGCGAATGTCTTTGAAGCGTTCCGCACATTCCTTTGTTCCACAACAAGAAGAAAAGCTTTTGCGCTGAGGCGGAGGAGGGGCTTTTAGAGGGCTGCTGATTCTTTAGCTGCCCCCCTTCTGGTGACTTGTAGAGTTGAATTCCTGCCGCTATATGTTACATAACGTTATACAAAAGGCTTTTTCCTTCGGCGTCGCGCCATCAAGCTCTCACTGGATCCGCTCCTCGGCTATCAACGAGAGGAACGTCTGTACTTCCACAACAGACAACGACACTGCTATTTTGCGGTTGATGCAAAAATGTGCGTTTGTTTAAACAGAAGTTGCGTCTGATCCTTCGCTGGCTGTGATGATTTAAATCTAGCGGGTAGAGCGGTAGAGGAGGGTCTCGTGTCGCAAGTTCAGTGACGCAGTAATGACGATTTTCTCCGGCCAATCAGTGATCAACAGAGTTTACACGTCACGTTTTGGTAACGGTACGGCTCGCTTGGAACCTCGGCTGAGGTGGTACTAAAAAAGTACCAGGTACCAGGTACAGTACCCAGTGGAAAACCCCCCAAAAGTGAACCGTACCGAACCGTACCGTGCCGTACCATGCAGTGGAAAAGCGCCATTAGATATCTCAGCAGGTCAAGGATGCTCTGCCCAAGCCAGCGGAAGAAGTCTTGCCTGATATCAGGCCTGGCAATTTCGTGGTAACCAAGGACTTAAGTAGAAAACATTGTAGATGTAAGAGGTGGACATTCCAGGTCCTGCTGATAACACACACTGAGGTGAAAGTGTCAGAGAGAGCTACATGGGTGCACGCAAGAAGTCACAGCAAGAAGTCACAGCAGGAAGGTTCCAGTGCCACCAGTGGGCAACAGACCAGTAACGTGATTGACTACTGCCCTGTGCCAAGGGGGACGTTTGACTGACTAAAGTCTGGGGTCAGTGCAGGCCAACAAATGACAACAAGAAAACAAGTTCTACCTATCACCTAGAACAGTGGTTTTCAAACCTGTCCTGCAAGCACCCTCCTCTGCATCTTTTGTGTTTCTCCCTTGTCAGACACACCCAATTCAGGTCTTGCGGTCTCTACTAACGAGCTGATGAGTTGAATCGGGTGTGTCTGATAAAGGAGAGGCACAAAATGTGGAGGGCAGGGTTGCTTGTAGGACAGGTTTGAAACTGCCGTAGAGGTGCTTGGATCAGAAACACTGTTGTGGAAAGCCAGACATTTGTTCAACCCTATAAAAATGGTATGCATATTATTAAATAAGTGATCAATAATGATCAAAAGGGAGGAGTGTAATGGAAATGTTTTATCTTGTTCTATTTTGCATGATTGCATTAATCTAATTTACTTGCATATTACATGACAGATATATATATATATATATATATATATATGGAAAAAATTATATATGTTAAGTTCAAATAATAAAAGCTAGGCCACAAGGGCATTGAGTTCTTCTATTTAACAGGCAGTATTGTGCACTCTGGGGATGTACTATGGCATGGGTTCTCAATTCCAGTCCTCGCGCCCCCCCGCTCTGCATATTTTGCATGTCTCTCTTTGTTAACACACCTGATTCAGATAATCAGCTTGTTAGAAGTGCGCTCCATGCATGAACTGTGTTCCAATTGACATGCTCCCTACACAGGGTCCATTGCTCCCTACTCCCTGAGCAGGAGAAATTCGCTGAAATTTACTTCATTTCGGAACATTCATTCATGGATTTGCGCTGCGCAACGTCTTCACGCACGGACGAGTGTGACATCATATACCTCTGTAAATATATACAATTTTAATTCACGTCTTGCACACTTCAATGCACTTTGAATGGAATATAAACGTTCGCTTCGAACTGGAATCATGGCGGAATATCCTGTGATGTCCATTTCGCAGGGCACTTACGTTCGAATAGAACAAACATTTGAAGCGATAAGAGAAACAAACTAAATGTGCAGAGCCGGGGGCGCGAGGACTGTAATTGAGAACCACTGTACTATGGGGTGTCATGTGCGCTGAGTAACATGATTGGTGCAAATTTGTATTTGTCCTTCAATGTATCTTTTTGAATGATACAAAGTCTGGGCTGTGAGCCTGCCTGTTATCTCTTTGCTTACAGACTCAAGCTGTCTGTAGACCAGATAACTTTCTGCAGAGAATTAAAGGGGTCATTTGATGCTTTTTTAAAGATCATTATTTTGTGTTTTTGGTGTAAAAGAATATGTTGGCATGCTGTAATGTTCAAAAAACATTATTTTTCAAATATTGTACATTATTTTATGTCCTCTATGCCTCCTCTCTAAAGGTGCGTTCACACCAGACGCGAATGACGCGAATAAATCGCGCTATTCGCGTGTGAAATTCACTACACAACAGACGCGAATTCGCGTCATGGGAGGGGCTTCTGCCAGGTAGCTCCAGTCTCCTTGCAAAATCTATTCCTGTTTTTGTAAAAGTATGAAGATGTATATACAGCTCCGGGTACCCACATACAACCACAATAAATTTGTCCTCCATTGTTGTTTAGGATTTTCTGCCTCCGCTCGTAATGACGACACTGCTAGAGCAAGCTCCTGATTGGTTAACGCGGGCGCGAATATCGCCAAAGTTCAGATTTTTCAACTCGCGCGAAAAAAACGCTCAATTCGCGCCGCCTCATTCGCGCGAATAGCGCCGCAGGATTGTCTTTCGCGTCTTTGCATTGACTTAAGATGTAAATCATTCGCGTCTTGTGTGAACGCACCTTAACGCTTCTGTTTTCTACAAAGTCCCTCCTTTCAGTCTGCTCTGATTGTCCAACTGGCACTTTGCATTGTGATTGGACAAGCACCACAAGCACGAGTTGGAAATGTAACGCCCCTTTCCATAATCACGAGCTTTAGCTTTCAAATTAAATGTGAAGACAGTTAATAATGTCCTTAGTTTAATCCATCAGTTCAAGCCCGAGAGGGGAATGGAGTCTCGTGACAGACAGTGATGAAGCTTTTATGTATTTGCAGTACACAGGCCGTGGTTGTGTGACAGTGTCTCCCTCTCTCTCTCTCTCTCTCTCACACACACACACACGATGAGCAAAACTCTGCATTTGAGCAGTCAAAAAAAAAAAAAAAATACTTGCTGATTAGCAATTTGTATTACCAAGCAATTGAACAGGTGTACCTAATAAAGTGGCCGGTGAGTGTGTGTGTGTATGTATATGTGTATATGCGTGTATGTATGCATGTATGTATGTGTGTGTGTGTGTGTGTGTCTGTGTAACGGATGTATGCCAGTAAGGGCTGTGTGTAAAACCTCACTCCCCTGACCTCAAAAGAGGCGCTCTAGCGACTGACGCTAGAGGCTGTAGCTTTTGGCGTTCCTTGTTAGAGCGCCCGCCTCCCGCACCGGAGTCCCGGGTTCGCGACCCGCTCGGTGAGTTGGTGCGGACCCGTGTTGGGGGGGTTACATCTGTATATATATATATATATATATATTATATACACACACACACACACACACACACACAAGCCTCAAAGTTATATATATTTTAGCTAATTTTTTATATAAAATGAGATCACCATAAGTAAAATTTACTTTAAAGAACATATGCATCTTTTTTTCATTTTTACTTATAGAGATAATTCATGCAGAATGGCCGTATCTCATAACCACCATAACAAACGGAGAGTTTTCATATGCGCACTTCAGCTTGCTCTCAGCGAAAAGGTACAGGTGCCAAGTGAGCTTCAGTAGAACAACAGTGAACTGTGGTCTGATGAGATATGTCAGTAAAACAGAGATCAGCATATGGCATAGGCTACCCCGTTTTTACGTCACTGTCTGCCTTCATAAAGTCAATTTCTTGCCCTGAAAAAGGGTAAAGACCCCTTCTCAAATCCTTAATTTCTGTTTTCACATTTATTTACAAAGATGGAGCACAAGCAATGGGCAAAATACATGTTCTTCAAACAAACTAGATTGTGATAGTACAATTCAGCAGAATTCATTTCCAGCTCTTTGCCACTTTACATCACATGAACATGGGCACTGTTAAATACCATTAAATTACATAAATTCATTCAGTCAAGCATTAACTCTTGTGATCAAGTTTAAGATTAGACAGAATATGCTTTATTTGTTTACCTGTCGCTGTTAAGAGTTTGCTGGCGATGCGCTGTATATCCACAGACAAAAGAGAGCTTAAACAGCGATTTTTTTTGTAAAGAAGAGTCCACACAGTACTGTCCTCGTGTCAGAAAGTGCCAAACTTCAGCGAGTGCACGCACATGTAAACGTCTCCTCGCCTTCTGTCCTGAAAGTCCCCTCACACGTAATGCGACAGCATCGCGTTTACTACTGCGGTCAGGCCAGCCTCCACTTTGAAAAACGCAGTCATTCTAGCCGCCACGTTATTTTCTGGTGCGCGCGTATACTATGCGTTGCGGTAATAGCGTGTACAAACTCAGATCACAGTGAAAGCGATCTCTGACATTCATTTACTGAGGCAGTTTCACTGTCAATAACTAATAAACGAATTAACTAATACATTCCACTACCCCAGGGTGTCACTCAAGCCGTTTCCAGACGATCTAAAGTTGTATTACATAATAAAAGCTCTCCAAATCTCACACTCTACCTGACATGCCTGTGATTTTTGATAGCTCTAAAAAGGAAACTCCCTGCTTCCACAGACCAATTTTAATTCGGATTGACAGTCCACTACCCCATGATGACACTCAAGCAGTTTCAAGACAATCTGATGTTGTATTGCATAATAAAAGCACTCCAAATCTCATATTCCACCTCTTCTGTCTGTGATTTTGAATGGCTCTAAAAATAAATGTCCCTGCTTCCACAGATTAATTTCAATTCAGATTGACAGTCCACTACCCCAAGATGACACTCAAGCAGTTTCAAGACAATCTGATGTTTAATTGCATAATAAAAGCACTCCAAATCTCATGTTCCACCTCTTCTGTCTGTGATTTTGAATGGCTCTAAAAATAAAAGTCCCTGCTTCCACAGATCAATTTCAATTCGGATTGACAGTCCACTACCCCAAGATGACACTCAAGCAGTTTCAAGACAATCTGATGTTTAATTACATAATAAAAGCACTCCAAATCTCATATTTCACCTCTTCTGTCTGTGATTTTGAATGGCTCTAAAATAAAAGTCCCTGGTTCCACAGATCAATTTCAATTCAGATTGACAGTCCACTACCCCAGGATGACAATCAAGCAGTTTCAAGACAATCTGATGTTTAATTACATAATAAAAGCACTCCAAATCTCATATTCCACCTCTTCTGTCTGTGATTTTGAATGGCTCTAAAAATAAAAGTCCCTGTTTCCACAGATCAATTTCAATTCAGATTGACAGTCCACTACCCCAGGATGACACTCAAGCAGTTTCAAGACAATCTGATGTTGTATTAAATAATAAAAGCTCTCCAAATCTCGCATTCTACCTGACCTGCCTTTGATTTTGAATGGCTCTAAAAAGGAAAATCCCTGTTTCCACAGAACAATTTCAATTCAGATTGACAGTCCAATATCCCAGGATGACACTCAAGCAGTTTCAAGACAATCTGATGCTGTATTAAATAATAAAAGCTCTCCAAATCTCGCATTCTACCTGACCTGCCTTTGATTTTGAATGGCTCTAAAAATAAAAGTCCCTGTTTCCACAGATCAATTTCAATTCAGATTGACAGTCCACTACCCCAGGATGACACTCAAGCAGTTTCAAGACAATCTGATGTTGTATTAAATAATAAAAGCTCTCCAAATCTCGCATTCTACCTGACCTGCCTTTGATTTTGAATGGCTCTAAAAAGGAAAATCCCTGTTTCCACAGAACAATTTCAATTCAGATTGACAGTCCAATACCCCAGGATGACACTCAAGCAGTTTCAAGACAATCTGATGTTGTATTAAATAATAAAAGCTCTCCAAATCTCGCATTCTACCTGACCTGCCTTTGATTTTGAATGGCTCTAAAAAGGAAAATCACTGTTTCCACAGATCAATTTCAATTCAGATTGACAGGCCACTACCCCAGGATGACACTCAAGCAGTTTCAAAACAATCTGATGTTTAATTCCATAATAAAGGCCCTCCAAATATCATATTCTACCTGTTCTGTCTGTGATTTTGAATGGCTTTTAAAAGGAAAATCCCTGTTTCCACAGAACAATTTCAATTCAGATTGACAGTCCACTACCCCAGGATGACACTCAAGCAGTTTCAAGACAATCTGATGTTGAATTACAAAATAAAAAGCACTCCAAATCTCATATTTCACCTCTTCTGTCTGTGATTTTGGATAGCTTTAAAAATAAAAGTCCCTGGTTCCACAGACCAATTTTAATTCAGATTGACAGTCCACTACACCATGATGACACTCAAGTAGTTTCAAGACAATCTGATGTTTAATTACATAATAAAAGCACTCCAAATCTCATATTCCAGCTCTTCTGTCTGTGACTTTGAATGGCTCTAAAAATAAAAGTCCCTGCTTCCACAGACCAATTTCAATTCAGATTGACAGTCCACTACCCCAGGATGACACTCAAGCAGTTTCAAGACAATCTGATGTTGTATTAAATAATAAAAGCTCTCCAAATCTCGCATTCTACCTGACCTGCCTTTGATTTTGAATGGCTCTAAAAGGAAAATCCCTGTTTCCACAGAACAATTTCAATTCAGATTGACAGTCCAATACCCCAGGATGACACTCAAGCAGTTTCAAGACAATCTGATGTTGTATTAAATAATAAAAGCTCTCCAAATCTCGCATTCTACCTGACCTGCCTTTGATTTTGAATGGCTCTAAAAAGGAAAATCACTGTTTCCACAGATCAATTTCAATTCAGATTGACAGGCCACTACCCCAGGATGACACTCAAGCAGTTTCAAAACAATCTGATGTTTAATTCCATAATAAAGGCCCTCCAAATATCATATTCTACCTGTTCTGTCTGTGATTTTGAATGGCTTTTAAAAGGAAAATCCCTGTTTCCACAGAACAATTTCAATTCAGATTGACAGTCCACTACCCCAGGATGACACTCAAGCAGTTTCAAGACAATCTGATGTTGAATTACAAAATAAAAGCACTCCAAATCTCATATTTCACCTCTTCTGTCTGTGATTTTGGATAGCTTTAAAAATAAAAGTCCCTGGTTCCACAGACCAATTTTAATTCAGATTGACAGTCCACTACACCATGATGACACTCAAGTAGTTTCAAGACAATCTGATGTTTAATTACATAATAAAAGCACTCCAAATCTCATATTCCAGCTCTTCTGTCTGTGATTTTGAATGGCTCTAAAAATAAAAGTCCCTGCTTCCACAGACCAATTTCAATTCAGATTGACAGTCCACTACCCCAAGATGACACTCAAGCAGTTTCAAGACAATCTGATGTTGTATTAAATAATAAAAGCTCTCCAAATCTCGCATTCTACCTGACCTGCCTTTGATTTTGAATGGCTCTAAAAGGAAAATCCCTGTTTCCACAGAACAATTTCAATTCAGATTGACAGTCCACTACCCCAGGATGACACTCAAGCAGTTTCAAGACAATCTGATGTTGTATTAAATAATAAAGCTCTCCAAATCTCGCATTCTACCTGACCTGCCTTTGATTTTGAATGGCTCTAAAAGGAAAATCACTGTTTCCACAGATCAATTTCAATTCAGATTGACAGGCCACTACCCCAGGATGACACTCAAGCAGTTTCAAAACAATCTGATGTTTAATTCCATAATAAAGGCCCTCAAATATCATATTCTACCTGTTCTGTCTGTGATTTTGAATGGCTTTTAAAGGAAAATCCCTGTTTCCACAGAACAATTTCAATTCAGATTGACAGTCCACTACCCCAGGATGACACTCAAGCAGTTTCAAGACAATCTGATGTTGAATTACAAAATAAAAGCACTCCAAATCTCATATTTCACCTCTTCTGTCTGTGATTTTGGATAGCTTTAAAAATAAAAGTCCCTGGTTCCACAGACCAATTTTAATTCAGATTGACAGTCCACTACACCATGATGACACTCAAGTAGTTTCAAGACAATCTGATGTTTAATTACATAATAAAAGCACTCCAAATCTCATATTCCAGCTCTTCTGTCTGTGACTTTGAATGGCTCTAAAAATAAAAGTCCCTGCTTCCACAGACCAATTACAATTCAGATTGACAGTCCACTACCCCAGGATGACACTCAAGCAGTTTCAAGACAATCTGATGTTGTATTAAATAATAAAAGCTCTCCAAATCTCGCATTCTACCTGACCTGCCTTTGATTTTGAATGGCTCTAAAAAGGAAAATCCCTGTTTCCACAGAACAATTTCAATTCAGATTGACAGTCCAATACCCCAGGATGACACTCAAGCAGTTTCAAGACAATCTGATGTTGTATTAAATAATAAAAGCTCTCCAAATCTCGCATTCTACCTGTCCTGCCTTTGATTTTGAATGGCTCTAAAAAGGAAAATCACTGTTTCCACAGATCAATTTCAATTCAGATTGACAGGCCACTACCCCAGGATGACACTCAAGCAGTTTCAAAACAATCTGATGTTTAATTCCATAATAAAGGCCCTCCAAATATCATATTCTACCTGTTCTGTCTGTGATTTTGAATGGCTTTTAAAAGGAAAATCCCTGTTTCCACAGAACAATTTCAATTCAGATTGACAGTCCACTACCCCAGGATGACACTCAAGCAGTTTCAAGACAATCTGATGTTGAATTACAAAATAAAAGCACTCCAAATCTCATATTTCACCTCTCCTGTCTGTGATTTTGGATAGCTTTAAAAATAAAAGTCCCTGGTTCCACAGACCAATTTTAATTCAGATTGACAGTCCACTACACCATGATGACACTCAAGTAGTTTCAAGACAATCTGATGTTTAATTACATAATAAAAGCACTCCAAATCTCATATTCCAGCTCTTCTGTCTGTGATTTTGAATGGCTCTAAAAATAAAAGTCCCTGCTTCCACAGACCAATTTCAATTCAGATTGACAGTCCACTACCCCAAGATGACACTCAAGCAGTTTCAAGACAATCTGATGTTGTATTAAATAATAAAAGCTCTCCAAATCTCGCATTCTACCTGACCTGCCTTTGATTTTGAATGGCTCTAAAAAGGAAAATCCCTGTTTCCACAGAACAATTTCAATTCAGATTGACAGTCCACTACCCCAGGATGACACTCAAGCAGTTTCAAGACAATCTGATGTTGTATTAAATAATAAAAGCTCTCCAAATCTCGCATTCTACCTGACCTGCCTTTGATTTTGAATGGCTCTAAAAAGGAAAATCCCTGTTTCCACAGAACAATTTCAATTCAGATTGACAGTCCACTACCCCAGGATGACTCTCAAGCAGTTTCAAAACAATCTGATGTTTAATTCCATAATAAAGGCCCTCCAAATATCATATTCCACCTCTTCTGTCTGTGATTTTGAATGGCTCTAAAAATAAAAGTCCCTGGTTCCACAGATCAATTTCAATTCAGATTGACAGTCCACTACCCCAGGATGACACTCAAGCAGTTTCAAGACAATCTGATGTTGTATTAAATAATAAAAGCTCTCCAAATCTCATATTTCACCTCTTCTGTCTGTGATTTTGGATAGCTTTAAAAATAAAAGTCCCTGGTTCCACAGACCAATTTTAATTCAGATTGACAGTCCACTACACCATGATGACACTCAAGTAGTTTCAAGACAATCTGATGTTTAATTACATAATAAAAGCACTCCAAATCTCATATTCCAGCTCTTCTGTCTGTGATTTTGAATGGCTCTAAAAATAAAAGTCCCTGCTTCCACAGACCAATTTCAATTCAGATTGACAGTCCACTACCCCAAGATGACACTCAAGCAGTTTCAAGACAATCTGATGTTGTATAATAAAAAGCTCTCCAAATCGCATTCTACCTGACCTGCCTTTGATTTTGAATGGCTCTAAAAGGAAAATCCCTGTTTCCACAGAACAATTTCAATTCAGATTGACAGTCCACTACCCCAGGATGACACTCAAGCAGTTTCAAGACAATCTGATGTTGTATTAAATAATAAAAGCTCTCCAAATCTGCATTCTACCTGACCTGCCTTTGAATTTGAATGGCTCTAAAAGGAAAATCCCTGTTTCCACAGAACAATTTCAATTCAGATTGACAGTCCACTACCCCAGGATGACTCTCAAGCAGTTTCAAAACAATCTGATGTTTAATTCCATAATAAAGGCCCTCCAAATATCATATTCCACCTCTTCTGTCTGTGATTTTGAATGGCTCTAAAAATAAAAGTCCCTGGTTCCACAGATCAATTTCAATTCAGATTGACAGTCCACTACCCCAGGATGACACTCAAGCAGTTTCAAGACAATCTGATGTTGTATTAAATAATAAAAGCTCTCCAAATCTCATATTTCACCTCTTCTGTCTGTGATTTTGGATAGCTTTAAAATAAAGTCCCTGGTTCCACAGACCAATTTTAATTCAGATTGACAGTCCACTACACCATGATGACACTCAAGTAGTTTCAAGACAATCTGATGTTTAATTACATAATAAAAGCACTCCAAATCTCATATTCCAGCTCTTCTGTCTGTGATTTTGAATGGCTCTAAAATAAAGTCCCTGCTTCCACAGACCAATTTCAATTCAGATTGACAGTCCACTACCCCAAGATGACACTCAAGCAGTTTCAAGACAATCTAATGTTGTATTAAATAATAAAAGCTCTCCAAATCTCGCATTCTACCTGACCTGCCTTTGATTTTGAATGGCTCTAAAAAGGAAAATCCCTGTTTCCACAGAACAATTTCAATTCAGATTGACAGTCCACTACCCCAGGATGACACTCAAGCAGTTTCAAGACAATCTGATGTTGTATTAAATAATAAAAGCTCTCCAAATCTCGCATTCTACCTGACCTGCCTTTGATTTTGAATGGCTCTAAAAAGGAAAATCCCTGTTTCCACAGAACAATTTCAATTCAGATTGACAGTCCACTACCCCAGGATGACTCTCAAGCAGTTTCAAAACAATCTGATGTTTAATTCCATAATAAAGGCCCTCCAAATATCATATTCCACCTCTTCTGTCTGTGATTTTGAATGGCTCTAAAAATAAAAGTCCCTGGTTCCACAGATCAATTTCAATTCAGATTGACAGTCCACTACCCCAGGATGACACTCAAGCAGTTTCAAGACAATCTGATGTTGTATTAAATAATAAAAGCTCTCCAAATTTCATATTCCACGTCTTCTGTCTGTGAATTTGAATGGCTCTAAAAATAAAAGTCCCTGTTTCCACAGAACAATTTTAATTCAGATTGACAGTCCAATACCCCAGGATGACACTCAAGCAGTTTCAAGACAATCTGATGTTTAATTCCATAATAAAGGCCCTCCAAATATCATATTCTACCTGTTCTGTCTGTGATTTTGAATGGCTTTTAAAAGGAAAATCCCTGTTTCCACAGAACAATTTCAATTCAGATTGACAGTCCAATACCCCAGGATGACACTCAAGCAGTTTCAAGACAATCTGATGTTGTATTAAATAATAAAAGCTCTCCAAATCTCGCATTCTACCTGACCTGCCTTTGATTTTGAATGGCTCTAAAAATAAAAGTCCCTGTTTCCACAGATCAATTTCAATTCAGATTGACAGTCCACTACCCCAGGATGACACTCAAGCAGTTTCAAGACAATCTGATGTTTACATAATAAAAGCACTCCAAATCTCATATTCCACCTCTCTCTGTCTTTGATTTTGAATGGCTCTAAAAATAAAAGTCCCTTCTTCCACAGAACATTTTCAATTCAGATTGACAGTCCACTACCCCAGGATGCCACTCAAGCAGTTTCAAGACAATCTGATGTAGAATTACATAATAAAAGCTCTCCAAATCTCACATTCTACCTGACCTGCCTGTGATTTTGATAGCTCTAAAAAGAAAACTCCCTGTTTCCACAGAACAATTTCAATTCAGATTGACAGTCCACTACCCCAGGATGACACTCAGGCAGTTTCCAGACGATCTGATTTTGTATTACATAATAAAAGATCTCCAGATCTCACATTATAACTGATCTGTCTTTGATTTTGAATGGCTCTAAAAAAAAAATCCCCTATGTTTTTATGGGACGTGGGCCCCTATCTCGGAACGAACCCATTCCAGGGTGCCCGGCCCTTCTTAAAGAAAAGAGAACTCTTCCCGGGGCCCTTGTCAACTTCTCCGGTTTCTTTTTCGTTACCGCACTGGGAGCCTTGCGGCGCTCGTCTCCGCCACTCCGGGTTCTGGGATCTGAACCAGACTCCCTTTCGATCGGCCGGCGGCAATGGAGGCCATCGCCCTCCCTTCCGAACGGCGTTCGCCCATCCCTTAGGACCGACTGACCCATGTTCAACTGCTGTTCACATGGAACCCTTCTCATATTCGGCCTTCAAAGCTCTTGTTTGAATATTTGCTACTATCACCAAGATCTGCACCCGTGGCGGCTCCACCCACGCCCTAGGATTCCACGCCACGCACTCTTGCTCCACCTGCCCGGCGGTGTGGGCGAGACTTGCCGGTGGTGCGCCCCCCTCCGGGGATGGGGGATCCCACCTGAGCCGGCAGGCGCTAGCCTTCACCTTCATTGCGCCATGGGGGCTCGTGGACACCCTTTGACTTGTGCGTGCATTAGACTCCTTGGTCCGTGTTTCAAGACGGGTTGGGTGGGTGGCCGACCTCACCGCGGACCTCGAGCACCCTTTACGAAGGCCTGATCCCCACCCTGATGGCGCGGCGCGGTCGGAGACGGACTGAGGACAGTCCGCCCCGGTCAACGCACGTGCCGGGAGACGCAAAGTGCGTTCGAAGTGTCGATGACCAATGTGTCCTGCAATTCACATTAGTTATTGCAGCTAGCTGCGTTCTTCATCGACATCGAGTGATCTGAAGGTACGTGTCGGTTCCGAACGCTTTGCCGGGCGATGATCTTTCCGAGGTCTCGTGCGGTGCAGCCCCCGGGCTCCGCAAACACCCACCCCCACCGCGCCTTTGGCTGTCACGATCCGAGGACCTCACTAAACCATCCAATCGGTAGTAGCGACGAGCGGTGTGTCCAAAGGGCAGGGACTTAATCAACGCAAGCTTATGACCCGCGCTTAATGGGAATTCCTCGTTGATGGGAAATAGTTTCAATCCCCAGTCCCGATCACCGCAGGGTAGACACACGCTGATCCGCCCATTGTGGTGCGCGTGCAGCCCCAGACATCTAAGGGCATCACAGACCTGTTATTGCTCCATCTCGCGTGGCTGAACACCACTTGTCCCTCTAAGAAGTTGAACGCCGACCGCACGGGGCCGCGTAACTATTTAACAAGCCGGAGTCTCGTTCGTTATCGGAATGAACCAGACAAATCGCTCCACCAACTAAGAACGGCCGTGCACCACCACCCACAGAATCGAGAAAGAGCTATCAATCTGTCAATCCTTTCCGTGTCCGGGCCAGGTGAGGTTTTCCGTGTTGAGTCAAATTAAGCAGGCTCCACTCCTGGTGGTGCCCTTCCGTCAATTCCTTTAAGTTTCAGCTTTGCAAAAATACTCCCCGGAACCCGAAGACTCGTGGTCATGGTAATAACGCCGCCAGATCGCGGTCGGCATCGTTACGGTCGGAACTACGACGGTATCTGATCGTCTTTGAACCTCTCACTTTTGTTCTTGATAAATGAAAACATTCTTGGCAAATGCTTTTGCTTTCGTCCGTATGCGCCGGTCCAAGAATTTCACCTCTAGCGGTATGTCTGAATACCCCCGGCCGTCCCTCTTAATCATGGCCTCGGGTTCCAAAACCCACAAAATAGAACCGAGTCCTATTCCATTATCCCTAGCTGCGGTATTCAGCGGCGACGGGCGGCCTGCTTTTGAACACTCTAATTTTTTCAAAGTAAACGCTCCGGGCACCCAGTTAAGGGCATCCGGGGTGTCGGGAGGCAGGGTTCCGGGACAGGCGGTGGCTCACATTGCGGACCGCCAGCCCATTCCTGAGATCCAACTACTGAGCTTTTTAACTGCAGCAACTTTAATATACGCTATTGGAGCTGGAATCACGCTGCTGGCACCAGACTTGCCCTGCAATGGGTCCTCGCCCATGGGTTTAGGATCGCTCATTCCAATTACAGGGCCTCGAAAGAGACCTGTATTGTTATTTTTCGTCACTACCTCTCCGAGTCGGAAATGGGTAATTTGCGCGCCTGCTGCCTTCCTTGGATGTGGTAGCCGTTTCTCAGGCACCCTCTCCAGAATCGAACCCTGATTCCCCGTTACCCGTGGTCACCATGGTAGGCGCCTAAAGTACCATCGAAAGTTGATAGGGCAGACATTCGAAAGAATCGCCGCCGGGTCGGGGGTCAGTCCCCTAGCCGAAAGGTCCTGAACCAGTGCGGCCGCTCATAGGGCGACGTTGCGGCTTATGCCCGTAGCGTCAGGGGCGGACACCTAAAACACTAAAACCCTTTTATTATCATGGGGGACTTTAATAAAGCCAACTTCAGAACAATAGCTCCAAAATACTTTCAACACGTCACCATCAACACGCGTGGAGATCGCACACTCGACCATTGTTACTCCCCTTTCCGGGACGCATACAAGTCCCTCCCCCGCCCACCTTTCGGCAAATCGGATCACTCTTCCGTTCTGCTCCTGCCTGCTTATAGGCAGAAACTGAAATGTGAAGCACCCGCCCTCAGGACAGTCCTGAGTCGGACCAATCGGACGCTATACTACAGGACTGTTTTGATCACGTGGACTGGGACATGTTCCGGGCAGCGTCTGATGACGACATAGAGGCATATTCAGATACGGTCACGTGTTTCATCAGGAAGTGTATAGAGGACGTTGTACCGACAAAACAATCCGTATCTACCCCAACCAAAACCGTGGATTAACAGCGACGTTCGATCAGCCTTGTCAGCGTGGACATCTGCCTTTAAATCTGGAAACACTGACGATCGGAAACAAGCCAGTTACGATCTCAGGAGATCCATCAAAGCAGCCAAACGACAATACAAAAACAAAGTTGAAGAACATTTCAACAACAACAACCCAAGAAGCATGTGGCAGGGCATTAACAACATCACAGGCTTTAAAGGGAATAAATCAGCTACTGTGAACATTGCCGCCTCTCTACCGGACGAGCTCAACACCTTTTATGCTCGTTTCGAGGCTGATAACATCGCCCACACAGAGAGCGCTCACACGACTGCTGCAGAAGAGGTGAGTCCACTCACGCTTTCTGTCGCGGATGTAACCCGATCCTTCAAACGGGTGAACATCCGTAAAGCCGTAGGCACAGATGGTATACCAGGCCGTGTGCTCAAAGCATGCGCTTTCCAGCTAGCCGGGGTTTTTACAGACATTTTCAATCTGTCCCTCTCTCTGTCTGTGGTTCCCTCATGCTTCAAAAAATCCACCATTGTGCCCATACCAAAGAAAAATAAAATCACATGCTTGAATGACTGGAGGCCCGTTGCGCTGACACCTATCTTCAGCAAGTGTTTTGAGAAGCTCGTCAGAGAACACATCTGCTCTGTGCTGCCTGCTTCACTGGACCCACTACAATTTGCATATCGCAGTAACCGTTCCACAGACGATGCTATTGCCTTCCCCCTACACACTGCTCTCTCTCACCTGGAAAATAAGAACACCTATGTGAGGATGCTGTTCGTGGATTATAGCTCGGCATTTAACACCATAGTGCCTGCCACACTAGTTGATTTAAGTGTTGCACTTCGGAACATAAGAATGACTTCTTTCTTGTGCATCCTCTGTCATCTCCACTTTTTAGAGTGTCTTGCTGTTGGAAATAAACTATTAGCCAACTTTTAGTTCTAAAAAAATCCTTCTAAAGGATAAAATCATCTGTAAAAACAGGAAAACTTGTATTATTAATCAGAAAAAATGGAAAGCACTATGTACCCATATGACATTTTATGGGTGTTTTATAATTATTTGAAATTGTTTAATTCATCGTCAACCACTGACTGAGTGATACTGTGTACCTTAATATCAATCTGAAATGAAAAGGGTCTTTTAAAACGAGAAGTAAATGAGCTTTTAAACAGCATCAATTTGGTAATGTAATATCAGATAGTCTTGAGTTTGGGTGAGTGACATCTAGGCTAAAGGTTCACAGAGAGTCTTCTATCAATCTGAATTGAAATTGTTCTGTGGAAACAGGGAGTTTCCTTTTTAGAGCCATTCAAAATCAAAGGCAGGTCAGGTAGAATGTGAGATTTGGAGTGCTTTTATTTTGTAATTCAACATCAGATTGTCTTGAAACTACTTGAGTGTCATCATGGGGTAGTGGATTGTCAATCTGAATTGAAAATATTCTGTGGAAGCAGGGACTTTTATTTTTAGAGCCATTCAAAATCACAGACGGAAGAGGTAGAATATGAGATTTTGAGCGCTTTTATTTTGTAATACAACATCAGATCGTCTGGAAACTGCTTGAATGTCATCCTGGGGTAGTGGACTGTCAATCTGAATTGAAATTGTTCTGTGGAAACAGGGAGTTTTATTTTTAAAGCCATCCAAAATCACAGACAGAAGACGTGGAATATGAGATTTGGAGAGCTTTTATTATATAATTCAACGTCAGATTGTCTTGAAACTGCTTGAGTGTCATCCTGTGGTAGTGGACTGTCAAACTGAATTGAAATTTTTCTGTGGAAACAGGGAGTTTCCTTTTTAGAGCTATCAAAAATCACAGGCATGTCAGGTAGAGTGTGAGATTTGGAGAGCTTGTATTATGTAATTCAACATCAGATTGTCTTGAAACTGCTTGAGTCTCATCTTGGGGTAGTGGACTGTCAATCTGAATTGAAATTGTTTTGTGGAAACAGGGAGTTTTATTTTTAAAGCTATCCAAAATCACAGACAGAAGAGGCGGAATATGAGATTTTGAGAGCTTTTATTATGTAATTCAACATCAGGTTGTCTTGAAACTGCTTGAGTGTCATCTTGGGGTAGTGGACTGTCAATCTGAATTAAAATTGTTCTGTGGAAACAGGGAGTTTATTTTTTAGAGCTTTCCAAAATCACAGACGGAAGAGGTAGAATATGATATTTGGAGGGCCTTTATTATGGAATTAAACATCAGATTGTTTTGAAACTATTTGAGTTACATCCTGGGGTAGTGGACTGTCAATCTGAATTGAAATTGTTCTGTGGAAACAGGGATTTTTCTTTTGAAAGCCATCCAAAATCACAGACAGAAGACGTGGAATATGAGATTTGGAGAGCTTTTATTATATAATTCAACGTCAGATTGTCTTGAAACTGCTTGAGTGTCATCCTGGGGTAGTGGACTGTCAATCTGAATTGTAACTGGTCTGTGGAAGCAGGGACTTTTATTTTTAGAGCCATTCAAAATCAAAGGCAGGTCAGGTAGAATGTGAGTTTTGGAGAGCCTTTATTATGGAATTAAACATCAGATTGTCTTGAAACTGCTTGAGTGTCATCCTGGGGTAGTGGACTGTCAATCTGAATTGAAATTGTTCTGTGGAAACAGGGACTTTTATTTTTAGAGCCATTCAAATTCACAGACAGAACAGGTAGAATATGATATTTGGAGGGCCTTTATTATGGAATTAAACATCAGATTGTTTTGAAACTGCTTGAGAGTCATCCTGGGGTAGTGGACTGTCAATCTGAATTGAAATTGTTCTGTGGAAACAGGGATTTTTCTTTTGAAAGCCATCCAAAATCACAGACAGAAGACGTGGAATATGAGATTTGGAGAGCTTTTATTATTTAATACAACATCAGATTGTCTTGAAACTGCTTGAGCGTCATCCTGGGGTAGTGGACTGTCAATCTGAATTGAAATTGTTCTGTGGAAACGGACTTTTATTTTTAGAGCCATTCAAAATCAAAGGCAGGTCAGGTAGAATGTTAACTTTGGAGAGCTTTTATTATGTAATTCAACATCAGATTGTCTTGAAACTACTTGAGTGTCATCATGGGGTAGTGGACTGTCAATCTGAATTAAAATTGGTCTGTGGAAGCAGGGACTTTTATTTTTTAGAGCCATTCAAAATCAAAGGCAGGTCAGGTAGAATGTGAGATTTGGAGAGCTTTTATTATTTAATACAACATCAGATTGTCTTGAAACTGCTTGAGTGTCATCCTGGGGTAGTGGACTGTCAATCTGAATTGAAATTGTTCTGTGGAAACATGGAGTTTCCTTTTGAAAGCCATCCAAAATCACTGACAGAAAACGTGGAATATGAGATTTGGAGAGCTTTTATTATTTAATACAACATCAGATTGTCTTGAAACTGCTTGAGTGTCATCTTGGGGTAGTGGACTGTCAATCTGAATTAAAATTGGTCTGTGAAAGCAGGGACTTTTATTTTTAGAGCCATTCAAAATCAAAGGCAGGTCAGGTAGAATGTGAGATTTGGAGAGCTTTTATTATGTAATTCAACATCAGATTGTCTTTAAACTACTTGAGTGTCATCTTGGGGTAGTGGACTGTCAATCTGAATTAAAATTGTTCTGTGGAAACAGGGACTTTTATTTTTAGAGCCATTCAAATTCAAAGGCAGGTCAGGTAGAATGTGAGATTTGGAGAGCTTTTATTATTTAATACAACATCAGATTGTCTTGAAACTGCTTGAGTGTCATCCTGGGGTAGTGGATTGCCAATCTGAATTGAAATTGTTCTGTGGAAACAGGGAGTTTCCTTTTTAGAGCCATTCAAAATCAAAGGCAGGTCAGGTAGAATGTGAGATTTGGAGAGCTTTTATTATATAATACAACATCAGATTGTCTTGAAACTATTTGAGTGTCATCCTGGGGTAGTGGACTGTCAATCTGAATTAAAATTGGTCTGTGGAAGCAGGGACTTTTATTTTTAGAGCCATTCAAATTCAAAGACAGGTCAGGTAGAATGTGAGATTTGGAGAGCTTTTATTATTTAATACAACATCAGATTGTTTTGAAACTGCTTGAGTGTCATCCTGGGGTACTGGACTGTCAATCTGAATTAAAATTGTTCTGTGGAAACAGGGACTTTTATTTTTAGAGCCATTCAAATTCAGACAGAAGACGTGGAATGTGAAATTTGGAGAGCTTTTATTATTTAATACAACATCAGATTGTCTTGAAACTGCTTGAGCGTCATCCTGGGGTAGTGGACTGTCAATCTGAATTGAAATTGTTCTGTGGAAACAGGGACTTTTATTTTTAGAGCCATTCAAAATCACAGACAGAACAGGTAGAATATGATATTTGGAGGGCCTTTATTATGGAATTAAACATCAGATTGTCTTGAAACTATTTGAGTTACATCCTGGGGTAGTGGACTGTCAATCTGAATTAAAATTGTTCTGTGGAAACAGGGAGTTTCCTTTTTAGAGCCATTCAAAATCAAATGCAGGTCAGGTAGAATGTGAGATTTGGAGAGCTTTTATTATTTAATACAACATCAGATTGTTTTGAAACTGCTTGAGTGTCATCCTGGGGTAGTGGACTGTCAATCTGAATTGAAATTGTTCTGTGGAAACAGGGAGTTTCCTTTTTAGAGCCATTCAAAATCAAAGGCAGGTCAGGTAGAATGTGAGATTTGGAGAGCTTTTATTATTTAATACAACATCAGATTGTCTTGAAACTGCTTGAGTGTCATCCTGGGGTACTGGACTGTCAATCTGAATTAAAATTGTTCTGTGGAAACAGGGACTTTATTTTAGAGCCATTCAAATTCACAGACAGAAGACGTGGAATATGAAATTTGGAGAGCTTTTATTATTTAATACAACATCAGATTGTCTTTAAACTACTTGAGTGTCATCCTGGGGTAGTGGACTGTCAATCTGAATTAAAATTGGTCTGTGGAAGCAGGGACTTTTATTTTTAGAGCCATTCAAAATCAAAGACAGATCAGGTAGAATGTGAGTTTTGGAGAGCCTTTATTATGGAATTAAACATCAGATTGTCTTGAAACTGCTTGAGTGTCATCCTGGGGTAGTGGACTGTCAATCTGAATTGAAATTGTTCTGTGGAAACAGGGACTTTTATTTTTAGAGCCATTCAAATTCACAGACAGAACAGGTAGAATATGATATTTGGAGGGCCTTTATTATGGAATTAAACATCAGATTGTTTTGAAACTATTTGAGTTACATCCTGGGGTAGTGGACTGTCAATCTGAATTGAAATTGTTCTGTGGAAACAGGGATTTTTCTTTTGAAAGCCATCCAAAATCACAGACAGAAGACGTGGAATATGAGATTTGGAGAGCTTTTATTATTTAATACAACATCAGATTGTCTTGAAACTGCTTGAGTCATCCTGGGGTAGTGGACTGTCAATCTGAATTGAAATTGTTCTGTGGAAACAGGGACTTTTATTTTTAGAGCCATTCAAAATCAAAGGCAGGTCAGGTAGAATGTTAACTTTGGAGAGCTTTTATTATGTAATTCAACATCAGATTGTCTTGAAACTACTTGAGTGTCATCATGGGGTAGTGGACTGTCAATCTGAATCAAAATTGGTCTGTGGAAGCAGGGACTTTTATTTTTAGAGCCATTCAAAATCAAAGGCAGGTCAGGTAGAATGTGAGATTTGGAGAGCTTTTATTATTTAATACAACATCAGATTGTCTTGAAACTGCTTGCGTGTCATCCTGGGGTAGTGGACTGTCAATCTGAATTGAAATTGTTCTGTGGAAACATGGAGTTTCCTTTTGAAAGCCATCCAAAATCACTGACAGAAAACGTGGAATATGAGATTTGGAGAGCTTTTATTATTTAATACAACATCAGATTGTCTTTAAACTACTTGAGTGTCATCTTGGGGTAGTGGACTGTCAATCTGAATTAAAATTGTTCTGTGGAAACAGGGACTTTTATTTTTAGAGCCATTCCAAATCACAGACAGAACAGGTAGATTATGATATTTGGAGGGCTTTTATTATTTAATACAACATCAGATTGTCTTGAAACTGCTTGAGTGTCATCTTGGGTTAGTGGACTGTCAATCTGAATTGCAATTGTTCTGTGGAAACAGGGATTTTCCTTTTGAAAGCCATCCAAAATCACAGACAGAAGACGTGGAATATGAGATTTGGAGGGCCTTTATTATGGAATTAAACATCAGATTGTTTTGAAACTATTTGAGTTACATCCTGGGGTAGTGGACTGTCAATCTGAATTGAAATTGTTCTGTGGAAACAGGGATTTTCCTTTTGAAAGCCATCCAAAATCACAGACAGAAGACGTGGAATATGAGATTTGTAGAACTTTTATTATTTAATACAACATCAGATTGTCTTTAAACTACTTGAGTGTCATCTTGGGGTAGTGGACTGTCAATCTGAATTAAAATTGTTCTGTGGAAACAGGGAGTTTCCTTTTTAGAGCCATTCAAAATCAAATGCAGGTCAGGTAGAATGTGAGATTTGGAGAGCTTTTATTATTTAATACAACATCAGATTGTTTTGAAACTGCTTGAGTGTCATCCTGGGGTAGTGGACTGTCAATCTGAATTGAAATTGTTCTGTGGAAACAGGGAGTTTCCTTTTTAGAGCCATTCAAAATCAAAGGCAGGTCAGGTAGAATGTGAGATTTGGAGAGCTTTTATTATTTAATACAACATCAGATTGTCTTGAAACTGCTTGAGTGTCATCCTGGGGTACTGGACTGTCAATCTGAATTAAAATTGTTCTGTGGAAACAGGGACTTTTATTTTTAGAGCCATTCAAATTCACAGACAGAAGACGTGGAATATGAAATTTGGAGAGCTTTTATTATTTAATACAACATCAGATTGTCTTTAAACTACTTGAGTGTCATCCTGGGGTAGTGGACTGTCAATCTGAATTAAAATTGGTCTGTGGAAGCAGGGACTTTTATTTTAGAGCCATTCAAAATCAAAGACAGATCAGGTAGAATGTGAGTTTTGGAGAGCCTTTATTATGGAATTAAACATCAGATTGTCTTGAAACTGCTTGAGTGTCATCCTGGGGTAGTGGACTGTCAATCTGAATTGAAATTGTTCTGTGGAAACAGGGACTTTTATTTTAGAGCCATTCAAATTCACAGACAGAACAGGTAGAATATGATATTTGGAGGGCCTTTATTATGGAATTAAACATCAGATTGTTTTGAAACTATTTGAGTTACATCCTGGGGTAGTGGACTGTCAATCTGAATTGAAATTGTTCTGTGGAAACAGGGATTTTTCTTTTGAAAGCCATCCAAAATCACAGACAGAAGACGTGGAATATGAGATTTGGAGAGCTTTTATTATTTAATACAACATCAGATTGTCTTGAAACTGCTTGAGCGTCATCCTGGGGTAGTGGACTGTCAATCTGAATTGAAATTGTTCTGTGGAAACAGGGACTTTTATTTTTAGAGCCATTCAAAATCAAAGGCAGGTCAGGTAGAATGTTAACTTTGGAGAGCTTTTATTATAATTCAACATCAGATTGTCTTGAAACTACTTGAGTGTCATCATGGGGTAGTGGACTGTCAATCTGAATCAAAATTGGTCTGTGGAAGCAGGGACTTTTATTTTTAGAGCCATTCAAAATCAAAGGCAGGTCAGGTAGAATGTGAGATTTGGAGAGCTTTTATTATTTAATACAACATCAGATTGTCTTGAAACTGCTTGTGTCATCCTGGGGTAGTGGACTGTCAATCTGAATTGAAATTGTTCTGTGGAAACATGGAGTTTCCTTTGAAAGCCATCCAAAATCACTGACAGAAAACGTGGAATATGAGATTTGGAGAGCTTTTATTATTTAATACAACATCAGATTGTCTTTAAACTACTTGAGTGTCATCTTGGGGTAGTGGACTGTCAATCTGAATTAAAATTGTTCTGTGGAAACAGGGACTTTTATTTTTAGAGCCATTCCAAATCACAGACAGAACAGGTAGATTATGATATTTGGAGGGCTTTTATTATTTAATACAACATCAGATTGTCTTGAAACTGCTTGAGTGTCATCTTGGGTTAGTGGACTGTCAATCTGAATTGCAATTGTTCTGTGGAAACAGGGATTTTCCTTTTGAAAGCCATCCAAATTCACAGACAGAAGACGTGGAATATGAAATTTGGAGAGCTTTTATTATTTAATACAACATCAGATTGTCTTTAAACTACTTGAGTGTCATCCTGGGGTAGTGGACTGTCAATCTGAATTAAAATTGGTCTGTGGAAACAGGGACTTTTATTTTTAGAGCCATTCAAAATCAAAGACAGATCAGGTAGAATGTGAGTTTTGGAGAGCCTTTATTATGGAATTAAACATCAGATTGTCTTGAAACTGCTTGAGTGTCATCCTGGGGTAGTGGACTGTCAATCTGAATTGAAATTGTTCTGTGGAAACAGGGTCTTTTATTTTTAGAGCCATTCAAATTCACAGACAGAACAGGTAGAATATGATATTTGGAGGGCCTTTATTATGGAATTAAACATCAGATTGTTTTGAAACTATTTGAGTTACATCCTGGGGTAGTGGACTGTCAATCTGAATTGAAATTGTTCTGTGGAAACAGGGATTTTTCTTTTGAAAGCCATCCAAAATCACAGACAGAAGACGTGGAATATGAGATTTGGAGAGCTTTTATTATTTAATACAACATCAGATTGTCTTGAAACTGCTTGAGCGTCATCCTGGGGTAGTGGACTGTCAATCTGAATTGAAATTGTTCTGTGGAAACAGGGACTTTTATTTTTAGAGCCATTCAAAATCAAAGGCAGGTCAGGTAGAATGTTAACTTTGGAGAGCTTTTATTATGTAATTCAACATCAGATTGTCTTGAAACTACTTGAGTGTCATCATGGGGTAGTGGACTGTCAATCTGAATCAAAATTGGTCTGTGGAAGCAGGGACTTTTATTTTTAGAGCCATTCAAAATCAAAGGCAGGTCAGGTAGAATGTGAGATTTGGAGAGCTTTTATTATTTAATACAACATCAGATTGTCTTGAAACTGCTTGCGTGTCATCCTGGGGTAGTGGACTGTCAATCTGAATTGAAATTGTTCTGTGGAAACATGGAGTTTCCTTTTGAAAGCCATCCAAAATCACTGACAGAAAACGTGGAATATGAGATTTGGAGAGCTTTTATTATTTAATACAACATCAGATTGTCTTTAAACTACTTGAGTGTCATCTTGGGGTAGTGGACTGTCAATCTGAATTGAAATTGTTCTGTGGAAACAGGGAGTTTCCTTTTTAGAGCCATTCAAAATCAAAGGCAGGTCAGGTAGAATGTGAGATTTGGAGAGCTTTTATTATATAATACAACATCAGATTGTCTTGAAACTATTTGAGTGTCATCCTGGGGTAGTGGACTGTCAATCTGAATTAAAATTGGTCTGTGGAAGCAGGGACTTTTATTTTTAGAGCCATTCAAATTCAAAGACAGGTCAGGTAGAATGTGAGATTTGGAGAGCTTTTATTATTTAATACAACATCAGATTGTTTTGAAACTGCTTGAGTGTCATCCTGGGGTACTGGACTGTCAATCTGAATTAAAATTGTTCTGTGGAAACAGGGACTTTTATTTTTAGAGCCATTCAAATTCAGACAGAAGACGTGGAATGTGAAATTTGGAGAGCTTTTATTATTTAATACAACATCAGATTGTCTTGAAACTGCTTGAGTGTCATCCTGGGGTAGTGGACTGTCAATCTGAATTGAAATTGTTCTGTGGAAACAGGGACTTTTATTTTTAGAGCCATTCAAAATCACAGACAGAACAGGTAGAATATGATATATGGAGGGCCTTTATTATGGAATTAAACATCAGATTGTCTTGAAACTATTTGAGTTACATCCTGGGGTAGTGGATGTCACTCTGAATTGAAATTGTTCTGTGGAAGCAGGGACTTTTATTTTTAAAGCCATTCAAAATCACAGACAGGAGAGGTAGAATGTGAGATTTGGAGAGCTTTTATTATTTAATACAACATCAGATTGTTTTGAAACTGCTTGAGTGTCATCCTGGGGTAGTGGACTGTCAATCTGAATTGAAATTGTTCTGTGGAAACAGGGAGTTTCCTTTTTAGAGCCATTCAAAATCAAAGGCAGGTCAGGTAGAATGTGAGATTTGGAGAGCTTTTATTATTTAATACAACATCAGATTGTCTTTAAACTACTTGAGTGTCATCCTGGGGTAGTGGACTGTCAATCTGAATTAAAATTGGTCTGTGGAAGCAGGGACTTTTATTTTTAGAGCCATTCAAAATCAAAGACAGATCAGGTAGAATGTGAGTTTTGGAGAGCCTTTATTATGGAATTAAACATCAGATTGTCTTGAAACTGCTTGAGTGTCATCCTGGGGTAGTGGACTGTCAATCTGAATTGAAATTGTTCTGTGGAAACAGGGACTTTTATTTTTAGAGCCATTCAAAATCACAGACAGAACAGGTAGAATATGATATTTGGAGGGCCTTTATTATGGAATTAAACATCAGATTGTTTTGAAACTATTTGAGTTACATCCTGGGGTAGTGGACTGGCAATCTGAATTGAAATTGTTCTGTGGAAACAGGGATTTTTCTTTTGAAAGCCATCCAAAATCACAGACAGAAGACGTGGAATATGAGATTTGGAGAGCTTTTATTATTTAATACAACATCAGATTGTCTTGAAACTGCTTGAGCGTCATCCTGGGGTAGTGGACTGTCAATCTGAATTGAAATTGTTCTGTGGAAACAGGGACTTTTATTTTAGAGCCATTCAAAATCACAGACAGAACAGGTAGAATATGATATTTGGAGGGCCTTTATTATGGAATTAAACATCAGATTGTCTTGAAACTATTTGAGTTACATCCTGGGGTAGTGGACTGTCAATCTGAATTAAAATTGTTCTGTGGAAACAGGGAGTTTCCTTTTTAGAGCCATTCAAAATCAAATGCAGGTCAGGTAGAATGTGAGATTTGGAGAGCTTTTATTATTTAATACAACATCAGATTGTTTTGAAACTGCTTGAGTGTCATCCTGGGGTAGTGGACTGTCAATCTGAATTGAAATTGTTCTGTGGAAACAGGGAGTTTCCTTTTTAGAGCCATTCAAAATCAAAGGCAGGTCAGGTAGAATGTGAGATTTGGAGAGCTTTTATTATTTAATACAACATCAGATTGTCTTGAAACTACTTGAGTGTCATCCTGGGGTAGTGGACTGTCAATCAGAATTAAAATTGGTCTGTGGAAGCTGGGACTTTTATTTTTAGAGCCATTCAAAATCAAAGGCAGGTCAGGTAGAATGTGAGATTTGGAGAGCTTTTATTTTGTAATTCAACATCAGATTGTCTTGAAACTACTTGAGTGTCATCATGGGGTAGTGGACTGTCAATCTGAATTAAAATTGATCTGTGGAAGCAGGGACTTTTATTTTTAGAGCCAATCAAAATCAAAGACAGGTCAGGTAGAATGTGAGATTTTGAGAGCTTTTATTATGTAATACAACATCAGATTGTCTTGAAACTGCTTGAGTGTCATTCTGGGGTAGTGAACTGTCAATCTGAATTGAAATTGGTCTGTGGAAGCAGGGAGTTCTATTTTTTAAAGCTATCCAAAATCACAGACAGAAGAGGTGGAATATGAGATTTGGAGAGCTTTTATTATTCAATAAAAAATCAGATTGTCTTGAAACTGCTTGAGTGTCATCATGGGGTAGTGGACTGTCAATCTGAATTGAAATTGTTCTGTGGAAACAGGGAATTTCCTTTTTAGAGCTATCAAAATTCACAGGCATGTCAGGTAGAGTATGAGATTTGGAGAGCTTTTATTATGTAATACAACTTTAGATCGTCTGGAAACGGCTTGAGTGACACCCTGGGGTAGTGGAATGTATTAGTTAATTCGTTTATTAGTTATTGACAGTGAAACTGCCTCAATAAATGAATGTCAGAGATCGCTTTTCCTGTGATCTGAGTTTGTACACGCTATTACCGCAACGCATAGTATACGCGCGCACCAGAAAATAACGTGGCGGCTAGAATGACTGCGATTTTCAAAGTGGAGGCTGGCCTGACCGCAGTCGTTTACTGGTCCGTCTGTGAGGAGGAGGAGGCAGTGCTGAACAGGATATGTCATATTTTGGTTGCTGCTGGCTCAAGTCTGGGTTCCGTAATCGGAATCATTTGAACGCAACTATAAATAATTATAGTCTTGCCTTTAGTTGATTTTTAACGGCCGAAGTAAAGCGAGTGAATTTTAATACGAGGTTTAGTTTAGTAGCTAGCCTGGTGGCTTGTCTAATAAATGAACTATGGACCCCCTGCTCTGCACATTTTGCATGTCTCCCTTATTTAACACACCTGATTGAGCTCATCAGCTTATTAGGAGAGAGAGACATGAACTGAACTAACAAGCTGATGATCTCAGTCATAAGGGAGACATGCAAACTGTGCAGAGCAGGGGGTCCCCAGGACTGGAATTGAGAAACACTGGACTAGATGGAGGTAAGTCAGCTGTATTTATGTCCAAGGCTGATTACCTAGATTGTGTACCACCTGTGCTAATTAGCCTGAGTATCTGACGTGCTCCTCCCGAACTTAGTTTAAAAACTACGTGTCTAAACTTCATTTAGTTAAAATGAATAATTTGTCATAAAACTGTGACCAAACGTTGGGATACTTTGTTAGCAGTTTTAAAATCCATAATAATGTTTTTGACTGAATGCAGCGACAGCATAACGTTACAGAATGACAAACAAATAGACGTGATACAATAACTTGGATATGGTGAGGTGATTGGTTATTTGTTGGCTATAAAGGAGTAGCCTTTAGATATGATGAAGTATGACATGTTTTGTGCAGATAAAGAGCATAGATTACGTTTCACTAATCTTATTGGCTTGGCTGTTTCTCAATTTGCGTTCTTTAGCAATCTTGCGACCTTGTGTTCTCGTTCTACGTCATCATCGACCGTCGAAGTCCAGTTCCAATTCTCAGAGGACGTATGAAAGTTTCCGGAATCGGATGTGTTCTTGATATCGAGGATGTATCCAGTGCAGACTTGAGAGAATCGAAGTAAACATTTATCTTTTTGTTTTGATTGTTTTTTTTTTATCTTTGAAGTTATGACGTTTGTTTGTAATGTAATGTTATATTTATTGTTCATTGGCCACTGCTTATGCTGATCACTATGCGTGGTCAGTTAAGCAAGAACAGTTAAGCAGTACATCTCAATTCTAACAAGGATGCTGTTCAATGGGAAGCCAAACAACCCAAATGTGGGACGAAACAGCGCGCTGTTAAATAGTTCGCGACCAATCAATCAACAGCGCAGCACGAACATAAGAACTTCGTGTTTTTCCCTGCACTTCAACAAAATAAAAATCAAAGACTTCTCTCTGTCCCCAGATCACGGCTAAAGTATAGAGGGGATAGAGCCTTTGCGGTTGCTGGCCCTAGGCTGTGGAACAGCCTTCCAGCCTACATCAGATCGGCACAGTCTTTAACTGTTTTTAAATCATCTCTTAAAACCCATTTATTTTCTTTGGCTTTTAATTCACTGTGAGTTTATGGTATGAATCTGTGGGTTGTACTGTGTTTTATGTTTTTGTTTGTTCAGCACTTTGGTCAGCCGTGCTTGCTGTTTTTAAATGTGCTATATAAATAAAACAAACTTGAAACTTGAACTTGAAAATGAAGATCAGTATTAAGTTGTTACATTTCTTTTGCTTATTATCTTTCATATTATGACATTAACTGTTCTTTTAGCTACTTTGAAGAACTGCACACCTTGCTAATAAGCAGTGTTGGGAAGGCTACTTTGGAAATGTAATAGGTTACAGATTACAAGTTACCCTACTTAAAATTAAATAAGTAGTGTAATTTTCAATTACTTTATTAAAGTATTGTAACTGATTGCATTTGATTGTTTTTTTATTACTTTTCTAAATTTCTAATGTTTTTAACTGTTAATCATTTTCAAACATGTTAACCAGGCAGGGTTAACCCTACAGCAATACTCAACACTGATTACTGTCAGACTTTCGAAATCTTTCATCACTTTAATTAAGATTATAATATATTAATTTTAAAGGACAAATTGGATGAAAATATCTTCATCTGCATATAAACGCGTTTTAGCAGTTTGTGGACACAACCACCCTACAATGATAGAAATTCACTCCTTTTTTAATCCCCCCAAAACTTAAACAGTCTTTATTATCAAGCCATTTTGATTTTGGAGTGAATAACCAGCGCTCTCTTTTACCTTCAATACCACGACTGAGGTGAGACCCTTGAGCAAGACACCGAACCCCCAACTGCTCCCCGGGCGCCGCAGCAATATGGCTGCCCACTGCTTCAGGTGTGTGTGTTCACGGTGTGTGTGTGTTCATTACTGTGTGTGTGTTTAGTTGGATGGGTTGAATGCAGAGCACAAATTCTGAGTATGGGTCACCATACTTGGCCACACATCACTTCACTTTCACTAAATTAATTTATGCCTGGCTGCGCAAATCATTTTACTCCAGACTGTTTTCTGAATGAGGGACAATTCAAGGCAGGGTTTGTTAAAAAGTTAAAACTCAAGAATGTTCACTTCCACAGAAGAGAAAGGCGAGGTGAGCAGTGATCATTAGCATGTAAAGAGATATGCACTGAAACGAGTCACTGTGAACAGAGATGTTTTTGACAAGGTAAAAAGGGTGTTTTACACGACCTCTGAGACCATTTCAAGAAGACCCTAAAGAATCCTACCACCTTGTGTTTGAAGCACAGCCACCATACAATCAGACTTACTTTAAAATCATGCTGAGGATAAATACATATTTAAAATCATACAAGAAATAATTTAATAGCTATGATACTATTTTTTAAATCAAATCTTTGCATAGCTATGACACGAAACATCGAATCTAACAATGCCTTACAAAAAGAGTTAATAAAAAAAAAACAAAAAAAAAAACAGTTAATCTTTTAAAAAAAAAAGCATATACATAAACCCTAAATAGTAAATATAAGAGTTATCGGATAAGCATGTTATAAACTTATGGAACATTTTTGTTTCATATTTTAGAGCAGTCACTAGCTGCGTTTCAATCCACCGATTTTTATGTGCATTTTGAAATATCGCATAAAAAAATCCTGGATGGAAATGCAAAGATGCGCATAAATTCAAATAATGTGCATAAAAAAAATATTGTATTAAAAACAAACAAATCAAGCCCTGCTCATATTTAAAAAATTAAGCAAAAGCAACGTAACGTATTACTTTACATAAGTAACTAAGTAACGTAATTAGTTACTTTTTTAAGGAGTAACGCAATATTTTTATGCATTACTTTTAAAAGTAACTTTCCCCAACACTGATTACCAAACAGCAGACATCCTCCTCTGAAAGTAATGACTGCATTTATTGGGTCTCGTTTGCTCGCTCTGAGGTGTGTCATTTGAAAAATATGAGGTGTGTCATATTTATGTCATATGAAAATTATTAGGCCTATATTTAGTGGCTTCTCCTATATTCTTAGTGATATTTAGTGCTACAGTTTACCAGTGATGATCTTGTTCTCTTTGACTTGTTGGATGGAAACTGTGCTTTATTCACAAATGTTTTATGCAATAGTTCAGTTTTGCGCATAGGTTTAATTTGAATCTTTGGATGGAAACATAGCTACTGCAATTTATGAAATAAATCAATTAAATCTGTATGTGGGAGTGTGTGAGAAAAAACAGATGTCACCCCCTTTGTAATCCTTAACATTTTCATAAGTAACTGTAATTTACTTACACACTTTTTCTCAGTAACTGTATCTGAGATTACAATTACTTTTATTTTGTAAATAAATTACGTAATTTAGTTATATGTAACTAGTTACTCCCCAACACTGTGTGTAGTCAAAGCTGTATATAATATAATGGATACTCCTTCCCATTACCCATTTAATTCCTGTAACTAAATCGTTTTTCCTTTAAAAATAAAGTTAAACCACTATTTTTTTTAAGTTTACTCCATAATTTAGCCCATTGTTTAATAAATTACATCATAGAAAATTGATAAGCTTGAGGTTTGAGTCGCCTTTAAATGAAAACATTGGTTTGTGTACTTTAGAAAAATACACCTTGTTTAGATAATTAATATCAATATTTTTTTTTTACCATGAAACCAACAATTTCTTTAAAATAAACATCTGCCTGAAGGGGAAATTAAGTAATTTGTTGACATTTTGAAACATGCTTTTTAAAAGACATTAGAGTTTATAACAAAGACTGAGACAAATGCATCCATATTGTCAGGATATATACTCGATCACAAGATTAGAAGTATTCAGAACAACTTTTATTGAGGCTTTCGTTGGACTGCAGGTAAGTTCAGATGCACAAACAGGTATTGTGAGAATAATACTGAAGAATGACCAACTTCTCTCTTCCAGAGAACGGTAGACTGGAATGTGGTATGAGTGCACAATTTAAGGAATGCAGGACATGGACACCAAGGAGGGTGTGGAGTCTCAGGACGAGGGAAACAGGTGAGTAACACAAGGTGGTACTGCAGGAACAAACTGGAAGTATTTCTGGAACAATAGTTCTGAAATGCACAGAGAGCAGGTTAGTGGGTCTTTCC
The DNA here is from genome assembly GCA_027564155.1 of Gymnocypris eckloni scoliostomus. Classification (NCBI taxonomy): domain Eukaryota; kingdom Metazoa; phylum Chordata; class Actinopteri; order Cypriniformes; family Cyprinidae; genus Gymnocypris; species Gymnocypris eckloni. Next base: position 21,547,722 of record CM050427.1, on the reverse strand, counting down.
TAGTTCAAGGTTCGACAGGGAATGGAGGTGAAGTGTGTTCCTTTGTAGTGCTCAGTGATTGTTGGATTGCTGATTGATGGCAGGTGCAGGTGCTTAGTATTCAGGTGAGTGTGATCTTTGTGTTGTGGATGTAAATGAGCCTGATTGATTCCTGACATTCACCCCCCCCCTCCAGGGTCTGCGCCAGTGGACCGAGGACCCCAACATCGTGGTGGTCTGCCTCGAGGTCGGGGGGCTGGTCAATGTGGATGCTGTTGGTGGAATTCAGTGAGCAGAGCCGGGTCTAGGATATCGTCTCGGAGAACCCAAGATCTTTCTTCTGGCCCATAACCTTCCCAATCGACAAGGTATTCCAATCGACCACCCCGACGTCGGGAGTCCAGAATTTCATGGACAGAATAGATGGGATCTTCTTCGATGGTGGGTATGGAAGGAGTGTGGTCAGGATCAGGTTCTGTGGTGGGAGGAAGAATAGAAGGATAGTGAGGTTTCAGGAGTGATACATGAAAAACTGGGTGAATCTTGAGTTGAGGAGGGAGGAGGAGCTTATATGTGACTGGATTGATTTGGTGGAGAATTTTGAAGGGTCCGATATATCGGGGACTTAGTTTACGGCTGGGCTGACGTAGACGAATGTCTCATGTCGAGAGCCAGACAAGTTGGCCAGGTTCAAACGTGGGCGTGTCATTTCGTCGTGTATCCGCAAATCTCTTATGTCTGCGTATGGCCTGCTGGAGATGACGGTGGGCATCATTCCACACTCTCTCACTCTCTCGAAACCAGTAATTAACCGAAGGGACCTCGGAAGGCTCACCGGACCAAGGAAACAGTGGTGGCTGGAAACCAAGGAAACATTGGAAGGGAGTTAGTCCGGTGGTGGTCTGATGCAATGAGTTTTGGGCATATTCTGCCCAGGCGAGGAATTGATTCCATGTGTCTTGATGGTTTTGACAGAACGTACGGAGGAAACGATTTATCTCTTGAACCTTTCTCTCAGTTTGTCCATTAGCCTGAGGATGGTACCCCGATGTTAAACTTATCGTAACTCCGAGAAGAGAAAAGAAAGCTTTCCAAACCCGTGAGATAAACTGGGGTCCTCGATCAGACACAATGTCCTCAGGGATGCCAAAATGACGAAAAACCTGGTTGAAGAGACTCTCAGCTGTCACAAGGGCTGTAGGGAGACCTGGTAAGGGAATCAGTTTACAGGCTTTGGAGAATCTGTCGACTATAATGAGAATGCAGGTGTTGCCTCCTGATGGAGGTAAGTCGGTAATGAAATCAATGCCAAGATGTGACCATGGCCGTTGAGGAATTGGTAGAGGTAAAAGTTTCCCAGAAGGTAAGTGACGTGGAATCTTCGATACAGCGCAAACTTGACATCCCTGGACGAAACGTTGTACTTGCTCTCTCATGCCTGGCCACCAATATCGTTGTTGTAGAAGGGTGTAAGTTTGTGTTGCTCGGGATGACCTGTACCAACTGACGAATGGCGGATTCGATGAGAGGTAGCGATGATCGTTGGGAGCGTACGTGAGGTTGTCAGGGCATCCCGGTGGGTAGGTTCTTGTCTTGTAGCTTCTTGGATCTGATCATCAATGTCCCATTGAATAGGGTTAACAAAACTTCAGTGGACAGGACTGTTTCGGGCTCGTCAACGGTACCTGGAACAGCATGGAGACGGACAAGGCATCTGCACGGATGTTCTTGGTTCCTGGACGATAGGTAATATGGAAGTGGAACCGGGTGAAGAATAAAGCCCAGCGGGCTTGACGTGGGTTTAGTCTTTTGGCTTCTTTGAGATACTGGAGATTCTTATGATCGGTCAGCACCATGAATGGATGTTGTGCCCCTTCGAGCCAATGTCTCCACTCCTCCAGAGCCAATTTAATGGCGAGGAGTTCTCGGTTACCCACGTCATAGTTCTGTTCAGCTGGTGACAATTTTTTTGAAAAGAATGCACAGGGAAGAGGTTTATGGGCATTCTCCTGATGTTGAGATAGTATGGCACCTACTCCAGTCGTGGAGGCATCGACTTCCACGATGAAGGCGAGATCTGGGTTTGGGTGACGTAGAAGAGGAGCAGTGATGAATTTGTTCTTCAATGTTTGAAAGGCATGGTCTGCGTCAGGGTCCCAGGACAGGGACTTCGGTTTCCCTTTCAGAAGAGAGGTAAGTGAAGAAGTTATGGTACTGTAATTGTTAATAAATCTGCGATAGAAATTGCCAAGCCAAGGAATCGTTGGAGTTCTTTTACTGTTTGCGGTGTGGGCCATGAAGTGATTGCTGTGACCTTTCCATCGTCCATCTGTACCCCCTGCTTACTCACGACATACCCAAGGAAGGCAACTGATTCTTGGTGGAAAAGACATTTCTCTGCTTTCAGGAAGAGGGAGTGATCTCGTAATCGTTGGAGAACTTTGGAGACATGTCGATGTGCAGATTCGTCTTGGGAGAAGATCAGAATATCATCGATATAAACAATTACAAATTTGTTGAGGAAATCACGGAGTACCTCGTTCATGAAATCTTGAAACACCGAAGGGGCGTTGACCAGTCCATACGGCATAACGAGGTACTCGTAGTGACCTGACGGGGTAATGAATGCAGTCTTCCACTCATCCCCATCTCGGATCCGAATGAGATTATATGCACTCCTGAGGTCTAATTTGGTGAAGATACTAGCACCTCGTAGTTGTTCGAGTGATGTGGGTACGAGAGGAAGTGGGTACCGGAATTTTATGGTGATCTTGTTAAGGGCACGGTAATCAATGCAAGGTCTTAGGCCCCGTCCTTTCTTTGCCACGAAGAAGAAACTAGATGCTGCTGGGGAAACAGAAGGACGAATGTACCCCTGATTTAAGGCTTCTTGGATATATTCTTCCATGGCTCGTTGTTCTGGGATGGAGAGTGAATAAACGTGACTGCGAGGCACCGTTTTACCAGGTTCCAGGTCAATCGCGCAATCCCAAGGTCGGTGTGGGGGAAGATGAGATGCTTTTTCAGGACTGAACACGTCTGCGAAGGAAGCATAACAGGAGGGAATGGCTGTGGACTGTTTTTCTTTAGGACTCTCAATAGATGTCATGGCGATGGGAATAACCTTGGGCGAAGGAGGGACAGGTCTTGGAAGTTTTGGTTAGCAAGTAGGGAAACATGTAGACACCCAGCGCAGAATATCTCCGTTGTACCATGAAACCTCGGGATTGTGCTGGATGAGCCAGGGTCTACCAAGAATGATCGCCGAAGTAGAATTTTCTAAGACCAGAGGAGTGAATGGTTCTTCGTGTAAACAGCCTACTCTTAACGTGATTGGTTTTATTCTGTGTTTCACATACCCAGGATTCAAGGCTTTTCCGGTCACTGATTTGGCGGTGTACGGGGTTGGAGAGAGAGTCTTTGGGAGTTGAAGTTGCCGGCAGAGGTCGCCCGAGATGAAGTTACCTGCTGACCCTGAATCGATGAGGGCTGTAACCAAAATGATAACATCCGCAGAAATCAATGATACGATGGTGGATAGTGGCGCAACATGGAGGGGACTGATTGTCATCGAACTCACCAAGAGACGAGGTGGACAAACAGGGCAGACACCGATGTAATGGGTGTGGTCTCCACAATACAGACAGAGATTATTGGTCATGCGTGTAGTTCTTTCAGATGGAGAAAGACGGGTCTGGTCAACTTGCATAGGCTCAACCCCACGGATATCTGGATTCTCAGCAGGTCTGGATAAGAATGCATATGATGATTGGTGGCGATCAGGATAACAATTTTGAACTCGACGGGAGACTCGGATAGATTGTTGAATAAACTTCTCAACGCCCATGACGTCATCATAAATTGCGAGGTGTAACCTGAGGGCTGGATTCAATCCTTGACGGTAAGTAGTGATGAGTGCTCTCTCGTCCCATCCACTCACAACGGCAAGAGTTCTAAACTTCAAAGCATAATCTGTGATAGACATTTGGCCTTGTTGGAGATGATATAATTGTTCACCAACTGATGAGTCACCTATGGGACAACCAGTGACTTCTTTGAAGTGTGTTATGAAATTTTGAAGAGAATCCGTAACCGGTCCTGTTCGATTCCACAAGGTTTCTGCCCATTGAAGTGCTCGGCCAGATAGGAGTGAAATGATGAAAGAGATTTTTGAACGTTCAGTGGGGAACTGGTAAGGTTGTACCTCTAGAGCGAGAGAGCATTGAAGGAGAAATCCACTGCAATCTTCTTCCCGGCCAGAGAAGGCGCTGGTTTCACCATCGGACTGGAAATATACACCGGGAAGAAGCGATAGGTGCGGAAGTGGGGATCGCTGCAGCTCGTGCCCAGCCATCTCGAGCAGAGGATTTCCAGCTGGATTGGTCCCTGGATCGGGTTGTCCTGAATCCATATCGGTTTTATGGTCGAACCTTCTGTCAGGATATATACTCGATCACAAGATTAGAAGTATTCAGAACAACTTTTATTGAGGCTTTCGTTGGACTGCAGGTAAGTTCAGATGCACAAACAGGTACTGTGAGAATAATACTGAAGAATGACCAACTTCTCTCTTCCAGAGAACGGTAGACTGGAATGTGGTATGAGTGCACAATTTAAGGAATGCAGGACATGGACACCAAGGAGGGTGTGGAGTCTCAGGACGAGGGAAACAGGTGAGTAACACAAGGTGGTACTGCAGGAACAAACTGGAAGTATTTCTGGAACAATAGTTCTGAAATGCACAGAGAGCAGGTTAGTGGGTCTTTCTTAGTTCAAGGTTCGACAGGGAATGGAGGTGAAGTGTGTTCCTTTGTAGTGCTCAGTGATTGTTGGATTGCTGATTGATGGCAGGTGCAGGTGCTTAGTATTCAGGTGAGTGTGATCTTTGTGTTGTGGATGTAAATGAGCCTGATTGATTCCTGACACATATTCCGCTTAATAATTGTGTAAAAAAAATTCAATAAAGTTACTTAAAATGGACCTGGGCAGATTTTGAATAGTTAAATATTATAACTATAAACTAAAAATGTGTATAAATACAATGACTGGAGATTTTCACTTAATAGATTACATTTTGGATTTGTTTCCCGGCAAACCTTATCGTATTATCACTTGGAATACGGAATGAGCTGCATTGGATCATTTTATGACATTTAACTTTTTTTTTAAAGATTGAAGTTTTATTCATTAAATTAATATATAATTATATATATATATATATATATATATATATATATATATATATATATATATATATATATATATATATATATATATAGCTCCTTTGTAATAGGAAAAAAAATTAAGTAGCTTAATATGGCTTTAGAATAGCATCAGGTTGACTAATTATTTAGGCTACTTAAATTGTGAAGGGGTAATAGTTATAATAAATGTTAGTTAAAGTATAATGAGCGAGAGCTAGCGAGCAAAATAAGGGTTAGGTGTAAAAGAGCATATTTATTGTCTTAGGGCCCCATACCTAAAATCTGCTTAGGGCCCCCAAATCAGTAAGTCCACCCAGTTACTTAAATGTTGATGATTACAAAGGGGGTTACATCTGAATATTTTCACGCAGATAAAGATTTGATTGATTTCTTTCCCAAACTGCATTGACTGCTCTAAAATATGAGACACCAGTGTTCAGGAGTTTAGGACACAGAATAGGACTCATGCTTATTAGACAACTGTTTTATTTCTTATTTGGATTTATGTAGGCTATGTTTTATTTATTTTTTAATTAAATGTTTCCTGTCATAGCTATATGCAAAGATTTCAAGAACAGTAGGCCTTTAACTATTAAACAACCATAAGCTATATCTTATTATTTTGGTGTAGGCTCATTTACAATGTGGTTATGTTTTCTTATTTTTCATATTAATTCATACAGTATATTCATTATGACATTCTTTTATGGTTTTATTACATTACATTCATATTATGGTTTTATCACATTACATTCATATTAATGTATTACTCATATACTCAGTTACTCCATTATTATGCATTTATATTCATAATTCCAGTTGTACTCTTATTCCATTAACATAGCATATTTACTTAATTTGACAAAGGTACATCCTGTTATGTTCCATTTATGTTGGACAGGATGTAGGAAACTCATTCTTTATACATAATGTTTTTTCATGTGCACATATGTTGCTCGGTTTGTCTTTAATTTTCTTGGTATTAAGCACTCCCTTCTAAGTTGATATTATATTTATCCTAGTGATGTTTGAAGATGTGCAGAGCTTGCTGTTTCTGTTCAAAGGGTGTGAAAACCACAACAACATCCTCCGACATGTCAAGTTGACATTGCTTTGACATTATCTGGGGAAGGGAAAGGAACATAGTAGGTAAATATTTTTTACGTTTTGCTGATCAAACAAGAACATTCTTGATTAGATGAGAATATACTATGACCTATGAAGGCATAGGTCTCTAGCCTATAGTGCCTCTTCAATGGGCATCTTTAATTTTTCCTTCTCTTTGCATGCTCTGAATATTACTACACTCCGATCAGATTACTCTGTGTCACAGTATGTAGGCGCCAGGAAAACAAGGAGGGGAGGAACTTCTTCAAACACCGATATATTAGACAAACTCAGACACGGAAGGACAAACACCAAATGACGATGGAGACCGGACACAGAGGCAGGGAAGCAGGGAACCAATAAACACTGGAAAACTAGATAATTAATAACACAAGGATGGGAACTAATAAACTAATTAGGAGAACTAAACAAGAACAGGAAACAGACCAAAAATTGGCATGAGGAAACACTTAGCCATTAGGCAAAGGTAGGCGACTGCCTTGGGCCCCCAAAAGCCAAGGGCCCCCTAAAATTCTTTTCATATACAAGATGCGCATTGAGCGCAGATGCGCGAACGGTTGCTGTTTATGTGTTTATTACCACAACAACCGTCTGCATGTCCGAGTTGAACGTGCTTCTTGTGTATCCTGCTTGTAGCAAATGAAAATATTATGCATCTGAAGATGCTGACTGCCGCGATAGCGTGAGGTCTCTTTCCCAGCGCGCGCACAGCTCTCTCTCGCTCTCTCTCTGCGTCTGTTCTGTTCCGCGAGCGGCTGAAAGGAGCTGCGCTTTCCGCTTTCAGTTAAAAGCTGTCGCTTCTCTAATTTTACATGCAAGTATAGCCGAAATCACAGCACAGCTATTGTCTTTATCATATGTGTAGCCTATTTTATTTTATCAGAAGACGGCTCGATTATAAATCAGGATTTTTGTGCAGATTAACGTCTTGGAAGTGAGAGCTGCATGTAGTCTTAATGGGTTGCGTTTCAGTCACTATTTTATATTCATTCCATTTGTCTGACAATAGAAACCGAGAAATATACAAATGTAAAAATTGCCACAGGGGCTACTCGTGATCTGGCAGTCATGAATGCCACCTCAACTCTGGATCCTCAGTACGCAGATATCCAACACACCCGTAGGCCCTCTCTGATGCAGCGCAGAATATGTGGACTTCTTTGATGCAGGCAGGATGATCTAGTTCAAAGCTTACATAGCATCGCGGTAGACAGAGTTTCTCCAAGTATTGTAGTTCACTCTCCCAAGCATTCCAAGCTTCAAGAATACCACTAGGGAGCAGTGGGTCATTCCATCCTCTCTTATTGCTCCACAACAACTGAACAAGAAGCTTGGCTCTGGTCGTGAAAGGAGTGATGAACCCAAGTGGGTCATATTGGCTGGCCAACACCATGTAGATATTTCTCATGGTAGGAGGGCTTGCTTCCTGTAGATGGGACTTGTATGTCAATGTGTCTGTGCGACATCTCCAGCGCAGTCCCAGAGCGGGCTCCTGTGGATCCATTTGACTTTGGTTAAGCCACTGATCACTATCTTGCGACAGCATTTCTGCGGGAAGGTATCTTATTACCTCTGGGGTGTTACTTGCCCATTGTCTTAGTTCAAATCCTCCACTAGCCAGCAGTTCTCTCAACTTGTCGACCAATACTTTGGCTGCTTCAGGGGAAGAGAAGCTCTGGAGCCAGTTATCCACGTAAAAGTGTCTATCAACAGTGTCACGCACATCCTCTTCCTCTTGACTGTGGTCAGTGACGTGCTTTTGAAGAGCGTATGTTGCACAGCATGGGGAGCAGGTGGTCCCAAATGGCAGGACTTGCCATTCATACACGCTAGACGGACTGTCTCTCTGCATATTGCGCCACAAGAACCGTAAGAGTGGTCTGTCTTCAGGGAGTAACCTCACCTGATGAAACATACCTTTAATGTCACTGCTGATCGCTGTTGAATGTTCTCTGAATCGCAGCAGGACACCGAGCAGGGAGGAACTTAAATTGGGGCCAGGCAGGAGCAGTTCATTCAAATTATTTCCTTGATAGGTGAAGGAACAATTGAACACGATTCTGTTCTTCTGGTTGTGAGTCACCATGTGATGTGGGATGAACCAGGACTCGTTGGATGACTCACACTCTTCTTGGCTTAATTTTGTGGCGTACCCTGCCTGCTCGAGTTTCTGGATCTCTGAGTTGTATGCTGTGGCATGAGCTGGATTGCGGAGGAGGCGTTTCTCTGTGCTTCTTAGGTTAGCAAGCACTGCCGTTGATGAGACGGACAAAGTGGGCATGGACTGTACTCTTAGTAATGGTGTGGCATACCTGTGGACTCCATTTATGTTCACTCGAACGGTCTTCGTTTGCAAGAGTTCCACTGCACTGTGATCCTGTCGCGACCTGGTCACCAGCTTCTCGTTCTTATATGGCAGGATGTCGAGCTGCCAAAGCCTTTCCATATGGTGATGCAACTCGGCTGATGGGGAGAGTGCTGCAATAAACAGGCATGATTGGGTTCCAGCTTGCAGTGGTAAGCACTTAGTAGGGCCTTGAAGTGTCCAGCCAAGTCTTGTCTTAACTGCCGCGGGACCTCCTGGTGGTCCTAATCTCACTGGCTGGATTGGGGTTATCAAGTGTGGGAAGTCTGATCCAATGAGAAGAAGGGGTCGAGCACATTTGATGACTGGCAAAGGCAGTTTTCTCAGGTGTCTGTATTTACGCTGCAGGCGTTCCACTGGATATGTGTGCTCCGCTTGACCCAACTGAGCTGCAGTGAAAGCTCCTTCAATTTCGTGAACTCTCTTTGGTTGACTAGCTGGTGAGACCGTGAAGGATACAGAGGAACCTTGTATCACTCGTAAGTCCTGTCGCACTGTTCTCAGCGTGAGGTTCTCTGATGGACCGTGGAGTTTCAACTTCAGTGCTGCCTCCTGGAGGAGAATTGTGCGCTCTGATCCATCATCCAGGATAACGTAGGTTTCCAGGGTATGATTACCATTTCGCAGGAGAACTTTACTGACCTTGAGGAGGACTTGGTTGCATCCAGCCTTTCTGTCCAGATAAAGGATGTCGGTAGAGGAGTTCACAAGTCCACAGAGTGTTTCAGCACCGGCTTTCTCTCCCGGGTACGGGTCTTCCTTGGTGTTAACATCATGAAGAGCATTCAGGTGCTTGCCTCTACAGGTGCTACAACTGATTCTCAGACGACACTGCGCTCCTTGATGACTGCGGCCACATCTCCAACAGCGACTGTTGTTTATCACCCACTGTTTCTGCTGCAGTTTAGTGAGATAGGAGAAGTTAGAACAGTCATCAAGTTTGTGCAGGTTATTACAGCAGTAAGGGCAGTACAGTTTGGGTTTCTCAGGTGATTGTGAATGGCTCTTCACTGTAGAAGGTGTTCCAGAAGTAGATTGCATAGAGCTCAAGAGCACAGTCATCGGCTTGTTTCTGCCTTTAACATCTTTCCTGTTGTCTCTTTGCCTTTTACCTGCATCTTTGTGAGTCTCTATCCGATCAAACACATCACTGCCTTCCTGGATCTGTAGCTCATACTCCAACCACTCTGCAAAGTCCAAAAGGGACGGCACTCCCCTCTTTAATGGGTGAAGATATCGTCTGAAATTAGCTCTGAGATCCTGGGGTAACTTACTGCTTAGTCTGGCCACATGTAACCCACACTGAAGTTCGACGAGTCCTTCCTGCTTCAATTGTTCTAGCATTCCGACTAGCACTCTGACTCTAAGTGCAAATTTACGGAATCCTATAGAATCTCCTGAATGGATAGGGGGTCTATCCATCAACTCTGCAATTCTTTTCAAAGCTAGTTGATGAGGCTGGCCATATTGCTGAATGAGAGAGGCTATTGTGTCTGAGTAAGGGTACATAGAGTTACTATAAGAGTCGGCGATCAAGAGAGCTTCTTCAAATTTGAGATGGTCCAGCAAGATTTGGTATTTGAACCTCTCCGTTGCATCAGGGGGGAGAATATTCTCCAAGGATATTCGCAGTCTTGCAAACTCTCTGGGGTCATCACGTGTGAAGTCTGGGATTGTAGGCTTGGGACCCCTATATGATCTCTCTTGACTACGTGGTTGTGCATCGGTGAAGCTGTAGTCCCTCGGCAGTGGCAGTGGGGGAGCAGCAATATTAATTAAGCTCGACCATGATTCTGAGGGCGCTGTGTCATCATCTGGCCGTTGGTAGTCCGGCGTGGATGGGGAAGATGACGGCTTCAATTCTAGTTTAAGAATACGTTCCTTTAGCTCCTCCAGGACATCTATAATCCTGTGATCTGGATTGGTCTTGGGGGGGGGGGGGAGCTTCATCCTCTTCTGTGATAGCTGATTGATGAATGGGCTGATGTGGCATGTCAGCTGCGGTCCGCTTCATTCTGATGCTAGGAGGATGTTGGAGTGATGAGAGCAGAGGGTGAGGAGGTGACAGAGCATAACTCTTCTCCATTTGACGTTGCATATCCAAGACGGCCTGATGTAACTTCCTATTATCCTCCCGCAGCTGCTGAAGAACTTCTAATGTAGGCAGGGTGTGCTGGGATGGTATTGGTGTGCTCTCGTAAAGGGGAACATATGGTGATGCTAAGGGCTTTCCTTCCGTGCCTTCTATGCTCCAGTGGTGTAGAACGGAGTACTGGGGGAGAGGTGTCATCTCGGCACATGAGGGTACTCTTCTGCAAGAGTCTCAACCCCGAACTGCAATCTGAACAAGCCTGCTGTGATGAGGACAAAACCTTGGAACAATTCATTTACCTGGCAATCCGCCTCGATTTTTTTTATCAATTTAATTTATACTTTTATGTACACTTAAGTCCGTTCTGAGTCTTCCACGGTGGGTATTACTGCTCTACAGGATGTGCAACCGAACAAGGCATGCTGGAAACAGTCACCCAGTACAGTCCAGCTGAATCAGGTAAGGTTTTTTGTTTAATTACTGTTAGGTTGCTTATTGTTTTAAGACTAACAAAAAAAGACATTGTAGTACTTTTCTGTTATTTTCATGGCTTAACCATGCCTTAATGGAGATGGGACCAGCCAATACATTTGTGGCATCTGTTGGAACTACAGTCCTCACCAGGATGGATTTCCTTACTTTAGGACACCAACAAGTAGAAGCAAAAGTGAGAGTCAGCAAAAATATATATTTTTACCTTTAAACCCATGCAGTACAGTACAGTAGTATGTGCCCTTTTATGTCCTTAAATTTTCACAGATTGTAAATGCATTTGTTTGAATGTTAACAGATTTCGAATGCCTGTCTTTGTGTTGTGAAGGATATTGCTGACCTTCAGGTAATGCAAAGAATGCCCTTGATCAAATATTATGTATGCACGATGTGTGGAATGTGGTTCCTTATTTAATTGTTGTACTTTTACTTAACTGGGCATAAATGTCCATGTCTTTAATTCATATGTGACAGTGACTTTGTTGCCACCCTTGTGCGCAGACCCAATGTGCAATGTTCCTGTATCATTGTTTTGTAACTGAGGCGGTATGAAGCAATTTAAAAAATGTTTATATTCTAAATAACTTATCTATTTATAAATGTCTAAATGTCTTTTTTTTCTTAGGAAAATCTAGCAAGTCATGACATATTTCTACTGCCCTCTTGGTCAGAAAATCATTGGAAGATCTGTGTAGGTCGCAAAATAATGATCTTTTACTGATCAAATAATCAGAAAATGTTTAAATGTTCTGCTTGGTTATTTCATACCTTACAAATGTAAAGGAAAGTGCTAGCACTTGACAGTTGGTGTCAAAGTTACATTGTTTTAGATCATGAAGCCAAAAAATAGAGAGATCTATTGGCTTGGTTCCCTCTCCGGACGTGGCTTCAGTGATTGCCGTTTCGTGAACAGTTACAGGTCTAACGAGTGAAATGTTCAAAGTTCATGAGTTCGGGGTCATGGTAGTTCGGTTTTAAACCAGATATCCCCTTTTTTATTGTTAACTTAATGGATTAATTCAGATTTAGCGTTTTTTTGTGTGTTTTTAAAATGTATTGTATACTTCTCCTTACTTACACATTTAAATTACTTAGTCTTATTTGATATTACACTTAACAGGCAACTAGCAAAACGTGTCTTTCCTGGGCCATGGAGGGAGTACTGCTGTGATGACATTACAGTAAGCACCAACTATATTAAGGCCTACCAGCTTTTGATGTTTGAATTTATTTATATATATAAATTATGTATGTGGTTTTTTTTGTATCTTTCAGGGAATTCCCAGACAGCACAATTCAAATAACTGCAGAGTGTTTGTGTTGATAGTAAGACATGCAGTCTTGTAATTAAGTCACACCAGAAAGTATTATAAATGTCCTACATCTGAACGATTTTGCATTTGATGTTTTGTTTATTGGTATTTAAATTGAAAGCAAACATGATGGTATATGATTGTACATTGTCTGCTAAAATGTGCTTTAATTCATATTGTAGTATGCACTCTACATTGTATTGGAGGGGCATTTTGATTTCAACGAAGTAAGTCTTCATTTCCAAAGTCTTTTATTTAGAAATCCTTAGTTACCATTAGCTCATCAGTGCTCTGTTTTACAGTATGACATGCCAACAATTAGAAGATGGTGGTGTATGCTTTTGCTGAGTAATTATCCATTGAAGTAAGAAAGATCAAGTTTATTCTGTATGTGAAATGCTGCCAACTTATCTGTAAACAAATTTAACAATTTAAATTAAACAGTACAAAGTGTTTTTATGATGGCGCATATTGCTTCCACGTTATGTTGTTTTATGATAAAATATGATGTTTTTGTGATGTCGTTTTAAGAGATAATTGTTCTTTTAACGACAACATTTTAAAGAAAATGTTGTTTATACAACAAAGTTTTAACTATAAAGTGCAAATAATTATTACATTTATCTGTCTAAACCTGTGAATTTCAGTCCTTCTCCTGGGGATGTCATTAAGTTCAAACTGTCTTCATATCTCTTTATATTTTAAACATTTGAAGGTCAGATGTGGAACAAAAACAACTCAGGAAAAAGAGGAGACTAGAAAGAGCAGGTATGGCTTCTGAATTAATTATTGTACTGCACAATTAACAGGGTTTTGACATTAATGTTACTCTTATTACTCTCCAATTTAGAGGCAATGGAAGCCGCCCCACCTGCTGATTACTTGACCAAGGTAAGCACAGTATTAAAATCAATCTATCAGTTTCCCTTTTTTAATGTCTTCTCTACAGTTACATTTTAGACTGACTGTTGGTTATTTTGGACAGATGCCTCTGTACATCCTCTGGCAGATCCTGTTAAGAGTAGTCTCAGACGATGGAGACATGGCCTTTATTAGACTTTCTCTCACATGCAAGCTGTTTAGGGACATTGCCAATGAGACGAAATTCCGAGAAGAGGCCCACTTCATGTGGCTAGATAGGAAGTTATTTAACGCTAACATGTAGTGAGTACTGTAAAAAGTATGAGTGTCTGACTTTTCTCGTCTGTTTTTTTTTTTTTTGAGATTGTGTTGCCCTTAACTGTAAACTTTCGAATTGAAAGACATCTTCAAACTTTCAGGCTATGCTTTCTCAAGCCAGGCTTACATAAAATTTGACTTGACAAACTTTTTTAATGTAGTTGATTTTTAATGTTGTTGATTATGAATTCAATCTCTTAGGTAGTTTACAGACAAAGCACATAACACTATTTTCCTGACACAATCCTATAATATTTTAAAATACATTTTAAAATATTTTCCTTGTATGGCTCTTTTGACTTTATTTAAAATGATTTAATATTGTTTAAATATTGTTATTTTAGGTCAAATATTTTATTTTAGGTGTCGTGAACTGAAGTGCATTTTCTGAACAATACAGAGATAAGTTCCGAGAAGTTCCAGGAAATATTTAAAGACTACCCACCTGGGTATGTCGGCAACGGCAGGAGGGGAGTCCTGCGTGGGTTTTATTCCTTCAAAGATTGAGGGCTACTGCTCGGTTGATTGTTTTGTTTTATCAATGATGGAGGTGAATTTCAGAACGAGTAGATGTAATTTTTTGGGTTTTTTTTCTTTTTCTCTCTCTCATGTGTCATGTTTAGTTTTATATACACACACAATTATATATTTGGTTTTGTTCTTTGCAATAAAAAATATCACTTATCAGTTTGTTTTTTAGAGGCACCATGCATAAAATGGGATGCAGACACTGAAAATATACTGTATGTAGTCAATTTAACATACTACTTTATTGGCTTAAATATTTCACAGGCAGAATTGCCAAAGCAAAAGAAAAATGCTTAAAATTATACTAAATAAACAAACAAGGACCATGACAGAGGAAAGATTCAAATAATATATATATATTTATATAGAAGGCTTTTCTTCTATTTATACTACTTATTGCAAATAGTGGCAATTATCTGCACCTCAGTATTGTAGTACATCATAAAACGGTACTCAATATTAACTTGTTGAATGTAAATTATAAAGTTAATTCAAATTATTAAATGGATGATAACATATTGTGACAAAGCCCTCCCTCACAACTTTTAGATTTTTCCTTAATTTTTATTGAAAATAAGTATATGTAATTCATGTTTTAGCATCTGCACCACTAGACCTAAGGAGCAGTATCTATCTTTTTTAATATTGAGTATCCAAATAAAAAATATATAAAGTGCCTTTAAAGTGTGATATTACAATATACACAGTGAAGTACAGTGCAAAAGAATGGTAATAAATTGTAAATAAATACTACACAGATATTATAGAATAAACTCAATTCCGTTTAATTTGACCTCAAATGAAACATGGTTAAAATCATGGATATGTGCTCTGTTACATTTCACTGATTTTTTTCGCCTTAACATTCATTACTCTTACATTTTATTTGAGTATTCTGCTAAGATGCGCATGCGTGTTATAGATATACCTTATGTCACTGAGCATGCGCAGTAAACATACGTGACGTCACCGCACTACAGTCTGCAGCGAGGGGTGTCTCCAATCATGGCCTGTTTGGGGCAGTCCTTAAATCTGGGTCAGGTGAGGAGGAGAACCAATCACAGCCTCCAACAAATTATCTCAGGGAACCAGCCATCTGAAACACAAACATGAATATACACAGAGAGAACACAAGAGGGCAGAATGGAAAGCATGAACAAATGACTTAGGGTCATAACACACCCACCCACAAAATACTCAGTTTTGCCGATTAACACGAGACAGTGAATCAGCAATTACATTGTCGATACCCTTTTTATGACAGATCAACAAGTTGTAACTTTGGCAGATTAGTGACCAGCGCATAAGACGATGATTAGCATTAGACATACGTTGAAGAAATACAAGAGGGTTATGGCCAGTATAAACTGTAACAGGTTGTGAACTGGAGCCAACATAGACCTCAAAGTGTTGAAGAGCGAGAATTAAGGCGAGAGCTCCTTTCTCTATGGTACTGTAGATAATTTGATGTTTGTGGAACTTTTTTGAAAGGAAACTTATTGGGTGATTCAAGCCAGCAGCATCTGTTTGAAGTAGGATGGCAACCGCACCGGTACCACTAGTGTCAACTTCCAACAAGAATGACTTTTCAAAACAGGGGGCAGTGAGCACAGGGGCACTACAAAGAAAAGTTTAAGGATTCAAAGGCGGACTGACATTCCAAAGACCACTTAAATGAGACTGCTTTATGTAATAGTCCAGTGAGAGGACTGGCAACATCTGAACAATTCTTACAACAACATCGGTAATAGCCAGTCATTCCAATAAATCGACGAAGCTCGGAATTAAGAGGATGAACTTGACCATTCCCAACCTCCTTTCCCAAGTATGTGACAGTGGCACAACCGAATTCACACTTTGATAAATTCAAGGTTAGGTTAGCATTTAAAGACATCATCCAATGTTTTGAGATGGTTTTCCCAAGTATCAGCATAGCACACAGCATCATCCAAATAAGCCTCAGAATTGGACACATCAGACAACACTATGGACATCAGTCGCTGAAAGGTAACTCCAGCATTTCAAAGGCCAAAACCCATCATGCGGTACTGCAGAAATACATCAGGGGTGGCATGCAGAAATCTCTGACACTCGTTCTGTGAGTGGCATCTGCCAATACCCTTTTAGCAGATCTAGTTTAGTCATAAATTTAGCGTTACCTACCCGATCAACACAATCTTCCATGCGAGGAAGAGGAAAAGAGTCCGCTTTAGTTAAAGCATTAACTTTACGGTAGTCAGTGAAAAACCTGGAGGTCCCATCTGGCTTAGGGACAAGTAGACAAGGCGAACACAAGGGACTTGGCACTAGGAACTGCTAAATTGTGCTCTAGCAAGTATTGGGTTTCTCGCTTCATTAGTGCTCTTTTAACTGGGTTAACACGATGGGCATTCTGTTTAACTGGGACATGTGAACCAACATCTATATCGTGTTTTATTACATGGGTAGTTGAAGGAAAGTCATTCAACTAAGTCAGGTACTTGCCAATAAGATTGGAAATATCCGCCTGAGCAGATACAGGTAAATGTCACAACTTTTCTGACAAATTCAACAAAGTCTCAGAATTTGGTAAACGAGTGGACAAGAATAATGTACTATTCATTTTCAAGCCATTACTTTCGGGTGAGTATTCTGACAATGACACAGTAACTGGTACAACAGTGGCAACAGGTATACTAACATCAGAATCAGAATGTGATATGTCTGCTTTAAGCATATTAATGTGACAGACACGTGACTTTCTTCTGCGGTCAGGGGTATTAAAGTCAGTGTCTCCTAGCTTCTCCTTGATCTCATAAGGACCCGAGAATTTAGCTCGGAGGGCTGGCCCTGGCACTGGAAGTAAGATGATAACTTTATCTCCTGCCTGAAATGATTGTGGTACAGCCTTCTGGTCATAGTGAGATTTCATTTGGCTTTGCACAGAACTGAGCAAATATTTTGCTAACTTCCACACTGTATACAAGCGTTCACGAAACGCGCTGACAGTCCAAGACATTAGTAGTTTTAGATGGACAACTAGATGAAAGAGTTTGCTCTTGTAAAATGTTCAATGGTCCAAAAACTAACTCAGAGGGACTAAATCCAAGGGATGCTTGAGTGGTATTACGTACTCCAAATAACAAGAGTGGGACGTGTTCATCCTATTCTTTCTCATGTTCAACGCAAAAGGTTCGGAGCATTGAATTTAGGGTTTGATGAAAACGTTCAATATCGCCTTGCGACTGAGGGTGGTATGCACTGGATACCTGATGTTTGACTATTTAATTATCTTCGCACACACTCTGGACATAAAATTGGTGCCTTGTTCAGACTGAATGCATTTTGGCATTCCAAAAGTAGTGCAGAATTTTACAATTGCATGAGCTTTGAGAGAACGTAACGGTATTGCCTCAGGAAATCTAGTTGACATTAACATTAATAGATAAGAATTTCCAGACTTAGTTTTGGGCAACAGCCCTATACAGTCAATCAGAATTCGTTCAAATGGTTAACCTAATACAGGTATGGGTTTCAATGGTGCTGAAGGAACCACCTGATTTGGTTTGCTCGCTATTTGGCAAGCATGGCAGGATTTACAAAATTTGGCTACATCTGATTTCATGGAAGGCCAAAAGAAATGCTTCATCAAGTGATCATAAGTTTGACAAATGCCAACATGGCCAGAAAGCTTATGATCATGCGTAACACTCAGCACCTGCTCTCTGTGATGTTTCGGGACAACAACTTGGAAAACAGTGCTCCAGTCATTATTGGCGTGACGTGTAGACCACTTACGCGTCAATACATCATCCTCAAAGTAGTAGGCCAATGGATGCGATGACAAATCATTCAGCTCAAAAGCGGCTTCAACACAGCGACTCAGAGTTTGATCAGCACGTTGTGCCTCAATTAACATGGGTTTACCAATTGGTAAATCAACACATGGAAGTGTACACACCTCTACCTCAACTGTACCAACATCTTTCTTTGCATTAACAGAATTGTCAGCAAACAAAAATGAATCATACTGGTCCATGGTATCCCTAAATTTATGAGCTTGAGCTCGGGTTACAATGCATGTGCCAAACACACCAGGAAACTCTTCCTGCAGCACAACACGCTTATCTATTACCTTAGGCAGACAAAAAAAACTATCACCGTCCAGATCATTCCCAAGAACAAGCGACACACCTTTAACAGGTAACTGAGCTCGGACTGCCAGTTTAACATTCCCTGAAATGAACCCTGAGCATAGAAACACTTGGTGTAAAGGAACTTTAACTACTGTGCAATCAATACCTTGCACCAGCACATTGGAACCTCAGCTTGACTGTTCAGAGAATGGCAACGCACTTTGCAGGATAAACGATTGGGCAGCTCCAGTATCACGTAGGATGCGAATATACTCAATCTCAGACTCAGCTTCACTCAGTGATACTACACAGTCGCAAATAAAGGGTTCAGAAGTGGACTCAACCACTGCATTCAGACTCACATTTTGCTGAGGTGACAAAACCTGACTTTCAATCAACACAACACTTTTCAAATGGTTTCCTTTTCTACCAACTTTGCGTTTCAAGATGGGACAATTTGCAATTTGCAAGCTCTCTGGTAAGACACTCAAAGACTTACACGAACGATGACGTCAAAAGCACCAAGGGAAAGTACAGAATCACCCACAATGACACAATCATGGCCTCATTGAGTGTTTGGGTTGTCCTTATATCTGGGTCAGTTGAGGAGGAGAACCAATGGCACCCTCCAACAAATTATCTCAAGGAACCGCCCATCTGAAACACAAACATGAACATACACAGAGAGAACACAAGAGGGCAGAATGGAAACAATGAACACATGACTTGGGGTCATAACAGACGACTACATGCACAAAATAGGTTAGGCTAAATGTTCTTTTTTTTTGACATTTTTGTTGTTAATTCGTTATAATTGCTTTTTACTTTAATGACACCAGCACTCAAACTGCCTGAACTAGGCTATACAATTTAGCGAATGTCAAGTCAAAATTGATTTCTATAGTACTTTAAAAGCAATAGAGTTGCATCAAAGTGCTGTACAACAAAACAGTATATGAAAAGCATTAAAGAAAACATGAAGCATATGAAAATTGAACACATAAAACAAGATCAGAGAAATTTGACATCAAAGATTTAACTTAAATTAATCAAAAGCCAGAGAAAACAAATAAGATTTGAAGACAGACTTAAAACTAGATAGTGAAGGAGCAAGTCTCACGTTTACAGACAAACTATTCCAAAGTTTAGGAGTTGCAGCTTAAAAAGCCCCGACCACCCTTGGTTTTACAGCGACAACATGGGACAGTTAAGATCAGCTGATTATCAGACCTCAGTGCTCTTTGAGGAGTGTAAGGAATCAGAAGGTCAATTACATATTTAGGTGCAAGGCCAAATAAAGCTTTGTACACAAAGACAGCTATTTTAAAATCAATTCTAAACTTTATCGGAAGTCAATATTAAGATGCTAAAATTTGAGAAATGTGATCCCTCTTTTTTGTTCCAGTAAGAAGCCTCGCTGCAGCATTTTGGACAACTTGCAGATGAGAAATTGCCATTTGAGGCCACAATAAAGGGAGTTACAGACATCCAGGTGTGATGTTATGAAAGCATGGATTACAGTTTTCAAATCTTTGTGGGGCAATGACTGTTTCAGTATAGAAATTGTTCTGATGGAAGAAGCTGCCCTTTACCACTGCTAATTTGTTTCTTAACGTTGAGTAACGAATCGAATGTAACCCCAAGATTTCTTGCATAGGGTTGAACACTGGCAGAGAGAGACCCGAAATTAAAAACAGATGAAGTCCTAGAGTGGCCTAAAATCTGAATTTCACTTTTGCTTTCGTTTAATTGTAGAAAATGATCAGCCATCCAATCTTTTATCACTTCAAAACAGTTGTAAAGCACATCCAATGAGTCACTACTGTCAGTTTTTGCTGGAAGATAGAACTGGGTATCGTCGGCATAGCAGTGGTAGATCATCTTATATTTCTTAAAAATGGCATCCAAGGGAAGTATGTAAAGTGAAAAGAGAAGTGGGTGCCTAAAATTTTATTTTAGATAAAGTATTTTTATTAGTTGGGGAAGTAAATTAATTAAAGTAGTAGTTTGGTTTGCAGAGATTAAAGCTTGATCTTGCTCAGGACTGTTTTGATTATCATAACCTTATGAGGTAACGTTATGTTAAGAGAGCTATATGTTGTGAATAAAACAGTGTATCAAAAAAATAAAGCATCTTATCACTTAACTTTATTTTGTTTCTTATTCATACGACTTACTAAATTAGATGTTAGGCAGAATGTGTCATTCAGTTATTTTTTTCATATAGCTAATTAAATTGTGATTAAGAAGTTTCTCTGTCTGTCATCTCATTTTGTGTGCCAACTATATCTATTATATATATATATATATATATATATATGTTAACTATATAATTACATATATGACCATGGACCACAAAATCAGTCAAGCAGCTCAGGTATATTTGTAGAAATAGCTAACAATACATTTCTGGTCAAAGTTATATTTTTCTTTTATGCCAAAAATCATTAGGATATTAAGATCATATTCCATTGAAGCTTAATTTTTATTAGTAATATGCATTGCTAAGAACTTAATTTGAACAACTTTCAAGGAGATTTTATCAATATTTAGATTTTTTTTGCACCCTCAGATTCCAGATTTTCAAATAGTTGTGTCTCGGCCAAATATTGTCCTATCATAACCATACATCAATGGAAATATTATTTATTCAGCTTTCAGAATTGACCCTTATAACTGATTTTGTGGTCCAGGGTCACATGATTTTTTAAAACTATTGTGATTACATTTATTTATTTGTTAGAATATGTATAACTCAATATTTTAACTAATGGCAAAAGCTGAATAATCAATCAAGTCTATTGATTAATCAGTGGAATAATCGATGACTAGTCGATTAATCATTCTAATAACCGTTAGATTAATCGATTATCAAAATAATCGTTTGTTGCAGCCCTAATGAACACTAATCTACTCTTCACTTCTGTACAATATGTAACATTTAAACGCTTCAAAATGCAACTCAAATGCATCAATTTGCCTTTTTGAGATGTTGTTGCAACACTGGTTTATGTCATTGCTTCATAATTTAGTTTGGTTATCACAGTCAAACATGAATTTCTGGTCAGGAAAACACCAGTTCCTATTAGTAAACCCTGCTAACAATACCTTCAAAGTTCACCATGATATCTAATTATAATATCTGTTCCTGCTTCAAGCTTGAAGAATAAATAAAGGAAAATAAAAATTGACCATCGTCATAAAAGTTAAGCAATAAGTTACTATCCAAAAGCGTCTGTATAATAAAACAGAGAAAGTTCCTTAGATTTGTGCTCACTACATTTATTGTGCAACAAAACATGTGGTCAGTCATACACTGATGCAATCCATTCACAGTCCTCTGAAAGCAACAGTTCTCAATTTATTTAAATTCTTGAAAGAAATGTTGTGTTTACCACATTTGAAACACCACACCCACAGTGAAACAGAACAGTTATCACGTGTAACAGGCACACCAAGAAGCACATGTAGACTATCACTAGCTCTCTTTAACAAACATACACAGAAATGGAGGACAAGCATGAACACAACTCAAAATGACCATGCATTACACAATCATTAATTGAGACCGTTTCTGTTATATTAGTTTTCCATTATTAACGAATTAAAGAAAACTATGTCCCTTTAAATATGCATAAATCATCATTGTAGTACGTGTACAAATATTTATAAATATATTTTTTAATTTCTATATTCCCTGATTATAAAGTGGAGTGAGTCAGCAATGGATGAATTGTGACAAACGCTTATGGTACAAACTCTCCTGGTGTAAATATCATTACAACATTCAGACCAGGTCACTCAAAATAACAAATAAGAAATTATATTTTGTATAAAAGAACATCAAGCCTATTTTTAGGACTAAGATTTGTTTTATTTGCCAGTCGACATTATTTTCATAACAAATAAGTACCTTAAATTCTCATTACTGTAATACTTTAGATGTTTTTAATATAATGTTTTGTGCTGATTTAAAAAGAAAAACAATGAAAAGTAGTAAAACAAATACTAGCATGTTGGATTAACACTTTACCAATTAAATACATAATTTGTTTCATGTTACAGTAATGAGAATGACAACAAAAAATAATTTCATAATGCACAAAACCTATAATGGTCCTATAAATATAGGCTGAATTTACAAAAATAATTTCTTTTTTTTCTTCTTTATTTTAGGGTGAACTTCCATGTTTGTTCTTTAAGATTCTTAATATTGTGTAATTTATTTTAATTGATTCGGTTTGAGGATTTTTTTATTGACTTGATTAATTAATTAATTAATTAATAATAGACTAATTATATCCAGACACCTACAAAAGTCATTGGTCGGTGCATTTGCATCTAAACATCACCTAGGCAGTTTGACGAGTAAGGCATCAATGTCTTTCCAGAGGTACTTTCTAAATGTGTCTGCTTAAAGATAAATACCAATACAAATACATCAACATAAGCATGGTACATTAAATCCCAGTGTTCAGCAGGATTGCATAAATTAACAAATAAACCGGGTTCTAGATACAGCCAGATCAGAAACAGAAGAGTCAATGACAAATCCAATGGTGGTCACCAGAGCACAGGGAATTCTAGTTTGCTGAATCCAGGGTCCTTCCTGAGGTCCCAGTAAGTGCCATTGCTCACCCAAGTGTCGTCTTCAGCATGTCTGATTGAATTATAGAAACAGAATTATGGACAGAAACTCGTGACGCATCCAACACAGCACCATCTTTGTGTTCATAAGGGTCACTTACTTGAAAAATCGGGCTGAGTGTGTAATGTTGTTTTCTTGCAAGACTCTCCTCCTCTCTCTTTGGAGGACTTCAATTGTTTCTTTCTGTTCTTCTGCTCCGGCAATATCACCTTCTTCAAGTAATCTAACAAAAAGAATTAGCCAACAGCATATACAACTGGTTTTAATAATGGGAGAATTTCACTTTGGGACAACATATATGGATAATTCATATGTCTATACCTTTGGTCTGGTCTAAAACGGGTGTCTGTCAGAGGCAAGAGTGGCTGTACAACCTCGTCCAATTCATTTAACTCAATTGCAAACTGGGTGAATCCATAGTACTGCTCATGGTCCTCAGGTATGGGATCTATGGGCGCACACAAGGAGACAAAACCAGTGCTGCGTTAGCGCCCTCTTAAGGTCATTATCCACAAATTCATCAGAGATAAAACAATGAATATAAGTTAGATGTTTGAACCATTTAAATAGAGCTAAACAGACTCTTCTGGACTGGTCTGAGACTCACTTGCTCTCCAGATGCAGGTTACCGAAGGTGGTTTGCCCAGATACAAGGCCTCGCTCCATTTTCCAAACAGAGAGTGAATGACACGCCCATCTGAATCAGTGACCACACCCTCTACCTCGTTAGCATTCAGACCTCCAGATCTAGACTGCATGTAAGACATGCATTAGACAAATCATAAATAATCATTCATAAAAGGAACATTTGGTTAAAGTTATTCCACAAGAGGAAGATGTGGGCAAGATAAACACATATATGGAATTAAAGCCTGTTTTGCGTGTCTTGATGGCCCCACCTTAAGGAAAGTGACTTTGCAATGACTGATGTCTCCCATGGTGGTAGAGTGTTTGATTGATATTTCCCCATAGTGTTCGATCCAGCGCTGACCGCTCAGAATGTTATGAATGCATGAGGTGACTTTACTCCATTCGTAACGATCCCCAAAACTAAGAATGAGCGAATGTGTAAAAGAAAGCGAGACAGAGAGATACTGAGACATGGTGGAGAATGCAGGATGGAATAATGAAAGCGAATAGGAATTAGAACAATTCAGGATAAAATGAAATCACCCTGGCAGCTCTAAGTGAGTGACTCCCATGGGAACGAGCTCCATGGATTTTCCCCAAAACTTATTTTTCCATCGGACATCTAATGGACATACAGAGAATAGATATTAAAATCATGCTAAATGCTAAAAAGCCTGACACTAGCCAGATGTGATTCACTTACCTTGCCAAAATGTGTAGTTTTTGGACTCGCAGTGACAAGCGGACACAGGTGGATGGTGACTGACCTGAGGTACACGATGTTCATGTGAGCATGTACACCTTTGTGTTCTGGAAGAAATAAAAGAAATGTGCATGCTTACCTGTTCAGCAATGAATCGGAAGCCCTTATCTGGCCGAAGACACTCATATGTCTCTCCCAGTATAGGATTAAATGGTTTTCCTCCTGCTCTAGTGAATGAACACGCATATGCAGATACAGCAAATGCTGCTATATACACCTGCAGAGAAGAATAGAATATATGGCTAAAGGAATAGTTCACCCAAAACAGGAATTTTTTTTTTTTACCCTCAGGCCATCCAAGAAATGCTAAATTTCTCCAAATCTGTTTGGATGAAGACACAAACTCATCTACATCTTGGATGACCTGAGAGGTCATTTTCATTAAATGTAAATTTGAGTCAACTTTTTTTTTTTAAACATAGTCATACAGAATGACATGAGAGTGGGTAAATAATGTCTCTTTGATTGCTCTCACCATGCGCATGTGTGTGTCGTGTGTGTTTGCAGCGGTGTCCAGTAGGTGGCAGTACTCCACTTCCTCACACAGTCTCTGCAGGGTGTTCAAGGGCTCATTGAGTTGAACAGGCATGGCAACTTTCGACAGGTCTCGTTCATGCGAGAATTCGGCAAGCGGTCTCGCCGTGTCACTGCGCAGTCATTGCCATTACCTGAAGATACAAAACACACACACACAAACAATTAACAATGGTTGTAAAGAAAGCTGAAGCTTCATAATGGTGAATTTAGACAGTGCCTCACTTAAAATATCCTTTGTGATGCCGTTCTCATTCCTGCAATACTCTACTGATGTGCTGTCACTCACATCACTGATGTATGAATCATCATCGGACACCTGGGCTCAAAAAATACAATTATTACCCTTTTAAATCACTGACACATGATTCATGCAAATCTGTGATTTGGCCACATGACCTCTCTGACCTCATTTTCAGATGAGCTGCCAGAAGGCAGATACTCTTTAGCATCATAGAACTCTGACAGGGATTCTGGGATTGACCCTCGACTTTCACTGGACACCTGCTGTAGGAGAGGGCGTGACCCATCGAAGACATCCTGATTGGTTGATAAAATTCAAAGAAGCCAGAATTGGCTTTCTTGATTTTGGTCAATAAAAACTAAGCATATAAACTAAAATGTGTTGCCTGTATACCTTTTCACTGATACAATCCATTGTGTTCCTGACTCGGTCTCGTTCTGTGCAAAGGGAAGTGTACGCTGACCGAAGAGTGGAATGAACTAGAGAATGAAAGGTAGAAAAGTGAGAAAGAAGAAAGAATGTGTAATTTCATCATGTTGTTCTCAATTTCAGTAGATGATAACAATACTTCATTGTTCTTTTATTTTAAAACATAGTTATTGATAGAAATATTCCTGAAGCAGTGAAGCATACATGTGAGCATTCATACTGACCAGTGCCAGCGAGCTGACAGAACTCCTCCTGCATTCGAGAGGCTTCTGTTGGTGAGTCTGGGCTATCCAGGCATGAGTCTGGTGAAACCGGCTCTGAATACATCAAGTTTGGGTGAGACGCGTGCAGACGGGAAGATGAAACATCAGGATTTTGCTGGAAAACAACAGATCAGTTAAAGTGAATAAGAGAGACTGTGTGATGCAGAGTCTCGGTGTGTAATGTGCAATTAGAAACAGAGCTATTTTACCTGTTGTGTGCTTTTATTTTCCTTGCTATAATTCTTTGATCTCCATTTTTTGTGTCCTCGTTTCTCCTTTTTAGAGCCTTCAGTCTGGGGTCACACACACACACATACATACATACATACATACACAATATATATATATATATAAACACACACATTACTTTTTTGTCTAAATAATGAGCGATACATTTCTTTCAAAAATATTTCAGAAATCTAACCAAACCCAAACAGTGTATATTTATGTATCTTATACAAAAAATGCTACTTATGATTCATCTGGATGTCCTGAAATTAATGTTTTATAAGATTGAATAAATACACACAGACCAAAACATAAATGCATATTTTATCCAAACAGCCCTACCTGCAGTAAGTTAATGGCAGGTGCAGAGAATGTTCTGTGAAGAACTTCCATATTTTTCAGCAAAAGATTTAATTCCAGCAGACCTGACTCACACTCTGACAGATCTAAAAAAAAGTTTTTTTTATTTTCTTAGTAAAGCTCAGGAAAACCACTTCTCTAAAATGTTCTGTATGTATTAGTTGTACAGTACTTTTGCCATGAATAATGTACCTTTGCAGCACTTCTCCATGTCTTGGGAGTTTTGGTGCCAGCTGTTCTTCAAAAGGGCTGAAGGCTGCTTGGTGAGAAATGAACGCTGGTAATAAAGAGAAAAAATACAAAATATGTAATCTGTGACTTTTCACCAGGAAAGAACGAGTTACACTATCGGGGTCATTAAGATATCTCAATGTTTTTGAAAGAACTCTCCTATGCTCACCAAGGCTGCATTTATTTGATCATAAATTCAGTAATATTGTTGCAATTTAAAGTAACCTTTTTTCTATTTTAATTAGTGCTGTCAAATGATTAATCGCGATTAATTGCATACAAAATAAAAGTTTTTGTTTACATAATATATGTATGTGTACTGGGAATATTTATTATGTATATATAAATACACACCCATGCATGAATATATCTCAGAAAATATGTTGTTAATATATTATTTATTTAGAATATATATTATATGAATATAAATATAGACAAGTAAATACATGTAAATATTTTCAAAATATATACTGTTTGTGTGTGTGTATTTATATATACACATAATAAATATACACAAAAGACAGACATATGTGAAATTCTTGCAATGATCTGCTGTCTTCCATCATGCAGCACTCGTTAGCATGACAAAAAAAGATTTCAAAGTAACATTTTCAGTCTGCTCTGCCTAATATATTCTTATATTTTAGACATCCATCTATTATTGATACAAAAACAACACGAGACCGTGCCATGACTGTGAAGACCGGCTCGACAGTGTTTAGTGTCCCGCAGCAGCAGAGAGCCGTCAGCACAGCGGAGTAGTTCTGCATTCAAATAACACGCAATAAAGCTTTGCCCCAGCAAAAGTAATTCCTATGAATGTGTCCAGGGGAAATAGTAAGGATTCGCCATCTCCTCATTAGAAGCGCCTTTAGAGAGAAGGGCATCTACACAGATAATGATTATATTATTTATTTCGTTAAGTAGTAATTTAAAGCTTTCTATAGATATATTTATCATGAATGTGAGGCATTTATTCGCTGTCTTTCGGTTTATTTTTGTGAAGCGCTCCTGTTCAAGATAAAAGCACAATGTTTCGTTGATATTGTGAGAGCACACAAATAAAAGTAGACCCTTTACAGTTCAGACTGATGCATTACTCTTACCTTTATGAGCAAAAATTACGTCGTAAGTTGTTTCCATTGGAAAAAATTGCAATTGATTGTCCTGGTACCTCCATGTCCTGCACTTTAGCTTCCACTCTCCGCACAAACTATTGGATGCAATGCACATGTATCTAGGTTTAACATTTAAACATTGTTATATGCTTCAACTGTTTTAGTATAGACCTATCTATAGATTTTATTTTAGGCAAGTCGTGATGATTTGAGAAGGCTAAATTGATCAAACGGCTATGATCAGCCTGCCGGTCTGCCGCTGGCCGCTTGGTCGTAACTTTTAGAAATAAAAAAGCTATTTAATGAACAAAAAATGCTCCAAATGTTTTTCTAAATTAACTTAATAATACAAAATTAAAATACGAAATATAAACACTTAGCCATTACATGCAAAACTGAACTATTGTTAATACGAAACATGAGTCGTTTTGGGAGAAGATGGGCTAGATCAGACACGGCCCGGGTGAGGGCCTGGGCCGGGCTAGGGCCTAAATTTGAGGCCCGTGCAGGGCTCTAGTACATTTTGTAATTTTAGAATGTTAAGATCTAATTCCATAGTTATTTTCATGAAAGTAACACAAAAGTAATACAGGAGTAATGTAATGCATTACAATTATGAGACAGTAATATTGTATGGTAACGAATTACTTTAAAATAACAGTAACAAGTAATCTATAATGTATTACAGTTGGGAAGTAACTTACACAACACTGCTGGTATGTTACTGTGCTGTTTTTGTCTGTCACATTAAATAAATACAACACAATCTACTTATTTCTTGCATTTTCATTATTTTTCTGTAATTCTGACTACGTGTGCTGAAAAAAAAATCGAGAAGTAATATTTCATAAAAAAAATTAAATTGCTAAAAAAGGTAACAAGAGTGACAACAAATAGTACATGTGGTCTTGAAATAATTGTATAAAAAAGCTAAAAAATATATATGTATATGTCATTTTAGTCATTTATATGTATTCATGGGTACGAGTCGGAAAGGCTGCGAGTTCGAGTCTCGGGCCGGCAGGGATTGTCGGTGGGGGCAGTGAATGTATAGCGCTCTCTCCACCCTCAATACCAGGACGAGGTGCCCTTGAGCAAGGCACCGAACCCCCAACTGCTTCCCGGGCGCCGCAGCATAAATGGCTGCCCACTGCTCCTGGTGTGTGTTCACAGTATGTGTGTGCACTTGGATGGGTAAATGTATAGCACGAATTCCGAGTATGGGTCACCATAATTGGCTGTATGTAACGTCACTTTCACTTTCTAATTACTAATAATGTGGTCAAAGTTTAAATGTTAAAAAAATAAATACATTTTAAGACATCTTGCCATACCAAAAGTGGACGTTTCTGTAGAATGACCCTGTTGACAAGTTTGTGTGTGCGAGTATTGCGTGTGTGTGTGAGTCTATTAAAGAAGTGCATATATATATATATATATAAGGGGTGTTAACATTAACGCGTTAATGCATGCGATTAATGTAAAAATAATAATGCATATTTTTTTTTACGCATTAATTGCATTAGAAGGTTTGACACCAATTTCTTGCCGTCATCGCAGCAAGGAAGGTTATGAGGATACAGTGGCTCTGCAGCGAACCATTGCCAGGGTAGCAGCACAACAATCGGGCTATTTTGAAAATACAATCACAGGAAAAACTACAAAACCGTGGGTTGCGGTTTTTTTGGGCTACTAATGTACCGCGGCCCCAAAATGTATATAGACAAATAAAACTGAAAATAGATCCTTTTACTAATGTGTATTATACTTGGAATATATACCTGGTAACTTAAGAACAGAAAGGCGGTTGTAACAAACAACATGAGTTTCAACCAGAGCATACATGTTAACGCTTTTACATTTACATTTATGCATTTAGCAGAAGCTTTTATCCAAAGCGACCACATTGCATTCCGGCTCTACATTTTTTGTCAGTATGTGTGTTCCCTGGGAATTGAACCCACAACCTTTTGCACTGCTAACTCTCACAGCAATACTCTACCACTGAGCCACAGGAACACAGCAGAAATAAACATGACTACAGCCACTATAGATTACATAAAATAATAAACACACGATTACAATAGAATATGGTTTGTATGTGATTTTCTTGAGATTAATGTGTACATCTGAAATGCGAATTTGTGCAGTGATATAAAAGGCTATAAATAGCATATTTTAACAACAGTAAACGACCAAATTCCACATGTGATCACAAAAGGAAATCATTACAAACACTTGATGGTTGTTTGAAGTGAGTTCTGAGTAAAAATGTACTATTAATCTCATAAATTGTCTTATGAAACACGATACTAATGTTAGCTATAATGCAGCTGCAGAACAGGTCCAATTCTTCTTCATAATGCTAATGTAAGGTTGCAAGAAAATGTTTTGTTGTATTTATTTAGAAATACTTCTGATAATAGTTGGGTAAATGTATACTGGGGTT
The DNA here is from genome assembly GCA_027564155.1 of Gymnocypris eckloni scoliostomus. Lineage (NCBI taxonomy): Eukaryota > Metazoa > Chordata > Actinopteri > Cypriniformes > Cyprinidae > Gymnocypris > Gymnocypris eckloni. Next base: position 21,517,430 of record CM050427.1, on the reverse strand, counting down.
GAAGTGATGTGGCTTGGTAAATGTTTTATTGCCAGTATAAAGGCTGATAATGGCTGAATAAAAACAAAATAATAATAAGGATTATGTCTCATATCTGGCGGAGGTGTGAAAGGTTCTGTTTCCTTAAACTAGTTTGTCATGCATTTCTTTATTTCAACACATTTATAAGTAAATCCTAGTATTTTAAATTTGTTATTAATCATGATTAATCACAGTCCATGACTGATTAATGTGTTTAAATTCTTTTATCGATTGACAGCAGTAATATAAATATATATATATATATATATATACACACACACACACACACACACACACACAGGTGCATCTCAATAAATTAGAATGTCGTGGAAAAGTATCATATGGGCCATGCCATCGGGGTGTGAATGCACCTTGCTTCACAAAAACGCGTACCATTACCATGTCTCCTTCTGTAAGCCCGGGCCCGGTGCCAAAATGTCTGGGCCCCCCTAGAGAGGAACTGTGGGCCTGGTGTCAGTAATCAACGGGAGCTATCTCTTGCATATAGCAGCAACATCCAGGACGCAGCACACTGGGGGGTTTCACACCCTGTGCTGACGGTCCGCACGATGGACCGGCTGCAGTCGCCATTCTCCCCCCTCCCCTCATCACCTAAAATCCATGCAATGTAATATGTACAAAAAGTAACCATAAATGTTTGATATCTTTTGAAATGTCTCAGTGCGTCTGGTAAAATGGTCTCATTCTCCCAATCATAATGAAAAGCTAAAGGAAGTTCTAAAATATGAGAAGTATAGTGCACAGCGTAAGGATGTGCCCTCCCCCTGATCTTCCATTCAAAACACCTCCTGTATGTAAATAAGCATTCCCTGCCACAGGATATCAGGAGCCATTTGGTTGCAAATTCTGAAGTCTAATTATAATAACAAGACCACCATTTGGTGAGTTTATTGAATTATCTGGGTATATAAGGAAAGGGGACACAAAGTTCTGGGCGTCAGTAAGTCGATTGCCCACACAGATCACTTGTGTGTAGTTTCAGTTCCAGGTATGGTCAGGCGTTAGTAAGCTGGTTGCCCACACAAGATCACTTGTGTGTAGTTTCATTTCCAGGAGTCTGTAGGCTGACTGCCCGCACAAATCGCTGTGTGTAGTTTTCATTGCCAGGTAGTATTGTTAACTGATGATTCTATTCTTGTAACATTGGAGATTTGAATTATTGCTTCGATTACCTGGTTAATAAATTGTAACGTTTGATTCTATTCTGACTGCCTCTAAAGATTGCTTTCTCCCTATTAGAGTAGCGGATTCGTATATTTCCGCAAGCCTGCGTCAGTTTAGCGACGGCTAATATCCGGCGTCTTTTCAAGTGTACTTCAGATGCAGGGGCGGGTTAATTCCATTTAGGACGGGCGAACGCCGCCTGGTCAAACTAAATTGGCACGCCCATACCTCTGACTTTTGATTTAATGTTACTTTAAACAAGGATTTGACCAATCCAAAGTTATTACGAGTGTTGTACATTGACCTACTAACATATCTGATAATGGCCAAAACCTTTACTGAAGTAAACAATTGAACTAAAGTTCTGAGGGGGCTCCAAGGGTTATCCATGTCTATGATTGTACGTGTGCATTGACGGCAAATCTTAGATACATAACCATAATTACCTCTGATTGACGACCGGCCTGACGAGATTGTGTCCGTGAGACCTGTGAAAAACAGGGCCTCTGAGCGATATAGTTTCCCTACATCTGAGCGGGTAAAGTATTAAACGGAGCTGAAAAGAATAATCAATCATTCGTTTTCATATTTTAATGATGCACAGATATCATTAAAACCTTTTCATTTATGGAGTCAGATGAAATAACGAGATAAAATATATAAGAAGAAGTGTTCCATTTTAATGTTCTTGTTGTGTCGTGAAAAGGAAAGACTGTAACACGCAAAGCCCTTCACCCGCGGAACGACTGCCGTCATTGGATCGTTCCAGCCGGGCCCTTTCTTACAGTACATTTATTTCAGTAATTCAACTCAAATTGTGAAACTCGTATATTAAATAAATTCAATGCACACAGACTGAAGTATTTTAAGTCTTTGGTTCTTTTAATTGTGATGATTTTGTCTCACATTTAACAAAAACCCACCAATTCACTCTCTCAACAAATTAGAATATGGTGACATGCCAATCAGCTATTCATGATATATACTCAAAACACCTGCAAAGGTTTCCTGAGCCTTCAAAATGGTCTCTCAGTTTGGTTCACTAGGCTACACAATCATGGGGAAGACTGCTGATCTGACAGTTGTCCAGAAGACAATCATTGACACCCTTCACAAGGAGGGTAAGCCACAAACGTTCATTGCCAAAGAAGCTGGCTGTTCACAGAGTGCTGTATCAAAGCATGTTAACAGAGAGTTGAGTGGAAGGAAAAAATGTGGAAGAAAAAGATGCACAACCAACCGAGAGAACCGCAGCCTTATGAGGATTGTCAAGCAAAATCGATTCAAGAATTTGGGTGAACTTCACAAGGAATGGACTGAGGCTGGGGTCAAGGCATCAAGAGCCACCACACACAGACGTGTCAAGGAATTTGGCTACAGTTGTCGTTAGAGGCGTCTTACCTGGGCTAAGGAGAAGAAGAACTGGACTGTTGCCCAGTGGTCCAAAATCCTCTTTTCAGATGAGAGCAAGTTTTGTATTTCATTTGGATACCAAGATCCTAGAGTCTGGAGGAAGGGTGGAGAAGCTCATAGCCCAAGTTGTTTGAAGTCCAGTGTTAAGTTTCCACAGTCTGTGATGATTTGGGGTGCAATGTCATCTGCTGGTGTTGGTCCATTGTGTTTTTTGAAAACCAATGTCATTGCACCCGTTTACCAAGACATTTTGGAGCACTTCATGCTTCCTTCTGCTGACCAGCTTTTTAAAGACGCTGATTTTATTTTCTAGCAGGATTTGGCACCTGACACACTGCCAAAAGCACCAAAAGTTGGTTAAATGACCATAGTGTTGGTGTGCTTGACTGCCCAGCAAACTCACCAGACCTGAACCCCATAGAATCTATGGGATATTGTCAAGAGGAAAATGAGAAACAAGAGACCAAAAAATGCAGATGAGCTGAAGGCCACTGTCAAAGAAACCTGGGCTTCTATACCACCTCAGCAGTGCCACAAACTGATCACCTTCATGTCACGCCAAATTGAGGGAGTAATTAAAGCAAAATGAGCCCCTACCAAGTATTGAGTACATATACAGTAAATTAACATACTTTCCAGAAGGCCAACAATTCACTAAAAATGTTTTTCTTTTATTGGTCTTATGAAGTATTCTAATTAGTTGAGAGAGTGAATTGGTGGGTTTTTGTTAAATGTGAGCCAAAATCATCACAATTAAAAGAAACAAAGACTTAAACTACTTCAGTCTGTGTGCATTTCATTTATTCCAATTTTCAAGACATGGTTACGGCCTTGGTTAATAATGTGCATTAATATGCACATTATTCTTTATTTAAGTCTTTAGCCTAGTGACATGATATTGTGAGCAAAAGGTTATTACTTTACTCAAACTCTTTTTATATGCCAAGTTCCATAAACAAGCTATTTTTCATACTATATATATCCAGATGTTTTGATTTAAGAAACCATGTAAAATTACATTTTTTAAACATTATTGATGTTTATAAAGGCAGAACAGTTTAAAATTCAATATCAGCCATGACATATTTTAATAACTAAAGTAATAAACTGTCTGTTTCAGGCAAAATTTCAGCATATCAGTGGATCTTGTTATTATTGTAACTTTTTTTATAGCTTTAGAGGTTCTTATCCTGTTAGAAAGGATGTTGGGTCTAAAGGCTGACTTTTTTACTACACTCGTGATTGATGACTGTATAAGGAGGGTAAATACTCGTCTGTTGGAGGTGGAGTCAGATTGCAGCTGTCGCTCGGGTGGCTCCATGGCGATCTCGTTCTGACGGAACATTCGGTGATGGAGTAGTTGCGTCACCCACTGTTCAAACAGATCCCGAGTCTTCGCCTGTGAATGTCACAGTAAAAACATTCATAAATGCATTCTTAAAATGAGAGTAACTAACTACAATTCTTAGCCCAGCATGTGTAGGTTAGCGTGTGCCAATACCTTGAGGTGATAGATACTGTCCTCTGTGTCCAGGTCGATATACATTGACTTCTTCTTCATGGCCATGACAGAAAGACCAACATCAATGCGACCTCGTAACCTCCCCTTCTTCAGCTGAGGAATTAATCACACGATAAGGGATGAGAGAGCACCTCTGACAGGATTTAAGCAAGTTTACTCCACATAATCCTTGAAGAAGTCAAGTCAAGTCACCTTTATTTATATAGCACTTTTAACAATACAAATTGTAACAAAGCACTGCACAGTATCAAAATAGGCAAATCGTGTCAATAATGTAAAATGACAGGATTTAACACTCAATTTTCAGCTGAATGCATTTCATTATTGAATTTAGTAATGGCATTGTCCAGCTCAGTTCAGTTTAAATAATATCTGTGCACTCAAGTCAATGAAGAAAGTGTGTGGATGAGACCATGCTTTCACACTCACATCAGTCCCTGTCTTGGCATATGTAAGGATACCCCTTTCAAGCAGGAAATATCTCTGTTAAACAGACAGACAACGAAAAAAACCTTTTTAGCACCCTTAGGTGAAAGATGCATGTATTCAAAGCCGTTAAAGCCAATGACAATATCTTGTAATCACCTTATGCCAGCCTTTCATGGGCCACTTCCTCTTTTTCAACAGCAAACCTTCCTGCTTCTCAAGCTTCTGAATATTTCCTGTCAGTCCCCGCAAGTCCTCAACCAACTCCCAGCTGCCCTAAAAAAATAAGGCGACGAAAGAAGTGTTACTTTTAAAAACCTAGAAAGTACATGGACTTTTCCTTAAGACAATTAAAAACTGCTCATGTTGATTTAATACATAGCATACAGAGAAATATCAACTGCATCAAAAAAATCATCATATCCACTGCTATATCAAAAATTTAATATTTGTCTTACCTGTCTGTTGTCTTCAGATGAGGAGTTACTCTCTTTTCGTTGTGTAAATGGTGTCGTGGTTGGTGTGGTTGGTGTGACGGGTGATGTCTTGGACAGCGGTGCAATTTGGTCTTCTGTACTCATCTTGCAGCTAACTTACTTTGGAGACAAAAACAGGCAACACAAAATTACAAAACTTGAATTAAATAATATGGCCAGCGGAGGGCAACAGAAACACAGGCAAGAACAAGTGAGTGAGGCAAAAAAACCTACTAAAAAACACAGGAAATGACAAGAAAATTAGTGACATCTGTGCCAATGTAAATTTACATAATTTTTATATTAGCATATGGGAAATTCTCAGATATTTCATACCTAAACGAAGTTATGAGAAGTAATATCTGCTTTATTCGCTCTTTTTTCCCTCTAAAGAAATTTTAGTTAATGTAGCTTACATTATTGTAATAGTGGGCAGGAACAACAAAAAAAGTCAATGTACAAAGTAAACATTTTCTGGATATTTTTACATTTCAAATGTCCCTCATTAAAAACGGGTAGTTGAATAAAAATATTACAGTGGTTGCAGCAGAAAGGGCATAAAAAATGTATAAAATAAAAAGTAAATATTATGCATATATTCATATATATGCACGTTCACATGTTCATATACCCAGGCAATCTAATACAGGCTATCATTTTTTATTTAAATAAACCTGTCATCCAGATAATATTTTAATAATTTATTTTGATCTTTATAATGTAAAAGGTAATTATTTAAATGTCACAAATTGCATTTTTATCCAAAGTTACCCAAAAAGCTGCCTTGATACAGTCCTTGGCTCCGAAATGTTTGAAAAACCTTGACCTGAAGAAAGGCTTTTTTTAATTTGAAGACACTATTTTGTCCCTCACTTGAGCTCTGTATGTATGTGTGTGTGTGTGTGTGTGTGTACGCTTGTGTTCAGAACGCAGTGTTTTGACTACACGGGCACATCCTAAACTTAGCACAGACTGTTCTTGCACCCCTATCATTTCTTCTTTCAGTGGACCATGATGCAATATGTTCAAATTAACATTCACAGACACACGTGCGCACACACAAACACACACACTCTCCCACGTTGCATTTAAGAGCCAAAAACAGCTGATGTTTCTCTCTTTCTGAATATGAATTTAGTAAACATTTTTACTTTAATAGATCACATTTAAGGGTCATAAACATGTTTTTAATCCGATAACATGCACAGATAGAGGTGCATTTCAATAAATTAGAATGTCGTGGAAAAGTTTATTTCAGTAATTCAACTCAAATTGTGAAACTCGTGTGTTAAATAAATTAAATGCACACAGACTGAAGTAGTTTAAGTCTTTGGTTCTTTTAATTGTGATGATTTTGGCTCACATTTAACAAAAACCCACCAATTCACTAATTCTCAACAAATTAGAATACTTCATAAGACCAATAAAAGAAAAACATTTTTAGCAAATTGTTGGCCTTCTGGAAAGTATGTTAATTTACTGTATATATACTCAATACTTGGTAGGGGCTCCTTTTGCTTTAATTACTGCCTCAATTCGGCGAGGCATGGAGGTGATCAGTTTGTGGCACTGCTGATGTGGTATAGAAGCCCAGGTTTCTTTGACAGTGGCCTTCAGCTCATCTGCATTTTTTGGTCTCTTGTTTCTCATTTTTCTCTTGACAATACTGTCAGATTCTCTCTGGGGTTCAGGTCTGGTGAGTTTCCTGCCAGTCAAGCACACCAACACTATGGGCATTTAATAAACTTTTGGTGCTTTTGGCAGTGTTTCAGGTGCCAAATCCTGGTGGAAAACGAAATCAGCATCTTTAAAAAGCTGGTCAGCAGAAGGAAGTATGAAGTGCTCCAAAATTTCTTGGTAAATGGGTGCAGTGACATTGGTTTTCAAAAAACACAATGGACCAACACCAGCAGATGACATTAAACCTCAAATCATCACAGACTGTGGAAACTTAACACTGGACTTCAAGCAACTTGGGCAATGAGCTTCTCCACCCTTCCTCCAGACTCTAGGACCTTGGTTTCCAAATGAAATACAAAACTTGTTCTCATCTGAAAAGAGGACTTTGGACCACTGGGCAACAGTCCAGTTCTTCTTCTCCTTAGCACAGGTAAGACGACTCTGACGACAACTGTAGCCAAATTCCTTGACATGTCTGTGTGTGGTGGCTCTTGATGCCTTGACCCCAGCCTCAGTCCATTCCTTGTGAAGTTCACCCAAATTCTTGAATCGATTTTGCTTTACAATCCTCATAAGGCTGCGGTTCTCTCGGTTGGTTGTGCATCTTTTTCTTCCACACTTTTTCCTTCCACTCAACCTCCTGTTAACATGCTTTGATACAGCACTCTGTGAACAGCCAGCTTCTTTGGCAATGAATGTTTGTGGCTTACCCTCCTTGTGAAGGGTGTCAATGATTGTCTTCTGGATAACTGTCAGATCAGCAGTCTTCCCCATGATTGTGTAGCCTAGTGAACCAAACAGAGACCATTTTGAAGGCTCAGGAAACCTTTGAAGGTGTTTTGAGTTGATTAGCTGATTGGCATGTCACCATATTCTAATTTGTTCAGAATTGGTGGGTTTTTGTTAAATGTGAGCCAAAATCATCACAATTAAAAGAACCAAAGACTTAAACTACTTCAGTATGTTTGCATTGAATTTATTTACTACACGAGTTTCACAATTTGAGTTGAATTACTGAAATAAATGAACTTTTCCACGACATTCTAATTTATTGAGATGCACCTGTATGTCTCTGTTGCATATGATACAAAACTAGTATAGTGCTCATCTTCATCAGCAGTGTGTCGTGATTGTTCATGCGTAACCTTTTTAGCAATGACTAACTTGAAAGAGTTTAAATCATTCTGAAACAAGAGTTTGTTTGCATGCTGCAGAAATGTGGTTTCTCCCACAACAGAGAAACAGGCTTTCAATCAATAACCACAACTTTTAAAACCTTTCATGCAACATTTTTTATGGAAGAGTTTCTAGATTTATGGATATGTTGTCAGGTAATTCATTCATTCATTCATCGACTGAGCAACAGATCAGATATATTCTTGTGCATCAGTGTAAAAGCATAACAGTCTCAAAAGTTATTAAAATGTAAAAGTTTATTCGTATGGCTCAGAATATATATGTGCATTAAGTTCTTAAGAATGCAAAAGCTCATTCACAGATGGTTTTAATTCTTATACACGTTTTCAATGTAAAGCACAAATGAAAATGGCTCAGAATATATTTCTGCACTACATTACAGATAGAAAATGGCCAACTTTGTGTGTTTGTGTAATATTTTGTGCACTTACAAAACAAAATGTTTAATATATTTCTGAATTTTGCATGCAAGTGAGAATCTAGAGACTTAGTGGTTATTAGAAATGTAAAAGCTTGTTCACATACAATTTGATGCTCATACATTTTTGATATACAGTATGAATGACAATGGCTCAGCATATATTTGTACATTAAATTAAAGATACAAAAAAAAACACTGTGTAATACATTTCTGCAAATGTACATTTGCATAAAGCATTCATTAGATGTTTTGATACCTATACCTCCAATAATGAACCTGACAAGACCACATTTTTGGGAGGGTTCATGACACTTTAATTTGACATCACAATCCCAAACTGTAGAACTAACAAAGTCTAAATGCAAAAATATGATTGGACATTGAATTTGAGAGATGGGTGTGATTTTTACAAACAGGTCTATCCCACTCACATACACATTGATCAAACTCAAACAAAATATCCCACTTAAACACAACCAGCAAACTACTTCAGAGACCTCAGACCTCCAAAAATAACTTTAGCACACATCCACACCCTACAATACACACATACATGTGTATCATATTTGCACACCCTGTATAATGTTTGGGATGAAAGCATTGGGAGCATGTGGATAGGAGAGAACGACACCACAGACTACTAATGCTCAGGTCATTCTCATGATATGAGTCACCAGAGCAAATTTGTGGTGAATAGATAGGCCGGACACACAAAAGCTCCTTGTGTATGTGAGCCACTCTAGCCTTAGGATAAATATGTTGTTATTCCACACATACACTGTTACACTCACAGTAAGTTTCCGAGTATTCAAGGGCGTTCACTAACTTGATTCTTTTTTATTTATGTGAGTTTGAGAATTTGTATGTAAATACCAGTAAACTCCAGCTCAAGTTTACTGAACTCAAAGTCTGATTTTTGTATAGTTTGCAGAGCCAGACTTGTCTAAAGCTGGACTGAGGTATGCAGTTAGTGTTTAGGGAAAAATGAATTCCTGTGGTTTTGCATCTCCAAGTTTGTACACCCTACAAACATCTCAGCCGGATTTGCCCTGCATGCTAGGTTTTAAATATATACTTTAGGTTATTTGCATTTCTGCTAATCAGTTGAAGTGTGTAACTAAATCTCTTGTGACAAACTCATAAAATGGAGAATCTTCTCAAAAGGAGACTCTCCAAAATAAGTTTCCCTGTCCCTTGTGCAATTATAGGCTCCCACAGTCTCTTTTCAATGGAGAGTCAGGAAGACATGCAAATACAGAAAGGCAGGGTTTTCCTTTAACCCTTTTCTTTCCTATTATAATGCTGAGAACAGATTCAAGAGACCGTCACACAGCTCACAAATACTACAGCGATAATGGGGTTAGCTGTGACGCAAAGTGGGATAAAGTTACTGAACTGCACAGCCTTGAGTGTTATAATGTATTATTTAAAAAAAGTACACAGCCTTCAGTGTCAAATGATCCTTCAAAAATCATTTTAATTCCTTTAAATGTGAGTTTGTGTTCTTGTATGGCTTTTGGGTTGGAAGAAAAAACGGGGTTTGTTCTTTAATTCAAGTTTTATTTTTTTTTTAATTCCTAAAAGTCTTAAAGGGATAGTTCACCCCCCCCAAAAAAATCTGTCATTAATTACTCCCCATCGTGTCGTTCCAAACCTGTAAGTCTTTCATTAATCTTGGGAACACAAATTAAGACATTTTTTTATGAAATCTGAGAGCTCTCTGACCCTACATAGGCAGCAATGCAACTGAAATGTTCCCAGGCTCAGAAACGTTGTAAGGACATCGATAGAATAGTCCATGTGACATCAGTGGTTCAACCATAATTTTATGAAGCTACGAGAATACATTTCTGTGCACAAAGAAAACAAAAATAACTTTATTCAACAAGTCTTCTCCTCAAAATCACAAATTCACCATTATGGAGAGTACCACGATGCATGCGCATGTGTTGTTTACATACAGAGTACTCTCGATAATGGAGGAATACTTGATTTGGATGATAAGAATTGTTGAATAAAATCATTATTTTTGTTTCTTTGTACACAAAAAGTATTCTCACAGCTTCATAAAATTACGGTTGAAACACTGATGTCACATGGACTGTTTTACCAATGTCCTTGGTCTGGGAACATTTCAGTTACTTTGCTCTCTATGAAGGGTCAATAAGCTCACGGATTTCTTCAAAAATATCTTAATTTGTGTTAATCTTAATAACAAACGACATGGGGGAGTAATTATTGACAGAATTTTCATTTTTGGGTGAACTATCCTTTTATCCTTAATGCCCTAAATTACCGACATGTATATTTACTTGTATATTAACTCTGTGACATTGAGAACAGGCTGTCTTGTCTGATGAGGGTGAGTAAGCTATGATGTAAACGTCACCACAGCATGGTCAGAGTTAGTTGTAGGAAAAAAAAAATGCAAAACCATCAACAGAAAATGACATTGTCTATGCTGACATTAATGATGTGTGAAAACATAGAATGTGGGTGTAAGTAGTAACGTACACACACAAATATGAGGACTGGCCCTTTATAATACATGTCAATCATTAACTAACTATCATTAAGATAAAGTTATGACAAATACCAACTCATATTAGATTAAAAGGAGTAAAGGTTGTTAGACTTGAATAACGAACAGCTTATTGTGGGTGAGGGTCGAATGAAAAGTACAGAATACAGATGACATAGGCAGTGACTTAATGAGGGAAAACCCAATATAACCCTTGAAAGATGCTTCAGTCACATGATTTAGTAAGCATGATCTCCCAGGGGCAACTAAAGATGCTCAGATTAGGTACACTGGTTAGACAGCAAATGACACAAATTTGTGTATTGTCAATGACATCACTGAATCAACAACGAACTGACTTTAACCGAATAATTGACTCACTGTTTACAGTATAAAGTGCAATATAAATAAAGGTGACTTGACTGTCATTTACTTCACTTCTTCAAATTATATTTGGCATTAACTTCCAATTTTGAAAAAAAGGTCACTTGTATGTTTTACAAAAGTATGATCTATGAACTTTCGTGTGGCTGTAAAATATAAAGCAATTTGCTTTAGCCTTTGGTTGTGTAGGAGTACGTTTAGGAAAACACTACTGAAACAATCCATAAGCCACATAATTAAATTCAAAACATGTAATGCCTTCAGTTTAGCACTGAAAAAGTCCCACTAAACCACAGTGATTGTGATGACAATATGAAAGGGAACAATTCATTCAATGTTTGACAAAGTTCATCGTTGTCTAAAAATTAAAAATAAACCAAATCACTAAAAACTACATTAAATGTTGTAACTATTATACAACACAATATGTGTATTTCATACAGCAACGCGATGAAGAATAATATAATTAAGATTTTTTTATTTGTCACATACACAATTATACAGAGTATAACCAGCAGTGAAATTTGTGCTTTGCATTTAACCCATCCAAGTGCACACACACCTGGAGCAGTGGGCAGCCAATGCCGCGGCGCCTGGGGAGCAGTTGGGGGTTCGGTGCCTTGCTCAAGGGTCTCACCTCAGTCATGGACAATTCCTGCCGGAGCCGAGATTCGGGTTATAAGTCTGACGCTCTATCCATTAGGCCACGACTGCCTCAAAACATGGAATGCTTTCGATATGAGACGATGACTTTGACCAAACTGATCAATCACAAAAACATTCAACATCTCAACAAAAACTGCAAAGCCGCCTGAGGTCAAACCGAGCGACAAAAAAAACAACGTAAAATTAGACCAGTCGATGAGTCAGTCTATGATAAGAGGACAGGAAACAGATTTTTCAAGGGTTTCTAAGACGACAGACACTAAACTCAAAACAAACAACAAGCGATGATTGGTGATCAAGGCTCAAGTATTAACAAAACGCACTTTTATAATCATATTTATGCTCTGATGTATATCCATTGACTGTTAAGAGGTTTTCCACAGTAAAAGTGACTATGAATCACGGTTACAATACACCAAGCTAGGACTTGTTTGATAATTCGAAGAATGATTTTAATGTCTCCGTGCGTAAAATGAACACAAACTCAGTGCCTACCGCGGTTGCCAGATTCAGAGTGACAGCGTGGCGCGGCGGCTCTGTCGTCGTGTCAACGCCTTATCAGCACATTGATACTTTGGACCAAGTGACTGTCACCGGGTTTGCCGTCGCATTTCTTCTACCTGCCGAAGTCAGATCTTTAGTAACTTCGCTTCTGGGAAGGTTATCGCGAACGAAATGTCCTTACGCACCAATGTAATCCGTGAGTGAAGCGGAAGGTGGAGGCGACCGCAGGTTTTAAGTTTACGGCTTCCAGCTCAGGTTTGAACCTCGAACTGTGTTTTGAGTTCCGCGGTGAGGTGAGCATGTGGTGGGCGGGGCATAATGGTGATTGGCGTTCGGAAAGCCAATTAAAATCCACCAAAGCGTGAAAAGTAGCCTATCGAGAAACGGCATTTTAAAACAAACAACAGAGACGATTATGTAATTCAGGTACGCCTAGGCAAGCAGTTAATCTATCTATCTATCTATCTATCTATCCATCCATCCATCCATCCATCCATCTATCAGTTCGTCTGTCTGTCTGTCTATCTATTACAGTCAAATTAACCGAACCATTCACTAACACAGGGAATAACCAGGTATTGGGTGGGCAATATAAGTATACATACTCAATTATTGTGTCACTGTATACTTATATCGTGAGGTCAACATAAGTTCTAACGAAATGAATAGGGAATCCATGATGCTGTGATTAATTTATGCAAAACAAATCCTTAACGACAAAGGTTTTAGTTGATTGCCAACACCCATCTACACTAGAAAGGGAATCCTCCCGTCAGTGGAATGTACCAAACCACTGAACCTGACAAAGAAATGTTTTAAAAGAGAGTCATATTCACACATTAGTGCAGTACTTTAAACACTGAGGTGTGATGGACGTCATGTTGTCAGCTCTGGGAAATGAGCACTGAATTTAGAGCTTTCCCATGACAGTGGGCAACAAGTACAGCATACGGAAAATATGACATCAGATGTTTTCGTCTGCCATTTCTTATTTGCCTTATTTTCCTTGTCTGTTTGTCTATATTAGTGATATTGATCATTATGCCATTGTAGAAGTTTAGACAATTTATTTGTACATTTAAGTAAACTTGACAAGACAAATGATACAATTATCTGTCAGAAAAACTTAACTAAAATATAACGGAATGCTAATTACATACAATACATTAGCTACATAGTGGTAGTAGGATACTATACTATACCATACTATACTAAATAGCTTTAAATAGCCAAATTTGTGGCACGTTATTAGATGGCTGAATTACATAAAACATCAAAAGAACACTCATGTTTTCAACTTAAAGTTTTATGGTTATGCAAATCATTCAATGAAAAGTCCCAAAATGTGAATATAGTTGTCATATATCATGCATTTACATGTATTTACATAATCTGTATATGTGATTAGTTTATTTAAGTAGGTGTTACAGATACAAGGAAACAGTGAACTCTGCTGGTGGACTGGAGAATTGTTAGGTGCAGTATAGTTTGAGTAAGAAATGTCTTTCATTCTAAAGATTTCATTCGTTATTAATGCTAATATTTTGGATATATTATATTGATATATTATGTGTATGTGTGTTTATAAATGCTAAAAAAATGCATTAAAGAAATGCTAATATATAAATTAATTTGTTGATTGAAATTAATTCTTATAAAAAAGAAATATTAATATATGAGTAAACTGTGAGAAAACAAGTTTTAAGTGGATGATGTGGATTTTTTCAAATATGCTATTAGACATAAATATAGCATATACATATGCTATTAGATTAACCCTTTCCTCATCCTTCCGGATCCCAGCAAAGATCATCATGGTTCCTGGAATGCACCTTCTCTAGATCAGGGGTGCCCAACCCTGCTCCTGGCGATCGACTGTACTGCAAAGTTCAGCTCCAACTCCAATCAAACACACCTGAAGCAACTAAAGTATATATATATATATAAACACATTTAAAGTACATATATACAAGCTGAAATAGAGCCTGAACGATGACAACAATAACGTGTAATAACTAGTGATGATCAAATGGCCCAGAGAAAACGCCTGCGCTTCTGGATCATGTTTAGATATGGCTTCTTTTTTGACCTATAGAGTTTTAGCCGGCAACGGCAAATGGCACGATGGATTGTGTTCACCGACAATGTTTTCTGGAAGTATTCCTGAGCCCATGTTGTGATTTCCATTACAGTAGCATTCCTGTATGTGATGCAGTGCCCTCTAAGGGCCCGAAGATCACGGGTATCCAGTATGGTTTTCCGGCCTTGACCCTTACGCACAGAGATTGTTCCAGATTCTCTGAATCTTTGGATGATATTATGCACTGTAGATGATGATAACTTCAAACTCTTTGCAATTTTTCTCTGAGAAACTCCTTTCTGATATTGCTCCACCATTTTTCGCTGCAGCATTGGGGGAATTGGTGATCCTCTTCCCATCTTGACTTCTGAGAGACACTGCCACTCTGAAAGGCTCTTTTTATACCCAATCATGTTGCCAATTGACCTAATAAGTTGCAAATTGGTCCTCCAGCTGTTCCTTATATGTACATTTAACTTTTCCGGCCTCTTTTTGCTACGTGTCCCAACTTTTTTGGAATGTATAGCTCTCATGAAATCCAAAATGAGCCAATATTTGGCATGACATTTCAAAATGTCTCACTTTCAACATTTGATATGTTATCTATATTCTATTGTGAATAAAATATAAGTTTATGAGATTTGTAAATTATTGCATTAATTTTTTATTCACAATTTGTACAGTGTCCCAACTTTTTTGGAATCGGGTTTGTACAATGGATATAACAAGGTCAATAATTTTCTTAATTAGTAAAGCCTTTCCAATCACACAAAAATATGCTGTACCATCCACCCATTTTGTGTTTGGGTGGATGGGAAAAAATAAAACGACCTAATTCAGAAAATATAAACAAGGACCTGGTCCTCTCTCGTCTTTCACTGTCGTCACTCCTTTTACCCTTTAAAACGGTGTTAATCAAAACCAATCAAATCTCTAATGTAAACCATTAAAAATTTGTAAATCACAATCGATACAAATCTGTAATGGAAACCATTACACGTGTAAATCAAAACCAATCAAATTTGTAATGGAAACCATTACACTTGTAAATCAAAACCAATCAAATCTGTAATGGAAACCATTACACATGTGTAAATCAAAACCAATCCAATCTGTAATGAAACCAATATAAACCAGTACATTTTAATGGAATTAGTCCCAAAACACACTACGTAATGTAAACCATTTGGTAATGGTTGTATTGGTTAAAAGTTTATGGTTTGTAATGGTTTTTGTAGCGGACACCATTCAAATTTCTGTGATGTTTCTCTTTTTTATTATCAGGAAATTGTATTATTTTATTATAATTGTTTTATTGAACAATCAAAACCAATACAAAACTGCAATGGAAACCATTATGTGCATATCAGGATCAGTACACATTTCTAATGTAAACCTATAAAAAACAATAAATCCTAATGGAATATGCCCAAAACACACTACGTAATGGAAACCATGTAATGGTTTTGGTCCAATAATGGCTGATGGTCTGTAATGGTTTTGTAAGGGGAAAAAAAGTGTTTTTTTTTTAAGTTATAAATAAGACAAAAATATTACAGTATGTTTTACAAGACAATACCTTTTCATTATTAGAATTTGGGGGCTGGTCTGTTCACAAAATGTGGTTTATCTTTTTTGTTATTTGTAACAGGTTGTAAACTGCTCATTTTTTGGACAATCAAATTTGTAAATGGTAAGTGTTCTTTTTCTCTTGTCTTGTAGGCCTATATTTTACCTGACTGTTACTGCTCTTTTTGATGTGGGAGTTTGAATTTATTTGTGAAATTGACTTACATTTATTTCAATAACAATTTCTCAGTGATTTTTTTTTAAGTAAATGCAACACTATTTTAGGGCATCTTCTTACACCTATAGCAGTGTTTGTTTGTAATCTGTCAAAAAAATGATCATGTGTTATCCAGTTTAGACATTTGTACATCGCTGATGCAGTTAGATGCTTTTGGTAGGCCTACTTCATGTAGATTACTATACACAGCATTATAGCAAGAGAAGTGTTGCATGTAGGTTGTGTGAAGTTTCACCTCATGAGTTTTTGTGAAACTAGTGATGGATATCTATGACATAGAATGAATACAGAAGAAGTCTAAAAACTGAGAGAAAAGGAATGGTTTTGATATCGCAAACACCAGTTCTCTTTTACGTAATTTGTTCCCTGCAGCTTGAAATCGCAGTCCAAGGGGAAGGTTGGGTTGTCTCTGGGGTCAAAACTTAAAGCAAAGAGGGATCATATATATTCTGCATCTTGTGCGTAGGTGTTTTATATAATTACTCTTAGTTTAATATACGTTTAGCAAAGCATTGGGCAAATGGAATGTCACACTGTTCCTCAGCAACCTGTAGCAGGCCATCTTGTAGAGAATCAACATCAAACATTCCAGTTAATTAAAGAGTGTATTTATAACACCCCATTAAGCATTGTACAACATTTGCAGGAGAAAGCTGAGTGGCTCTTTTTATGCAGGAACAAAAGGAACATTGATGCAATTATGGGTGTTGGATGTTCAAACTCTCTTAAACATAAAGTTTATTTATTAGCATTAATTGTTCTATGAAGAACTTTTAACATCAGTGGAACCCTTTTCTTGCATAAAAGGTTCTTTATGATGGAAAGTTTCTTTAGATTATTAAAATGTTTTTCAGACAAAGAAAAAAAATAGTTTTTTTCTAGGAACTGATGATTTTTAAAAAATGGTTCTTCAATGGCATTACAGCAAAAAAAACTCTTTTGAAACATGTAATAACATACTGTCACTAGTGTAGTGTTATTCATAATTTACTCAAACAAGTTTACAAGCAGGCAAGTACAGATACAAATGCATGAAGAGAATAGGAAATTCATAAAACTGATGGAAAAAAAACATCTCTTATAAACAGCTGTTGATTTTGTGGGCTTCATTAATCTAAAGTTGTGTAGTCTGTGTTCTTTACAGTTTCTTCTGCAGAGTCTTCTACTGTTTCAAGCATGTAGTCGTGGACTTGAGTCCTGTGAGAGAAATCAAATAAATACATTTGTTAGAAATCCAATTAAATTAATACAGAATGTTTTATTAACATGGAGAAGGATCAGATAATAAATTAATTTGGCACAGGTGCAACTCGTTTAGCTAACCATCCTAACAAGCACAATACATTTATGCAGCCTGCCTACCTCTGTCCAATGACCGTTTTCTGTCATCCCTCCTCCACCCCAACTCCTCACCCCTAATCTATTTTTATCCCATATTAGGGATAGGGAGAGTTCTCTGGGTTCAGGCCATATTCCGGGCTTTGAGCCCTCCCCCAGGACAGCATGCCAAAATATGCTTACTATTTGCTATCAGATTAGATGTAAGGGTGAACTCATGAAATTATATTTAAATGATATCTAAAAAATCCCCCAAAATCAGTTTCAGTTGATACCAGAAATATTCAAGTTTACCTTTCTTTTGGAAATGGTAATTCAGGTGTGCGTGTGTAGAGAGTCAATGCATGGAGAGGGTCTGAAGGGAATATGTTCCTCCTCCCAAACCTTTGCGGTAGGGTGGCCGAGAGTCCGGTCCCTGAGCGCGCACACATAGTGCAGGACCGGCCAAAGCGCTGAGGGAGGTTGATATTGGACTTAGCGCGTTCCCTTGGGGTCATCTGCGTATCCCGCCCGAAGCGAAGGGGGAGGTTGGCATGCAGGTGTGTTGGTTTTGTTATTATTGGGTGAAGTCGCAGGATGGTGGGAGAGCTTACACGGGAGCTGGTTGGGGCTACATTAAGAGTGAAGTCTTCTATCTCCAGACTCCGGGGAATCTCTTGAGCTTTCTTTGACAATAAAAACGTTGAAGAAGAAATGGTGAAAATCAGCAGATTTAGTAATCCACTTTAAAATTCAAAGCAGAAGTATAGCAGATACTAACAGTAGCTGGCACTACAACTCTTTACATTTCTAATAACTTTGCTTATTTGTTACCTTAAATATTTCTGCTTGCTCTGACCTGTTAAAAGTTTTTTTTCTTTTAATTTGGTGCAACCTAATGTAAGCATGTTTATTCAGTAATAATAGACAGAGCATGAAGATGTAGTTAAAAGACCACAATAACAACAACAATAATAATTATCACATTTTAATCAAAATAAAAAAGTAAGATTAATATAAAATGTGTAACTATATTATTTTTAAATAACATGGTGCAGTATAATTGTATGTATTAATAATAATAATAATTTTAAATAAAATATAAATAATTGTAATCAAAATAAAAATGATATATTATACAACTTTTTAATGACACGGTGCAACTTAATGTAAAAGAGACGATTCAACAATATCATATATGAAGCCGTAGATCAAAGATAAAGAAAACAACAATAATAATAACTATCATTATCATCACCATCCTTTGAAATATTTATTTATTTATTTGAAATTATATTATTTTGGTGCAACCCCATGTAATCAAGTTTATTTAATCCTATTAGATATGAAGACTTAGATCAAAGTTTTGGGCAAACTATGACAGTGCATTTACTCTGTATCCACAATTCCACACATTCTGTATATTCCAACCCGAAATAGTAAAAGAAGTAAAGAAAAGGCAAGAGTAAAGAGCACTTACTTCAGGAGACTGTCCCCATGTAAATCTATCAGGATCACTGTCATCAGGAAGTGGCAATCTGAGAGCCGTTACCTCCCTCAGCATGAAGCTGCTCAGGGTGCCGAGGGCTAGAAAGAGAAGAGTGAAGTAGGACATCTTACAATTGTTCACTGAAGTCCAAGCACAACGCAGGGTTTTTATACATTTGGCCATGTGCAAATAAACATACTCACAAAGACATTCCTTATAATGCACTCAAAGCATTGCATACTTGATATATTAACACACAGCACCCACCTTCATTCATTCACTAATTACCTTCTTGAGTGTTTCATAGCAACAGAGTGACAGGTCCAACCGAAAGAGGAGCAGAAGTCCTTACCAAAGGTACCTTAGGTTTCTTAAGATGGGCCAGAAAATTAAGACTATTTTTTTAAGAGGACTTCTTTTCCGAATCACTGTGATTTGATAACTAAACCCTTAATGTGGTGGCTGGCCTTGAAATATTAATGCATTATGAGTAATTATTAGACAGCTAACAAACTGATGTTTTCCTCTCATTTTAGTCTTAAAGAGAGAAGCAGGGAAAGGCCAACGGAAGAGCATGTAAAATAATCTCCAGGAAATGTGCACCCTATTCCATCCTATGACCAGTCAATAAAATGCATTCACATGCTGAACAAAACCTTTGGACTTGCTCCAAATTAACCAGAGAAGCTTTCCATGTCACCATAGTTCAAATCAGTTCATTGTGCAGCTCAACAAGACCTCAATTACCACCACATTCAGGCTGGAGTATGTAAAAATTGTCTGTTTTTTTCACGTAAAATATGCATGACACATGAGGATGAATAGGAAATTGACATGCTAGAAATGTCTGAATGAGGCATTGTAGGCCACCGAGTCACACTGGTATTTTATCAATGGTCTGCTATTTTATTCCATCAAAGAATATTTACTAATTGCCATCACTGTCAGATCAATGGCAGCATGGGGTAGCATATTAATTATGTAATCCGTACTGTTTGGGAAAAGTTATCTAATGATGTGTAGTTTATTAATTATGTTAATCATCATCATCATATAGCTGAAAGAAATACATATATACAAAATGTAAATATAAAAAAGATATTCCATGAATGCTGTTTAAATTTTTTGAACATTTGAAAATATATCTCCATCGACTTAAAAAGCACATTAATGATCATTGACTATAATTAGCTGTAGATGTGCATAGCACATATTTTTTGCAGAATGCTCATATAAAATGTAATGTAACATTTAAATAAATGGGTCATAAATATGTAAATTAGGTGGTGACATCTTGGAACCCTAAAAGTTAATATTCTAGATGTTTATATATACAAACATTATCAAGTGGTTCGAATTAATTTATTTTAAATGGAATAATCTATTATTATATGCTTAATGTCGATATGTTACATCAATTAGACAACTTTTCTGTGAAGGTTAATACACATCTTATCCAGCAGGGGGCAGTGCGAGATTATAACATAAGTGAAAACATACTTTCCGGAACTAAGCTTTACTCATTCATAACTCTCAAATGGATAAAAATGTTGCAGGGCGTCCAGTGGCTTTGTTTTTCACCTCAATGTGCCATTCATCAGCAATTAAAACAATAACGTGGATGTTTTATTTAGATGGTTAGAGGATGGAGACCAAAATGTGTAGCTTCCAGTTTATTCAGACTTCAGCTAACCAGTCCCTTTGTATTTTTCCCATCCTGTCTGCTATAACCGATCAAAGACCTGAACAAACATCCATCCTAGATACTCAGACAAGGGGTGTAGACGCTACCACAAGACCTTAGGGTCGTCCAATCAGATGCCTGCCGAGGTCAGCATGTTTCTGCCAATCAGGAATGAAGCAGAAGGTGCTGATGAAGGATCGGGAAGCTTGGAAAATGGTCCTTAATGACAGACGAGGGGTGTGTTCGCACATATGTGTTTTAGCATGCTACTATTTACTAGGGATGGGCATTTTAAGCAAAAGTAATATTCGATAATCGCTGGGTATTATTCGATTACTATTCGAAAATCGCACCCCTCCCGCGCATGCACACGCCCACCCACCCACGCACGCACGCACGCACGCACGCACACACACACACACACAGAGGGGGAGAGAGACCATCCAGGCTTTCAATCTGTATGATAACAGTTTAATTAATTAGAGAATAGTCTATCTTAACCCAAGAAAATTAATGGTTGTAAAGTATGAGTGCTGAAACATATTAATATAACATAACCGAATGGCGGCATTTATTAACAGAACAGTCCGCCGATTATCAACTGCTCATAAGGCTATACATTTTTATTTTAAAAATGAGCATGAACATTCATATTATTAAAAAGAAAATCTTAAATCTGATTAATGCATCAATGAATATTAGGCGTAAAACATATTGCGCGCTAAACAGAATATCATTCTTAAAACATATTACGCGCTAAAACATATTGTGAACCGCCTGAATGACGGCACTTATTATGTGAACATTAATTTTAACGTCTGTCTTCATAACAATAACCTATTTCATATATATAAATATATTAAATTAACATGTTCACATGCTCGGGAAGAAGACGGGAGTGTTGTTCACAATTAGTTCGGTGAACTTTGAATTGAAACCAGGGAAGGAATATAGAGCCCTGCAGCTTCTCAGAATTCTCCACCTGAGTCTGAGCCCGTGTCTCTCTCTCTCTCTCTCTCTCTCTCTCTCTCTCTCTCTCTCTCTCTCTCTCTCGCTGAACCATTTAAATAGTTCAGTTTTGGTTTTTAATAGCAAATTGGTCATTATTTTGTTTTCTTTCTTTATTAATTTAATTTAGAAATATGATTGGAACATCTTATTTTTTTTAAATTCAAGTGTTTTTTTTTTTATACCAAGCGGCCAGCACAAGTTTGATCAGTTTAACCTTCTCAAATAAATAAATAAATAATTAACGTCATAATATTTTAAGAATAAAGTCAAAATTACAATCATAAAATCATGTTACATTGCCTGAAGTTAAAGTTAAAATTACACCTGTATACTATGCCAAAAAAATAATAATAATAAGTGTGGCATCCAACCTGTCATTCTTCACATTTAACACGAAAAACAACACAAATATTTTGTGTCAGAGACGCGGCTGTCGGTGCTCGCGCTGTTCACACGGAACAGAACACAACGCGCATGTACTGAAAGGAGTTGTCTTTCGCGCCCAAATGCTTTTTAATCGCTTACATTTTTAAACAAACAAGGCTTAAAAATGCATGCAAATGATACAATTTAGTGACCACCTGCAGTGGCCCGATCTGGCAAGTGACAAATCCGAGCGTCCTTCACGCCATCGGACAGTCTTTATTGTCAAGCCCTGGTACACCTTTAGAAAATAATCGCACAACCTAATCGATATTCTATTATTAAACCGAATATTCGAATATTCGAAAATCGTGACCCATCCCTACTATTTACATGCACGCTGTATGCGATAGCTTTATCTGGCACTGGCATCTGTAGCTTTGAACTTCAGGCCTCGGCAAGCATACAGAAGTGCATTACATATTAAAAAACATATTAAAATAGAGAGAAAGAGAGCGATAGCGTGGCTCCGCCCACATGGGGTCTTGAACTTTGACCTATAGTCTCCTCTCTCGGCAGATTCTTAAGATGTGGCTGATGGCGGTGATGAGGTCGAGGCCTGGCAATGCATGATGGCCAGAGTAAAGTGCAGCCAGTGTGGGAGGAGTGGGTGACCGTTAACCTTTCTACGAAACTGAACTTTGACCTCTACGCTTTGCCTGAAGGTGATTTCCTGAGCAACCTCCACTCTTAAAACTGGATACAAATATATTGTTGGAAAATACATTTTCTGAATTTGTGACCACTATAATGGTGGGCCTAACATTTTCAGGGAAATATGAATAAAAGACTAAGGAAAAAAGATTCAAGAATACCCTGCTGCTTGATTAAAATGCTGCACTTGTCAAACAAACACAAAGATGAGGATAAGCAGTACTCGACACTGAACTGCTCTTAGTGCCAGTAGACTGTATAAAACCATGAGAGACATTTTATAATGGAGATGCAAACTATCCATGAAGTTGAGATGCAATTAAAACTCTTGCTGACTGATGAAAGATGCATGAAAAGAGAACATTGCACCCTAAATAATTTAAATGTCTCTTAAAGTTCATGAGAGTAATGAATGGTTCATGAGAGTGTTAAATTGTACAAAAAACCGTATTTTATAAGGCTTTTGAATTGTTGTGTTGTTTTATGTTTATTTTATATTTTAATATAAATTTTATATTTAATTTTAATAAAAAAAATTATGTTAACTTAATTTACTTATTTAATCCTTATATACCATTCAGTCAGATTTTTAATTTAAGAAATGTATATTTTAATTCAGCAAAACCCTAAACTGATTGAGAATGACAGTCAAGTCATTATTATTGTTAGAGAAGATTCATATTTTAAATAAATGCTATTCTTTTCTGTTTATCAAAGAATCATGAAAGAAAAAATGCATCACAGTTTTAACACATACACAAAAAAGTAAATCTTAATATAAATATTAAGCATGAAGGATATCTGAACGATTGTGTGACAATAAAGACTGGAGTAATGGCTGTTGAAAATTCAGCTTTACAATTACAGTAATAAAATATGTAATATATATATATATAAATGCAGAGAATAAGAAACGTCATTCAAAAGCATTAAAAAAACTTACAGACCCCAAACTTTTGAACAGTAGTGTGTATGTAAACTTTTAAATTCTCAAGAGGAAAAATCTTCTCTGACATTCCTTCTCTCTCACACACACACACACACACACACACACACACACACACACACACACACACACACACAAACACGTTGGTTTTTATGGTTTACGGGGACTTTCCATAGGCGTAATGTTTTTTATACTGTACAAGCTGTATGTGCTATTGCCCTACACCTACCCTACACCTAAACTTAGCCCTCACAGGAGACGGTGCATTTTTCCCTCAAAAAAACTCACTCTGTATGATTTATAAGCGTTTTAAATTATGGGACACTGAAAATGTCCTCATAAATCACCTTCTCCTTGTAATACCTATGTCATACCCATGTCATTATACAAATTTGTGTCCTCATAAACCACATAAACATGCACACACACACACACACACACACACACACACACACACACACACACACACACACACACACACTCCAGTCTCTAATTCTTTGATCCACTAAATATCTAATACTAAGTCTCCACTGTTATTATTACATTTCATTCTTGACAGCCAGACCTTCCGTCATCAATCCTTCATGCAACACTCTGCCTAGACCAGACCTCTAAATCAAATCCCATGAATCTCTATAGAAGTATGTGTTTGCTTGAGCTGTGCAGTCAACTGTCTCTGCCATTTTCCCGCTGTATAGTGATAACATCAAGGTGTTGAAAGGTACAATCTCAACTGTTGGCACCTGCCAAATGCTTGAATGAAAACCTTGTGTTGAAAATGATTGGTACTGAGTGAGGACAAGGATCTAATTAAAAACAAAAACAAATCTGGGAAAGAAACACTTTGCTTGATTGAAATTTTATGGATGACTTAAACCTTTAACCGAAAGCAGCCAATACACTTATATAAGAGAAGCGAAGCAAATGTCTGAGTAAGTCGAGTTATGCATAACTGTGTTTACACTGGTGAATTATGTTGTATTGTTTTTTTTGTCAATCAGTTGGTGTTCATCCAAAAGCAATTTCTCAGTCTACACAATACTAAATGTAATTGCCAGGAACATTTAACTACACTAAAGATGAACAGATTGTCAATCATCCTGGCAGTTTCGCACATCTGAAGTCGACGAACAGATGAAAGTTTAGCAGATAGATCTTGTAAAAGTAAGATGAATGGCCTACATGCATGCAGTATCACCATTAATCACAACCAGATTACTTACAGCATAAAACAAATGAGAGAAGGCAATATGAAAGAAATGTTGACACGTTACAGTAAGGTTTAACATCAAGGCAATAGCTAGAATAAAATCATTTTGAACAATTTTTTCAACATTCACAGTATTGTGTTGTTAATTTCTAACATTTATTAGATGTATAAATTATAAACATTAACATTATGAACAAACATGATTTTACTACACATTTTTAAATCAGCATTTACAAAAATTAATTCAAAAGAATGTTGTTTTATTCTTGTTCAAAATAAGCAAATAAGGATCAGAGAGAACACACAAAGAAATATGTATACAGAACATTTACTGCGCAGGAGAATCACATAACACACTGGGGACTAAGAAGTCATGTGAGAGTGTGTATGTGTGCGTTTAAGTGGGAAGGAGAGAAATAAGCGAGAGACTGATGGAGAGAGTGAAAGAGAGAGAGAGCGGGAGGGATTTAGTTGCTGACAGGTATGACTGATGATATGTTGGGTCTACAGGCTGAAACAGTAGATGGTATCAAGGTAAACCAAGATTAAATCAGCTGGAACTCACACTCCCACACACACACACATGCATTTTCCATTTACTGTCTTTGACTGCTTCACTTTAGTGTTGACTGTATCTCATAACAAATCAAATGTGCAAGACACCAAAGGCTTGCAGATTTACATTCAGGAACCAGCTGTTGGAGGGCATTCATTAAAAATGTGCTATTTCTTTACCTACATGGCCATCACACAGGCGCACACACACAATTTCCCCAACAGACTCGTTAGAATTCTCACGCTTTCTACTAATTGGTCATTTTGAACACTGATGTCATTGTGCAAAGAATAAGGTCACAATGATTGGTCTCTGAGAGAGGGCAAAAGAGACAGACAAGAGAGAGAGAGAAACAAAGAGCAAGACAGATAGGCTAGGGAATGAGAGAAAGAGACAGACAAAAAGAAACAGAGTTAGGCCACAGAAAACAATAATGGCTAATGGGACTGTCATATTTATAATGTAGCCTACTAATAATTATTAAACTATAGACTTGAGTAAATTATCTTAATTTAAGAGGTTAATAAACCTTAACTGACCGGCACATGATGGACATGTGACCTGTTTAACAACTGTTTTTTTAATCTGTGGAAATATTAAGAATATTTCAACAATTGATATAGCTGTGTAGGTTTTAATTTACAGCTAACTTTATAAAGTTGCGGAATGTTTGAGAATGGTGGTGTGTTCATACCATGTCAGAAATATTAAAAATAAAAGTTCTCAAAAAAATATCCTGCAGAGCTTCAGTTGCGCATAAACCTACAGCAGAACCAGTGTAATCCGACTCACGGACAGATGACTGGCTTGAATTGATTCATTTAACAAATCATTATAGTCTGATGATGACTGACCGACCGAACTGCTTAGAGAAGCGGATAGTGAATCAACATAAGATATGTTCACACATTTACTGTTTGGGATTGACAGCGGTTTACTTACTTACAGAGTCTCGAATATTCGAGCGTCGCGCAGACCACAAAACTCTGGTGGAAAACAGTTACTGTTATGTATCTAAAACCTCCAGATGACACACGGCTCATATCTCCGTCTAGGCTATGTGAGTTAGCAAAACCATATAAACCAGCCCAGTTGTTTAAACACAAATTTTGCATGTGCAGAGTGGCTCTCTCACACCAGAAGTCGGCTATTAAGGTTTTGTTCACACAGCAGGGGTTTGACGAAAATACGGGTTTTAGTCCAAAATGTACATGTCTTTGAATTTTGTGACAGACTATGGTTGTCACTCCTGTAAATAAACAAACTATGTGTGAATAGCCTTATTAAGAATTTATGTAGCCTACTGGATTGAAAAGCACGTTATGCTGCTAAGCCCAAAGAAAAACAGAGGTCAACTCTATCTGTAGCCTATATCTTGTGTGCAGTACTTGTTTGTGGTTATACTCATTTTTAAAGCCATAATTCTTCTTGTAATGCAGTGTATTTTCTAAGTAGGTCTACCTGCCTGTAATAGGCTAAGCGCACTGTTACAAGAAAAAAACTGAATTAAAATAGAACAACAGCGTTTTTCTCATATTTCACTCTGAAAAGTTTTTGTTGTGTCTCAAGATCGATTCGACATCTTAATCATGATAAATCATAAATAAGTGTGGAAATCAAGTTTCTTAAACATACAAAAAATTACACACATTTGTAATAGCCCAGTTAATGCATATGCTGTCACTCTTTGACATTTTTATTTCTTCCTCTCAGATGTGTGAAAGTTTCTTTGACTGTTTAATGAGGTAAGCAGTGAAGTAGTTTATGATTGTTGTCTGCTGCTAAACCGCTCACCATAATATTCTAACACTGCATCATTTCACACTATACTCCTTTAGTGTCAGTTCATAACCAAGTGTTAAAAGCAGTGATAATCCTCTTTCAAAATTACAGATGTGAAATATTACTTTACCCAGTTAAAACTGGCCTCTTTCTG
Source organism: Gymnocypris eckloni scoliostomus (assembly GCA_027564155.1). Taxonomy (NCBI): domain Eukaryota; kingdom Metazoa; phylum Chordata; class Actinopteri; order Cypriniformes; family Cyprinidae; genus Gymnocypris; species Gymnocypris eckloni. Next base: position 21,489,901 of record CM050427.1, on the reverse strand, counting down.
CTGATTATAAAGATGTAAAACATTTGGCAGACATTTCCAAATTTGACAAATGATTTTATACGTTGCATTCAAGGTATGCATTTTTTAATTAGTCTATGCATCCCATAGGAATCGAACCCATGCTCTACTGGAACATGCATCATGACTATTGGCACACATTCACATACAAATAGTCTATAGTCTCTGTATCATATTTCTGTGACTCTATTATTTGAGCTCTTTTTCATGCCACCTTTATGAGAAGTAGCGTGACGTCTGCAAAAACAAATTCAGAAGTTCTAATTTCCAGGATGTCTGTGGTTGGTCCTGAGTACCTGAAACTAAACCACACAGAGAGACAAAATTATCTACCCATACCAGTCTCTCTCTTCCATCACGCCTGATTCTCTCTCTTCCCCTTGGTTTCTCTGTCTTAGCACATGATGAAAGACAGGCTGATGCAAATGATAGAAAGCAGGATTTGTTTTCATCCTTTCACCAAATCTTCTGTTGGAGCTGTCTTAGAGTGGAAGCGCTCACACTTCAACAACCACTGGTCTCTCGTTCCCTCTCTCTCTCTCTCTTTTCACATCCGCACACAAACACACACAATAACAAAGAAAAGGGTTTTTCTTTTAACATACACACTTGATTTCTGTGATGATCTAGGTTAGTACTATTTTATTTTTTCTTGATTTTTCATGATTGTGAACCTCACTCACTTTCATAGGCGTTGTGGGTAGCCATTTACAGAAGTGAAGACTTCTGGGAAAACAGACGAACCGCAACAAGGAATAGTTATTTCTCAATGTTGCTATCACAATGACAATGTGTGTGTGTGAATGTGGCCGAGAGTGCATAAGGGGGAAACTGCTGTCAAGCCCAAAGCCCCACGGTCTCATTTTAACTAGGACCAGCTGAGCGTACCAGCTTGCGTGTGACTGCTCATTTCCTTCCTGCTTTGATTGCAAGCGTATGTATACACCCTCATCTGAGTGAAAATGGCAGCTCTCCCTCTCAAACATGGCAGCTTTCGGCAGGAGGGTTATGAGAGAAATCAGTCAGAGTTGTTGCTAATTGTGTCCACCGACAAGACGCATGTGGACATCGAAAATACTACCTTCACCTGGAAACCATCAAACCTAAACTAAGGGGGTTTCAAACTAATGGCTTCCAGACTCTCTGTGTGTGTGAAGAATAATTGAAATGGTCACATTAGCTCTTATCCTGTCAGGCATGTCTTTGGCAGCCCTTCTGAAGGACCCCAGCCCTTGATGCCAATAAAAATTTTGTTTGAGAACAAATCTCTGAAGCAAGCAAGAAAGAAAATTAAAAGTCAAATAAAGAAGATGCAAAACGAAGAGGTATAGATATGCAATGAGCTGGAGAGCGAAAGAAAAGCGCAATGTGATGTCATGGCTCATTTTGCCAGAGCCCAGGAGTCACAGTTTGATCTTCATCATCTTCATTCATTTTTTATTTCCATATTGATGACAGAAACCGCTTACTGTGAAATTGAAGTGCGAGAATGTACGATCAGCTCACAAACGTTCAGTCCCAAATTGCGTGCGTCTATGTGTGTGCGTACCTGTGTGGTTGGCGGCGAATGTTGGATGGAGATTGTATGAGCCAGCGGGAAGCCTTCTGGGTAATTTAAACATTCTACAAGCCTAAAATGGCCCGTCAGAAAATTAAAGGGAGGGGGTGTTGATTTGAAGTCCAGCACGAGAGAAGTGTTCTGGTTCTTTTCAACAGTTATAGTCTGGGCATATATTTCAGGATGTGAGGATTTCAAGTAGTTTAGTATAATTTGGCCTAATGAGGGTATTTAATATTAGAAAATAATCCATACTGTTTTGACACTCCATATTTGGATGACAGACTCTGAATATTGTAACAAAAACATCAGCGTCAGCAATAGACTGTGTGTGGTCATATGTGACCGACTTTTCAATGAAGAGGGGAAAGTAGAAATCAGCATGCTCGGCTGTTTAATAAGACATGCATGCTGTCAGTGACTGTATATGAATCAGCATGTGTCTCAGGCTGTGAATCTGCATACATGTATCTTATATTTTACCCCTGTCAAATAAATTAGGCTTCTCAAATGAGAGAAATGAGGCTTGGCATTGCCGTCAGGGTAACAGGGCCTACTGTTGTTCCTGGGGTAATGTGATGTGCCGTCTGTGCCAGATGGATGATGTGGATAAATGCTGTGGATTCGGAATAGGAAAAGCATGGGGAATGTCGAAATCAAATAGATTTGGGATTTCTCAGGCTCTGAGGGGAAAGACTGCATATGTTTTGGGGGTTTTGAAGTCGGTGTGTGGTTTTCTTGCTGACAGGGATTACGTCTAAATCTTGCTTTGAACTGCTGGTTTTAATGTAACAGCTAAAAGTTCATTTTTTTCATGGGAGAATAAGTTGATCCTTATCTTAGTTTTCATCGGTTTTTCTTAGTATACACAGTATGTTTATGCATCCGTGTGTTGTGTATTTATGAGTTGTGTAAATGTGACCCAGCCCTCATAGTTTAGACGTGATCAGATATTTTCTCTGTATTTGATTTGGGTTATGCATGTGTTTGAGTGCATGTGTGTGTTTGTGTGTGTGTATTCCTGTCCTGATTGCTGTTTGTTTTATTTGCTTTGCTCCTTTAATCAGTGCTGAGGCCCCTGCAGTGAGCGGAAGGAAACCCCATCAGACAAGCCCAGTCTCCTCAGGAATAACAGCGCTTCTCATCCGAACCTGTGGCTGTGCTTGTGAGAAGACAATTCCTAAAACTTGCATTAAATGTCATTACTAGTTCAAATGTTTGGGGCCAGTTCAATTTTTTTAAAGTCTTTTATTTTCACCAATGCTGTTTATTTGAGCAAAAATGCACTGAAAACAGTAATATTGGGAAATATAATTACAATATAAATGAACTGTTTCATACATTTTGAAATGTATGTTATTACTGTGATGGCAATGCTGAATTTTCAGTATCCATTAGTTCAATCTTTAGCATCACATTATCATTCAGAAATCATTATAATATGCTGATTTGGTGTTCAAGAAACGTTTCTAATCTTTTTATGTTGTAAACTTAATAATATGATACTTTCCTACATAGAGAAAACCTATTGTTTGATAAATAGACAGTTCAAAAGAACAGCACTTATTTGAAACTTGTAGCAATCAATGTAAAAGTCTTTACTGTCATTTTCAGTTTAATTTATAACTTATTTTTTAAAAATATATATCCCCAATTATTTTTTTTACTTTTTTAAAAAAAAAAAGAGAAAATTCTGATATATTTTAGTTATATTTTTTTATTTACACAATGATGTTTTTTTGAAGCCATGATAGAACTAAGCATTAATCTGAAGCAAATACTTTGCAACTGGGTTTAAATTTGTTTGTGCATGTATAAATACACACACACAATAAAAATAATACTGTAAAGTCTCTGTCTGTCTGTCTGTCTGTCTGTCTGTGTCTGTGTCTGTGTGTCTGTTTGCTGCATTACTCAAATAACTTGTGACCATTTGTGCTGCTTTATAATTGTTCTTACCTGCAATATCAAGATATAGAGTGAGGGCAAAAAAGGTGAGTGGCCAAAATCACTCCTCTTGTCAGATCAAATCAAGTTTCTCATGACTCCCGCTTTCTCCAGCTGCTCTTTGATAATCAGGAAAGATTTCTGAGCAGCCTCATGCACTCGTGGCTGGCTGGTTCTTCACTGAGTGCATCAGGAGGTCAAATCTTTACTTTCTGTACAGTGTATGTCTGTGTTTGATTAGTTCACTGATGTTCAGTGTCTCATGAATGCTTTTTTCTTGACTTGTGTTTGTTGTCCTTATCATATTTAACATCTCACCTCATCAGTGTGCATGTGTATAGCTATACTTAACTATATTATGGGAACAGAGTTACCCTCAGTCTGCCAAGTCAAAAAAAAGGTAAAGTTATTTGGAAGTTGTATTATATTTTCTTTATAAATTAAGAGTTGTGTAGGGTAAGGGAAATTCAGAATTTAAGAACTGGCTCCATTTCAGTTCATGAGTGGAAATGTGAATTGAATTAGCCACACGGTACATGAAAATTAATTTCAGTCTAAGCAGAAATGACCGGAAGAGGAATTTTCTGATTTGCTAAAAATATGAAACACTTAATGGCATTCTGGGAATTTAAGGGTTCTTCCACCCTGGTCAATAAAATTAAAATATGCCATGTAAAAGTTTTAAATTAATCATTAAATATGCATTCATACAGCCAAAATGCATCAAATTGATTGAAAGTGACAGGAAAGACATTTAAAGATATAAAGATTTGTATTTCAGTTTACACAAAAATATTAAAAGGCACAACTGTTTTCAAGATTCATAATTATAAAAATAATGTTTCAAATCAGAATACTGGAATGATTTCTGACATATCATGTGACACTGAAGACTGGAGTAATGGCTGCTGAAACAATTTTTTATATATCAAAATAGAAAACAGTTATTTTAAATAATATTTAATGGGCGTGGAGTATACAAGTGGGAGTGTTTGAATGGAAGTGTATAGTATACAGGCCAATTATTTTGAATTATAAATTAATTTGTTACATTAAATATGATTAAAATAAAGACAATAATAATATAAATTAATACAAATAATACAAACATAATAATACAATAATACAAATACTTTATTTATCTTTGTGTCATAATACCTATATAACATACCGATTTCAAAACTACACAATCTCAATATATCCAATATCATTACTTACTATCAGGTCCACCAAAGCAGAAGCAAAAATGTGTGTGTGTTTGTGTGGGCGCGTGTGCGTGTGCGCATGTGTGTGTGTGTGTGTATGTAGTGTATAGTGTGTTTGTGCTCAGGATGTGGGACCAGAAGACATCTGGGGTTTCTTATCAGTTTTTAAGATTATCACTCTAACGCAAATTAAACATAATTAAGCTAATTAACCTTATTTAAAGTCTATTATAGCAGTTTAGTGCAAAAGATTGTAGAGTCATTAGGTCGCAACTCAGTTTGACACTTTTTCCTTTCTTTCTTTCTTTTTCTTCCATTCTTTCTTTCTTTCTTTCTTTCTCTCTTTTAATAAAACACAATTATGTATGTTATTATGAGATTGTGGTCTTTATCCCCATAAAATATTGTACTAATGTGCACTGTTCTGCTCTGATATTTTCATCAAAGTGACTATTATATTCTCTAGCATATCAGTGTCATCAGAAGAAATTACCAGTTTTTTTCTTTGAGTAATATGCAATCAAGTCTTATTTTAATATTTTGTGTAGGTGTTATCATGGAGTGAGTTGAGTTTATGTTTCCATTCGCATTTCTGCCAAAGTACATTTTTGTACGTACTGTCTTTACTTTACACAAAGTAAAGACAGTAGCACGGCTCTCCTTTAGATTTTTATTATGCACTTCGAACAGAAATCTAAAAATAAAAATAAAAATTCCCCGTATATCTCTCTTAATCAACTCAAAACTGTAGAAAATCAAAAAGCACGGCCCTATATCCAAAAGAGTATAAGAAGAAACGGTGAACCACAAAATGATATTTTCATTTTCTCCAGTGCGTGACATTGATGTGAATCAGTGACTTCAGCTTTTGTTGACGGAGGTTTTGCATCTGTTTTAAATCAGTCTGAGGTTTTCTTGTTTTTCAGCATTAGTACAAGAGAATAAGTCATACAAATAGTCACGCAAGAGGTCAGTACTTGGTTTTTTGTTTAAAAACAGGGTAAATGAAATAGTGGAAGGTGCCAGGCATTGATTGGCGGTTTCGATTAGATAGTTAGATGTAACAGGGGTATGAAAACACTGAGCTTGCTTGTTCAAAAATAGCATTGTATACCACTGATGAATGATGTTTAGTTGTGTTTTGGTTGCTTACCAATGACGTTCTCTGTAATTACGCTATGATTCCAAAGTTTGAGGTTGGTAAGTCTTCTTTATATGCTCACCCATGCTGAATTTGATTCCAAATATTTGTAATAGCATATGGTATTATTACAATTTTAAATAAGTGTTTTCTGATTTAATACATTCAAAATGTATTTTATTCATGTGATGGCAAAGCAAATTGTCATTATTTTAATGATTCTTTTATTTTAATAATTATTTGAATGATTATTTAAATTATTTTTTATCATTATTTTAATGATTATTCTGATTCTTCAGAAATCATTCCAATATGCTGATTTTAGTGCCGAAGAAACATTTATTATTATTTTCAATGTCACGAATGGTTGTGCTGCTTAATACGTATTATTAATATATTCAATATTAATACATAATTTTGGAAATCATTTTTACTGTCCCTTTTTATCAATTTAATGCATCATTGCAAAATAAAAGTAGGAATTACCCTCCTCCCCCCAAAAAGAAAGAAATCTTATTGACCACAAACTTTCAAGCATCTTCTTCCTGTTTATGCTGTTTCTTCATCTCTAACCGATCGTTTTGACTCGAGGTCAAAAAAGTCCCTGTTTTGATAGCAAGGTAAAAGGAGGTTTGGTGTCAGGAAACTAGATTTGTAAATAAACCTGATTGCTCAAACCTCTTAGCGCTAGAAACTCTACACCACTAACGTCATCAGCACATAAGCGTTCTTCAACACTCTCTCACACACACACAAACACCCAACTAATGTCTCTTTATAGTCAAAATCACAGCCTCTCACTGCATTTAACTGACACTCAACGTTAGTTAATTATGGGGTTTTATACTCTTCTCATATATGAACGTTTTTAGTTGACTCTCTCTATTCTCAGTACATTTAGACAAAGTAATGTTGCTGTATCCTCAGGTAATGTCATAACTTCTGCTCCTATTTCTTTTTTTCTACATAATATAGCAAAAAATAAATTTTCACACACATAATAATTACTGTAATTTACTTTTTTCAATTATCTTATCAATTAGGACATGATTTTAGTGTATTTATGTTAGAAAGATAATCAAATTAAAATAAAACTAAATATGACATAAGATAGGTTAGAGATATACTTAGAATGAGGGAAACATGGGTAAAGGAGAGAGGATAGAGAGTATAACAGAAAGCATCGTAGAAGACATTGGAATAATCAAGTGAGCCAAAGAGTGTGGGAGAACGAGAGATTAAACTACGTGATGAGAGGTTAGTCTCTCGGTCAGTCAGCAACCCTTAAACAGAGCAGGGATGGTGAACCCTCATTGTCACACAGACGAACCACAGGGACCCGTGTCGCAGGGCAGAACTTGTCTTTCAACCACCCAGCATCTGCTGGGATATCACGACAAGAACTAGAACACAGCCCAGCTGCTCTCGTGCCCTGACCCTTTCTTTCCCTCTACCACTTTCACACACACACACACACACACACACACACACACACACACACACATCCCGAACAATCTAGCACAATCAGAAATAAATATAACCTACACACATAACACCGACACACAAACTCACAGAAAGACCAGTGCACATTCTCACACAACCAGGAACACTACACATAAATGTTTGGATTATTTCTTTTCAGCCATTTTCTATTCCACTAAATACAATAATAATTTTTTTTTTTTCTAATTGTCTGCACATACATGCTCATATACACATAATTGTAAAACAAAAAAGACAATGTGTGAACAACAAACTCGTGTTTGCAAGACATGGGACCCAGTGATCCAGATCACAATGACAACATAGATGACAGATGGCTGTATTGTCTGAACAGAAACCCGAGACCCCTTTTCCAGCTGCTGTCCTCAACTTTTCTTTTCTTCCTTTATGTGACTCTCTTTTGTGGTTCTTCCTTTTCTTTTCATCCTTCTTTTGAGTGCTGATTTTGCAGACTTCTTGTCTTTGAAAGGCTGCTCTCAATGAACCTCTGAGCAAGAAAGAGACTGAGAGAGGAAAGAGATTGAGATGTTTAATTCAAGCACACTGTCTATACATGCTTATACCGTCTGAATGTAAATTCACAATTAATTAAAACTCAAAAGGTGCACTCAGTATTTTTACCATTTATGTACAATGAAAATATGATACTTTTAAAAATGTGTTTAAAATTAATATCAGCCTATTAAAAGCTGTGTTATTCTTCATTGAGCAGATTGTTTCATATGAGTGGACTTACTTAGATCACATGCCGAATACTAGTTTACATCAGTGACCTCTGGTTATTAGACACTTTCGCTCATGGAATAAACGAATGTCTGAGTTACACTGAAAACTGAGTTACACTGGCATCAGTAACTGGAAACATTTGCTTTTGTGTTATGCTACATTCACGCCACTATTCCAGCACAACAAAACAACTCGATTCACCTTTAAACCCAAAGAAATCCAAATGAAATAGCTGAAAATCTCATTGAAAAACACATTGTTCAAACAAATAACAAGTATGCAACAATTCATGACACCACCTACACTACCAGTCAAATGTTTAGGGTAGATAAGATGTTTTATCTTTTATGCTCACTAAATATGTAGTAAAAACTATAGTATTGCGAAATATTATTACAATTAAAAACATTTATTTTCTATTTTAGTATATTTTAAAATGTAGTTTATTTCTGTCACAGCAAACCTTAATTTTCAGCAGAAATGACTCCAGTCTTCAGTGTCACATGATCATTCAGAAATCATTCTAATATGTTGATTTTCTGGTCAAGAATCATTTCTGATTATCATCAATGTTGAAAACAGTGCTTATTGTTGTGTAAACTAAGGTTTATTTGATGAACTTTTAAAAGAACAGCATTTATTTAAAATAGATTACAAATCGTTTTACTGTGAGTCCTTGTTGAATTTATTATTAAAAGTATTTATTTTTCTAAAAAAAATTCTTCTTACCCCAAAAATGTGCACATTGTTGTACATAACTAACCCATATTTTGTGTAATGTCAAAATGTCACATGAGCCTACTGTAAATATTGACTTTAAAGAGCTAACAATCTTGGACCTTAATCCAATAAAAACATTTTATTTAGTCAATTTCCATGTATATCCACATTCATAATTGTTTTCTTTGTCACAGTACACAAGCCACACATTCTTTGTATGTGTAAACATACTTGGCCAATAAAGCTAATTCTGATTCTGATTCTGATAAATGTCTTTGGGTTGGTTTGCAAGTTTCAGGTTGAACTGTAAAATGACTTGAGTGTCTGGTTATTCTCTTGACAGCTACATGATAATGGCTTAAGTACATATTTTCAGGGATCTAGGTAAAGTATAAGTCACATGTGCTTGTCAGGGCATTCAGAAATAACAGAGCTGACACGATTGTTGCTGGACCAGCCGACATTTGAGAACACTGGGATCCTGTGTGTGTGTGTGTGTGTGTGTGTGTGTGTGTGTGTGTGTGTGTGTGTGTGTGTGTGTGGGCATGTTTATGTGGTTTATGAGGACACAAATTTGTATAATGACATGGGTATGACATAGGTATTACAAGGAGAAGGTGATTTATGAGGACATTTTCAGTGTCCCCATAATTCAAAATGCTTATAAATCATACAGAGTAAGTTTTTTAGGGGGAAAGTTGAAATGCAACTGCCTCCTGTGAGGGCTAAGATAGGTGTAGGTAGGTGTAATAGCACATACAGTTTGTACAGTATAAAAACCATTACGCCTATGGAAAGTCCCCGTAAACCATAAAAACCAACGTGTGTGTGTGTTTTAAGAAAAACATTAACATATCACAAATTCCACCACCACCCCTAAAACATCTGCCAGTCATTACTGGCCCTTCCCCCTTACTCCTAGACAGGGTTCAAGAAACTAATTTTGACCTCTGACCCCAAGCATAGAGCTCCACTTAATGGTGCCCCCTTATTTCCACAACAGACTCTCTCTCTTTGTCTTCCTCTCCTACTTGAACTCAAAATAATCTGTAATAATCAATGCAGAAGAAAAATTATATTTATCGTATTTTAAATCCTTTTGGGTACTTTTAATTAAAAGTATGTCACATGAGTGTGACATTGGGATCAGTGTTTTTGTAGTTTTAGAAATTCTTTGCTAGGAAAATTTACTGATTAATATTTTCACTCAGCTTTAATTTGTTTATGGGACCTCTATTAATATTTTTCCTTAAATATATTTCAGCTTATATATTTAATTTTGTGTTATGATTTACTTCTATTTCTTTTAGAAGTAAAATGTATAGTTTCTCATCTTGTCCACTTTGACCTATTGTCATCCTTCTTCGGTGTCTTTGAGTGCATTTCATTGTCTCTCTCTACTCCCTCAAATCAATAACAGACACATTAGCATTTGGTGAGGGGGAAGAATACAGGTGATCCTGTATCGATCCGGAGCCAAAGACACACAAATGCTCTTTCACGCACATGTGCACACTCTCCAAACAGATACTTACATTTTGAGGACGATAAAGTTCAGTTCAGGGATCCAGCTGTCCTCTTAAATCCTCCCAGAGAGTACTAGTTTGAGACGCATCTTAAAAATAAAAGCGGTATGATGTAAGTTGGAATACAACATCAATTCTCTGTTTGGATAACTTTTTGCTTAGCGTTTCAGTAATTTTCCTCCTTTTTGTGCAAACTTATTTTGTTTTTGAAAAAGCTTCTGCTTTTGTTTCCATTGCCAAGCCTGACAACCATAGTGGGCTAACATAGTTATCGAGCCGGTCATCTATAAGCTGTCCCTCACCAAAACCCGCAAGCTTCACTGAGAAATTCCCTGACCATCATCGAATAATATACAGCTATACACACAAGATATGGAGAATGTTTATAATTTTATAAAATTCAGAAAATGTAGACACTGAAACTAATAAGAGTAGAAAACCGACAGAATGAACAATGTTTATTGACAGGTAAACGGGTTGTGTAGAACATGGTTAGCAGCGACACCTTGTTGTAGTTTAAATATCTCGGCCTCTTCCAAAGAGCTGCAAAATATTTGAAACTGTAAACATTGTAATATGCAACCACAGCGGGGCGCTAAAGGGGTGGAAATGGACTTGAAATTCGTCATATCCGGGCGTTTTTAGACGTTTGCAATTGGCCTATTTGAGTGATGACGTTTCCAACACTGGGCAAATGAAATTGTGCTAAAAGTGCGCCGTTCTGATTGGATATCGTTGAACTGTCAATCAATGCGTGCAGTGCCCAGAGAAACATTTACCGTCAGTTCAAAGCCTGAACGGCTACAGGCAACAACTCGCGCTCTCACAGACATTTGAGATTTAGTCACAGAGAGTTAGGCTTTCATAACTACACTAGAATAACTACTTTTTATTTTACTGAAATTATATCCCATTAACAAATAATTCGTTTAATATAAATATTACAATATATTTATTTTACTTTTATATTATAACATTTTATATTTTGTACTGTTTATAATAATAGCATAATAATAATACATTTGTGTCCATTTTAAATCATTTATTGCATTGTATTGGTTGCCACAATGTTACTTTGTTGTATGCAACATTATTATTGCTGTTATCATATTGACTTCTATAATTACAGTATAAGTTGTCTTATTGCAAGAATTGCTTGATTTTAGACTGATATAAATAGGTAGGCTATAAATTATAAAAGTAGAATATATATTATAGAATAAAATGATAAACGGGTTAAAATATGTAGGCCTACTTATAGCTACATCAAAGTTTAAACAGGCAAAACTGGGTGGGTTTTTCGAGCAATATAACAAAACTGAATTAAATATAAATAATTAGCCTACGTGTAACGCACATTATTTTATTATATTTTTCTCTCAAGTGTACTATGGATTGTTTGATATACATGCTGATGATGGTGTTAATGTCTTGAAGTATCTTATATATATAAATAATGTATAGGCTACTCGAGAATATATATAATCGTGTTTAGGCTATGTATGTTCTTCTTTCCACAGGTATCTCATTGGAAATGACTTCAATTTGCCCTCTCCATTCATTTGCGATTCCACACAACCTTGGGCAGTCAAGCAAGTTCGTGCGCATGTCCAGTAGTTCGTCACACAGAATAGATTCTCCCTCTCCCTCTCCCTCTCCCTCTCCCTCTCCCCCTCTCTCTCTCTCTCACCCTGCATCCCAATGTACATATATCCACCCTATCTTCCCTAAATAGTATTGAAAATTACTAATATCACATAGAATTTAGGATGGATAGTATATGCACATTGTGACGCAAGCTCAAATTATATTTTAAGAGCAAATCATTAAAGTATTTGGCATTTATATAAAAAAAAAATGTTATGCATCTATATCATTTGCACCACCATCCATGAGAAAATGTGCATGTATTTATTCGAAGCAGAAATTCAGCCAAGAAAATATAAATTTGTAAAATGAGTTAGGCTATATATCCATGGGTTCCAAAGACGCCACTTCCGCTATGCTCGGCGCCATATTTGTGTCCGTTGTGACAACAAGCACAGCGCATTTTAATGCTGAGATTTAATAGATAATATTAATATATTGAAATAATAAACTATAAATGAAATATGTATAAAATAATCAAATAAATTATTATCTTCTCCTAAAGGTGCGTTCACACCAGACGCGAATGAAGCGTTATGTGCCAATGATTTACATGTTAAGTCAATGCAAAGACGCGATAGACAAGCGAATGGCGGTAATTACGCGGTGCGAATTGAGCGTTTTGGGCTGCCAACTGCTCCAGGTGTGTGTTCATGGTGTGTGTGTGTGTGTTCACTACTGTGTGTGTGCACTTGGATGGGTTAAATGCAGAGCACAAATTCCGAGTATGGGTCACCATACTTGGCCACACATCACTTCAGTTTCACTAAATTGATTTATGCCTGGCTGTACAAATCATTTTTGAGATTTAACCCCTTTGTAATCTTTAACATTTTCATAAGTAAGTGTAATTTAATTACACATTTTTTCTCAGTAACTGATTACAATTACTTTTATTTTGTAATTAAATTACGTAATTTAGTTACATGTAACAAGTTACTCCCCAACACTGTGTATATAATTGTAATTTGATGTAATTCGTGATCTGGCACATTTGAATGTTGTGCTTGTGGATAGGGCCGTCGCTCGGAATTCTGGGCCCTGTGCACTGAATTTGCTATGGGGCCCCCTCAAAATCACACTCACCAAATCAAGCCCATCCGGCCCACAAATTCCCCTTGAATGTTTTGATGGGTCATATAGGGCCTTCAATTGGAGTAAATAAATAAAACAGGACAGAAATTAATATTGATAGATATTACTGAATTCACGACAAATACAACAAACTTAATAACGCATTTTTGTCACATAGAAAATCACTTGACAGTAAAGAATTGATTTTGAGCTAGACTGCTGGAAAATTACTGCTAATAAATTCTGTCATCATTTCCTCACCCTCATGTCGTTCCAAACGAATTTCTTCTGTTGAACACAAAATAAGATTTTGTATAATGTTACCAAACCATTTGGGTTGATTTCTGTATGGACAAACATTTCTAGAATTTCTCAAATTATGTTCAAGAAGAAAGAAATTCATACAGGTTTGGAAGGACGTGATATTGAGTAAATTAAGACCATTTTAATTTGGGGGTGAATCTCCCTTTAAAGAACTTTATTATTTGTAAAAACACCTAATTTAAGACACTGATATTTATCTTTAACCAGGGCCTTACTGAATTAACATTTTACTTAAATTAAAATGAATTAGAAGTTAGCATCTAAAAAGAAAGAAATATCCAGAGTTTAGCGGACTAGTAGTAGTAGGATGGTGGTCACAAGAAGTAAAACCATGGTCCTCATTACCATGGCTATACTGTATGTTTTTTTAAATAAATAAGTAAAAATAAACTATACAATTGGTAGTTAAAAAAACTAAACATGAAGAAACTACAAAACACTTTCTATAAAATAAAAATATTGCCCAATATGTAATAACAGTAACATTTTAATAAATACATTTCTGCCAACACATTGGCTATTTATACAGTATTAATAACTTCAAGTTTAATTATGGTGCTGAATTGACAAGCCTATTGGCATTTTCCAATATAGGCCTACCTCATTGTCGTGGCTGTTTTTAGCCACTACAGAACCTTTAATGTTATCATATCACACGACTGTATACCAATTCTGTGTCACATCTGAATGGATAAAGCGACTTGCGCAGTTTATCTCTTATAAATCGTGGCAGAATCGCGGCGCACGTTCGTCAGGGCTTGTTTTTTGCTCTGAAATGCATTACCAGCTGTTGGACCTTTTATTAATAAGTGTGGCCCTTTCCAAATCCTACCCATTCAATTGAATTTGTCACAGGTTAATTTTATTCGAAATGTAGTAATAACTTTCAAGCAATATGAATGCTCCTGAGCTCAATTTCAACTGTCCCAATAAGGGTATGAATACTTATCCAATTGAATAATGTAAGTTTTTTTATATATATAAATTTGCAAAGATGTTAAAACACAGTATTTTGCTTAACCGTTATGGTGTATGGAGTGTAGATTAATGTGAGAGAAATGACGTAACTGTTACGTAACTGCAACGTAATCTGATGACCAAAGTTACGTCGTGGCAACTGTGACATTGCCAGTAAGTGACTGCGCCTTACGTTACTTGAACAATGCAGCGGGTTAGTAAATCAAAACAGAAGAGGGAGTAGCTGTATCTTTTGACAAATTTAAGCAAAACCCTTTTTTCGTTCTTAATAGAATATATATGACATTAATACGATCAAGAACGGGGAAAAAGCCCCGTTTAAAAGTTAAAATATTAAAAGTTCACTTTAATATTTTGTCCAAGAGCGGAAAGACCAAAAAGGAAGTTAGGAAAGCATACTTGCTTGTGATTGGCTCTTGAATGAATGACAACAGAAATGGTCCAATCAGAGCTTGTTGCGAAGGTTATTCCGTCGCATGTGAGTGGGATTTTATCAAAATAAATTAAGCACATCTTTATATCATGTGAGACATATATACAAGAAAGGCAAGAGTTCACGAATCAGTTATTGGAAATAGGTATAATAGAGTATAATGTTAAAAATATAGTGACCAAGGAGGACGGAGATATTTGTTTAAATTTCTAAGGAGGACTGGACTAGAAGGACGAATTTAATTAAAATAGCAAGTCAAAGTGAGACAGCAGATGGCAGTAATGTAACACTATGGATGCCAACTGCCGTAAAACTCCAACGACGAAGAAGAAGGGATTTTATGAATTATGCAAATTTGAGCTGTTGTTCTCCCCTCTTCGGATGAGAGGCTATATTCAGGATAGCCGACGAGTTTTTCTGTTCTTAAGAAAATATAAAAGTTGTTTTTGTCGTTGCTACGAAATATATCAGACGAGAATGACTCGTTTTGCTTTGCGTGATTAGATGGCGGCGCTGCATTTCTGAATTAGGATGTTATAAGCCAGGAAGTTATGAAAAGCCGGTAGTGTTTGAGTGCAGCAAACAGTTTCGCCGGTCGGGGCTGCTCTTTGTTTGACACCGAGAGTAGTCAACGCGTGCTCTTTTGTTTGGGGTTTTGTCTTTGTTTTACTGCAAACGGGCGATCTTAGTTCCCGTTTAGGCCTCCCGAGGTTGAAATTTGTTTTGAAACATGCACCACATGAAGAAATATTTCACCGAGGGACTCATTCAGTTTACGATTCTGCTGAGTTTGATAGGAGTTCGCGTGGATGTCGACACCTATTTGAGTGGTTACTTCTCACCGTTGATAGAAACAGACGGAGGGCCGAGCTCGGCTTTCATACAGACCCCGTTTCACCACTACCGGGACACCGCGGCGGGCTATCAAGTACATCCGAAATGTCCCGAACTGGACTATTTTTTCACCAGCCGCAGGCTCTTGAATGAAGTGCGTGCTCTCGGGTCCCCGGCCCGCTTCCCCACGCATGTCAGCGCATGGCTTGTGCAACTGGTACCTGATGATGGCTCTGATGCAGGTGAGCCACACGACCTGTCAGGGGACCCTGGTGACGAGGAGATAGATACCGAAAATCACCGGGAAGGGGATGATCACGGGGCAGGAGAGGGGTTCGGTCTGTCGGGTTCTCAGGACTGCACTGTTTCCAGGCCTTGTTGTGCAGCTGGAGAACTTTCCAAAGAGGTAACAATACAGCGCTGTATTAAACACTTAACGTTAACTTACCATACTTTTACAGTTTTATTATGTTGCGTTCTCTTCATGGGTCACGCCAGTAACTTAGCCCCATATGACTGGCTTGAAGTGTTTTTAATCGTTTTTTTTTAAGAGTTAGCCAGTTAGCTTCATGGCAAGTAGTATTTTACACTCGTGAGCAAATGAAGCCGAAAGCGAAACACGACCGAGACATCAATAAACAGTTTAGTTTGTTACCTATTGAATAAATGTAGTCAAACTAGATGTACCTAGTTTAATTGATAGTTATAGATCTTTAGGCTGTGATTGTATGTGTCAATTTACGTTGATTTTCAGCAACTTTACTGCAATTACTTGTTTAGTTTTTTGGTAGGAAATAAAATACGTGTTTGTGAGGTAACTTATCTGTTCACTTGTTAGTTTGAAGGTCGGCAACCAGATGTACAGGTGTCAGTCAGGTGTGTTGGGCTAAATTGAAATTATAGTTTAAACGCCAAGGACGTCTCATTACATTCATCAACATACACGTGTTACCAAATACATTTCCTTGGATATCTACTTGACTTTACTTCATTTTTTCCCTGCTTGTTTTGTAGTAGTCTGTCTGAAGGAGGAGTGGTAAATTATCATTTGGTCCAGACCAAACCTGCTCTTTCTGAAATGTTCAGTGTTACTTGATCTTGTATTGACAGAGCTCAATCTAGTTTTTGAAATCCATTAAGTCATGTATTATACCTAGAGTTAAGCATGTTATGCAAATTTATTGATTTTCTTTATCTACTACAGGTGCAAGCAAAAAATAAAGTTCTTTGAATGAGATTAATCTATTAAATGAGTAGCAGAGAATACAATAGTCTTAAACAGGTGCACCATTGTTTATGGAGTTTTTTTTTTTTTACTCATGGAATTGCACTTTTCTAATCACAGATTTTGTTTCACAGCTTTACTTTATAAACAAGGTTAAAGCCTCATAAGGTAAGCCATTTCAATCCTTAATTTGGACATCCCAATTTCTTTCCAGGAAACTTTACTAGACCAAGTGAACGAGGAGGATGCGGCGAAAGACGAGAGCGGGCAGGAAGAAACCAGCCCTGCTTCGCTGAACCAGCTGACTCGGAGTTCTGCGTTAGAGCAGGAGGTAAACAAACTAACTTTACTGCCTAACAAGAATGGTGTTTATCAGGTTTAATGTCAAAGTTTAATGTAATGTTAATATCAAGTCAATCAAAGTTGTGACATTACATAACAATAATTGAGTTAATATTTTACTCAACCAGCTCTGTAAATGAATGAGAACAGTTACATTTGATTATGTTAGTTCTGGTTCTGGTAATTCAACTCCATATCAACTGTAGTGTTGGTGTGAAATGCTAAAGGGCTAGTTTGCCCAAAAATCTAATTAGTCAATTTACTCACCCTCATGGCATTCATTTTCAAAACACAAATGTAGATAAGGAAATGAGAGATTTCTGTCCCTCGACTGATGATCCACAAAACTTTGACACTTCAAAATATTCATTAGGATCTTGTAAACACAATACATGTAAATCAAGCAGTTTTATTCAAGTCTTCTTGAATAAGAGACATGATCACTTTATATGGCAAACAAGTTCAACTTTTTTGGCTTTTATTGACGTATATCGATTAACGCACATTCTTTGAGCTTATCAAATATTGTAAACCTGGAAACTCATCTGTACTTTATTGATGCAACATGAGTGTAAATCAGAACTTTCATTTTCGGGTGAACCATCCCTTTAATTATTTTAACTGTTTATTTATAATTTTTTGCTTCTCCTTACAGGATTTGCTGGGTAGTAGTACCCTTCCTCCAGCTCTTTCTGGGCTTGACCTTCCTCCACGGTGGCAAGATTTTATTTCTGAATTTGATGTGAGTAGTTTCTGTGGAAGACTCATCCTCTATTAGGATTAAAGGAATAAGTACAGCGATACAATTTTTTTCATTTGGTAGATTGTTTTTATTCAAAATGACTTCTATTCAAGGTACACATTTTATGTCAGATTTTAGTTTTTACTTTCCCTGTGAATCGAACCCTTGACCTTGGCATTGATAGTGTTATGAATAATCACATTATTCAACAAAAGATGTCAATAGACGATGAATAATACTTGCATAACTTACAAAAGAAGACATAACTGTAATAACACAAAAATAAATATATTTGGGTTTTCACAAATATTTATCTTTTTCATCTACAGGATTTTGACTCCATGGTCCCCCAACGCATGTCAGACTTAGAAGCTGAACTTCCTAATCCCATCAGCTATGACATAAGCCTTCAAGATGCAATGGTAGCCGGAGGAGATTCAGCTAATAGCAGGCCTGCATCTTCCCGAACACCCCTCTTCCGTCTGGAGTCTACAAACTCTTCTCACTCAGACCCGTCTCAGAGCTCAGCAGGGGCACTTCCTTCATCGCTCTTCTCTTTGTCTGGGAACAGCTCTCGTAATGAAACCTCCCCTTTGCAGATGGGAGGCTATCTAGATGAGGCTGTTTTTGACCACATCAATATGTTGAATCTAGATAATCTCGGTACGATCAACCCTCAGATGCTGGACGGCATGCAAGGGGACATGGACACTCCATGGCCTGAGGATTCAGACTCTGGCCTGTCTTTGGAGAGCAGTTCAAGGAGCCCTACATCCCCATCTACATCATCCGATTCATTTTGCGAGGATGAAGGTGGAGCTACAGGCTATAGCAGTGAAGTGGAGTCTCTTTCATCAAAAGGCGGAGCTTGTGCGGCTGCTTACCGTGATTGGTCGCCTGCAAACCTTGTAGAAAACATCTGGCACGATCACACCTATTCAACCCCACAGGCGCAAAATTCTACACCATCTAACTGGTTCACAGCAATCAAACAGGAAGTGATGAGCGACGATGAGGCTGAACCAGAAGAGATGAGTCGTGATGAATGTCGGGTGCAGGCATTGGGCCTTCCATTTTCAGCCTTTCAGATTGTCAATATGCCTGTAGAAAACTTCCTGGAGCTGCTGGACAGCCAGAATCTGTCAGAATCAGAAGTCACGCTCTTGCGCGACGTGCGCAGACGAGGTAAAAACAAGCTTGCTGCACAGAATTGCCGCAAGAGGAAGCTGGACGCGATCATGACCCTGCAGGATGAGGTCGAGGGCCTGTCAGTGCAGAGGGACACTCTCCTGCACCAGAGATCCCACACAGCCAAAGCACTTTCTGCTGCAGCAGAGCGGTTCGAAACGCTCTCGCGGACTGTGTTGAGCCAACTTCGGGATGAATACGGACATCCTCTGAACCCTGAGCACTACACAATGCACTGCAGTGCTAACGGACGGGTGATGGTTCAGCCTCGCACAAACACAACGTCAAGGACAATGACCAGTAGCAAGACGGTGAAAAGAAAGAAGGACAAGAAACCCTAAAGACTTTTTGAGTGTGTGTGTGCGTGTGCATTTGTGTTTGTGTTGACATACAAATATGTCTGTTTTCCGAAAGGTGAGTTTTTATGCTTGAGATCAGATATTGAGGGAAATTTCTGTCTCTTCGTTGTTCCTAAAATCTATTCGTAACTCAAGTGGAGAGCAGAAAGACTAATAAATACTACCACTGGAGCATTGGAGGAGCCTTGTTTATTTGCAGGAGAGAATGTACTGAAGACACTGGACGTTGTGTATGGTAAGAGTGTGTATAAAGAGTATTTCTAAAGAGCACATTTGAAAATTTGCTTTTTTTTTTTACTGTTAATTTAAATTGCAAGTTACTAAGTAAAGATTTTTTGCATATGGTAACTGGAGGACCATGTTAAAAAGTGTGATCACTATTTCTTGCCGGATTGAGCTTAAAAGGGCTTCTGGTGTTTTCTCACTCTCATTTGGGGGGGGGGGGGCAAACGAAAATATTTAGAAAAATGTCCATATGATGAAAATCAATGAGGAACAATGTTGTTCGTTGTTGTCTTTGTTTTTTGCATACAAGATTTGGATCGACATGAGGGAGATCATTTTTGGGTAGACTATCCCTCTTATGTGAGGATCCCCACAGAAATAACCTTAATTTCAACTATTTGCAGACATTAGAATCAAACACAACTTTGCGTTAAGCAGTTACCTTCATAACCGTATGTACGTTTTCCTCACCATTGAGAAATAAAATCATTTATAATATGAATTTTGATCTATGACAAACAGTGATCACGGTTTAACCTTTTCCTGTACATTTACATTACCGTCACTTACATTTGCATTTTACCTTTATGCACTTGCTTAACAAAAACTATTCAAATGCATTCTGGTAACTTTTATAAAGGGGCTACGAGTTTGGATTTGTGTTCCATTTGGTTTTCCTTTGGGTTGATTTTTAAATTAAATATGCCTTTAGAAGTAACAATCTTTGAAGTGAAGTCACAGTAAAAACCACAAATAAAGTGGATGTAATTAAACAAAAATATGGAATTGGTGAGTTTTGTTCTACCACATAGCACGATCTGGAAAAGGCAAATACTGCATAAAGTAAAACAGTGCCCAAACAAATGAACCTGTGTATTTATTTTATTGGCAGAGGGGTTTGATTTGTGTTTGTGAGTAGGAGCTGCATGTCTTTTTTTACTTTTTCTATTGTGTTTTTGAGCAATTATTTGTGTGTGTAAGGGTTTGGAATACATTCATTTTAAACAGGGATGTTCTCTTTTATATCTATTCAAATGAATAAAGGAGGACAAAGTAATTGAGTTTTTATTGGATTATTTTTGTTTCATGGTTCCCATTTCACAAACCATGATTTTAGAAACTCATTATGCTGCACTTGACAAAACCTCAAAACAAACATCCAATCTGCAGGCAATATACTTGTAACCATTAAAATCAAATGCAAACATGCATTTGTTGAGTTTACGTTTTGGTATATATTTGAAATCCAGAATGAAAAGCGGATTTAAACTTGGCACAAAAAAAAATAATAATTTAACGTGAGTCAAACATTTTAAAACAAAATATCATTATCATTTTACATGACCTAATCTGCACAATATTTTAGTCAATATTCTTTGTTGAAAACTTGTCTCAGATTGTTGGGCCCCTTTGTGCAAAAAAAAGAAAAAACTATGTATAGTGAATGTATAGGAGAGGTCGTTACATGAAGTTGTGCAGCTGATCAATAGCTAGGTATATCATATCAACTAATACCAGACAACCTCCATATTCTATGTCAGTCTTCAACATTTGCCGTGGCCAAAGATATTTGATGGATCCTCCCTACAGTGGCTGTGAATTATGATTCATAATTTACAACCCTATTTCCAGGAAACTTTACTAGACCAAGTGAATGAGAAAGTTGGGACATTTTTTTTATTTGAATAAAATGAAAACAAGGACTTTCAAAAATCACATGAGCCAAGAGAACATAAATGTTTAAACTGAGAAATTCTACACTTTTATCCACTAAATGAGCTCATTTCTAACTTGATGCCTGCTACAGGTCTCAAAAAAGTTGAAAAAGGGGAAACAAAGGGCTGAAAAAGCAAGACATTTAGAAAAGATTCAGTTGGGAGAACATCTAGCAACTAATTAAATTAATTGACAAAGTGCCGTCGCGTCCTGTGGGCCAAGGCTCATGTAAAATGGACTATTTCAAAGTGGAAAAGAGTTCTATGGTTAGACGAATCCGAATTTGACATTCTTGTTGGAAATCACGGACGCCATGTCCTCCGGGCTAAAGAGGAGGAGGGAGACCTTCCAGCGTGTTATCTGCATTCAGTTCAAAAACCAGCATCTCTGATGGGCAGCTTGCATGTTTTTGGAAGGCACTATTAACGATGAAGGGTATATAAAAAGGTTTTAGAGCAACATATGCTCACCTCCAGACGACGTCTATTGCAGTGTAGGCGGTGTGTACTACAGCCGGACCAAGCAAAACCACACACTGAAGCTATTACAACAGCATGGCTTCATAGTAGGAAAGTACGGATGCTGAATTGGCTTGCCTGCGGTCCAGATCTTTCACCTATAGAGAAAATTTGGCACGTCATTACATCACACCATGCGTAAAAATGCCCCAGTTCCAACTACACTGACCAAAATTATAAACGCAACATTTTTGTTTTTGCCCCCATTTTTCATGAGCTGAACTTAAAGATCTAAAGACTTTTTCTATGTACACAAAAGGCCAATTTCTCTCAAATATCGTTCACAAAGCGGTCTAAATCTGTTAGTGAGAACTTCTTTGCCGAGATAATCCTTCCACCCCACAGGTGTGGCATGTCAAGATGCTGATTAGACAGCATGGTTATTGCACAGGTGTGCCTTAGGCTGGCCACAATAAAATTAGCAATTTTTCTGTATTAGGGTGATCCAAAAACCAGTCAGTATCTGTGTGACCACCATTTTCCTCATGCAGTGCAACACATCTCCTTCACAGAGTTGATCAGGTTGTTGATTGTGGCTTGTGGAATGTTGGTCCACTCCTCTTCAATGGCTGTGTGAAGTTGCTGGATATTGGCAGGAACACGCTGTCGTATACACTGATCCAAAGCATCCCAAACATGCTCAATGGGTGACATGTCCGGGGAGTATGCTGGCCATGCAAGAACTGGGATGTTTTCAGCTTCCAGGAATTGTGTACAGATCCTTGCAACATGGGGCCTTGCATTATCATGCTGCAACATGAGGTGATGGTCGTGGATGAATGGCACAACAATGGGCCTCAGGATCTCATCATGGTATCTTGGTGCAGTCAAATGCTATCAATAAAATGCACCTGTGTATATTGTCCATAACATACGCCTGCCCATACCATAACCCCACCGCCACCATGGGCCACTCAATCCAAAATGTTGACATCAGCAAACCGCTCACCCACACGACGCCATACAAGTCTTCCATCTGCCCTGTACAGTGAAAACCGGGATTCATCCGTGAAGAGAACACCTCTCCAAAGTGCCAGATGCCATCGAATGTGAGCATTTGCCCACTCAAGTCGGTTACGATGACGAACTGCAGTCAGGTCGAGACCCTGATGAGGACGACGAGCATGCAGATGAGCTTACCTGAGATGGTTTCTGACAGTTTGTGCAAAAATTCTTTGGTTATACAAACCAATTGTTGCAGCAGCTGTCCGGGTGGCTGGTCTCAGGCGATCTTGGAGGTGAAGATGCTGGATGTGGAGGTCCTGGGCTGGTGTGGTTACATGTGGTCTGCGGTTGTGAGGCCGGTTGGATGTACTGCTAAATTCTCTGAAATGCCTTTGGAGACAGCTTATGGTAGAGAAATTAACATTCAATTCATGGGCAACAGCTCTGGTGGATATTCTTGCAGTTAGCATGCCAATTGCACACTCCCACAAAACTTGCAACATTTGTGACATTGTGCTGTGTGATAAAACTGCATATTTTAGAGTGGCCTTTTATTGTGGCCAGTCTAAGGCACACCTGTGCAATAATCATGCTGTCTAATCAGCATCTTGATATGCCACACCTGTGAGGTGGATGGATTATCTCGGATCACTAAGTGCTTACTAACACAGATTTAGACAGATTGGAGAACAATATTTAAGAGAAATAGGCCTTTTGTTTACATAGAAAAAGTCTTGGATCTTTGAGTTCAGCTCATGAAAAATGGTGGCAAAAACAAACCGGTTGCGTTTTTAATTTTGGCCAGTGTATTTTGAGACCTCTCGCAGGCATCAAATTTGAAATGAGCACATTTTGTGCCTAAAATTCTACAAATTCTCAGTTTAAACATTTGTTATGCTATCTATGTTCTATGGTGAATAAAATATTGGCTCATGTGATTTTGAAATTCTTTTAGTTTTAATTTTATACAAATTAAAAAAACATCACATTTCCAGAATTCGGGTTGTAGATCAATCAAAAATAGCTGATGAGTATATAAACAATTAATGGAATTTCATTCTTCAATATTTAGAGAGTCGCTGTAAATGTGATGACTTCACGGTACACATATTGTTGTGGAAACAAACAATGGTCTTCTCAAATTTGTCAATAAAGCTCAAGAAGCAGAGTTCCAGATGTCAAAATAAGACTTTATTAACCACAGCAACAAAGCCACCGATGACAGCCACCGCATCTAATTCTCTGTCTGTCCACGCATCCATTTTAGATCTTTCTTTCTTACCATAATCGGTAGTTTTTTAATTGGCTATGCTCTGGTTTGCCACAATTTCTTATCAGCCCACCTGGCCAATTATTTAATGGTGGAATTTGGCCAGATCAGCCACTTTTATTCCACTGGCAATAAGGTGGTCACATGAGTCATAGCCCACATCAAACTTGTTTACATGTCATACTCTGGAAATCACCCAAAGTTCATAAGGTTATTTAAATTCACTAATACAATCCAATGGAAACCGCCAGAACTGCCCAATGGATAGGCCCTCAGACTTACATTCCTACATTACATTAGGACATCCAGTATTGGAAGAACTCTACATATAAATCAGTATATTGATTACTTTCATGACCATGCATCATATTTTTGAGTAAAATAATACCATATTGAGTAAATCGCATAATATAAAGTAAAATTGCACAATATATTCAGGATTAAAGTTGAAAAAGAAGCAGATAAAAATACAAAGAAATCATTACACCAGAAAAGAGTCTATGGTAGGATCAGGCATCAGAACTTAGTTGGAAATTGGACAACTTTGGAAAAAATAACAATAATAATAAGCCTATATCGATATTCAATACAGCTAACTCCTAAAAATATACAAGTTCATAAAATATTCAACAAGACTTCAGCAAGTTGTTCAATCTTAATTTATTTGTATTCCTTTGTTTTGCATGGAAACACTGTGTGCTTTTGCATAGAAACGCTTTGTATGCAATCTTGCAGATTCAAGATTACATCGGTTACAAAAAATGCATTATAAATGTTAATTAGAGATTTTTTTCTCAACCTGTTAACATTTACAGGAATGTATCATTCAGTAATTTAATTAAATAAGTTTGGAGTAATGCATGACACTACAAAATGATGCTCTGCCTTTTTCTAACTTTGGATGCAGAACGTGGCTAAAACAAATTGAGCCTTTTTTTAATCTGCTCATTTTGTATACCCTAAAATAGATATCAAATGATATTATTGAATAATGTTATTTTGCATGACCAGCGATGGATCTCGGTTGCCCCGCCCTATGAAAACCTCATTGGACACACGTGACCACTCATAGGCGTGGCTTTACGTCCTCGCATTAGATTAGATTCAGGCTGGCCTTCGTCGAGCCCCAGTCGACGTCTGTTTCATTGATTTGTAGTGTTCGAATAGAGTAAAAGTTTAAAAAGTTTGTGTCCTGCTAAATTGCGACATAATTTCGCTGCAGCTGTTTGCAGGTTGGCAAGTGTGAAGCTTTGCAATTCACACTTTTAGTCATTTTCCTTTGTGAGGGTGAGTTTTCGCGCGCATGTGCGCAGCAGCGTCCATTGTAACGTTACGTTAGTTTGCTGTTAAGAATGCTGTAACCTCAATTATTGTAATACGTATTTTTCTTAAATCTATTTTTAGTTGTTTCAGTTTGCATAGAAGTTGGATGCATGAATGTTCGAAGCTCTATAATGTTTTTTGTTTGTGTGTGTGCGCGCATTTCCAGCTAACGTTACGTTAGCTAACGTTAGTAAGCTAAGTTAACTCCTGCTATTCAAACCAGTGCGTGTTATATAACGTTAGTGACTACCACGCGAACAATTTATTTCGTAAAATAGTCGGGCCTTAATCAGGAGCGTAAGATTTTACAGAAAAATTTAAAAGGAGTAACGTTAATCTCAAAATGTAGCATGAACTGTGTTTGGGCCCTTGGCCTGTTCGTACATGCGTAGTTAGCTCGTTAACATATTAGCGCACATAAAAGGTAACGTTAGCATAAAACTAAGTCGAAAATATGGCAGCCTTTTTTTCTTCTAAATTAAACAAGGGAGCGTGTCTGTAAATCGTTAAATTCCAGATTTAAATGGATGAAATTTAAATAGCTAAACCGGTTTATGGGTAATTGCTCTCTTGTACATTTTAGGTAACATAATGGGTAAGAAGCAGGGAGGCAAATCAAAGAAGGAAGCTCATGAGGTGGAGGAGTTTGTGGTGGAGAAAGTGATGGACCAGCGAGTGGTCAATGGGAAAGTTGAGTTTTTCCTCAAGTGGAAAGGCTTCTCAGAGTGAGTACTTTTTGGATTTCTTGCAAGTATACTGAACTGTTTGTTTGGGGTGTATGTAATTTTGATTCATGTTATGAGAGTAACGTTAATGAGATCTTAATTTCCTTCAGCGTTGACAACACTTGGGAGCCTGAAGATAATTTGGACTGCCCTGAACTAATTTCTGCGTTCCTGGAGTCTCAGAAAGGAGTGGTAGAGAATCCAGAAGCCGTAAAAAGAAAATCCTCCACGGATGAACCAGAAACGGATGAGAGCAAGGCGAAGAAAAAGAAGGAAATGGTAAAGTTTTGTGTTTGGTTATCAGTTTAGATTTTAACATTAGTTAATGATAAAACTGACTTGCAAGTAAAATTGTGTAGCTCCAGACTGACAAGCCAAGAGGGTTCGCAAGAAACCTTGAGCCGGAGAGGATCATTGGAGCGACTGATAGCAGTGGAGAGCTCATGTTCCTCATGAAGTGGTAAGAAACTCATGTAGTTTTCTATATTTGACTCAAAATAACATCACCGTAGCAGTATATAGCCGTTGTGGAAAAAATTTCCACACTCTCATGTTGTTCCTAACCTGCTATTTCTGAGGAACACAAAGATAACTTTACTAATGTTTCAGTTGTTTTTGTCCAGATATTTAAAGTTAGAAGGGTCCAAAATTACAAGGGATCACAATGATTGGTTGTATGGACAGAAATAAAACCTTTTTTGGAAGTATTGTTTTTCTCCTGAATAAAGTCATAATGTTTTGATACAACATGATTAAATGATCCGCTCAAATGGTAATTTCATTTAATCACTCTAATGTCATTCCAAACCTTTGACTTTCTTCTTTTTGAATGCATGCTGATAAAAAAATGCATAGCTTGAATGCACTAAAGTGTCTGCTAAATGCATAAATCTAAATGCTAAACATTTTAAAACGTGTTAAATAAACAGCTTAATTTCCCTTTGAAATTCCATTGTCTGGACAAAAAATCTACAGTGCAAGTCAATTAGGACGCAAACGGTTTGTTTGTCAACATTCTTCAAAATATCATCTCTTGTGTTAAGCAGAAAGTTAGTCATACAGGGGTGCGTTTCCCAAAGGCATCCTTAGTTAACTATGGTTGTTAGTTCTATTGGTAACGACGTAACTTGTGACCATAGTTGGGTTTGGGAAACGCACTCCAGGTTAGGAACAACATGAGGGTGAGTAGGCTAAATGATAATTTTGTTTTTAGCTGAACAGTTCCTTCACAAAAGGCCTGTAGGGGGCAGCATGTCCACATGCAAAGCCTTTCTGATTCGAAGACCTAATATAATGGCTTGTGATGTTCAAGACTGCACTTCCTGCTCTAATTGTCATGTTACAGAGTCTGTATTATCTGTAACCAGAGATCTGTTTTGTGTTCACAGGAAGGACTCCGATGAGGCGGACCTGGTACCTGCAAAAGAGGCCAACACCCGTTGCCCGCAGATAGTCATTGCCTTTTATGAGGAAAGACTAACTTGGCATTCCTGTCCTGAAGATGAGCAACAATAACATCCCACGTCTCGCTGAATTGTGCTTTAGTGTCTTTCACCTGTACAGTGTTAGCGGAAGTTTTCATAGCCTGACGGTGGAGGAATTATATATATTTTTTTGTATAATGTATTGAGGTTTGGCTGGAAGCTATGTGCATGACTGTAGTGAAACAATGAAAGTATGTACAAATGAGGTGTTTGTTTTTAAAAGTTACTATGTAGGGGGCCGTAACTATTCATTTGAACTAGGTGTCGCAGCAGTGCTGTTTATCATTAATGCACTGGCTTGTGTTTTTCTTTCACTCTTGTCATTTAAAGAGATCCAAAACTTGCGTTCTGTCCATAGTTTCTTCTGGTGGACTATGTTGTCATTACTGGTGGACTATGTTGTCATTACCCAAGTAATTTTTTCCTTTTTTTTTTAAATTCATTGTTTACCTGAATATTGAAGTTGTCCATTTATGTAAATGTCTGTGTAAATATTTCTTATTTTTTAGTTCAATAAAGGTGTATATGCCTGCTTTTAATCTGTTTAAATGTTTCTTTAAATATCCAAAGCTGATGTTTATGGCGAAACTCTTTACTATCTTCCTCAAAACATGGTTATTTGAGTGCTATCAAATTGTGCTTTCTCTAGGCTGTTAAAATGCAATGGACTTTCATATTTATGATTTGCTATAGTGAGCCTGCTACCGCTGCAACAAACGATTATTTTGATAATCTATTAATCTAACGATTATTAGAGTGATTTAATTGTCAAATATTTGACTGTTTAATCAATAGAATTTGTTTGATTTGATTATTCAGCTTTTGCATTTAGTTAAATAATTAAGTTATACATGAAGATGCAAAATAATTTTTTATTTGAATAAATGCCTAGATGTAAGTGTTTTTTGTTAGTTTATTTCTGTATTGATAAAATGGCTTTAAATCTCCAGTAATATCAATTTAATTGCAATGTATCGTTTTCTATGCGAATCAAGTGAAATAACATAACTATAGGAGCATGAGAAAAATTTTAGGAAAAACATTCAGGCGGCACTTGAGGCTTTTGCATCTGAACTCTTCACATATTCCAACATAAAGGTTTCAGATTAAGAAAAGCATTATGTAATCATTATCCAATTAATTGGTAGAGCTTTACAATAAGGTTCATTAGTTAACATGAACTAAGAATGAACAATACTTCTACAGCATTTATTAATCTTTGTTACTGTTCATTTCAGCATGTATTTACTAATGCATTTATACAAATCACAAGATGTGTTTTTTAACATTGGTAAATGCACTTTGAACTAACATGACCAATGAACTACTGTGTATATACAAAGATTAATACATAAATGCATTGTTCGTTCAGTAATACATTAAATAATGTTAACAAATGATACCTTATTGTAAAGCGTTACCAATTCATTATACAAATAAACGAAACTGTCTCACAAAATGAGATGTCAGAGACACTCTCACACCATTTAATTAACTACATGAAAAAATAACCGAATGACATCATTCTGCCTATCATCTCCTTTTGTAAATTGTAAGTCATATAGATTAGAAACAAAATAAAGATAAGTGGTAAGACGCTTTGGATAAGCTATTTTATTCACAAGTTCACAACATAATGTCTTTAAATACCTTAAAGGGCTATGATAACCAAAACGGTCCTGAGCTAGAACAAGCTTTCATCTCTATAAGCCAAACTGTCACTTTCATCATTTTTTCCCCCTCTAATAAAAATATTTTATCATTTGCTAGCTCCACACTGGAGATCTGCTTTATAACAGAATATCAAGTTGTAATTCTAACGGACAGTGACACTGTCTGTTTTTTCTTGTTTAATACTTTAAAGCTTGAATTAAGGCTATCTATTGCATAAAGTATTATATAAATAAACATGATATGGCCAGACTTTACTGGAGCACTTTACTGAACTGCAGAGCTCATGCAAACATCCACATCATTGTAATCAGATGCATTTTTTAACTCCTGCTTTCACACTGCTGTTAGTTTTAGTTGTTTATTTCGTTACTGATAGGAAAGCGCGCAATATATGTTTACAAATTCCCCCAAACACTATCAGCAGCTTCAGCTTCGTTCGGCTGGGTTTGGCTCTGTCCCAAATGGAATGCATGTTTTGTAGGTCAAACCTGTTTTACAGTAATGATAGTGCATTTTAACTGAAGCTTCTTACCAACTGGTGATTAAAAATGCGGAAGTGTGTTTTCCTATAGTTATTTCAAAGTGCATTGCAGTAGTCTTTTGCAGAAAGAGTTAATTTGAGTGTGCACAGTTATACGAAAGTTTGTATCAGTGTATCACTTTCTTTTTAAATAGACCCCAAAATAACTGCTTTTTCATAACAATAAGTGCCTTACTCCTTTTACCATTTACAAGGGCTATTCTGTGTTCTGTTCAAAGCACAAAATGCTTTTCATCTACAGTCATTTGAGAATTCAGGAAGTAGATAAAGGAATAGCCCACATTTTGTAATCAGATCGACACATTTAATTGCACAATTTAGTTGAGTCATACATTTTCCAGAACCACAATCATACATTTTTAGCTAATTTTTTAGGTGTGACTTTCAGAGGTTTCTCTTCTAATATTTCCGAGTGTCAGTAACACAACTCAGAAATTGCTGTCCCAGACTTTAGCTGGAATCAGTTAGATATATACTGTGTTGTGCGTATCTAAAACACACACAGACAGTCAGTTAACCATGGAAAAAAGCAGCCTGACCAATAATGTCATTATATTTCCTGACCTCTCTGCCACCTCCACCATCAGGGTTAGAGTTCACAAGTTCATGTTCTGTACACTTTATCAGACACGGGTTGCTGAAGACATGGGTTTCTATTGGTAAAAATGCTTCAGATTGTGTATCAGAAGTTTTAAGAACAGTTGCACATCATGGAAATCCCACAAAAAACCTCTGTGTGCGTGATCTGGGTTGTGATAGTCATTAAAGGGGGCAGTCATACACCATCTAACTCTCTTATTCAGTGAGGATATCTTGAAACAAACAAGAGAAAGCAAAAGAGCTATGTGACGTCTATAACCGTGTTGTCAGATCATGTCCACTGAAAACATATTTATTTCAATTTGCTTGGCTGGTTGCAGGTCTCATGACAAAGATTAGCAGCATAGTGATGGACTTTGAGTTCTAGGGCTTTTTTCTCTCAATAACCTGTGTTTGTAATGTCATCCTGAAACAAGCAGATCAGATGACAAACTGAAAACTCTTTACAGTGATAATAAAATAACTGCATTGACTCTTGTAGGCAGATGTATGTGTGTATTTGTACTGGCTCCTTAAAGGGTAATATATTACACAACAGATAGTGTCTCATATGCTCTGTTTAACAAGGGTCCAATCCAATCCATATTGTGGTTACAAGCACTGATTTCTGAATTAGGAAATCAAGTTGTGGTATTGGTAACGTGGTGGACTGTATTATGACACAGGGTATGTATTGATGAGTAAAAGTCCAGCTTCCCACACTATTGGACCTCTGAGTAAATTATCAATATAAAAACTAATTCGATCATGTGTTTTTGGAGATCCGTTCAACCAATCAACAATTTTCAAGCTATTTTTAACATCCCTGCAGAGTCAAAACTGCTTCCTTAATAAAATATTACTGTGGGGAGATTTTTGGAAGGGAAAATGTCAAAAGCAGTACTCCAGTTACACAACTTGTGTATCGCACACTCCACCCAAGGGGGCTACCCAATATCAGTATATATATAAGTCAGAAAACAGTGTGGTGTAAACAGGGTCTGCTGAGTGAATGTTATGTATGTTTGTGTCAGACACACCATACGCAAGTTAGCTGTTTTTCATTTAGCAGTAGATTTCACTGAGAGGGTAAGAAAATACATAAATTGCAAAACTAAAGAAACTGATCAGAATCAAAATGCCTAATAGACGCAACTTAATAGTTGTGCAAGTTTAGCTACATTTCCAATAATTACAGCAGAATAAAACTAAATATAAATGAAAGTGCAAAGGAAATTTAAAACAAAACAATATTTTATGTATGGCTGAAGAAATGTTTCATGTGATAGACTATGTCAGAAAATGAATGGGAGAAACTCGGAGAGCAGCAGAGCAGTCAACTCTTACCAGAGGAGAGCAACATTGCATGTAGCCAACCACTAAAATCCAGCCAAGCACATCCACACATGGAGGACCAAGACAATGAAAGGTAAATGAGCTATGTGAAATTTGATAAGTTTAATAGATGTATAAATATCTAAAATAAACAGAACCCAAAAACTCATAATCTGTTTTAAATATATGATAATGACCACAAGTAAATGTGCTATTGGTAATAATAATAATATACCTTTATTTAATGTTAACAATTCTAGCATCCTTTCACACAATCTATGGACTTTAATTATAAAAGATTTTTTTATCTTTATTTTATTTTAAAAGTACTTTTTCATAGCAGTTGTAGATTTTAGTAAATGCCATAGGGATCTATTGCAAACGTAAACTATATATGCAACTATAAAACAATACAGAATAGTAGTCTACACAATAGTAAATACCAAAATGCATGGAAATGGTAATGGTTAATTTTCTTTTTAACACTGCATTGTTTTTGTGTGTTTGGAGAACGGGTTTATAAAATAGCATACGTTTTACTTTTTGAACACTTCCAAGAACTTTTATTTGTGGGCATGTTTATCTAGAGTGTGTTTAAAATATACCACTGATACCAGCTGAAAACATTGGGTATTGTGGCAACATGTGCTCTCCACATAGCTGTCATGTGCCACAGACCACAAGTGGTAATTGTTAGTTTGACTCACCATCTGGAAATTCTGGAAAAAATGAAACTGAAACAATAGAAAGAGACATACTCATATTCATTTTATTTGTCAACTACCCATATCCACATACATACATGCATTATGTATATGTATATATAAATAATATATACAAAATTAAGAGTAACACTTTAAATCTGTTGTGGATTTTCTGTCTGGTCCCATTTTGTTTGCTTGACCCCATAACAGGCTGTTTGTAAGTCCTGTATTACACTGCCACAGGTTATCAAAAATAATAACTATCAGGTCAGACTGAAATGCTTGGAGAAACTGGTAAAAATAAACTACAGCCACTTGCCTTTAATGCTTTGATCCCTCAGAAGGATATCTCATGGCCAGGGGGACAGGAAGCATTTTGTTTATATGGCCATATGGTTAAACGATTACCATTATGATTTCTGAATGAACCATTTTTGTAAATTAGTTTCAGTAATAGGTTCACACAGAACCTTTTTTAATTTAAATAAAATATGAACTATATAGACAGCTGTAACATTCACAATGATAATCTTCCTTCCTAATACACACAGTATTAGGAAGATTATTATTGTGAACATTACAGTTGTCTACATAGTTAATCTTTTATAAAAAAAACTGCTTTGCAAGATACAGGTTAACAAATGATGCCCTGATTGAATGAAAATGTCTGAACTATGAAACAAACGTTCGCCTATTTATTAAGAGGTTCTCTAAATATCACGCCTCAGTCAAGCTCAAAGGTTCCCCCTGAACGAGTCGCAGAGAGTGGTTTCTATCTGACTACTTGTTGGCAATCAGAAATAAAAAAAATTGCCTACATTTATTTGTAAAAATTCGCAAATGGCTATATCAACGTATATCGTTTATTATTATGTAATAATAGATTGTTAGCATTATTAGAGTTTATTTGCTGTAATGATAACGCGCCTGGTGATATTATACAGGACAAGCATGAACAAATAAACTGAGAAGTGCTGGAACGCAGTTTTTCAGTGTTGAGAGCAGCGCATGCGCACATCAAATTCTGCGAGTCAAAAACTTTCATTTCCTACACGCGAACTTGTTTGCCACTTTCAATCACGTCAGTCCTAGAAGCACCTGGACCAAGCTGGTGGAACTATATGACACGACAGAAAAGGTGAGAACAAAAATTGACGTGGCATATCAGAAATATATATAAAGCGAGAAGATATATAAACACAATTATGTAGCCTA
Source organism: Gymnocypris eckloni scoliostomus (assembly GCA_027564155.1). Classification (NCBI taxonomy): domain Eukaryota; kingdom Metazoa; phylum Chordata; class Actinopteri; order Cypriniformes; family Cyprinidae; genus Gymnocypris; species Gymnocypris eckloni. Next base: position 21,456,157 of record CM050427.1, on the reverse strand, counting down.
GTTAACAAAACAGTATCCGCAGAGTGAGAAAACGTTTGTGTCATTGATACAGCTGCCGTTCGTTTGAGTGAAAACTGTTCCTCATACATTTTAAATCCTATTCCTTGATCTTTGGCAGATGTCCTGACATTTTATCGTACCTGTCAGATTTTCCTACCTCGGCTTACTGCGCATGCGCGCATCAATATTGCATCCTTTTCTCAACCTTTTTTCACGCTGAACAACAATATTTAATGTATCTGCATTACTGTAAGGGGCATGTTTAAGGTTGTGGTAGGTGTACTCATTAATAAAACATAATTTAACAGGTAGAATTTTTCGAATTGTACTACCCACTGTTTTAATGGGAGGTAGCACAATCTGAAAGGGTAGAACAAATCGCATCACCGGTCATTGGACGTTTTCAGCTTTGGTTGCAACTTATAGTCTTCAATTAAACATTTTAGTTAAGCGTGTTATTTTAGAGGTAGGCTATATACAGCTTTTAAAACATACATGTCAAATGAATGCAATGTTGTGTTCATGTCTAGGGCAAAGAAAAAAAGGTGCATCATATTATTGACCTATATTCAAAAATAGAAAGAAACAAAGCTTAGAGTAAAAACAAAAAAAAAACCAGGTCAAAGTAGCCCTGATCTTGTAAGTTCAGGTTATCTTCTTGTCTGCTGGCCAATTAATCTGGGATTCCCAACCAACTAAGTAATTAAGTTATCATCAAAGTGAACTAGTTTGAGTATGTAAGTCACTGATGGCATGTTTATTTGGAATAATGCTGATGGGATTTTCCTTTTTGGATTCATGAGAAAGGAAATGTATCTGTTTTATGGTTCTATTAGAAATTATACTCTCTTACTTGTAGCATGTCATACACAGGAAAACAAAGTCTGATTTCATTGAAGGAGCCAAAATGCTTAGCCAGAATTTGCTGTAGCATGAAATTGATTTATTGTTTTAATGTCTGACATTACACATTCATCACTGCATCTTGCTTCCCTGCTCAATAGTTATGAAAAGACATTGCTTTTTAACCACTTATAGTAAAGTGTTTGGTAACAGATTGATTTATGGCAGATTGATAAAAATTGATCAAGTCTTGAGATCTGTAATAACAGTTTGCACTGCTGTTTTTTAGACTAATTTCTTTAGTCTTAGTGCGTTAGATCTGAAACAATCCAACACAGTACAAAAACGATTGGTCATTTGTTGTTTTTCATTACTACTGTAAACTACTTCTAGCCTATTTTTTCCTTTTAAAATAAATTGATCTTGACATGAAACGGGCATAGAAAATAAATTTCAAACAAACAAACTGACAAGGAGTCTTTCTTTTTCCAGTCAAGTCTCTGAAATGGAAAACAGAAACCTTATGAAGAAGGTCAGTGTCTTGTTCCTTTCACCCTTACATTCATCTACAGTTTTGCTTTGTGTGACTCTGCGGTCCTTATCTAGTACACTGATTTTTCAGATGAAACCTTGACTCTGTTGGCAAACAGTAAAATGCTTTTTTAGATCAATTGGTTGCCAGTAGAAAGAAAAGTAAATCCTCTTGGATGGAAACAAGTTTTTAATTACACTTTTTAACTGAACTGTGGTTGCATCATGTCTTTTGTCTGGATTTTTTTTAAAGCAGAAACTGGTAGCATAGTTCCACCAGTGACCATTGTTGTTGTTTCTGGTTCATTTGTTTGTCAAATCTCTTTTCACAGCCATGTAATACAATAAAGACTGGCTTGCATTCAAATTATTTATATTTAGTGATATGTTTATTCAGAAATAATTAAGGTGACGTTTCTCAGATTAGGTGCAACTTAAATGGCTTGTATATGTTAGCTGTTTTTAGGGAAGTATTTTGTTTGACCTCAAATAGGTTTGTTGGCTGTGATGCAAGTGTGTTGATTTGAGAAATTCCAACTGTACATTACAAATTGGTGCCAAATTCCCTCCAAAACTCCAGTTAGTGTGAAATGTGGGTGAAATGGCAGAATCTAAATGAAAGTGGTGTAACTGTAACTCTTAATGAGGAAAAAGTACAAGCACGCTTTCTGCTGAGTCACTTCCTTGTTCAATTTGACCAACACTGCTCATAAACACTTACTTTTTCTCTAACTGCAGGAGTTTGTAAGTGTATGGGTACGAGGTCCTCAGGTACACAAGGAGGATTTCTGGCACGCATACGTCACCTATGAGATCTGCCTTCATGTGAGTGTAGATACCCAAATGTTTGTCTTGCACTTACTACTGTGGAATGTTGCTGTTCAGACTTTAATCTGAAGAATGTTTGGCTTTCTGCCTATATCATTTTTTTCAGCATCACATTTTTCTTGATTATAGACCAATAGTATGTGCTTCCGGAAGAAGACCTCTTGTGTGAGGAGGAGGTATAGTGAGTTTGTCTGGCTGCGTCAAAAACTACAGAACAACGCTCTGCTTATGTAAGTACATTTGAGGATCTCAGACTCTGCAGTATTATATTTTCATTTACAGTAAAAACAAAACAATAACCAGTAATAATATTGAGTTTTTATTTAAAGTACCTACATGTAAATGTAACACTTGACATTAAACATGAAACACACAACACTATTAAGGTCATTGCACACTGAATCTCAACTTTTTGCAAGTTAAAAAATAAATACGACCTCACGTTGCGTCTATCACAATACACACTGCCTCCGAAACTTTTGTCCATCATAAAAAAAATTCGGATCAGGTTTAATTCTCTGCATTTTTGCATCCGTTGCATGCATTTTGATAAGAAAGGATGAGGAATACGGAAAAATGCACGCGAAAATTTCGGACTCCATGTACAATGGCCTTTACATATTATTTATTGATCACACATACTTATTTTTCATTTCAAATTTGCACATATCAGACCTGCATATGCATAATTGTCTATATTATATATTGTGTTTGTGCTTTTTTGTACATTGCCTATTTGTATATAGTTATTTTCTTGTCTGTCCTGTCCTGTTGCAGTCATTCTGTTGAACTGTGAAGCTTCTGTCACTATAACAAATTCCTCTTGTGTAAACATAGCTGGCCAATAAAGCTCATTCTCTTTCTCTCATAAATACTTGATTGTTCTTGGTAGAAGTGTAATTTCTCCCTTTCTTTGCTATTTCTGTAGAGAGTTACCTAAACTCCCTGCCGGGAATCCTTTCTTCAATCTCAGTAGTGATTTCCAGATCACACAACGGATGCAGGGACTGCAACAGTTTCTTGAGGCGTGAGTTTCTTCAGTGTCACTTCAGCTCTGTCATAGTTTTTGATTAACTTGATTGAAATGGGTTAGAAACAATTCTGACATTTGTCCCTAGTTTCACAGACAAGGCTTAAGCCCCTTCTCAGACTAAAATGCATGTCTGGGCTGCTTCGACAGGAAGAAACTTTCACTGACATATCTTAAAATAAGTCAGGGCCATTGTTTTGTCTCAAGATGTACACCAGCAAGGTTTTTTATTTCTAAGGCATGTTTATAAAAGCTACTTAGATGTCATATATTGGTCTGGTCATACAGATTGGGATGAAGAAAATGCAGTATTTTTGCCATCTAGTGGCTGCTGATGAAAAATTTATTTAGATAGTATTTATTTTTCTCTCTAACCAAAAGCATTTATTTCATATATATTTTCACAATATTTAATGCAATAGAAAATATTATATTAAAATATAAATGTATGTAATTGACAGTATTATAATTGCCCATGATGGTTTAGATATTATAAGCAGTGTTTGTTAGAGTAATTAATTTTTTTTATTAATTAGAAGAAAAAGTTAAAATATTTTTTTTTGTCTAGCATATTTTTAATGGAATATATAGCATAATAATGTAAATCACCAGTTTCTAAAAATGATTACACTAATTACACACATTCATTAAATAAGAAAATTCATTTGTTTCTAGAGTTTTACAGACACCATTACTGCTGTCAGACAGTCGACTGCACCTGTTCTTGCAGTCACAGCTGAGCATAGTAAAAATGGACGCGTGTGCACAGGGACAGACGCAGTACACGGTTGCACAGGCAATACAGCGATGTGTTGTGTATACCCGTTTCCCTGTGGAGGAACAGCATCAAGAAGACGATAGCAAAACATGCTGTGACTCGGACTGTGAAAGGTGTGTGCCTCTGTCTTGCTATATAATAAACTTCCCCAGTGTTATTTAGATTATGTAAATTGCTTAAACTAGATGGATTTGGCATGTTAAATGTTTTATGCATTTATAATCATGCCGTGACATAACATTATAACCAGTGTTGGGGTAACGCATTACAAGTAACGCGAGTTATGTAATAATATTACTTTTTTCAAGCAACTAGTAAAGTAACGCATTACTTTTTAATTTACTAGAAAATATCAGAGTTACTTTTTCAAAAAAGTAATGGCAGTTACTTTTTTCCATTTATTGACTGACAGTGTGCTGTGTGAACATGATCTTACTGTAGTTCTAATGTGAATGTGTATTAATTCATCCCACTCGCAAAAAAACAGATTCAGTATTCATCAAAATGAATTAAAACAGTGAAATGCAAACTCAGAATATGACGCAAACCTGCAATAATTAAACATGTTAAACAACACAAATATATCTAATCTCATTTTATTAACCAATGTGTTTGCTGCTGACCTTTGATGATCCAGTTCAACCATACTAATAAGCAAAAATGACTTTAGATAAACTAACAATTGTGCTTCGTTGTTTTTTTGCTGAAGAGTGTTGAACTTCTTCTCATGTGTTCTGCTGTACAGATGTGATTTACTCTTCCTTCAGCCTGAGGTTTATTCATTACACTTTTTGGTGTGAAAGGGCTTTTACATTTGCTATAAATTGAACTTCTTGTATTAAAAACAAACAATCAAGCCCTGCTCATATTTAAAAAGTAATGCGAAAGTAACGCATATGTAATGTAATGCATTACTTTCTATAAAAAGTAACTAAGTACCGTAATTAGTTAAGTTTTTAGGAAGTAACGCAAAATTGTAATGCATTACTTTTTATAACTGTAATGCATTACCGATTATAACTGTATTTATACATAAATTTGGAGAGGAATAGCCATTTTTGCCATTCAGGAATAAAAGGGGGATTGTTGTAGATTCAAATAATGTACAAAGAGTACATTTAATATATACAAAAATTGCAATATGAATTTTGTATTTATTTATTTTGTATAGTATTGTATTTATTTATGTTTTGCAGTACAACATCCTCTGGCTTGGGCAATAGTCTAGGACGTGCCACACCTGTTGAAGATGACTCTTCTTATAATGAAAGCTTTTCCCATGAGTTTGAACTCCCAACCCCCGAGGCAAAACTCTGTAGCAGCCTGTCTTCATCTCCTATCAACCAGTAACATGTGCAGTCTCTTATATGAACTCAAGAGATGTATACATACACGTCCACGCATACTCTGTCAAAGAGAGTTGCTGCCCAGCTGCTGCTTCGAGACTCCAGAGTTATATTTGGATGGATATTGAAACAAAAAGGTCTTGATTATTGTTTTATTACATGTTGTGTTGTGTCCATGTTGTTTTGATGTCTTTAAAAAATACAGTGATATCTTTATGAGATTTTTGTGGTTATCATATTAAATAATCCTCCTTTACGAAAGGGGCTGACCTGGAAAGAAAAAAAGCTACCGAATTAGGAGTGAATTACAGTGTGATTTATAAGACTGAGTGTTATAATTTCTTGATACTGTTATTCAGGGCACACTGGGTTTAATGTGATTTTTTTTAAAGTAAGCTGCCAATTTATTACTTTAAATGTTTCTTAAAAATGATTATCATATTAACATTGCTATAAATGACTGTTGAGGACTAGACATTTGTGAGGTAATGTTTTTTAAGTAAATTTGTATTGTGATTTGGTGTATATTTAGCGTTAAATTAGTAATTTTCTTTTTTTTATTCTTGTTGTGAATCGAATTTGTTGAAATGTAAATAATGTAGAAAGTGATGTTGCCTAAAGATGATATTGTATTATCTAAATAAAAACCTAAACGCTGAATAAATTTACAAATAGAGAAAGATAATTGTTTCTGTTCATCGAAGCCATTAAAGTGATATCAAATGCATTCTATTCATTAGAGCAACCAACTGTCATTAAGTTTGATAATTTTAGGTTAAAATCATTAGTATATGAGGATAAAAATAAGAAGGTCATTGGTGCATAAAAGAAAGATGGATATAACCATGTTCAAATTTTTTCTCTCTCTCTCATTCACTCTCCACTCACAACGCAGCATTTTTTTCAGTATCTAATTGTAGTTTAAGAGAGAGATTAAGTTTTCAGTAAATGAGGGATGAAGTTTTTGACAGAAATGTTTGGTTGAATCCGCTGGTCTGATTGGGGGTTTGTTCGATCTGAGTAGGTGTAGATTCATCAGCGTCTAGCAGCAGCCGATAAACATTTTCAGTATTGTCATGCAGATCACCAGACTCACAAAACCTCACCAACCTCTGCCACTGCCAATCACCGTCACCGTGGTACCAACTAAACCCACATACCATTATGTTAATATATATATATATATACACACACACATACATATACACTATATTGCCAAAAGTATTGGGTCACCCCCTTCGAATGAAAGGTTTGACTACTTTAGTAATTTTCATGAGTACAAATCTTAATGTTTTATATATAATGATATTCTGGGGAATTGTGTGCTTCTAATTTTATAGAAATAGTTTGGACAGGACCCTTTTCTATTCTAACATGACAGTGCCTCTGTGTATAAAGCAATGATCAAAGAGAAATGATGATTCAGTCAGTGTGGAAGAACTTGACTCGTCTGTAGAAAGCCAAGTCCTAATCCCAGCTGAACACCTCTGGTGTGACTTTAAATGCAGGCCTTGAGCCAAAAATGCATCTCCAAACACCAGTGACATGTACATATGGGTACAGTCATTTCATACACTTCAAAACTGTAGTAACAGAGGTGGAAATACAATTGTTAAGTACATTAATATATTTGTTGCCACAGTTTGGAAGTGCCTTTTTCTCTTCTGAAGAAGGGGGGGTCCCAGTACTTTTATCCATATAATGAATGTACAGGTGCATTTCAATAAATTAGAATGTCGTGGAAAAGTTCATTTATTTCAGTAATTCATCTCAAATTGTGAAACTCATTTATTAAATAAATCCAATGCACACAGACTGAAGTAGTTTAAGTCTTTGGTTCTTTAAATTGTGATAATATACACAATACCTTGTTAATATACACTATTGAATATTACATTTAAACTCTAAATTTAAAACAGAACATTATATTTTACATTCACTATGAAATTTGTATTATATTTTAATATAAAATTTGTACACATTTATTTGTATTGGTTAATGATTACAAGATAGATAGATAGATAGATAGATAGATAGATAGATAGATAGATAGATAGATAGATAGATAGATAAAAACCAATATAAACACTATGTATCCTAATAAAATGTAATATACATACACACACACACACACACACACACACACACACACACACACACACACACACACACACACACACACACATAAATAAATAATTTATTCACAATCATAAATCAATGGAAATGTTAAATGTTTCAATTACTCATAAAGACACCTCATTATCATAATTATCAGTCTCATCTCCCAGTTCATCCTATGAACAACAATGGCATGAGTGTATATAATGTATCCAGAAAGAATCTGACTACCAAATAAGTCCTTAGGGGCATGATGGGGAACAAAACTTGTCGCATGAAGAAAAATAAAACAAAAAGCCACTGCTTCCTTCAAGTCATGGGTCACTAATCAGAAGCACTTAGGCAGAGCAGAGGTTGCTGTGGTGATAGTGGGGTTGGGTGAGGGGAGAGATGGTCATTTATCACCGACTGTTTCATAGTGAGGCTGAGCGGAATAGACAGCGCAGACTCTGCAGACAAACGACCAACAATAAAGAGAATTAATCAGCACTGATTACCTGACTCCCCACAACCGATAATGGAGGCTTAGAGAAACAAAGAGAGAGGGAGAGGAAGGACGAAATATGGCCTGTAGGAAAGACAGAGCTAGATCAGAAGAGCAAGAATTGTTTACAATAGAGTTCGGAGGATCCTTTCACTCTGAATGGACTCACTAGTAATTTTTCGCTTTGTTTTTCTGTTATTATATAAAATAAACCACTATAAAAAAGTGCCATGTTCCAGAGGCCAATAGCAGAGTCTTGTATTACCACTGAATGGCTGTCATTGCCTTGCGGTCCGTCAATACGGGGATCAGAACTCAGCACGGGCTGATGGATTAAACAACTGAACAAATTGGATTCTTCTTGCTGTGCAACACCAGCTAATCGTTCCCCACACACAGCAATAAAACGCACCTCCAGCACAGTCACGCGCTCATATTCTCTTTTCAGCCCACCAATCACTGCCACATCTGATTCTGATATCTGAGATGACAAGCATTGGCTATTTATACTGGCGGTCTGGTAAGCTAACCATCAAGTAAAACAGAGACTGTGATAAATCAGCCACATCTGCCCTTTTATACCCAATATCAGAAACTACATGAGGGCTATTGGCCAGATAGAGCATTCCGTTTATAAGGATCATTTGTTTAAAATGCAAATTTGAAACTTTAATCTGTTTAAAGCTGGCGTTGTTTTGAAATACATTTATTCTGGAGTTCTGAATTATGTTCGTTTTGATCAGCGTCTCATATTTTACGGGTACATCAAAACATGACCCCATTGCGATTACCCTTACCTGTTATGTTAATCATTTGCTTTGAAACAGCACGTGGCAGTTACTCCGTTGCTGCAAAACTCTCATGAAGACTTCCCTGCTGCTCATTGGTTAAACTGCCATAACCAGTCTAAATGAACACTCCTTGATGGACCCTGTTGGGTGAACTTAATCCAAACCCAGTTGCTGATCAACTGGGGAGAAGGAACAGATGGATTACTTGTGTGTGCATGTGCATGTGTGTTATATTGTGCAGTAATTGCTATGTTTCTCTGGTTTATTGGCTCTTAACCTTGGGCTGACAGCTACGGAGCAGGTGGGGTTTCTGTTGCTATGACAACGGCTCTGAGTTCAGGAGTGTGCTGGCATGTAGGATATATCCCACTGCAGCTTGGCCAAAAGCACCCTTAAAATAAAAGGTAAAGAAAATGAGAGTGAGTGAGAAATCGAATGCTTTACTTTTAAGGATTTAATGGTTGTTTTAGAGGGCTGGTTTTAATGGATGGGCCTCTTTCCCCAGGGCTCGATGTGTATTATACTAGTGTTTCCTACCCTGTTTAGTCCCATCCGTATGGCTCAGGTAATGTGTTTATTTGATTTCAGCTGATATTATATTGCATATGTCATTAAGCATTATCATTCAAGGAATCATACATTTTGTTGCATAATATTGACTTCCACAAAATCATTTTTAAAGCAAAATTCAAGATTGAATTGTGGATTGCGGTCCGTAAGATGTGGATTCAATCATTGGGAATTTAATAAGAGTAATATAATTTATATAAGTAATATATTTTTTTCCATTTAATTTAGTTAATTGATATTAATAAGAGAGGTTAAACTTACACGCACATATCAAGAAAAGGTATAGAAATATGACAATATTTATGCATTGCTACCACAAGGGATACAATGAGGCACTTAAAATGTTTCTGTTAAATTCTTTATTAATCGAGCTGTTGTTTTAAAAAAAAAATGTTTTTTAATATAAAAAAAACTTAAATATAACTATAATTTTCACACTCAAAATTATACTTTTATGCTTTAATGTTTACAGATTTGCCCCATTCCCTTTCATTCAAAGTAGCACACTGTAACTGTAATTTTACAATGAATTGTATGGCAATCAGCACTGTGCTGTCGATTGAGCTTATAAAGTGCATTGAATCTGGAATATTCCTTTATTGATCTGGCACCACTGGTTACCCAGCAGGCTTTGCAGCTGTGGTCAAATCGTACCGAATTTGATCTGATTCCTCGCTAGACTGTAAAATGTTTCAAACAGGTTTATGGGGTATTTGTAAATGATTAGGTTTACATTTCACTGTAATATTGCAAGTTGCATTTGTAATATTACGTTGCATAGGCAATATTAGTATGCAATATTATAACATGTAGTATTAGATTTAACAGTAGATTAAGAATAATTTACATGTTTTAAGCACTTCAGGTTGCGAATGTAGGAGCCCCACAGGGTTGTGTCCTGAGTCCCCTGCTATACTCTCTCTACACACACAACTGCGTGTCCTCTCACAGCTCCACCTCTATTGTCAAATTTGCTGATGACACTGTGGTTCTGGGTCTCATTTCAAACAATGATGAGACCGCATACTTGGATGAGGTGAGACTTACATCATGTAGTCAGGACAACTGTCTCTCTGAACATGAGCAAAACTAGAGCTGACTTCAGGAAGAGACAGAAGCGGCCCTACACTCCTCTTATGATCAGTGGGACCCCTGTGTAGATGGTCAGCAGCGTCAAGTACCTCTGTGTAAACATCTCCGAGGACCTGACTTGGACTTCACACATTCAAACACAGGTCAAGAAAGCCAGGCAAAGACTGTACCATCTGCGACAGCTGCGGAAATTCAGGGTCTCACCAGCAATCCTGAAAACGTTCTATTCAGGGGCCATAGAAAGTGTATTGACTCAATGAATCTCAGTGTGGTATGGAAACGTCTCCAAACAGGACTGCAAAACCCTGCAGAGAGTTGTGCGCTTAGCTGAGCGCATTTCAGGGTCTGCTCTCCCCTCTCTGCAGGACATCTTCCTCAAACGCCACAAAAGCAGAGCTGCTAAAATCATCAAAGACTCAAATCACCCTGGTAACCGTCTCTTCATTTTACTGCCATCTGGCAAGCGCTTCCGGAGCATGATGGCAAAAACTGAGAGATTTAGGAGGAGCTTCTTCCCTCAGGCCATCAGGCTCCTAAACTCAAACTCAGTCTCATAACATTAGCATGACTCCATTTAATAAACAGTAAGATATTAATTATTCTCCACCATCCGTATAGCAGCTATGTGTATACCCTGTACAACCTGTTTGAGCATTCTTCTTGCACATTCCTGCTTATATTATTTTTTACTAAGTATACAGTACAGCACATTATTTTGATTTTTTTTACTTCATTTTTTTCATACCTATATTTATGTATATTCTCTTGTGTTTGTGTTACATATAATTGCACTGTCCATGGAGCGGACCTGACTTACATTTCACTGCTGATTATATTCTGTATAATTGTGTAAGTGACGAATACAAAAATCGTGAATCTTGAATTAATTGGTTGTCTTTCATCACAGGCCTCAGGAAAGTATTTCTGTTTCACCCCAGATGATGGCTCTGGCTTACTTTTGTTTACTTTTACTTTTTCCTTGCATATAAATACTGATGAGCATTATCTTGAAGTGCAACTCAGACTCAATGCTCATTAAAGAGGTTATAGATTTTATTACAGCTTCTCTTTGGCATGAGCAATCCCTCACACCGAATAAATACAAGTATTTTTCAACCTGGTCTCATAAAAATATGTACCTCTGTGCACTTTCTGTGCGACGCCGTTTTACGTACCTTACTGCACGTTTCGCTGCAGTTTCAAAGAGAAGTGTCCACTGCGCTAAAACACATGAACTGCTTCCAGATTTGAAATGTTCAGATTTGGAAACTGCAGTAATATTGGTACGTATTTCGTGTCTCGCTAAAAAGTGCACCCAGGTACGTAAATGCCATGAGACCAGGTAGGAATTTTTACAGCAGCTTTTATTGTGACAAACATAATTATCATGGTTAGTTTATGATGTAACAAAGTGACTTGTAATAGCTGTTAATCATGCACAGAAACATATTAATGAAAGTGTGCATGATGGAACTGCAAGGCAGCAGAATGTAATCTTATTTCCTATTTGATAATGAAAGAGGGAACGAGTGAGAGAGGGATACAGACAGAGGAAGAGCAAATGTGTGACTGACTGAGTGACTAATGGGGAGAGAGGTGGAGGGACACAGAGAGGAAAGACGAGGGAGACCATCTGTTCTGTTCTCTCCTTGTTCTACCCCCTCTGCTTCCTAATAACTATTAGCTTCACTTTAGATTCATGATGGGATATGGACACACACATAAACATGATGCAGAACAGCCACTCCAAGTAGACTACATTAAAAGAGAATTCGTGATTAACATCAAGCTAAATAGAATAAGCATGACAGCCTTGGCAAGTGCAAGAAATGACGCTCATCTGTGGGCTGGACTGCACATCTAAGAGATAATACCAAAAAAGTACCTGCATCACTCAGAGATAATACCAAAAAAGAAAAGAAAAGAACAAATGAGAAGAGAAGAGAAGAGAAGAGAAGAGAAGAGAAAGAGAAGAGAAGAGAAGAGAAGAGAAGAGAAGAGAAGAGAAGAGAAGAGATAAGAGAAGAGAGAAGGAGGCAAACAAACGAATTAAATGGAAGGGATGGACGATCTATTACTGAATAGCCGACATTGAGACTACCTCTCAGAGACCTTATTAAATTCTCCAATTAGTGTGAAGACATAAATAACTGCTTCCAATTTCAGTGTGTCACTCAAGGGCAGGATCCAGCTCCAGGGAAACAAAACAATTTAAATTACGTTCCTCTCGCTTTGTGTCCGGCCTCTCTTTTAATGCCATAATTACGGTGCCATTCTTTCGCTTGCTCTCGCAACGATACATCACTTCCTGCGACCCCGATGATAAACGCCCTTCTCAAGAGAAACGTGAGCTAAAAAACAGCTGCTGTCCACTTTCCTTTTTTTCACAGGAGCCCCTCTCTCTCTTCTTCACCGTGACAGTATTTCACCGCGAGCTGTTGAGCCCCCACATCTATAATTCACGCGTCCTTCGACTCGGTTGCTGTCGGTAAAATAGGAAATCCGTCACGGAGACAAATGGTCATTAAATGAAGCTCCGCGCAGCAGATAGGAAAAGCGACAGATGAGGTTTAATTGTCTCTGCATGCTCATATGAAATAAGTTCATAACCGTGGCGATGTGATCGTGGGCCTTTAGAGGTTGTGTGGCATACTCTTTAGGGCTACAGTGTCAGCAAATAATTAAAATACTTTTAATATCGGGGACTATCATATGAAATGGCAGCAGGCTATGATTACTTGGTCTTTTGTGGCCTATCCCTGACAAATATGATACATAAAGATGCATTAAAAGGGAAAGTCAGCCAAGTATGGTGACCCATACTTGGAATTCGTGCTCTATATATTTACCCATCCAAGTGCACACACACAGCAGTGAACACACACACACACACACACACACACACACACACACACACACACACACACACACACACACACACACACACACACACACACACACAAACACACACAGAGAGAAAAAACCTTCACAAGCTCCTGTCTTAATTAAGCACAAACATTTGAAAATGTAAGTATAGCTAATTATTTCTTTATCACAATCACAGTCTTTTTCCTTTTTTTACCAAATAAGGTCCATGCTGATAATGGTTGTTAACTTTACGCAGCCCATTCTTTCAGAAGCTAATTGGAACATATATGCATGTATATGGTTGCAACATCACTTTACGGGGACTTTCCATAGGCGTAATGGTTTTTATACTGTACAAGCTGTATGTGCTATTGCCCCACACCTACCCTACACCTAAACTTAGCCCTCACAGGAGACAGTGCATTTCTATTTTCCCTCAAAAAAACTCACTCTGTATGATTTATAAGCGTTTTAAATTATGGGACACTGAAAATGTCCTCATAAATCACCTTCTCCTTGTAATACCTATGTCATACCCATGTCATTATACAAATTTGTGTCCTCATAAACCACATAAACATGCCTACACACACACACACACACACACACACACACACCGTGAACAAACACCCAGAGCAGTAGGCAGCCATTTATGCTGCGGCTCCCGGGGAGCAGTTGGGGGTTCGGTGGGCACCTCGTCGTGGTATTGAAGGTGGAGAGAGCGCTGTATATTCTTAAAACAACCCAAAGGACATTTGGGTTCACCAACAGAAAAAGGGTTAGGAATCAAAATAATATATATATTTTTTTAACTATCAACAGCACGTATTCACTTTATGGTGCCTGTGGGAGTCCCATTCAAAGAGATACATTTTCTCTAATTGTACAAAAGTACGTCCATTGAGACATGAATTAAAAGTTATGATTTTTTTTTAAATATATGATCGGAACATGATAAGCCTAACTGTAAGTTGCTTTGGATAAAAACTGGCATGTAAATAAGCCTGAAAGATGAATAGCAATTAGCAATATGTTTATTTTAAAGAGGTTAAAAAGACAAATTGGTCTTTGAGAGAGGCGCTAATGAAGAGCATGAAATACTACCAGACCACTAGAGAGCACTGGCCATGTGGGGGAAAAGGGGAAGGGTTAAGTTTCCTGCAGTGAGACCTAAGGTAAGATTTTCTGCATCACATCACATATGTAAATATCACACATGTAGCAAAATACAAAGCACCAGACGTGTTCTGTGCAGTAATGGGGCCAGACCTGCCCCTAGGAAACATAATCCAAACATGAGCAGTTTGTTTACATCATAGCATGCTAATGTGAGCCAGAAAAAAAATCAATTTCATATAATATATGCTTTAGCAAACACTAAAAATAAAAGTGATGTTGCAACCATATACATGCATATATGTTCCAATTAGCTTCTGAAAGAATGGGCTGCGTAAAGTTAACAACCATTATCAGCATGGACCTTATTTGGTAAAAAAAGGAAAAAGACTGTGATTGTGATAAAGAAATAATTAGCTATACTTACATGTTCAAATGTTTGTGCTTAATTAAGACAAGAGCTTGTGAAGGTTTTTTCTCTCTGTGTGTGTTTGTGTGTGTGTGTGTGTGTGTGTGTGTGAAGGCGAGTGCACTTGAATGCATTATTCATGGGTCAGTTTAAATAGGAATTTTAGGCTGTACAGCAGCCTTTTAAATCTCCCATCAGTCTGTCATCCTCTGATTCACCGCAGCACTTCATCACCTACCTGAGAAAGGAAAAGAGAGGGAAGGAGAGAACAAAAGAAAGACAGAGAGAGATCTTTTTGTCTGTCAAGCTGACAGGCTGCAGTTGCTGTAGCAACTCCGTAACATCTTTCTCTGCCAGTCGGGAGGAAATGAGCTGCCATGTAGCCTGTCGACCATCTATCACTCTACACTTAAATGTGCACACATACACACACATTCATTCTCGCTCTCGCACACAAACGCTACATCATGTTGCAGACTATCCGTGTCTTATTTTAGCAATATGTTTATATTTTGCTCTTATTGATTAAACCTTTTCAAACGGAAGTTTTCAGAGAGAAAGGGAGAAAAAAAGACAGAGGGGGAGGAGCGGTAACACAATGAGCTTAATAACTTGCTTCCCCCTGCGGTTGTCGAAATAATTACAATGTGCTCTTCTGTAGCTCATTATCATAATGCAATTTACAATGAGTATGCAATGTCATTCAGAGGGCAGCTTCTCTCAGACACAGAGGGAGTCTGAGGCGTTAAACTGCCCTGTCAGCAGCTGGAAGTCTCCCCCAATAGATGGCAGGGCTATAATGGTGCAGCATTAACTTTTGCCGTGCTGACAGTGCTCTCTCTTTGAGCCACATAAAACACAGAGGAGAAAAGAGATAGACAAGGAGAGAGCGAGAAAGCTGTGAGAGTGACAGATAGAGGAGGAGGACATGAGGGAAAGAGAAAGGTAAAGTGAAAATGAGAAGAGAGCAGGACGCAGGAACGAGATCTCTGGCCTAAAGGGCTCCTGGACGTCTCATGCCCCCTGTGCCATGTGTAGAGTTGCTTATCTTTTACACAAACAAGAGCACACAACCAGGTCTATTAAGCTATTTAAACAAACCTTTTTTATGTATATAAACCCAAATTCAATACAATTTATATTGATTTATAATATATTCCCCTTAACCGCCATCCCCATTTATGAAAATTCACAAGAAAGTGCACTATCCATTATAATTAATGAACGCTTTTGAATACAGACCTAAGTTTGGTCTCTTTTTAAAAAGACAATTAGCAGATTATTACAGAAGTGAAATCATTTAATAAAATAAAATAAAAAGTTAAACTTTTTTATTTTAACTTTTTTATTAAAAACTTTTTAATAAAAAGTTATAGAAGTTTAAATTTACCATAAAGAAAATGTATTATAATATTTTTATTTTATTTCATATTATATAGAATAGTCATATAATAATTTATATTATATAATAGTTAAAAATCCCAAATTGAAATTAAAATTAATTTCAATTAAAGCCAATTAAAGCTACATAAGTTGTGTTCCAAATTTGAAGTTGATATAAAAAAAATTGAGGTTCAAATGCAATTATTTTTCAGGCATTATAGCAGAAACAGGCACCTGGTGCCATCCAAACTCAATACATTTTTTTTGCATCTCTATCACAATTCTAAAAATGTCTCTCTCGATATTACATCTATAACAAAATATGAAATATATTACACCAGATATGGAATCTTGAGACTCAGACCTTTCTAACTATATGTTTTTGTCAAGATGATAAAAAAATGGATTCTAAAAGACCCCCTAAAGGGGAGGAGACCGCTGAAACATTTTGAAGTACCATTTATATGGTAATAGATAGATAGATAGATAGATAGATAGATAGATAGATAGATAGATAGATAGATAGATAGATAGATAGATAGATAGATAGATAGATGTACATGTATCCTGTTTTGAGTTATTAAAGTTGTTTTGAGTTCTACCTGCATCTCCTCTTCCCGTGTGGAGTGTAACAATATGAATATACATTAAAAAATATATAGATATTGATATAGATTTTTTTAAATATGTATATTCATTTCTTTATTTAATGTGTTAATTTTTACTATTTATGTTGTTCCAAAAAGAATGTTTTGTCAGGTTATCTGTTGGAAACAAATTTGTCCTCAAATTATAGCCAAGTGAACCAACACATGCAAATTTACACACAGAGATAAACAATTGCAAAAATCCTGTCAACACAAGCAGAGTTCCATTTTATTTCTACAGTATTTTCCAATATCCACATCCTTCATCCACAACCGGCTGTGTGTGTGTGTGTTTCTGGGTGTGTGCCGAGCGGAAGCCGATAAAGCGACAGCTGTCAGAATGATGGAGTGTCTGTCAGACAGGATGTGAGCAGCGAATGTGTTCAGTGCTGCTGCCTGCATCATTGACTAACATCTTTCAAGTCATTCAGAGACACATGCAGTCAGACTGAGACCCTCACAGAACTCTCAGAATCCGTCTCTCATTTGCATAGGACACGTGTCATAATCATTTTCAATATTCATTTTTTGTTTAAATGTAATTATTTACAAAGACACTAACTATTGCAGGCTCCGTCAACCATAAAGGAGAGAAGGCCTGCCGCCTACCCATACAAATTGTCCCAGGCCCTGATGCAAAGACTAATTGTTTCCAAGCTTCAGTAGCAAAAGAGAATTACAGAGTTTTTCTATCCATTGATGCTCATGTAGTTTTACAGAAAGCCACACAGTCTATCCTGTTTAATGGCGTTTGTTACACTAAATAGCTAAACTCAGACTTAAGTAGATTAATGTAATTTGGCCATGGAATAAGTATTAATGTTTGTTGTTAATCTTACTCACCTAAAATCAAACCATGGTTAAACCCATTTCTAGTGAATTAGACAGTATCTCCTGATAGCTGCCTATAGTTCCAATTTAAATGCTGACAAATCTTCATAGTACAATATTAGATCTCTAGTGCCACCTAACGGAAAATTGACAAAGGACTGTGCACGTCAAAATCTCATCATCGTGAGTGCTCGTTTTTATTATGTACCTGTCCGTGTCCCGTTTTCATTGTAAGCCTATAAATATTGACATTATTTTAAAAGTAAAAATAATGAGGGAAAACATTTTTTAACAAAAAATGACGACATTAGATTACATACTTTATAAATTACTTGAGAAATATAAAAAGAGTAGGCTAAGCGCGAGAGAGATTGTAAAGAAGATTATATTGAGCATAGTTAGCTTATTTCTATTCGGTCAAACTCCTAAAGAGACCTGCAAACAAAACAAATAAAACTGCAAATTGATCATTACAATGAACAGATCCATCTTACAATTTATCTCGAATTACTGTTGCAAATGTCATTTATTTTTCATTTAGTCATTTAGTCATTTAGCAGACGCTTTTATCCAAAGCGACTTACAATTGGGAGTACATGTGACAACAATCGCTGTTTTACATTTCACTACTGATTATATACTGTATAATTGAGTATGTGACGAATAAAAGAACCTTGAACCTTGAACCTTGGAATCCATAACACTCATTCAACTGCATGTCATTTTCACCATGATTATCTTCCCTTTAACCACTAGGTGTCACACAACAACATTTAACGAAGACTAGGGAAACGCCGGGAGCGCGCTGCGCGCTGCCAGGTGAAGAGTTCAATGCGCGCATCCGAGTGTGATGATGCGCGACCTCACATCAAACTATAATTCAATTTGCCACGAGGTAGTAAATGCATCGCTCCCGACATGTAGTATTGCGATCGTCTAAATAACGTCTTTAAACTGAGGAATGCCAATAAACAATTGCTCCGGACTATTACCAACACTTAACCTTATGGTCTGAATATGTCTGCCCCCATTAATTTCGTTTCACAGCGCGCCCAGACATTGCAGCCACGAAATGTATAACGAGAAGGGGCTGTTTATATCTATTGAGTATTATCATTTTAAGATGATGCCATGATTGATAAAAAAACTGACAGTTTATGTTCCTCTAACACTAGTGCCATGGAGAATGTAATAACTCTCACATGGAGAGTGAAAACCTTCATGATGTGTGCTATATGATCTCGAATACTCTCCTTACCAGAAGAAGATCTATAAAATTGTACTTTATACCTTTATAGACAACCAATGTTTTATACTTTGTAGTTAATTAAATCAGTTACTTATAATATTCTATAAAACATCCCACTGTTCATATTTTGTAAGGTGTTTTTAATGGCTAACTAAACAAAATGCTTATGAGAATTCTTAAACATTTTCTTTAATGGGCTGATGTATGTGCTACTCTGAATTCACTTGGATATCAGAGAAAGTGTCCTTAGCCAGAAAGCTTTAGCGACTTGCGGATCAGTTGTGAGGAGAGCAACATTCTCATTCTTGAGAGCATTTTATTGGACAAGAATCTTTGCAGTGATGAAGGAGTCATCAATTTTTTTCAGCCCATTTCCCCAGAATAGAAAGAATATGCATTTTAAATCCATATATCTTCTAAAGCATTATTTTATTCAGTTTTGAGAATACAGTAGCTTCAATGCTAAAATATATAAATCGTGACCTGAATTTTTAATTCTTTAACACAAATCAAGGTCAAAGTTCAGCCCAGAAGTAACCATGTGGGACAGCAAAGGGTGTGATCTTTTTCACTTTTAGAAATTCAATTTCTTATGCACACTACATTAAACAAACACATATTTCACGAGTTCACACTTACTTAATAATGAACTGAGTAAACGGTATGCGTATTTGGCGTGCTGTCCGAGGAGAGGGCTCCGAGCTCGGTAGTAGTTCCCGAGCCCGGGGTACTCCCCTCGCCCAGGGAGAGGGGTCCGAGCTCGGCATTGGCCCGGACCCAAAGCTCCCCAAAGAATGCTTATCGTGGGACAGCAGCCAAATAGGCTAAGAGACCCCCCAAAAAAATGCATGGTTTTAGGGCTGATGGGATGCTGGACAATGCTTGTAAGGATGCTGCGGCATCTGGAGGAAGAAGCGGCTTCTGCTGAAGTGTGCTGGTGTGGAGGAGGGAGGATGTGAGGGTAGATACTGCTGCGGCAGTGGGGAAATATATATGGTGCTCCTGCGGGAGCAAACACTGCTGCGGCAGTGGGAGGTATTGGTGGAGCTCTGCGGGAGCGGACACTGCTGCGGCAGTGGGGGGAGCGGGCACTGCTGCGGCAGTGGGGAAATATATATTGTGCTCCTGCGGGAGCAGACACTGCTGCGCAGTGGGGAAAAAATATTCGCGGGGAAAACAGGAAGCGCTCCTGTTGGAGCAGACACTGCTGTGGCAGTGGGGAAAACAGGTAGCTCATGGGGGAGCAGTCACTACTGCGGTAGTGAGGAAACAGGTAGCGCTGGAGCAGGCACTGCTGGGGCAGTGGGGAAAAAGCTCCGGGGGCAGGCACTGCTGGGGCAGTGGGAAAAGGGAGAGAGCTCCTGAGCGCCACTACTGCGGTAGTGGGAAAATAGATAGCGCTCCGGGAGCGGTCACTGCTGGGGCAGTGGGGACATATAGAGAAGAATCCTGTTGGAGCAGGCACTACTGCGGTAGTGGGAAAAATGGAGAGAAGGTTCCTGCTAGAGCAGGCACTGCATGTAGTGAAGAAACAGCTGGGGGATTCCTATGGTGGCGTGGGGGCTGTTGGGAAGGGAGGGGGAGAGGCTCCTGTTGGAGCAAGCACTGCTGCGGCAGTGAGAAAATAGAGGGGAGGGGAGGAGAGGCTCTGTTGGAGCAAGCACTGCCGCGCAGTGAGGAAATAGAGGGGTGAAGGAGAGGATGGAGGGAAAGGCTTCCTGTTGGAGCGAGCACTGCTGCGGCAGTGAGGAAATTTAGGAAGCGCCGGGAGCAGACACTGCTGGGGCAGTGAGGAAATACGGGTAGCGCTCCTGAGGGGAGCATTCACTACAGCGGTAGTGAGGAAATACAGGTAGCGCCCTGGGAGCGGTCACTGCTGCGGCAGTGGAAATAGAGAGGGAGAGCTCCTGCGGAGCGGTCACTGCTGCGGCAGTGGAAATAGAGAGAGCTCCTGCGGGAGCGGACACTACTGCGGTAGTGGGGACAAACGGGAGGTGCTCCTGCGGAGCGGTCACTGCTCAGTGGAAATAGAGAGGAGATCAGGGGAGCGGTCACTGCTGGGTCCGTGGGGAAATATAGAGAAGGATCCTGCCGGGCAGGCACTACTGCGGTAGTGGGGAATATAGAGAAGGTTCCTGCGTGAGCAGGCACTACTGCGGTAGTGAAGAAGAAGGCTGGTAGGGGGAGGGGGTAGAAGAGAAGGCTCCTGCTGGAGCAATCACTGCTGGGGCAGTGGGGAAATACAGGTAGCGCCCTGAGGGGAGCAGTCACTACAGCGGTAGTGATGAATACAGATAGCGCTCTGCTGGAGCAGTCACTGCTGCCGAGGGAAATACAGAAAAGGCTCCTTCGGGAGTAGACATCGCTGCGGCAATGGTGGAAATACAGAGAAGGCTCCTGCGGAGCGGGCACTGCTGTGGCAGTGGGGAAAACGGTTGGGTTGGGGTAGGGGAAGAGAAGGCCCTGTTGGAGCGAGCACTGCTGCGGCAGTGAGGGAATACAGATAGCGCTCCTGTGGGAGCAATCACTGCTGGGGCAGTGGGGAAATACAGGTAGCGCCTGAGGGGAGCAGTCACTACAGCGGTAGTGATGAAATACAGATAGCGCCCTGCTGGAGCAGTCACAGCTGCGTCGGGAAATACAGAAAAGGCTCCTTCGGGAGTAGACATCGCTGCGGCAATGGTGGAAATACAGAGAAAGCTCCTGCGGGAGCGGGCACTGCTGCGGCAGTGGGAAAACAGTTGGGTAGGGGATGAGTATGCTGGAGAGGAGCGGTTGCTGTGGGGTTTCGAGGTGTATTCTAAAGAGGAAGGCCGATTAGGGTCTGGTGGGCTTCCTTGATGTGGGAGCGGTTTAGTCGAATGTAGCTTTTGAAAGCCTCTGACGACCAGCGACCGAGTTCTTGGATCTGCTGTTGGGAAAGGCCTTTGTGGGCCGCTGTGGTTGCTGCGCCTATTCTGAATGAGTGGCTGGAAAAGTTTCCGGCTGGGGTACCTGATAGGTGTAGGACTGCTTTGAGGTGCTTTTGGAACCAGAAGCGAGTGGCGGGGCGGTTGGAGTCGTCTGTGAAAAGGGGGTCGGATGGGAGTTTGGACTGTGATTTCCTTAGATGGAGGAAAGCTAGGAGGGTTTGGTATGGTGATAGAGGTGATTGGAGTTTGAAAATGTAAATGAAGTGGCCTTTCTTTGTTTGGTCTGTCTTACTTTGCTTAATGGTGTAAGAAATGGTTTCACGTCCAGTACTACTAGATCTGAGATAGTGGGGTGGATGGCTGGGTCGAAACTGGATGAGATGGCGAGCTCAGAGCATCTGAGGAAGCCAAAGAAGGCCAGGATAAACATGGCGCCGATGGGGCGGTGTGGATAGAATGGTAGCCTCTGCAGAGGGTGGAAATGCATTTGGTCAAAATTTTTAGAGTTATGGGCTGCCTGGAGTCTGGGCGGGTGGGATTGGTTTTCTGGATACCTTTAATGAGTAAGGAGGTCTGTGAATTGGCTATATGGGCAGAAGGGGAACCGTATAAAGGTTTGTGGAAAAAATTGTAGTCCGCTTAGGTAACCTTTAATGGAACTGGTTTGGGGTTTGTTTATGTTGAGGTGGGAGATGAATGAGGTGATGGCCAGTAGTGAAAAGGTGGGGAATGGCAAGTTATAAGTGGAGTGAAAAGTTTTGAAGCTTTTCCATGCTGTCAGGTATGACTGGAGGGTCCTTGGGGAGACTGCTTGGAGAATTGAATTGAGGGAGGCTTCGAGGAGAGGTTTCAAGGGATGGTTTAAGGGAATATTAGTTCTGAAAAGGGAGGTACTGGGGTGGGGAGTGGATCCGCCTCCGGTGCAAATGTTCTGAATTTCTGATAGGATTTGTGACCTGATGGAGTTGGCTACGGGGGGTGGTTCCAGTGCTAGTGCGTTTGGAGGTATGGGTAGAGGCGAGGCGGTAGAAAGAGAAAAGGGGGCTCCGGGGACGGAGCTGACTGCGTGGAAGAGGGGGGGAATGGCTGGTGTTTGGGTCGATGATTGGGGTAAGTTTGAGCCTGAAAGAGCTTGGTGGACGGAGAGAGGGGGGTAAAGGGGGTAAACGGCGCCGGGCTTGCGCTGATGGAGTAGGGCTGGCCGTGAGTGGCGGAGCTGCGGGCCATGGGTAGGGGAGGGGTTCGTTGGTCCGAGGCTGCGTAGCTGTATGCCGCTGACGGAGGCGTGCTTGTTCTGGTGAGGCGGCTTGTGGAGGCGAAGGCTGACACTTCGCTGGGCTGAGTTGCAGCTGGCGCCGGTGGAAGCTCGAGGAAGGTGGGGGCTGAGGGCTGCGGTATCCGGGCGCGGCCCAGGCTGGCCGAGGGCCTGCTGCGGTTCGGTGGCCGGAGGCCGGTCCTTGAGGGAGTGAAGATTGGGCCGGGCCGCGAGTAGGGTGATTTGCGGCTCTTGCTTGCTGTGGTCGCTGATTCGAGTGGAGGGGAGGAATTTAGAAATTCCCCGGACTGGAGAGAATTGTAGAGGGCGAGGAGATCTGACTTGCTTGAACGTCGTGGGATAATGACGCCGGCGCTGGTGAGAACTTGACGGATTTCTGCCACGGTCCAATTTTCTGCTGATGGAGCGTGTGAGGAGGCTGGAGAAGGTGGTTGCTGCCTTGGAGGCGAGGGTGAAGGCGGGCTGCGGCGCTTGGAGGCGTTAGCCGCGGTGGTGCGGGAAGGCTGGCGGCCCCGTATTGCAGCCACGGGCTCGGTTGAGTTGTCCTGCGGATCGCTGGTGCTTTGGACGGCGGCGGGAGGATCCGATGAGTCGGTAGGACTTTCGCCGGAAAACTTCGATCTCTGACATGTTGCAGGCGGAGGCAGCTTCACGCTTGCTTCGGCTGCAGGCCACATAGTTTGTAATATTCGGGGAAAAAGGCTGTAGAGCCTGATCAGCCTGTGCTGCTAACAGTGGCAGACTCGTGCTAGCGTTCGCTACGGGAGCTGGAGGCCGCTGAAAGAAAGTAGAACAAAAATATGAGATGTGAGGGCTCATGCGTTGCAAGTGGAGGTAGCCGCATGCTAAGTTGCTTCTGTAGGCTGAGGAAAAATGGGGGCAGGGTTTGTGACTTTGGCGGACATGCTGAAAACATCCGGTAGCCTGCAGTGTTGCCGAATTTAGCGAATGATATATATTTAATTAGCATAGCAGTTCTCAGACTAACCTGGCGACTTGTATTTCGATCGTCTAGCAACAGGTTTAACTATTTTTTTTTATTTTTATTTTTTTTTAACCTTTATTTAGCAACCTTTTAAGTGATAAAATTATGAAAGACATTCATTTCTCTTAACCACGCAAAGAAAGAGTATTGAAACCCCTAGCCGGTAAGAGGCATATCTGTTGGTAACACCGGCAGTACGAACTTCATATATTAATTAGGTTGAACTTGCAATAATTGTTATATATATATAAATACACACACACGCGGTTTAATACTTGTGATTGTTAATCGTTACTGTTAGCCCACCATAATTAATAGTGGAATGTCTCTTCCAACTGTTGGTCTTAGCCACGAAACAAATTATAATCCGCCTTATCTAGCCGAATATGGGGTGAATTAGTACGGGTACAATGCTGGTGAAAAACATGGGAAGTTATTGTAGATTCTAAGCGCTTGCTTCCTGGTTACGTAATGCATTGACATCCAGAAATGCTGCGGTGTCATTTAACAATTTTAGCAACAAATGTAACTACTTTGGCAACACTGCTGGCCTGCGCCCGCTAGCGTAGGCAGCTTCGTTAGCTTCTGGAAACGGAAGTTAGGCCCTGCTACATATGGCTCTGCGGCTGGAAGAGCCGCGGTGAAAGGCTGAGCAAAGCGGAATCGAGTGAGGCTTGCTGCGGTGAGAACTGGGCGCGCCCATGCTCGTTGAAGAATAGTACAGATCCGTTTGTTTATCCTCCGCGAACGGAGCGTCGTAATTAATCAGCGTTTACCTCTGGCTTAAATACGGTCCACTTTCGATCGGAGGAATTGTTGGCGCGGCCGAATGATACGAAGATGCCGGGGGAGTTGAAAGTTTCGGCGGTGGAAGCCCTGATTAAGCCCTGATGTCGGGGAAATCTTGTGGCTGGTCGAGCGGAGCGGCGGCCGCGATGGAGCCTGGGGCTCGGGGGCGTTGGCTGGCGGGGAAGGAGAGATCCTGGGGCCGGTCAATTTGCTGCGGAGGATCCGCGAATCTCGAGTATATGTCCCGTTGTTTGGAAGGAGAAAACTGAGATCTGTGATCATGGCAAGGGAGCAAGCCGAACTCTGGAAGACTAGAGATAATGGAGGTAAGGCTGCTTGATTATTTATAGGGGTTCTCTCTAGCGTTTATTGGGTAAGTGATGTGATTACTGATGATGAATTGGCTGTGTTAATTATGCGCGCGTGCTCCTCCCGAAACTTGTTTGTGAAACATCACGTGTTTTATGTGTTTGGAATTGCCCATCTGTACATTGTTTGATACTCAACCCTTATGAAAACAGACCTACAATACTCATAATTCCTGTTAATTGCCATAATTACAAAGTGACGACATTGTGATTAAATTACTGCAGCACCAGCTGCTCTGAAGCAGTCATGTGAGACGTTCTGGGCATGTTTGTGTGTGTGCAATGCAATGACTGTAACCTTGACCTGTTATCATGAAGTTCATGTTGTCATTTCCCC
Organism: Gymnocypris eckloni scoliostomus; assembly: GCA_027564155.1. NCBI lineage: Eukaryota > Metazoa > Chordata > Actinopteri > Cypriniformes > Cyprinidae > Gymnocypris > Gymnocypris eckloni. Next base: position 21,430,576 of record CM050427.1, on the reverse strand, counting down.
AGGACACAATTTATGTGTACACAGAAAACCAACAAGAATCTAAGATGCACCCAGGCACATGCACGTCAACACACATGGCGGACACTTCCTCTCGTACAGATTACAGAAGTTGACTGAAAATAATGCACACATGACTTTCATCAGACTGACAGGAAGGGTCGTACACCTTTGCCCTGCATGCATCACAAAGAGTAATAGTTTATCAGCCACCTTTGTAAAATTATACACAGACACACGTGCACTGGCAAAGACAAAGGTGTGAGGACTAATAAAAGTAATGCAGTGGTCAGCATACAGACGGCTTCTTCCGTTGAACGCACAGGTTTCCTTCGTAGTTTACATTTATGCATTTAGCAGACGCTTTTATCCAAAGCGACTTACAGTGATATACAGGATATACATGTTTTACATTATGTGTGTTCCCTGGGAAACGAACCCACAACCTTTTGTGCTGCAAATGCAATGCTCTTCCACTGAGCCAAAGGAACACAGTTCCACAAATTCTCCCCTTTTACACTCTAAATGAACATATGGAGAGCACTATTCAGGAGAATAAACCGTGTTGCCGTGAGCCAATTTGTGGTTGAAATACAGTCTGTCCCAATCAGAACATCTCCATTAGTTTCTGACCATCTGGTCATTAGTGATTACACATAGAAATGGATCAATTAATCAGATTAATTTTCTTTTCTATGTTTAAAAGAATAGTTCACCCAAAAATGAAAATTTGCTGAAAATGTACTCGCCCTTAGGCCATCCAATAAAATGATGTTAAGTGAACTGATACCTTTTCTTCCTGCTCCACTCCTTTTTCTCAGTTTTTGTCGTATTCATAAAGTAGACTTCACATTGTATAGCATGTCTCTGAATTTGACTCGCTTCTTAATGATATGCACCATGAAGATTTGAGCGGAGCCAACATTTGTGCTGTGTATCTGAGGATCGATGAGTGGTCTTAAGTTTATCTGATTTTCCACTGGCCAGGCCGGGGACAGGTCGATGGGACTCTGCCGGTGTCAAGTTGACCTTTTCAGGGCATCGGCGACCGTCCGTCCCCTGGGCACCCCCGACGTTCCCATGTCACATTCTCCCTCCTGTGACGTCTCCCATGTCACACTCTGTTCGGCTCAAATACAAAGTCCGGCCGGACATCTATATTGCGCTGTCGCTGGCAGTGACAGAGATTGGCTGCAGTATTTGTGAGCTGTCCTTTACTACTGACACTTTGCCAATGAATGCAGGCTAATTTATGCAGCCAAATCTCCTCTGTGCAAAAATGAAAGCTAATTGAGTCATTACCTGCTAATTCAGGGCAGGATTGCTTGTGTAAATTGGCTTACTTTGTAAAGCCATGTTCAATAATCTCTCTATCTTGTCTCTATCTCTTTTTACCTAAAACTAATGGTTTAATTACATTTTCTTACCGTATATCATGATTGTAACTCATCAGGGGATAGCATTTTTACGAGTGATGTCGATGTTTTTCAAAGTGCCTATAACTTTTTAAAAAGTGAAAGACCTTTTCATTTTCTTTTCTACATTATATGGGATTGAATTATTGTGTCAGTTGCAATTCTGATGTTAAATGTTCATTTTAGTCCTATTGCTGAAGGCTTTTCCTATCCATACGGAACAGAATTGATGGCTTATTATACTGATAAATCAGTATGCCTCTGATACAGAAAGAACAACAATGAACAAAAAACTCAATTTAAACTCCATCTAAAGTGAAATCTAAGAAAATAAACTTTAATCAAACCAGTTTACACATTTAGGACATTATCTTCTTATTTCACAATCTCCGAAAATTTTTATTTAATGATTCACAAGCTAATGTCTGCAGCACTGCATCATTCATTATGAATCTCATAGGTTTGTTTATGAATCGATGTGGACTTTTCCAGAAGGACAGTCACACTGTCATCATCAAGATTAATTAAGATGTTTCCTGCATAGCCAATGGATTCAAAGCCATCAACATGACAACTGTTGAGTGTGTGTGTGTGCGTGTTTGTGTGTGTGTGCGTGCGTGTGTGCGCGTGTGTGTGTGTGTGTGTGTGTGTGGGTGTGTGTGTCTATGTGTGTGTAGATAGAGTTGTAGCAATAAACAACTCTAACTGCATTTTTGAGACGGTTGTGGTTTCCAGTGAAATTGAAAGTAATGATCTTTCCTCCTCCATGAGTCTGGTTGAAATAAAACTGTCCATTTCTCTTCCTCTGTGGTTTCTTATGGGAATAAACACAGTAATTTATCTTTCTTTTGTGGTTTAGTGGAGTAAATGTGAGACTAACATCTGACACCCACCCTGACCCATACTGCCGCAATAAGTACTGAAAGGCCCCTACACTAAAACACTTTCATTTGCTATTAACCGGTGATTGGATTTTACAGCTCTCGAAAGACAAAAGTTTCTGGCTTTCATACAAAGTGCAAATATTTTGTGTAATATAGTGTACATACAAATATAGTGAATATTTGAATGTAGTGTGTAAATAATATTGGTAACCCTAAAAACAGTAAGAAAAAATGCTTAGTTTTTTTGTTTAATACAAGTTGTTGGTGCATATCTTTAATAATTCAACATAAAATGTACTTTAATTTCATGGTTTGATTACTTTAGTAATATGCAGTAAATTGTAATTGGCTATATATATACAACTTGTAGAGCCGGACTGGGAGACTAAGAGAGATCCGATATGACTCTGCCAGTGTAAAGGAGAGGCAGAGGCTGGTACAGGAGGAGGTGTGAGCTTCAGTCGAGGAAGAGCAAACCAGCAGAGCAGTGGTCATACGGCAGCAAGGCGCCTGGATGAAGTGGGAGCAGGCGATGGAGCGGAGTGTCACTTGGAAGGACATCTGAAAGTTGAACCCCCAGAGGATCAAGTTCTTGAATCAGGGGGTCTATGATGTCCTCCCAAGTCCATGTGCACATGGGGAAAAATAGAAACACCTGCATGCCCCCTTTGTTCCAAAGTAGGGACATTAGAACACATCCTGAGCAGCTGCTCCAAGGCGCTGGGTGAGGGTCGGTATCGATGGAGGCACGACCAGGTCCTCAAATCCGTCGCTGAGGTTCAAGGTTCAAGGTTCTTTATTATTCGTCACATACACAATCATACAGAGTATAATCAGTAGTGAAATGCAAGTAGAATTGAAGAAGCAGCATAACATGAGGAAAGTGAGGAGAAAAAATAACCCCAGACTATGCTCCTTGGGAGTACAGGAAAAACACCTCAGCAACACAAAAGCACATACACCATAGACACGACAAAGCCACAGGGGAAGTGAATCCGGCCCAGCAAGCAGCCATCCGGTCCCGCAGCCACTAATCCGGCGCTGGTCAGACCCGCTTGACAGGCTTGCGGTTCAAAGCAACGGAGGTGAGTGGTCGGGGGAGGCAATGTCTGAATGTCTGTAGGGTGGGGGGAGGAAGCAAGAGTGTCTCACTGCATTGCTCTCCCGGGGTAGATTCCAGCAACAGCCTTGCCAAGGCCACTGTGTGGGGGAGCCAGAAAAAGATAAGATTGTTTTGTCTTTGGGGCGAGTAAACGCATTCCAATTTTGCAGGCTACTCTCTCTGTCCATTTTGTCCATTTTGGTCTCCAATATAATCAATTTTCCTTTGTAAAGCCGTGAGCTACTCCTTGATAGAATCCATATTGCGATTGATAGTCTCAGTCTCAATGCTGACCGCTCTTCCCACAGCTTCAATCAAGACGGGCAGCCTTGTGAGGCTTTGGACAGCTGTTCCCGTCTTCTGAATTTTTCGATAACCCAGGGCAAAGCCTAATCCAATCAGCAAAATACCTGTTATCATGGTTCCGAATAGGTAGATATCTTCAATGTCCTCCACGAAAAGAGCCGCAAGACACACGATTCGCCACCTCTCCCACGCGTCCATCGTATAGCCCGCTGCGAACGTTCCGTCGGGGCAGTCAGGTTCCCCAGAACCCAAAGATGGTGTCAATTGCATTAAGAGACCAGTTGATCAAATCCATAATCTTTCAGTTTGGAGAGCAGTGCAGAGAGAGTCTCTCAATACAAGACAAGGGAGCAAAGCAGGGAAGATAAGGGTGAGGACGGGGAGAGAAAAAATGTGTCCGCCTCCGTTGAGTGCAAAAGAGAAAAGGCCCCTTGCTGAGGCAGTCAGCAAGGGGATCAAGGACAGCCGACACACCCAAGCTACAGCCAAGGCCATTCACTTCATCAGGGAAGGACAAAAGCCAGAGAAAGCATCGAAAAACTGCTCTGTAGGTTTGCTCTCCACAGCCCGGAACTGGGCAATGACAGTCGACCTGGAAAGGCAGCTGAAAATTCCAAAGCAACTCACCCAGTCCAAATTGAGACCTGACATCATCTTGGTCTCTGAGGCCACAAAACAACTGATCTTGTTGGAGCTGACAGTGCCCTGGGAGGAAAGGATGGAGGAGGCTCAAGAGAGAAAGAGGGAGAAATACCAAGAACTGGTGGACGATTGTCTGAGAAATAGATGGAGGACCAAGTGTATGCCAGTAGAGGTGGGCAGCAGGGGATTTGCCAGTCACTCCCTGAGCAAGGCCTACGGCACGCTGGGCATAGAAGGTGCTAACCGAAGAAGAGCCATAGGCAACAACGTGGAGGCAGCAGAAAAAGCTTTCAGATGGCTCTGGTTGAAGAGGGGAGAGCAGTGGGGGCAGTAGAATGCCACTTGGACACAGGCCGGGGTCTGATCAGCCTCGGTCGGGTCGCCAGGACGAGTGTGTCTGTTGTAAGACCCGAAACACCCAGTGACTCCTGGAAACAACACTGAAGATGTGTCCAAGGTTGTGCATCAGAAGATGTTTTCTGTAAACTGTAGTAATCTCTTCTTCAAATTGAAATACCTGTTTTCCAGTGTTGAATTATATACATTATCGTGAAACATACAGATGTATATATGGATCCAAAACGATTAATCATGAGTATTAGACTAAGAATAACAAAAGTGACAGTAAAGACATCTATAATGTAAAAAAATATTTTAAACTTTATATTCACTCAAGAATCCTGAATAAAGTATTACATTTTCCATAATAAAAATATTAAGCAGCACAGTAGTTTTCAATATTGATAATAATAAACATGTTTTTGAGCACCAAATATTAGAGCAGAATGATCTCTGAAGGACCATGCGACACTGAAGACTGGGTAATGACTGCTGAAAATGACAGTTTTGACATCACAAGAATAAATTACATTTTAAAATGAATTGTATTTAATATATTTAACATTTAATTATAGATAAATTACATTTTTTATTATTTATTAATTAAATTAAAGTGTAATATATCATAATATTAATTTTGTACTGTATTTTTGATTAAATTAATGCAGGCTTGTTGAGCATAAACAATATATAGGTATTTGTTTACAATGTATATATATGGAACCCATGGAAAAATAATGTTTAAAATAAAAAGTCTTTTAGCACTGGCTGTCATCTTAAATCACATTGTTACCAGAAAGCCTCTTCTCCTGCTGGGGATAAATGGGTGTGGCTGTGGCCTGGTTTGCCTGGTTGCCTCATAATAACTTATTTTAAGCCATGCTTAAAAATAGTACGGAGATATTGGGTCATGTTTTTGGATGGCTCCATAGGGACAAAAGGAGAAAGTTGAGGAGACAGAAAGAAAAAATCTCTTGTTCATTCCAAAATGACTGTTCACTCATCTGGCCTTGCCAGGCTGAATATATATGATTTATTGTATGGTGATAAATTGTCAAATGTTTTAAGGGGATTTTTTCCTCAGTTTTGAAGTATACAGTTGATAACGTTTCAGCATTAGAGCAAGTCTCTGCTACTAAAGTACTGGGCTAACTTACAATATAGTTGGTTGCATTTAATTTGCAGCTAGCCTCATATGCTCTCCTTCCATTCCAGTTTAATGTTACATTAGTAAAGTGCTTTCACGTTTTCTGAAGCTTAGTATGATGTAATTATATCATATAATGTTGAAGAATTTAACATTTACATACTGATGGATTAATGAAATCTTTCAATCACTGTACAGCTAACACGACTTTTGACATGTGCAATATGATGATTGTAATTTGAGATGCCCCTTTGGCCTTGATACCATCTAATGTCAAATAAATCCCTGGTTAAGTAGTTGGACTGTCCTTTTTCTGAGATTAAAGGGCTTATTGAACTTACATTGTCTGCAATATAAGAGACTAAATTCGAAGGGAGAGGAAGATAGTGGTGGATTGACAGTGATCAATTGAATAGACCAGTGAAGGTGGCAAAAGATCGTTAATATGCAACACGGTCACACTATTTTAATTGACAGCATTTCTCTCTGTTTACATTTCTGGCACTTTTTGGACTAAAAATATCATTTTGAATCACACAGAATCATAGCGGCCACGCAGGAACACTTCTGCTTTATCAACATTCTGTTTTGAGTGTCACACTGTAAAACTGTCAAATTACCTTAGTGTGTGATTTCATCTCTGCTGCTGACAAGTCTGCCAGAGATCGGATTTCAATCTCTTAATAACTGTTTAAATAAAAAGCTAATGTTTTTCTGCATCCCTGAACACATCTGTCCACACTCACCAGTTAACATACTTTGGATAAGGAGAGAGGAGGAGAGATACCAAGTACCAAAAAAAGAGACTGATAAATACGGAACATGTTACCTGTTTATGATGCAGAAAAGCTAGTTTGTGCATTCATGACCTCTATACTGGACTATTGTAATGCACTGCTAGCTGGTTGTCCTGCATCTTCAATAAACAAGCTACAGATAGTACAAAATGCTGCGGCTAGAGTCCTTACCAGGTCAAGAAAATATGATCATGTTACTCCAATTTTACAGTCTCTGCACTGGCTACCTATTAAGTTTCGTATCAGTTACAAAATATTATTACTTGCCTATAAGGCCCTAAATAATTTAGCTCCTGCGTACCTAACTAATCTTCTATCACGCTACAATCCAACCCGCTCCCTAAGTTTGCAAAACTCTGGAATCTTGGTAGAACCTAGGATAGCAAAGTCCACTAAAGGAGGTAGAACTTTTTCATATTTGGCTCCCAAACTCTGGAATAGCCTTCCTGATAACGTTCGGGGTTCAGACACACTCTCTCTGTTTAAATCTAGATTAAAGACACATCTCTTTAGCCAAGCATTCATATAGTGCATCTCACAATCTTGTACTGCAGTTATATCTGATCAAACGCACATTATTATGCTTTAACTTGGGTTGAACAAATAACTTTTGCTTGAATGGAACAACAGCTACGCTAATTATATCTCTATTTGTTTCTCTGTTTCTGTAACTAGGAATGACACAAGCTTCAGTCTGGATCCAACTCTTAGATGACTGAACACCTGAGAAGAGATGCCAACCCCTCAGAGGACCTCAGAGGAAGCCAACCATCAGACAGTATACAGAATTAACCAAATTTTGCCACAATTTAAAAATATTAAGTTTCTGCAATATATAAAGCTATAGAATAAACTTAATTTACTGTAAAGCTGCTTTGCAACAATTGCATCGTAAAAAGTGCTATACAAAAAATCTTGAATTAAATTTAATGAATAAGCAGATATTATATAAAGCAGTACTTGCTTTATATAAAATTGCCTACACATACAATCACAAAATACCTAATTATTGTTAGATCTTTTATTTGTTTTATACAAAGACATACTTGTGTCTTGAGTCATGCTGAGGTTTCAGGGTTCACAAACTCCAGCCTTTGAAATGTTTCGTCACGATAACCAAAATACATTTTGTGTGTGTTTTCTCTGCATAATATTTCCTGTTGAACAAGATGGTTATTAGCTAATCAGCTAATTAGAACCCCTGGGTTTAATTAGGGCAATAGAACACATATACACTCACACACATACATTTAGACCATCTACATCTCGCTGCTCTGTCAGAGCACTTGTTAACTACTTCAGTGTTCATTAGTGACAGAGCCCCTGGCCTTAATTAGAGAACTGGATACAAGAGGCATAAACAAGAAGTATGGTCTTGATTACACACACACACACACACACACACACACACACACACACACACACACACACACACACACACACACACACACACACACACACACACACACACACTTTTACTCCAGCTATTCATGCCGTATGTGTATTAATCATGTGGAATCTCTGAACTTCCTCCATCGTGCCAGTTGAATTTCTTCCGTGCATTGGCTCCACTCACCTTCTTTAGTGTATTGACAAACAGATCAGGTGAATGACTGACCAGATGACCAATTGATCCATTGATTTGCTTTAGACAGTTGTCCTTGAATAGAAATGCATTTCCAGGCAAATTAGTTTTTGGGGATAAAAGGTATACTTTTGTTAAATATATATACAAATAGTAATTAAATGCATTTTAAAAATAAATTGTGCATTTTTAATAACATTTTAAATGATGCCCTGCTTCAGCATAAATGTACATTAATGCATTTTGCAGATCCATAGCAACTTAAATTAAGTGTTTTTTTAGTTACACTGAGATACTATTATAGTTTCTATTAATATTTTGAATATCAGTGTCTTAGTTGTATATTCTCCATTTTCTTTTTAACTTCAACGTGTTAGTAATTTTGTTGTCTGTTTTTGTCATTTTTGTATTTTAATATATGTAGGTATATTATTAATTTTTTATGAATAATATATGAATTATGAATATGTTAGTTAATAGTTATTTTAGTACATCAAAGTAAACTACATTAAAATCAGAAATGTCTGCAACTAGTTTAAAAAAGTTTGTATATTTTTTCAGTTAACCTTTATTTCAAGAAACGGCAATGTTTCAATGGTTTTAATTTTACTTTCAGTTTTAGTTTCAGCTGTCTATAATATCCATGCTTACATTGCATTAAAAGTGCATATTTTAGCATTATGTATTATGTATTTTACATTCCCTGCATTGAATCCATGACCTTGGCGTTGCTATTGTCATGCTCTATACTGTTTGACCTGTAAATGCTATAAATTAGGAACAAACCCAAACACAATTAAGATGAAAACAGAACAAATCATCAAAGACAGATGTGTGTTACAAAGCAGGACAATAAATATAGAAATATAGTTTTCCTGGGTGTGTTGTTCACAGCTCTGAATGAGTGAATGTGCTCCTATGGGCATGTATGCATGCGTTTGTGCTCATATGCGATGAGTCCTTTATATGAAAGATGGTCCACAGAGAAGCTGGACAGGTGTGTTCTGTATGTGGGAGGTTGGCTGAGTTAAAGTTTGGGGTACTGGTCCATGTGCGAGTGTGTGTGTCTGGAGCGTAGAATTCAAAGCCCAGCGATAAATCATTCAGAACCTCCCTCTGTAATCACACACATTCAAAGTTGTGATGTATGAGCCATGTCAGAATCAGAGGCCCCATGACACACACACACACACACACACACACACACACACACACACACACACACACACACACACACACACACACACACACACACACACACACACACACACACACACACACGGTGTAAGAACAGGGAAGAAGAGTAAGTGAGAATTTGCAATGAGAATTTGCAAAAAACAAACATTACAACCACTGTATTTCTTATATTCAAGACTTATATATCTGTTGCAAACCTGACAAACTGGTGTACTAGTGTATGGAATAAAAAAAAACGATTTTAAAGAAGAATACCGGTTGACAGAATAATTTAACTTACATTTGCAAGTTAAGCAAGTTTTGGCCCAGAAAGTGCCTTCTGAAGTTTAGTTTGCTTCCCTGAAACATACCTTTTTAAAATGGGTATAGATATGGTAAAGGTTGCTGAACAAAAATCTAAACCATCCTCAGCTGGTTTGCTTGTTTTATCTAGCCTCTTGACTGATTTAGTCATATAGGGCTCATTGATCTGAGCTTAAACACTTTAGTTTTTGAAAGAAAAAAGCTAATTAATTATTAATTTGTAAATAAATTTAGCAATATCCACTCAAAAATTGAGATGCATAAGCTCAGGTTAATGATGCCTATATGATCAGGTCCAAAAAGAAATACAGAATATTGAACCCAATATTTGTTAACAATACATTTCTAAACTGGTATTTTATTGGCCAGTCACTTTTGACCAGGAACACCTTATTGTAAGAAGGTGGAGAAACATTATAAGGCTTATACTGTTTTTTTTCAATGTTGTTTTAATGTTGAAATGCATAAGATTAGTGTGTCATAAGGAACACAAGGCAGACATGTTGACTCATCAGAGGAAGAGAGAGGGTATCCATAGGGACAAGTGAAAGCTCTTGCTCAGCAGTTTTCATAGTGATGCCTGGGAGAGGAGAGTCTGACATGATGAATAATTTAAGATTCATGCTGAACATTGGACATTGACACAAACACACACACACACACACACACACACACACACACACACACACACACACTGGCATATGTGGTTTACAGGTACTCTCCATATAGGCGAAATATTTTTGTTATACTGTAAAAACTGTATGTGTTATTGCCCTACACCTACCCTAAACCTAAACTTAGCCCTCACAGGAGAATTTGTGCATTTTTAGATAAAAAACCCCCCACCATTTAGTATGTTTTTAAGCCTTTTGGTTTACGGGGACATAGGCAGTGTCCTTATAAACCACCTTCATGTTGTAATACCCATGTTATTATACAGATGTGTGTCCTCATAAACCATATATATCAGTTCACACACACACACACATGCACGCACGCACGCACGCACACACACACACACACACACACACACACACTTAAAGACAGGAGAGTATACTTGCTGACAACCAGAAGAACTATGAGTGCACTCTGGGACTCTTTCACACTGGCTGCCTCCTGTTCACTAGCATTCCATGTGACTTATATCCTTTGAAATTGTTTTAATATAAGACTACGGAGGGACTATGAGAGAGTCTAAAACATAAAAATGCTGTCTCATAATAGAAAATCTGAATCAATGTTGGCATACAATCCTTTCTACTAAGACAACATCATCTGATCCATTTTTAGAAAGTCGCATAGAAGTGTCCTTGGCTGCAAATATTACTTACAATCCAGTGGATTAGACTCAGTGGTTGATTCAAAGAAAAAATATGCAATCTGAAAGAATAATTCATTTATAAATGTATTCTGGTATATAATCATGATTATTAATATTATTATTAGCATCATTTTTTAACAAGTCATTCTATAATTTGTCTAAGCATGGTAATCATTAAATATTGCTTGGCTATTTGAAAAAAAATATTTTTGAACAAACCGTAGACTAAGTCAAAGATAAAGACAATTAATGTGAATACAAGCAGAATATTTTGTGTGTCACAAACTGGGCAATAGTGCAGCAAAGAAATGGCATTTTAATTCATTCTTTTCAAACATTTATTAATTCTGGGGTTATTCGTGTAATTACAACAAACGCCTATAGGTATCAGCACTAACAGCACCTACGTTACTTAAAAAAACGTCGTATTGGTGGGATTAAAATCATTAATTCTCTCAGGCTAATTGTGAAAATGCCAGTTTGCAAAAGTGTGAAGTCCTCCTCCTTGATTTGGGTGAGCAGTTTTTACATCTAGGCAATCTGTAGAGCTGTGTTAGAAAGGTGAAACGGTTCAAATCAAAGCACCATCTGTTCTAATTTCTCCACAAACAGAAAAATAGACCAAATTGGTTGTCAAGGTAACATGCGATCTGCTGGGACAGGTGTAATGGGGCATTTTGACAGAGTGTTCTGGATTTATGTGAGGGAGGCAGGTTATTTTGTATCAGCCATTGTATGTTGCTTTTAAAGAATATACATTTACAGAAATATAGTGATATGTTTATTGTTTTGAGAAACTATCAATGTTTTTATAAGGCAGTAGTTTAACACTACTGTGTTCCATTTCTTTTGCCTATACGTTCTTATGTTTGTCTGTATGCGCAGAAGTGGCAGGTTGCCATAGCAATGCCCTGGCACCGTTCTATCACAGCTGGGATGAGAGCGAGGATTGGGGCCTGACCCCTGTGTGAACCTAGTGGGGTGTGATGCCTTCAAAACACAAGCTGGTCACTTCACAGTATGAGCCAACATATGCGTTCCACAGACAAGCCATTATAGACTACATGAGGGGGAGAGCTGGGATATAAACAGAGACCTTCACACTGGTCTTTTTACAACCTCTGTATGTCCTTGGACTTAAGTCAGAAGTCGGTTTGGTTTTGTGTGCTAGAAAATGGAAAAAACATTAATAATGTTTTCATTGCTGTTTATTGTGTAGCTTTTTGACTTCTGTCAGAATAATTTTTTTTTGTTACAAATTATTGTCCTGTTTTTACAGATTACATGATGTTTGATCATTTCACATCATCATCTCTTGCATTTTCTTATGCTTTTGTTCTCTCTCTCTCTGTATTTCCTTCTGTTCACATGCAAACACTCTCTCTCTCTCTCTCTCTCTCTCTCTCTCTCTCTCACTCACTCACTCACTCACTCCCTCGCACACGCACACGCACACACACACACACATATATAAAAGATAATATCCCGTTGTGTAAGATCAAGGTGTCTATACCTCTATGAGGCCAATATGTTGCTTTCAGAAACAACAGATAATATTATGGGTTAGAGGATGTGTTTGTTGATGAGAATGAACATGTAGATACATCCGACTTACATGTCTGTTACCCCTAGCAGCACACAACCTGTTTATATGGAGCATAAATACAGATGCTTTATTTACAAAGCACACATGCAAGGTTCAAATGATCTTTGTTGTTATGTTGTATTGTCAACACAAGGGGCAGTAGTGCTCTCTTACTGTACTCTCCTCCAGTCTGTGGTATTTTAGCAAAGAATTTGTGAGAAAATATTAACGTTTTAACAAATTTAGGTTGTTCTGGAGGTGGTTTGATGGTAATATAAACATTACATTCTGATGTTCATAATCACATTTTGTAACTTAAAGCCTACAGTTTCCTGGTATTGTTAGGTATAGCGCATACAGCAAGTAAGCCCCCTGAAAACATTTTCTTTAGCTTTTTTTTGTAGCAAAGTGTTGGTATATCTGGGGCAGGCTGGTAATAAGACAGTAAATTGAATAATATTTATTTGTATATCTAACATGTGATTTGGCATTGTGTTATCTTTATCAACTGGTTTGGTTAAAATACAGAAAACTAAATATTTGTTCAGGTTATGTCCCACTGGAGTAATAACCTCTTGTGGTTCGCTGGGCACGCTGGATATCATCTTTACAAAACAGTACCCACATGGACACATGCACACAAACAAAACATCCAAAACCTGGTAAAGCACAACAAAACATTTACAGGGACATCTAAAAAATATATCATGAAATATATCATGAATATCATGAAAAAGGTCAATATTTTTCATCACTCATTTCAGACAGTAAAATCCGTATATTATATAGATTCATTACACAGAGTTAAATATTTCAAGCATTTATTTCTTGAAATTTTGAGGATTATGGCTTACAGAACATGAAAACCCAAAATTCAGTGTCTCAGAAAATGTGAATATTCCAGAAGATCAATATAAAAAGGATATTTTTAACAGAAATGTCAGGCTTCTAAAAGTATGTTCGTTTCTATGCACTCAATACTTGGTTGGGCCTCCTTTTGCATGAATTACTGCATCAACACGGCATGGCATGGAGGCAATCAGCCTGTGGCACTGCTCCGTGTAATGGAAGCCCAGGTTGCTTTGATAGCGGCATTCAGGTCATCTGCATTGTTGGGTCTGGTGTCTCTCATCTTCCTCTTGACAATACTCCATAGATTCTCTATGGGGTTCAGGTCAGGCGAGTTTGCTGGCCAATCAAGCACAGTAACACCATGGTCATTGAACCAGCTTTTGGTACATTTGGCAGTGTGGGCAGGTGCCAAGTCCTGCTGGAAAATGAAATCACCATTTCCATAAAGCTTGTCAGCAGAAGGAAGCATGAAGTGCTCTAAAATTTCCTGGTAGATGGCTGCGTTGACTGTGGACTTCAGAAAACACAGTGGACCAACACCAGCAGATGACATAGCAGCCCAAAGCATCACTGACTGTGGACTGTGGTTCCTTGATTAGCCATCGCTTTCAGTAATGACCCTCTGTGACTTACCCTCTTTGTGGAGGGTGTCAATGATCGTCTTCTGGACCATTGCCAAGTCAGCAGTCTTCCCCATTATTGTGGTTTCAAAGAACAAGAGATACCCACAATTTATATTGTATGGATGGTCATTTATTGAATCTCAAATGTAAATATTCTAATATTTTGAGATACTTATTTTTGACTTTCATGAGCTGTAAGCTCTAATCATCAAAATTAAAACAAAAAAAACTTTAAGTGTTTTGCTTTACATGTAATGAATCTAAAATATATGAAAGTTTCACCTTTTTAAATAAGTTACAAGAAAAAAATGTGAAAAACTAATTAAAAAAAACTTTTTCACTATATTCAAAATTTATTTTAGCATATACTTTGATCAAAAAAGGAAGTGTAGCAAAGGAAAAAAGGAAGTGTGTAAAAAAAGGCAACCGTAGCTCCGGGCTGGTTGGCAATCTTTGACATGCAGTCTCTGCATTCCAGTTCACGAATAACAGTAGTCAAGAGCTGTAATGTGTCGTGTGTGCAATAGAAAGAAAGAGTATGAGACAGAGAGAGATGATAGAATCTTCCAATTTATTACGGTCACATTTATAGCGTCTTAGTCTTATCACTGGATACTGCTAGTACTATATGAAAATTAGTAGTAAATGAAAATATTGGACAATCCAGCATATTCATGTCTTTCCGTTTTTATAATGGCCCATATTCCTTAAAACCCAGTCTTTCTATGAGCCGAAACAAGGGTCTCCAAAGTAAAGCACAATGAAGAGATTTTCCGTGTGCTTGAAATCCACATCAACGAATAATCATTCAAAGACAAAGAGGGGTTGAAATGAGACATGCCCTATATCAGACATCATAGCTGTAAACTTGTGGGTCACCAAAATATGCAAAACATATTACCTCCATCTCTGCATTATATGTGACTGCAGGGCTTTGAAAACAATTCTCATTTGAAACTCTTTCAGAGGTGTGGTGTTGATTGTACGCTGCATACTTTCAATAATTAAGATCCTGCAGAAGAAAATGTAATTGAACTCTGTCTCGTGTTGGCCTGTCACACAAATCTAAGTTGGGGAAATTTCTGTTAACTATGTAAAGGAAGTAGAATATGTACTAAATACAAATGTGCTTTGTATATAATGTATGGATATTGTTGAGCTAAATATACTTATTATTGGTAAGATGTTGTAACTGGGATGTGAACAAACATTTCAGCTTAAACCTCCTTATTTCAACTACAAAGTGATTGCATTTACCAAACAGGCCGTTTCAATATGCCCTTTTAATCGTGATGTGAACCAGTGACCTAAAGATGATAAAAAAAATATCCTAACCTAATGGGATCTCGGTCAGCCCCCTGAGAGATTGAGAATGGATTAAACCACCGTTTACGTTGCTAAGCTAACAAGCTAACACCATGCTAATCCCACTAAGCGGCTGTTTATGTAAACGCTCGAGCCGAGGAATCCCTGATGAGGGCTTTATTGACCCAAGGCTCAGACATGTGCGTGCACACCTCCACGCATTTAGATCACTTCCCAGTTCCATGGAGGGACGGACAAATGGCCCCAAAGGCACTGAAATGGACACACACACCCTGTCCGTTTCTCCAACCCTTATTCACATACAAAAACAGAGAAAAGGAGTTAAAGAGTTAAGTTGACCAGATTTATGACATGAAAATGAACAATGTTTGTAGTTCAGGGGTCAAATTATTACTGAAACTTCCAATGTCATTATTTATGTATTTAGGAAAGGGAGAAAATTCAAATTTTGTGAATTTTGACTATTGTGTTCAATTCATTGTGATGCATGTAAAAATACAAAAATATACAATTAGTCATTGACATACACTTACAAATATGTCAAGACTATTTAGAGTGACTAAAAAATACTCTCGTTCCCCAGCTAATTGTTTTATTTGTTTATTTTGTTTAGTTAATATGAACATTGCACATTAATAAAACATTTCTGTAAATGAAACAGAATTGTCATCCATGGTCCCTGCAGAATGCTACAAGTCACCCTGAAAAGAAATATGATTAAAATACATGGAAAAGAACATAAAAATCCATAAAGCAATAACAAAAACAATCAAGAGAAATAGAACAAATACAAAAATACATAACAAAACTATCAAAATATTTTATAGTTACTGTAATAGTTTTTTTTTCCTAGAACGTTTCAAGAATGTTAGTTCATGGTTATGAAACATATAACCTACAAAACACAGAGAATATTATTTTTGAGTTCTTATTTGTGACAGGCAAACAGTCCTTACATTGTTCGGGAAGTTATTCATGTTTTCTCTTTTTATGATAATTTATTATGTGCATATGTTATTTTCTTGTTCAGATTTATTCATTTTAAATTTTAGCCTAAAAGGATTTTCATTAGGAATGTTAGGAATCAGCTGAACGTATGGAATTAGTGGCCAGAAGAAAAATATTAAACTTTACACTAAACTTGAAGTGTTCTGTTTGCATGGTAACGATCGTAGGCTGGCGATGATGTCAGCACGATTTCCAAACAATGTGCGCATTCACTGTTTGCTAACAATTTGCTATTTTATCCAAATGATCAAATGCTGTGTATCCTCTAAATAATTATTGTATTTATATAATGCGGTAAGTAAAGGGAAAACAAATAATATTTAATTGTAACTGTGTGACTATGTGGGTTGCAGATTGATTGTAAGACAGCCGTAATTGTCACGAATCCAGTCCGTAGCCTTCCGTCTGCTCACAACCAGATGTCATCTTCTCTTTACAATGACTCTCACACCACACAGACTTTTACGTCACTCCGGACTACAGTTCCCATGATCCATTGCACTGATTGCACACACACAGCTGAAGGCACCGATTACACATACACAGCTGAATCCATTCAGACATGCTTTATAAGCCTTGGACTTCCTCTTTCAGATCGATACATAGTATTGTTCTAGTGTTTAGCACTTGCCTAGTGTTAGCTGCTTTACCGAGACATTCTGTGTTTCTGTTTAGTCTCTAGTATTGTTCTGCGATCAGCTAGTGATAGCTGCTTTACTGAGTCTAGATTCCAGTAGTCATTTCTAGGTCAAACCACAATCCCCCTCCCCATTAATTAATTTAGTTAGTTTACTGATTTGACAATCTTACAATCCTTACATGTACATATCCTTATATAAGTAATGACGTAATTTTTTAAATAATTACAAATAAAAACAAATATTAAAACAGTTGTATGTCAAGAATTTTAAATTAATATTGCTTCAAAACATACAAGCAAGTAGCAAATAATAAAGAGGAGCATGGAAAATAACAAACAAAGACTGCTTTCAGAATTTAAGATTATATGAACGTTTTCTATTCAAGAACTGTGAGTGATTTTTCTTCATCTTTACTGTTGTTTTTTTACTATGACGTCATAGACAGCGGGAGATCTATTAAGTTGCATTTGTGCACAGATCTCTTTTAAAATATAAGTAGTAATGTGGTTTGTCCTGTCCGTTTAATCCCTTAAGACATAATTGGCATTGTGTACATTCATTTTACGTCATAAAACAATTTTGAGACGCAAGTACAGGTGCATCTCAATAAATTAGAATGTCGTGGAAAAGTTCATTTATTTCAGTAATTCAACTCAAATTGTGAAACTCATGTATTAAATAAATGCAATGCACACAGACTGAAGTAGTTTAAGTCTTTGGTTCTTTAAATTGTGATGATTTTGGCTCACATTTAACAAAAACCCACCAATTCACTATCTGAACAAATTAGAATATGGTGACATGCCAATCAGCTAATCAACTCAAAACACCTGCAAAGGTTTCCTGAGCCTTCAAAATGGTCTCTCAGTTTGGTTCACTAGGCTACACAATCATGGGGAAGAGTGCTGATCTGACAGTTGTCCAGAAGACAATCATTGACACCCTTCACAAGGAGGGTAAGCCACAAACATTCATTGCCAAAGAAGCTGGCTGTTCACAGAGTGCTGTATCCAAGCATATTAACAGAAAGTTGAGTGGAAGGAAACAGTGTGGAAGAAAAAGATGCACAACCAACCGAGAGAACCGCAGCATTATGAGGATTGTCAAACAAAATCGATTCAAGAATTTGGGTGAACTTCACAAGGAATGGACTGAGGCTGGGTTCAAGGCATCAAGAGCCACCACACACAGACGTGTCAAGGCATTTGGCTACAGTTGTCGTATTCCTCTTGTTAAGCCACTCCTGAACTACAGACAACATCAGAGGCGTCTTACCTGGGCTAAGGAGAAGAAGAACTGGACTGTTGCCCCGTGGTCCAAAGTCCTCTTTTCAGATGAGAGCAAGTTTTGTATTTCATTTGGAAAACAAGGTCCTAGAGTCTGGAGGAAGGGTGGAGAAGCTGTGGTATTGTCAAGAGGAAAATGAGAAACAAGAGACCAAAAAATGCAGATGAGCTGAAGGCCACTGTCAAAGAAACCTGGGCTTCCATACCACCTCAGCAGTGCCACATACTGATCACCTCCATGCCACGCTGAATTGAGGCAGTAATTAAAGCAAAATAAGCCCCTACCAAGTATTGACTACATATACAGTAAGTGAACATAATTTCCAGAAGGCCATTCACTAAAAATGTTTTTTTGTATTGGTCTTATGACGTATTCTAATTTGTTGAGAATTAGTGAATTGGTGGGTTTTTGTTAAATGTGAGCCAAAATCATCACAATTTAAAGAACCAAAGACAAACTACTTCAGTCTGTGTGCATTTAATTTATTTAATACACAAGTTTCACAATTTGAGTTGAATTACTGAAATAAAGGAACTTTTCCACGACAATCTAATTTATTGAGATGCACCTGTATATTAAACCACTTACACTGAGTCGCGCGCAGCCGCATGCGCGAGCAGTCTACACAAAGCGCGCATCAGCATTTGAAATCGAAATCAGCCTTTTAGTGAGGTTCGTATTTTAAATATATAAATCCACTGCATTACAAATCACACAAATGACTTCGTACAGCATTTGTAAGGAAAGGTACAGATGGGCGAGACCGCACACTTCAAGTGTAACATCAAACAAAGCGGCGCATCCTGTGCAATGAAGCGTGAATGACCTTGTAATTCGCTTCAACCTTTCCGAACTTTATGAAATATTATTTTAAGGGAGGTTTATGTGTGTGTGTGAGGAATTGGAAGCAAGCATCATACTGGTATTTCTAAAGCAAACTCAGCGTCATCGCACATCTGGTTAAAAACTAAGCTCAGAATCGATTCTGAAATTCTCAGAATAGATCCAGAATCGTTGGAGAGAGAATCACGATTTTTTTTCTCCCACCCCTAGTTATTTCGTGTTGTCTTGTTTCCTGATTCATGTCTGTGTATATTAGATTAACCCGTCTCGCCGTTCAGACCCTGTTTGTACTCGTTTGGACTATTGCTCATGTTATTGGACTACCCCTCTTCTCAAGCCCTCTGGATATTGTTCGCCGATCAAAGACCCAAACTTGCCTGTGTTATACCTGTTTGTTGATGTTTTGACCCTGCCTGTGTTTTTGACCACGTCTTGGAATAAAGCTTGCCAATCGGCTCGTCTCACGTCTCGTTTGCCCTGTTACAGTAATGCCCAAAGAACTTCAAACACAACATCATTTTTATAGGTTTTAAATGTCGTGTGTTCACCGATGTTAAATTGTTTTAGCCATTTAATGAGATTATGCAAAGTGCGCAATCAGGGGAGTAGATCACTTTTTCGGGCAAGTGTGTTCGCATAGAGGTTTTCAAGAGCCAGTGTGAATAAATATAGATTTAAATGAAAAGACACAGAATAGTCTGTTGCATGACCTGATGTTTTATTGAACATAGATGAACGAGATGAACATCACAGAACGCTAAACACTCATTACATGCAGTGTATGTTGTTTCATACAGGAAGCCGGAAGAAGCTCTCGCGCAGAAAAGGAAATTCCTAATATGGACAAAAGCTCCAACTATCGCTGTATGAAACCAGTTGTTTACACGCACACATACATATAACAGTTATATATTACACACAACATTTCTGCCCCCCTCACTTCTGAAATTATGGCTACGCCCCTGTGTGCAATGATTAGATGTACTTGTTTTTTGCTGTA
This sequence comes from Gymnocypris eckloni scoliostomus, assembly GCA_027564155.1. Classification (NCBI taxonomy): domain Eukaryota; kingdom Metazoa; phylum Chordata; class Actinopteri; order Cypriniformes; family Cyprinidae; genus Gymnocypris; species Gymnocypris eckloni. Next base: position 21,410,376 of record CM050427.1, on the reverse strand, counting down.
GGCTCATATATATTCTACATATAGGCTAAAGTATTATAACCGTCCCAGTTACTTTGCACTGGTTGAGCTACAAGAAAAAAGGGAGTCACTATATTTGCAAAAGCCAGAAATTGTCTGATGTTTTACCAAAAATTAAACTCTTACACACAAAAATGTATTTTCTTTCAGCATGTTTTCAAACAATACACACATTTATTGAGATACAAACCCCAAAGACTGCAAGTCATTATACAAATACATATACAGACAATTCAACAAATCTACCCTGAGTATGGGTCTCTGTGAGGGTTTGAAATGGTCAGCATGAAGATTTCCTTCCAAACACACCCAAGGGGTTGCTTTAGCAATATAGTAAGGCCAGAGTCCATAAACTCAAAGAGGTAGCCACATACTTGATTAAGAGCTAAAGCACAAATAATCCTCTACAAGAGAAAACATCAAATAAACTAATTTAACTAAGCAAGCTACATTTAATTTCACCAATGCAATGGATACAAACATTACACGTTTGAACAGGAAACAAAGGTTTCTCAAACAGGATTAGGTCACAGGTAACCACGAGGCAGCTTTAAACAGAACCTAGCACTTACTCTACTACTTCCGGTTTTTATTTAATACAGGGTGAGCTACATGTGTCCCCCTAGTGGCCAGTATGAACATAACTGTGACAGATGGTGACTGTTACAGTACATATTTCGCTTTGAATGCTGTTTTAAATGTATGTCATAACACAGGGACATTTCAGAAGACAACTTGCTCTCGCTTTACTTCACATAGGCATACAATAAAAACAAATGATTATAGGGGAAATGGTTTAAAAACTCAAACATGTAGATCTGTAATTTACAAAAGTTTATTTGCAGTTCAAGATCATGATTGCATTCCCTCTATGTTCTTCCACATGATCCTATTTTGTATTTAAGCAGAAATATAATAGCCTGTCCTAAAAAAATATCTTTACTGATCAATATACTTATCAAACAAATGGACTAATCTGATAAATGCATTTGTATGTAATATTGTTTAAACTGATTTACAAAGTTTAAGTGTTTTTTTTTTTGACCTCCTTCAAATAATTTGACTTGTGCAGCCAGCTTGTGGCGCTTGTGTCTTCAGCCTCTCCCTGCCCTGTCTCAGTATTGCCGTGACTGCGTTAAGTTCCTGTCAGGATATTGGCTGACAGAGTGTTTAGCATGCACACTGGGGTCTGGTGTCTGAGCAACCAAAATGCCAGTCTATAGATCATGAGGGGACTAAAGATCACATCAGCGGCCACACAGACACATAGGTGACATGTCACGCTCCGGTGGAATGATCCCTGCCAGCGTCCAGTGGTGATGGTCAGAGTAAAGACAGCTCTGTCATTAAATGCTGGCTTGTACTGGGAATTACTAAGCTGCTGTTGCACACATTATAATGTGGGGAGATAATAGTGCACAGGTGTGAGCCTAAAAGCCCAAAGAGGTCAGGATCTGCATATATAGGCTGCCTATGCAAAGTATCTAAAGACGAGAGGCCTACTGAGGCTTTGTGGTCCAGCACTAAACAAAATAGCAGAAATGCATTTCTGGGGCTATTTGTCTAGGATTAAATGGCACAACACTTGGCTCAATCCATAGTTTAGCCATAAGTGACGAGACGAAGGGATTGCCAGAAGGTTTCTATTAATCTCAGTCTTTTCAGCAGTTGATCATTTCATATGGACCCTTTTGACAGACAATTTCAAAGTTATAAACATCGTAAATTTTGAAAAATGTTCTTATGTTGTTATTCACAAAACTTTGAATGTACATTTGTAACACTATACTTTGTGGTTTCTTGCCTTGGAATTTAGTAACATAAACTAGTTAATGCTGCTGTGAGTGTTTTTGATACAAAAGCTGAGGGAGTGACAGTAAACTTGACTTCCATCTTTCTTTTTGACCAACACAATCAATCTCTCAAAACGTTCTCCTCTTTTGAAAATCCATATACCGCTATTGAGCTTTTTTTCTTTTACTTTTGGCTGTTGGGGCAAATGAGAATGCAAGAATGCAACAAAGTAATATAAACAACTAGACTTCCGCTTATGAAAGCTGGAAATGTGAAAAGTTCCTATGTCAGTAGACATATTTTGAGGACTCAAAGGAGGATTTCGTGACCGTTCACAAGAAAAAATGTCACAAGCTATATTACTACCACAAATGCAGCGATATTAGAAGATTTAAAACTATAGTTCACCTAAAATGTGTGGAGACGTGCTGAAATCGCGTTTGGTCTCGTACTGTATCGCGTCCCTTGTCAGTGTTGGGCGCTTGCTTGGCATTTATTGTGATTAACAGGAAAGTGTGTTCAGCTGAATTGGAGTAGTATTTTGTTAGATGGGTTTAAAAACGTAGTTTACCGTAGCAGCGGTCGCGACAGCCTTCGCGTGAAGACCGAAGAGTGTAAAGACCATCGAATCTACCGTGTGACTCCACCGGACAGGGACACTGTCATAGGATATAAGTTATCGCTTTTTATTTATCTTTTCTTACTGCTTGTTTCACTTCGGTTTTAGTTTTATAACCAAGTCGTACTATGTGTAAGTTGTTGTTTGTTAGCATGTGTTTTTGACAGTGTTCTTTTTTTAGGATTACTGATACTGCCTTTTGATTTATCTATTTTAATTTTAGATAAATTATGTATGAATTTATTATGTCTTCATAGGTATTTTCTTTTGTTTTAATAAATTTGTTATTTTAGTAACGTTACTTCAACATACTACATGGAAATTAAATAACGCACACACACACACACACACACACACACACACACACACACACACACACACACACACACACATGCACACACACATATATTAGTGTCATGTTAGAATCAATTTTATACTCATACCTTGTTGTTTTAATATTTTGAATTGTTTTTAGCTTAATTTTTTTTGTTTTCATTTAAATGTTTAGTTTTGAAATGTTGTTGTATGCATTTGTCATTTTATTAAATTTCTCAATTTTCTTAAGTGTGTGTGTGTGTGTGTGTGTGTATAGTATTTATATAGTTTTAACTTAGTTTTAGTTACTTTTTCTTATTTGTAAGTTGCTTTGGATAAAAGCGTCTGCTTAAATGACTAAAGTACAAAAAAAAGTAAAATGAAACATTCTGTCATCATTTACTCCCCCTCATGTTGTTTCAAACCTGTATGACTTTATTTTTATGTTGAATGCAAAAAAGACCTTGAAAAATATCTCAGTGAAATTTTTCCATACAAAAATAATCTGTGGGATGCGGTGATGTTTGTTTTTCCATTGCATGACAAAATAACCTGTGCTCTACAGAAAATAAAAATCATACAGGTTTGGAATGAATTGTGAACTGTGACAAAATTAGCATTTTTTGGGGGGGTGAACTGTCCCTTTAAGAATACCTCTGTATTTCCTGTTATCTACTTGTCTATTATAGCCAAACCTGCAAGACTTCAATAGTTTAATTTCTCTAGCATCCTGTCCTCCAAGTCTACATCAACACCTGGTGATGATTCGGTTCAGTAACATGTCCACCATATCCAAGCCACCCAGTCAACCATGAACACCTATTGCCTTGTGGGAGATGTAGTTTGCATTTCAATCCAGCCTCATGCAGCTGTGTGTGTCAGGTGTGACTTGGCTTTGCCTAGAGGGGACAGACAATAATTACTCTTGCATAGTTTCACTGTAAGTGTCTGACAGCTTGTCTATATTTGCCTTTCTCTTTTTTTATAAATTACATTTAGTGTGAGAGTGAGTAGGTGTGTGAAAAGACCGGAGTTTGAGTTCATAAACATAGTTGAGTGTCATACCCACCCCAGGCTGCATTTCCATTCTTTTGAGTACAAGAATATCATTGTTACTGAGACACTGACAGAGTGACAGTAGGGATTAACAGGAAGCAAAGAAGCAGATTTTGAAAACCATAATGTACAAATGATCACACACACATGCTTCTAGACCTACGGTCATCTTTGTCGTTAAAGACTGTACCTTTATGTGTGTATATTTATGTGTGTGTGGTGGCGAGAATATTATCAATCTTAGAGCAAGTCTATTAAATATACTGATTACATTAAATCTTGTGATAGCTGAAGGATATCCATATATCCTTCCTTACCTATCTGACAACCCCCCCCCCAAAAAAAAAAAACATACATTTGTCAGAAAAACGACAAAATTGCACAATTTATAGTGAGAACTGGACCTTAATATAAAGTGACCAAATGATTTTCAAAATTAAAAAATGTTTTACAAGAAAATATTTCAGTCAGTCTGTGTAAGGAAAATTGTTTGTTTAATTGTTATATGTGCCATGTCTTTGCAATTGTGAAATGTGTTTTTTTTGCACTGTAAGAAAACAAATATAGAAAATTGAAAGGGCATAATACACACAAAAATGTAAGGACCTAAACCATTTTGAACATGAATCATATAAAAATATTGTTATATTATAAAAAATGATTAAGATTGTATGAAAAAGTTGCTTATGCAGGTGCTCTGACTGGACCTTTAATCCAAAAGATTTGTATTCATTTTCTAAAATATTATGAAGATTTAGCACTATAAGTTGCCGAAGCTCCTTAAAACATATTTCAGATCTTTGCAGCATTTTGACTTAAAAAGTTGTATATATGTGAGGAGGCTGTACTGTAAACAAAACTATTATTAACACTTTAGTATAGGGACCAACTCTCACTATAAACTAGTTGCTTATTATCATGAATATCACTAGCATATTGGCTGTTTATTAATAGTTATAAAGCACATATTATGCATGTCCATATTATAAAATCCTATCCAATACCTAAACTTAACAACTATCTAATTAACTATTAATAAGCAGCTAATTATGAGTTTGTTGAGGCAAAAGTCCTAGTTAATAGTGAGAACTGGACCTTAAAGTGTGACCAAATTATTTTTAAGAAAATAATATTCAGTCAGTCTTTGTAAGACACATTATTTTGTTTAATATTATTTTATATGTGCCGTCTCTTTGCAATTGTGAAATATATTATAAATGATTTTATTATGTTTTGTTTTTTGTTTTTAATTCAAATTAGCCTGTCAGTTCACAATTACTCTCAATAAAAGGTTAAGGCATATGACTCAAAATGTTGCCCTATACAGCCATTCCTATGCCATGCATCTATATGAAGCATCAGAAAAGTTTATTATTAAATGTATGATTAGATTGACCATTCAGATAAGAAATATTCTATAATTAATATATATTAGTGTGTGTGTGTGTATTTTTCCCTCATGTGAATGGTTGTGTCCTTACATGCATATAATCTGAGGTGCTTGGTTTATTTAAGATATTGTGGTTCCAGTCATTTCTATCAAGTGGCCTTCACATCTGTTAAGTTGAAGTGAGACGTTCTGGGAGGTGTTGACAGACGGCACAAAAAGAGCATGCTAAAACATTCAGTCCATCTCCACGGTTACCCGATCTCCTGCACAGACGGGAGGTGCCTCATTGGCTGCCAGGCTGGGGTCACTGTGAGGTTAAGACATGTGTGATGGATGAACCTCTCTTTCTGTTCTTTTTACTCTATCTGCCTCTCTCTACCCCCCATTTCTTCATTTTTCTATCGGATGCTCGCTTGAACACCCCTCTGTAATGTTCTTCTTAAGCTTTGTAAATATAAAAATTACAGGCTTTATGTATGACAATGAGAGTAAAATTCTGTGTATATTGTGTTTGTATTATTACAGTAGAGTTCCTTTTACTGAAAGGACGGTTTACTACATAATCACAAGAACACAGAAAAGCTGTGTAGAAGCTTCACAATAAAGTGAAGAGACAAAACATCTCATCTTAAAAGTACAATTGCAGCTACACTCAAAAAATGATTTTTGCTCTTTGTTCAATTTCATTAATTAAAATGAGCTCATACAACATAACTCTTGGTAAAAATGGTCCCAACTTAATTTTATTAAATATAAACAATGTAATTTAAAAAATTAGGTTTACGTTTTTTAATTGAGTCAACAAGAATATTTTTCGTTCGATTTTACTTGTGTAACTAGGAAGTGGATTTCCTTCCCATCATGCTTTGCACAGGGCTGGATAAGGAGAGTAAATCTTGAAATAAAATGTTATTTTAGGCATTTTTATTTAGATGATAAAATTGGGAGACTTGTTAATGTTTAATGTTCTTTTATGTTTGTATTTAAAAGAGTTTCTGGTATGTTAGTGTTTTGGGGGGTTACCATTGTGGTAAAGTGTAGAGCATGTGGTTGGGTTGAGGACCAGCTAACATGACACAAAGTTGTTTTAATTACAAAGAAACAATTATGGGCATGCCATGGATGTAACAATATCATCATATGCTATGCCTAACAAATTGGCTAATGCCTAAAGTTAAGTAAATCCAACAAATAATTTATTTTGAGTGTAGAAACAATGTATTATCCAGTTAAATGTTTTAGCAAGCATAAAACATTACTGTATGAATTTAATTTAAACTATATTTGATCAAGTTGAGTTGGCCCAACTCAATTACAATTCATCCAATGAATTATTTTTTTGAGTGTAGGCTACTGATGTTAAAATCACAATGTAGCGGCTGGATTGCAACTATTACATATATAATTTGCCTATTTACATTGTCTATTTTGTATGTATATACCTAATTTATCTGTCGTATGTTTCTTTATTTGCTTATCATATTTTATATTTTAAAAATAAAAACAACCTGCTGTTGTTTTGTGCACAGGCATGGCATGGCAAAACTTTATCTAGTAGGATTAACCCAATTTTTTTTTGTAGTCTTCACTGAAGAAATTTAAGTTTATTCAACAAGATTACATCAACTCATTTCAAACAAATTAGATTTTGGTGGAAAAATGTAATTAAATTTCGTGGAAAAGTTTACTCTAATTTTTTTAAGTTCGTTCAACAACTTTTTTTTTTGAGTGTAATACGTAAAACATTCATTTTCAGCTTTCTACATGTATGGCAGTTCCATCTTTAGCTGTTTAAGGATGGACATTTGGAGATGTTTTTGTCAACAGAGGAAATCTCTGAAATTTAAGTAGCATGAGCATCATTCAAGCACTCTAAAACAACTTAAGAAGTTTTATATTTTAATTTAATTCCTTCCCTATCCTGCTTGAAAAATATTTTCATGAATTGCAATCCAGAGCATCTTTTTTGTTATCTATGTTGCAGGTGCATCTCAATAAATTAGAATGTTGTGGAAAAGTTCATTTATTTCATTAATACAACTCAAATTGTGAAACTCGTGTATTAAATAAATGAAATGCACACAGACTGAAGTAGTTTAAGTCTTTGGTTCTTTTAATTGTAATGATTTTGGCTCATATTTAACAAAAACCCACCAATTCACTATCTCTACAAATTAGAATACTTCATAAGACCAATACAAAAAACATTTTTAGTGAATTGTTGGTCTTCTGGAAAGTATGTTATTTACTGTATATATACTCAATACTTGGTAGGGGCTCCTTTTGCTTTAATTACTGCCTCAATACGGCGTAGCATGAAGGTGATCAGTTTGTGGCACTGCCGAGGTGATATGGAAGCCCAGGTTTCTTTGACAGTGGCCTTCAGTTCATCTACATTTTTTGGTTTCTTGTTTCTCATTTTCCTCTCGACAATACTGTCAGATTCTCTCTGGGGTTCAGGTCTGGTGAGTTTCCTGCCAGTCAAGCAAACCAACACCATGGTCATTTAACCAACTTTTGGTGCTTTTGGCAGTGTGTCAGGTGCCAAATCCTGCTGGAAAATGAAATCAGCATCTTTAAAAAGCTGGTCAGCAGAAGGAAGTATGAAGTGCTCCAAAATTTCTTGGTAAATGGGTGCAATGACATTGGTTTTCAAAAAACACAATGGACCAACACCAGCAGATGACATTGCACCCCAAATCATCACAGACTGTGGAAACTTAACACTGGACTTCAAGCAACTTGGGCTATGAGCTTCTCCACCCTTCCTCCAGACTCTAGGACCTTGGTTTCCAAATGAAATACAAAACTTGCTCTCATCTGAAAAGAGGACTTTGGACCACTGGGCAACAGTCCAGTTCTTCTTCTCCTTAGCCCAGGTAAGACGCCTCTGACGACAACTGTAGCCAAATTCCTTGACACGTCTGTGTGTGGTGGCTCTTGATGCCTTGACCCCAGCCTCAGTCCATTCCTTGTGAAGTTCTTGAATCGATTTTGCTTGACAATCCTCATAAGGCTGCGGTTCTCTCGGTTGGTTGTGCATCTTTTTCTTCCACACTGTTTCCTTCCACTCAAATTTCTGTTAACATGCTTGGATACAGCACTCTGTGAACAGCCAGCTTCTTTGGCAATTAATGTTTGTGGCTTACCCTCCTTGTGAAGGGTGTCAATGATTGTCATCTGGACAACTGTCATATCAGCACTCTTCCCCATGATTGTGTAGCCTAGTGAACCAAACTGAGAGACATTTTGAAGGTTCGGGAAACCTTTGCAGGTGTTTTGAGTTGATTAGCTGATTGGCATGTCACCATATTCTAATTTGTTGAGAATTGGTGGGTTTTTGTTAAATGTGACCCTGGACCACAAAACCAGTCTTAAGTGTCAATTTTTCGAAATTGAGATTTATACATAATTTAAACGCTGATGATTGATACATAAGCTTTCCATTGATGCATTGTTTATTAGGATAGGATAATATTTGACCGATATACAACTATTTGAATCTGAGGGAACAAAAAAATCTAAATATTGAGAAAATCGCATTTAAAGTTGTCCAAATGAAGTTCTTAGCTATGCATATTACTGATCAAAAACGAAGTTTTGATATTTCTAGGGTAAGAAATTGACCAAATTTTCCATGGAACATGATCTTTACTTAATGTCCTAATGATCTTGGCGTAAAAGAAAAATCGATAATTTTGACTATGCAGTGTATTTTTGGCTATTGCTACAAATATACCCCAGCGACTTAAGACTGGTTTTGTGGTCCAGGGTCACAAATGTGAGCCAAAATCATCACAATTAAAAGAACCAAAGACTTATCTGGCAAGCGCTTCAGGAGCATGATGGCAAAAACTGAGAGACGTAGGAGAAACTTCTTCCATCAGGCCATCAGGCTCCTAAACTCAAACTCGGTTTAATAAGATTTACAAGACTCAATTGAATAAACAGTAAGACATTCACTATTCTCCATCATCCGTATTGCTGCTATGTATATATACCCGGTACAACCTGTTTGCACATTCCTCTTGCACATCCCTGTTTATATTATTACTTATTAAGTCCACAGCTTACTGTATTGCACATTTTACTTTTCTTATTTTTTTTTATTTTGTACCTATATTTATATATAATCTCTTGTGTTGTGTTACATATTTTGCACTGTCCATTGAGTGGACCTGACCCGATTTACATTTCACTACTGATTATATTCTGTATAATTGAATATGTGACGAATAAACGAAGCCTTGAACCTTAAACCTTAAACTACTTCAGTCTGTGTGCATTGAATTTATTTAATACAGGAGTTTCACAATTTGAGTTGAATTACTGAAATAAATGAACTTTTCCACGACATTCTAATTTATTGAGATGCACCTGTATATGAAAAAAAACAATAATCTGTCAGAAATAGTTTGATCTTTAAAGAAAGTATGTCTTTGCTATATGTGTTGCCAAGTTTAATTAATTTAATTAATGAAATAAATTTATGTTAGACATTTGTTTTAACATCAAAATCGCAACAGTGTCCACATTAAATGGCCAAGCAAATGTTTTCCCCTCTTACTCTCTGTCTCTCACACATAATCCAAAGTGACCAACAGGTGTTCACCTTCAGCAACCTGCCTAAACCCAGACAAAGAAAATGACTGAAATAAATTTGTGAAATAAAATGGCCGATAAATGTGTTGGTCTGTCATCGACATAAGATCTGTCATTCATGGTAATATTCATATATTTTAAAAATAAATAATTTAAATGTAGACAGAGAAAACTGTTGCAAACTTTCAGATTCACATGTTAAACTGACTACACGACTAAACTCCTGACTCATGTGACATGAAATGACTCTTATCCCAATCATCTGTCAAAATAAATAAGTAAAATAGAAATTATGTATTTTCCTTCCTATTCGTCATGGCTTTAAGACATGTATCATTAATTTGTGTTGACGTCTGAGTGCCTGTGTTCGATTAAGCTATTTTACACTAAAGGAATTGCGTTTCTTATATAAAGAGCTGCGAATTAAATAATTTTTGTTTTAAATGTAAAAAACTTAGCGTTCAGTGTGAAAATCTTATACACAATAATCTCGGGGCTCAGTCAGCATTCAATGACCCCGGGGCTTTCTTTCGAGGGTCATGTCAATGCAAAGTCGCATCTCTCCTCGGTTTCGAAAACAATTAAACTGTTAATGAATATTTACTTGAAATAATAATAATATCATTTTTACAACGAAACGATTGAAACATCTTTGTTATTATTATTGTTATGGAATAATTAATAGAGGAAAGTTCTGTTTTGTGTTTGTAGCTTATTCTATTTTCACAGTTTGCTCTCTTAATTGCTTGCTTAAGACCTGAATGTTTTATGAATTTTGATTTGTCAGGAGCTTCAATATTTTTTTAAATCCCTGATCATTATTTCAGTAACTCAAGGAATAAACAAATGTATCACTTAAGTAATTCATAATAATAGTAGATCATGTCTCCCTTTTATAGAAATGTAAGTAACATTTCAGTTTTTAATACTTTAAGTCTACTCTCTTAAAAAACACGGTCACAATGACTATTACATTTTGTAAAATATAAACATACACTCTAAAAAACTCGGGGTTGTTTTTTCAACCCAAATGCTGGGTTAACGAACATATAACGAACATGTAACATTTATTTCTAACGTTTAAGAAATAAACGTCTTGCTTTATTGTAACCCGTTTTTGTTTTTGGCGTAGGTCATTAGAGACGGAAGAGGCTGACATTCAAATCTCAGAATGGAAATGTTAAATTGATTTGCGTTTATCTCTTCTAACACTTTTTTATGTTTATATATATATTTTTAAGATTAGATACATTGTTGTCTACTGCTATTTTTTATTGTGTTATTCTTTTGTTTGTATTTGGACAAAAATGTAGATCATTTTATCGAATTATGAGCTTTTTTGCAATGGTTACTCAATGGGGACTCAATGCAACAATACGTATATTACTAGGCCTATTACATAATTATACAAATGGCATAGAGGGCCTTCTTTCGCGTTTAATTTTTTTCGTCACTTCAGCATGAGGACTAATCGATAGTGCACAAGCAAAATGTACAAAATGTAGAGAAAATCTTACTCATAAATTTAAAGGAAAGTTGTCTTTCCTTTGATATTATGTGAACAACTAAACTGATTGCATTGCATTGTTTTAGAAATTACATTAACACGATTATCGTATTGAACATCCACAAACAAACAGACACACTCCTTAGGAAGAAGAACTTACGCACCAAGGAGACCGGGAGATATTTAGGCTCCATGCGGACTCACACGCAACCCTCATGTTCAGGTGGATTTAAGGTAAAGGTGAAGCTCAAACTAGACCACTGTGAGGGTAGAGAAAATGGCGCGCTCTCTGTACACAAGGAAGTGTTTTATAACTAAAATAAAATATTAGTTTTTTTTAAAGACAGCATGGCAGTGGATCTTAGAAAATATTTTCTGTACATATGGGCAACTGTGTGGTCATGCCTTTATAGCTGTATTTGAGAGTGTGTGTGTGTGTGTGTTTGTGTGTGTGTGTGTGTGTGAGAGAGAGAGAGAGAGAGAGAGAGAGAGAGAGAGAGAGAGAGAGAGAGAGAGAGGAGGAATTTACAAGATTTTTGAAGTCTACTTGAACGTGAAGTTTGATTTTCAGATCTGTTATTCAGACTTTCTGCTTGTTATTTTGCTCTGTTACTGCTTCACGACACTCTGTGCGCAAAACTGATAGGCTGTGATATGAGGAATCAGATATGTCATCAACACAATGGGGTCAGACCGACTCATCCTTGTCAACAGTTGAGATGATTTAATCGATGTTCTCTCTTTTTTGTCCTACGTCTCCCTTCGATAAACTAACAGGTCAATAGGGTGTCATCACGAATGACGGTAACAGCATTGCGCATCCTCTTTCGTGGATAAACATGTTTACCATGTGCCAATATAGCGTCGTCCCTGAGGATGAAACCACGCGCGGATGCATATATCAGTTAAAGAGCCAGAGAGCAACTTATCTGGGGATTGCAAACAATCAAATCGATAAATCAAACATAACAGTACAGGCAAAAAAAATACAAAAATAAACTCTTTGGACACATGCACCTAAACATTATATAAATAACTTGTAGATTATCTAAAGTTACCAGATAGTTAAAAATGTTTTGACAGGCTTATAGCAGCATTGGCACCATCACGAGTAAAACACCAGTGTTCAAATTAATTGTAATTAAGTACAATTTTAATTTACACATTTAATTCACCCGTATATTGATCGTTTTCTAAAGCATGTTTCTAAAGGAGACTTGAGTCTTTATCTTTGACTGATACAACTCAGTACGACCGGATGACAACTTTGAAGAGTTGCGCATCATGTTGCAAAACTCACAACACATACACAACATCAGGGTTAACATATGCACGGTCCAGAAAAGTTCTCAGTGTTCAACAAGCCTTCGGCGAAACGTACAATTGATTCGTCTCTCGTAATAATATGCCAATATATCTTAAATATATTGCACTATACTTCCTTTGGTTCTTGAGGTAGGTATTTTGACAAGTGGTGCAAGTCCGACCAAAGACGTGTAAAAGTGCATTTGTTATTACTGTGCATGAAAATGCACAAGAAACGTCTTATTTGTAGGTGCTCGACAAGGGTGCCCTAAGACAATTAACAGTAATTTCACAATAACACAAAGTAGCACAGGTAATACTGAGTGGTCTAAATCAGGAAGTTGTGCACTGGTATCTTTATGACACTGATGTCACATGATGATTTTGACAATAACCTTGACACGAGAGTTACTAACAGTAGGCTACTGCAATATCATTAACAGGTTGGCATAACATACGTGAGAGCCTTTTAATTCGAAGTGTAGGCATCAACAGTCGGGGAAGGGGAAGGGGGAGAGGGAGTGGGTGGTGCGGAGAGCGACTTTTCGGATGCATCTTCCTGTTTTTCGTGACTATCCTTCGTCTCGGACTGAGATTTGGGCAAAAGACCTTCCTTTTCTCGCTTCTTTTGCTTCATACGACGATTTTGGAACCAAATCTTCACCTGAGTCTCGTTTAATTGGAGCGCAGCTGCGATCTCCACCCGCCTTGCACGAGTCAAGTATTTATTGAAATGAAACTCCTTTTCTAGCTCTGTCAGCTGTTTTGTAGTAAAATTGGTGCGTACAGTGTTTGGCTGCCCACCAAATCCATACTCTCCCGCTTTCCCTGAAGAGAGACGATAAATGAATAAATGAGAGTGTGCATGCATAATCGTGTCAATTACATCACACCAGTTTTCCAGAATTTTACACAACCAGGGTGTTCGCAAAGCAATAGCCTATTAAGTCAGTACTTGTTTTCTTTTTCATTCGTACTGTATCCAGAAAACAAAATCTTGTGAAAGTTCTCTAGCCACTTACCTGTTTTCGGCGGATTCCGTTTAACCTTCATCCAGTCAAATGTCTGCCCTGTTGACACGCCATCTGATAGAGGTAAACAACATTCGTCGTGATGCACCACATGCAGAGGGGATAGCGGATTTGAGCAGCCCGCCACAAACGTTAGGTTTGACTGATCCGAACTATTACCATATGTGGCTGAGGCGTACTGGAACTGGCCATGGAGGTGAACGTTTCCGCTACTGTAACCATGGCGATGGTGACGGTGCTGCACAACCGAGGAGGAAATATTTCCAGAGTAAACTAGCGGGCCGCACTGGGGAAAGCTCGCAGACGAGTCCACATCCTGATTTAGGGCATAGTGACTGTATCCGGCGCAACAACTTTGAGTCCCATAACTTGGATGGGCGCTGTAAGTAATTGACAGAGTCCCGGGGGACTGGTACGAGCCGGCTTGGTGTGGCTGAGGGTTAATTGCGTCTTGTGATGATCTACTGGACATGTACCTCTCATCCCCACCGCAGCTATTTACCCTGACAGCACACGATGACTGAAATGTTGAAAGTCCGTGGTCGCCATGAAACGCTCTGACTGAGCACGAGCCCCCGCCACCTGCATCTCCACCACCACTTATGGACGAGAAATCTAGGAATGTGCTCATTGTGGCATCTTCCTGGGCGTCTTTGCGCGTGGCTGCCACACTGACAGATCTTTGGGCCCGGGGACAGATTAACGTCGCACCACTCACCCGGGGTTGAGCCGAGTCACCCTTCTGCCTCCTTCAATCAGTGGTGGATTGGGAGGTGTCCGCGCGCTAGTGATATGAATGACCAGTGACAGTCACGTGGGCTGGGTCAGCCAGTGATCAGTTGTTCTGTCTCATCTTGATCTTAAGTGGCCTTGCACTGGCAGGTTGTCGTTAAAGACCAGGCTTATGTAAATGCCGACCTCTTGTCGATCAACGTGACGTAGGCCCACCTTACCCCCCCACTGAAAGGATGGATTCGCTGGCAGAAGAGCAAGGAGGGACGTTATTTAACAGACAGTGTCCAGGCAGCAACATATCGGTGTGGGGGAATATGTTGAAGAAATGCGCCAGCCAGGTAAGATGAGCTCCAAACCACAGGGAAATAATTTAAAGTGAATGTATTTTTATCTTCTGGGTTATTGTAGGCCTATATTTTGAGTCAGTTGCGCTGCTTTGTGAAGTTGCTATGCAGTCATCAGCTTGTGTATAAAAATTAGAAACTGGTAATAATGCTGATTGATTTTTTTCATTATAGCTAATCATTTCATTAGGATAGTTTTGTAATTTGATAAGGCTGAGTCTTATTTGATAAAAAGCCTGCAAAGCCCACTCATGTAAATTGTATATAAACATCCTGAAACATGAAGCTGAAGCTTTAATAAACAACTGCTTGTTTTGCTAAATTATGTTTTGTGATCAGTGGTCACAAAGTCATCAGTCATCACATGAAAGTGTATTCCCAGAGTTGGGCAGGGGGAACGTGCGCCCCCTCTGGATGAAAAGGAGATTTTTTTGAGAGATGTCATGTTATTTTTTGTCCTCAAAATGGCGCTTTCCTCAAGATTCTGACGGCCTAGTATTTCTCTTCCTCTCTTCTTAACACATACATTTTAAACATGGTCCCTGGAAAACAAGGCAAGAAAAATGGTAATGCATTTACTGTTTGTTTATTGCGGCTGTTTTCCATCTTGTATCGAGCCAAAGTGTTAACAAAGTACAAATAAAACCTTAAAACAATGCATTTAAGCAAAATGGTACTATGAATCCGTCATTTGAGGTTTAAAAAGTAGAACCAACTAAATCTTGCTGAGCTTTTCAGCCACTTTCACAGACAATATTCGGGTAAGATGTATAGGAATAGGAAGGGTGGGTGAGAAATATATTGACAAAAATATGACTGTCATTACGATTATTCTATTCTATTAATATTATAAATATTTGTGGAAAAAAACGTTTTTTTTAATGTAGGTTTTTCATATGGTTTATATTTCCATTTCCAATAAACCATTTCTATGACATTATTTCAGTCAGGCTAGAAGCACAAGAAAAAATTCATAAGAGACAAAGACAAATAGCGTAGCCACGCGCAATGAAATGTGTAGTTTATGAGTGTTTTGTGTAATCCTAATGCCGGGTGTTAAAACGCCAATAAAAATGAATTATTATCCGTCCACGTGGGTTGTGCTTCGGGATCCAAATTCTTCTTAATGCTAAGCAGTGAAAACACTTATTTGGGCAGACTTTTCTCAGGCAGTGATTGTCTTGGTGCTGTCAACTTGCCTGAAAGACTTTGATTTATGAGTTCGTTATGAAAAAAAAACATCCTCGGCATTTCCCCACGCTGAGCTGAGAAAAGAGTCTGAGACAAAGAGCCCAGCTCTAGATAAGAAGCCATATTTGAACACGGGTTTGTCATTTAAATTGTGACTTTAAATTAAAGATTTGAAAAGTTTACACATTATATGTAGGCCTAAATATCAAATATAGTAGGAGTAATTATACAGTTTGTTAATTTGCATCTTGCAAAATGGGCAACAACATATATATTTAATAAGTAATGATTTCTTCAGCACATTCATTCAGAAGTTTAAATATATATTTAAAATGTTTTAACTAGTACTGTTTTTTTTCCATGCCATCTAATAATGTTTCAGCAAGGAAATCACACCTGTGAGGAACATCAAATGTGAAAAGATCAAATCAATGTACATTTCACACACATTTGTATGACTTCTGCAAATAACACTGCAGTATTAGACGTGAATCTATTAGTAGATTTAATTGGGTTATTATTCATTTATTTTGAAGTGTTAAGACTGGTATAATGGATTTATATTTCGTAGCGACTAAGCATAATATAAATACTTAGGTTGTTGCAATTGCTGCTGATTTGAGAACAAAATATTGTCTTGTCATTTGAATTTACAAAGTATGTTTATTTTTAAGCAGCACTCGATACAGAAATAAAAGTAATATAAACGAATTCTTCTGTTATGAATGCATTAGGCCTATGCATCATGTATTACTAAATACAGGGCACAGGGCAGCTTACCACTTCGATAATCCGTAGTTTTTATTAAATAAGCTGTAGTCAGAGAATCCGTAAAGAAATCAAAGTCTGTTGGAACAGCATCTGTGCAGACACTGGCGAAGCTTTATCAGACAGTCAGACACGAGTCGGTCGAAAAAAAAGTCCTGCACAGACATGTCCATAACATGCGGGTAATCGCAATTGTCCGGACAGGCGCATCGGTTGCATATTATTGTCCCCTTGCCCAGAGCATGTAGATGACTGACTGAAAACATATTTTAGACTTCTTTCCATAAAGCTGCTAGAAAACATTTTAAATTTTGCATGTCGCAGGCCACAAATGGAAGCGTCCTCGTCGCTCTGTGCGCAGCTATCCTCCCCGACAGTTGTCTTGCTTAGCTCCCCGTTGATGTCTTTAGTCTGGGTCTGGTATTTGTGTTTCATCCGTCGTTTCTGGAACCATACTTTGACCTGGCTTTCCTTAAGGTTGTTGTAGTGCAATTCTTTCTCCAGCTCTAAAAGCTGTGTGTTTGTGTATGCTGTCCTCCGGCGGCGCGAACCTCCCTCTCCACTAGACAAACCGCCCTCAGGAAGCTCGGGTGAGCCTGAAAAATGAGTCCACAAAGGAACACACAAACACTTATGTTTTGTCAGTCAAACATACGATATAGGAGCATGACAACACCTAGTATTTGTCTATCGCAACGTTAATGTAATCTTAACTGTAAATTACGATAACACAAACTGATGAACTAAAAAGTATTGTAAGAAAAAAACTGTAGACTGCGAACAGCATCACCGTGTGTGCGTGATACCGACTACAATCTAATGAATGCCTGAGTGGCCCCTTCCGCCACAAGAGTAATCTATCATTCTCCGTTACACGTCAGACATCAGAAAGATCTTATTGGTTTTAATTATGCTACAGAGTCAAAAAAATTACAAAATTGGGAAATGAGAAAAAATATGAGGTAAATATCGTGGAGAGGATTGTGCAGATGTACGGCGATGCTCATATTTTATCTCAGACCTTCAATGACCTTAATTCTTCCAATCTGTCTTCGCTTAGGTTTTCCTAAAACTCACCTTTTGGGGAGAAGCAAATGACTCCCGCTGAAGGAATCAAGAAGCCGGTCGGTGTGAGAGGACAGTTTCTATTCTTAGTCTTCTTTTCGTGCATCCACGGGTATTCCTGGGTCAGAGATTTGGCGTGTAGTGGGCTTCCCCATCACGCTGTGCCGGGGCCCTGCATGTCCTAGCTGAATCCCGAGACTCAAGCTTGGGATGGTGTGCTCGAAAGGAGGTAGGATAAGAGGGTGAGGGTTCGTGAGCGCTGAGCTTTTGATTGATGACTTCTGAAATGAGTCGTCAACAGGGGGGGAAGAAGTAGGCACTCCGCGAGCGATGACCGACTACTGATTAAACCCGCCTCACGCTCAAACTCGAAATTGTAAACCTGTTGTCTTACGCCCCAAGAACGTGGATATGGAAAGTTTGGCTTCCTTAAAGTTTATTAGTATTTGCTGTCTATTCAAATAAGCAGGCTATGAGGAGGAAAAAATCCGTTAAAATGATTTTGTAATATGCCTGTTTCACGAGTTCACACCTATATATAATAAACTAAATAGATGGTTATGGGTATTTGGCGTGCTGTCCGAGGAGAGAGCTCCGAGCTCGGTAATCGTTCCCTCGCCCGGGGAGAGGGGTCCGAGATCGGCGTGTAGCCCGGACGCAGAAAGCTCCCCCCACCCCCATGCTGGGGTGGATACGGGCTGGAGGTGAGGAGTTGGGGCGGTGGAGGGTCGCTGGAAGATGAGAGATAATGGAGGCAAGGCTGCTTGATTATTTATAGGGGTTCTCTCGAGTGTTTATTGGATAAATGGTGTGATTACTAATGACTGATTGGCCGTGTTAATTATCTGCGCGTGCTCCTCCCGAAACTTGTTAAGAAAACATTACTTGTTGACCGCTTATATTCATTCAAAAGGAGACCTTTAAATTCATTACATTTATACAGCACTTTTGTAAGCACTCAAAGTGCTTTACATAGTAAGGGGAATATATCCTCATCCACCACCAGTGTGCAGCATCCACCTGAATGATGCATTGCGACGGCAGCCATAGTGCGCCAGAATGTCCACCATACACCAGCTTACTGGTGGAGAGGAGACAGTTATGAAGCCAATCAGTGTATGGGGATGATTAGGAGGAATGGAATTGAGATCCTCTGGGCTACAGGGTGAGATGACTGCTTCATCGTTACCTTTGCCCAATGGCACTTTGGGGTTTATTAAAAAGGATACAGTTTGAAAGATCGATCGGTAGAACTTCTTTGAGCAACTAATTTCTTAACCGGGAGCTAATTATAAATGTGAGGGAATCAGTTTTGCTCCAGTACATTTGCCAACAGTTACTGACAGATACGTTTTGATTTGAAAAAAAAAAACAGCTGTTTCAGCCTAGCACCTTGTACCATTAATATGGCACAATACATAGAAATCACAATTCCCCTCCCCCACACGCAAATCTATTGACGTAACTTTCCGCATATCGATTCTGCTACACAGGTTAGACAAAAACGTACAGCTCCATAAAACAAATTGACTTACAGAACATTTTGTAAGGTCATCAACGGCGGTAGATAATCGCACTGAAATGTATTATAAAATACATTATTAATCTATCAAGCTCTAGTTTTTTTTCTTTCAAAATAACGTTCTAGATAAAATGCCAATTCGAATATTTAACTATGAAGAATACACCCTCGCTCGCTCTCTCTTTGATAGGGACCTACGTCGTTCTCAGTAAATATTTGAAGTAAAAGGCTTCCTGATACCAGATGTTTTCAACTGTAAGCTTTGTTTCCGAGCATACCCGCAATGTTTGAACAGTGAGGATTAGAGTAAGAGTACTAAAGAGTACTAAACCTTAATATCACATAAAATATCACCTGCTTTATCTTGTTAATATGACATGTTATTTTTTAAATGAAACGATTGACGTTCAATATATATCTTTTGGATTACGATTAAACTCAAAGTAATTTTATTACATTTTGTTTCATTCTACTCAGTGAGGGGATTTTGTGTCTACCAACATGTTGATTTTTTTTTTTTGCCGGATTGTTTAAACGTAAGGGAAACTAGTACTTTGGTCGTCTGTAATTTCAGTGCTTATATACTAAACAAAGAGTTCTAGAAGCATACACGCGATCCATCTTACTTGGCAAAAGTCTGACAGCCTCATGCCCCCACAACACATTTAAACCTTCTAACTCTACGAGGAACAAAACCTGGTAGAACGAGCTGGAAAAAGCTCCATTAGAGAGGTTTGCCTGTTTCTCTCGCTCATAAACACAGACTAAAAGTGACCTGGCATTTTCAGATGGATCAGTAATTTGCTGACATAGTAGTTTCTTTCATATTAGCCTAATCTGACAAATGAAAGAACGTTAATTTCGTTGCGGCGTAGTGTTATGCAGCACTTATCTGGAGTAGCCAAGAAAAAAGGTTACTCTGTGGGAGGTGGCACTCATTCCAAGTCGGTGAAAACATGGCCCTGTTTTTTCCCCATGTAACCCATAACCACATATTGAGTTAACATGTCCTAATTGATTAACTTTGTCTCACGCAAGCTCCTGCTAACATTATGCTATATTAGGGCATTTTACAGAAAACGTCAAAGTCCAAGTATTGCATTTCTTTATAACATTAAGACGGAAGTAATGTAATTTGATAAAGGTATTTTGTTTTAAACTATATTTGCTATTATTTTACTAACAATTATCCTTTAACCCATGTGTACTGCACAACGAGGTAGTTAATCATAGTCATTTAATTTAATGTAAAGTGAAATTATTAAACAATGATATTAAAGAAAGAGTCTCTAAAATTAGACTTAAAATAGTTAAGAATTATGTGTTAATCTCGAATACTATTACTAATGACAATAACAACAATTATACGCAAATTACACGTTTTTTAGAAGAATTTTGCATTGGTTTTTTTTGTGTGTGGTGTGTTTTCTTTCTCTATATTGCTTATGTTGCATCTGTCTTTTATACATTGCACTGTTGTTGGTCTAAACGAGGGCTGGGCTTGAGCATTTCAGAGTTTTAAAGCCTTTTTCTCCCACAGGCATTGCTGGAGGCCTGCAGGAGACTGTCGCGACAATGGGTGGGATTTCTTGCACATTTCACAAACTGCAAGACTGCAGGAAATGACGGTGTACCACTCATACTCGGTTCATTCATCAGTATAAGATTGTCTCTCCCTATTTCCCTATCTACCCCTCTTCTAATTTTAATGTATTTCAGTCATTTTAATAATATATAATTTTCTCTTAATTTTGCTTATTTTGAACCAAAGAGCAACGTGCACTGAGCAAATTATCAGCTTATTGTAATATTGCTGATTTTTTAATGCTTTTTTGTGTAACACCTCTACTATGAAGGCAAATAAATACGTCAATTACTGTATTTTATTTCTTCAGAAGTGGAGCAGCATGGAATGTATGACATAAAACAAGTTCAAACTAATAAAAACATTCTGATCGTTGTCTCTTTCGACTGTTTAAGCAACAAATGATTAACATTCACACACATCGATTAATATTAGAAAACATTGACCTTTGATATAACAATTTTGCCAGCACTTGTTTCAGCACTGACATGACTGGAAGAATCACCGGATCTGGATTCCTTTTACCCATTATCTGGAGGATTTGGGCTAAATGACACAATCTACTGCCCATGGAAACAAATAAATACATTTGAAAGACCTGAAAGACACGATCTCACGCTGTATGAGACTGTTGAATAAAAAATCTTGTTCATATGCATCCTTCCTCAAGTGCGAAATGCAAAACAGAAAATAAATCGTGGACTGAGGAAAATTTTGAAGACTTAAAATTCACATAAAAAACTTCTCATATGTGTTCTCATACCCTGTTTCAGATTTAATCAAACAATACAGTATACATATTGCCATGATGCCATGACATTTGAGCTTTTAGGAACTTTAATTTCCTTTTCTATGCACTAAGTAAAACCAACAACAAGGTCATGTTGTCTGAGGCTACGTCAGGAAACCAATATGAACCAAATATATGCAACTGTAGGTGCTGGAAAACGCTGTGACACTATAGATGTGTCAGTTTGGGCGCTTCCTGAATTCTTCCCTGAGAATAGTGCGGTGTAAGGTCTGTGAATGTGCATGGGTTTGGTTCGCACGTTTCTTGCTGATGGCTGTTTCCCATGGTGATAGCGCCGTTGTAGTCTATATTGCCTTGAGGTGGATGTGGTAGATGTGTCAGGCCAAATACCGAAGCCCCATCCCCACCAAAGAATCCGAGTAGCCTCCACCACCACTTACATAAACCCGGCTACCCTGCACTTGCGTCCCGTAATTGTTGTTGCCTTGAAGATGATGCATCTCGTATTCCAGTGTGGCTGTGCTAGTCCCTGGATACCGCTTCTGAGGAGGCGGGCAGTTACTCAGAGGAGGTGGATATGACGTAGGAAGGCTGCACGCATTAGGCTGGGGTTTGTTGTATGATGCTGGAGAGGGTGAGTCGTAGGGCACGCTGTTAACCAGAGAATGCATTGAACTTAAATATGCAACCCCACCCCCTCCTCCGCCACCAGATGACAGGGCAATGGGACTGTGAGGAGACTGTGCTCCAGGAGAGGGCATCATTCCTAACCCCTTCTGGTCCTTTTTGTACTTCATTCTTCGATTTTGAAACCATATTTTAATCTGCCTTTCAGTCAAGTTGAGCAGATTTGCCATTTCCACTCGTCGCGGGCGGCAGAGGTAACGGTTGAAGTGGAATTCTTTCTCCAGCTCTACTAGTTGAGCAGATGTGTATGCAGTACGAGCGCGCTTGGAGGCGGCCGAACCGGGGGGACTCTTGTCTCCAGCGCAGCTCTCTACTGTACGAGGACAAAAAAGTAAACGAAAAGCGTTATTGCGCATGTCCCAGTATGAACCTCACTGTACAATATTAATCGTGCATTACATTTACTGTTGTTTAAAAGACGTAATCGCTCAAAAAAACCTGCTGGTACAGCACCATGTTTTTTGCCATGAAAATATACAGTTCTACATAATTTTAAGGATTATATGGTAATAATATCATGATATCCCTAGTTAAAGCAAGCACATTATCAAACTGTATCAAACTGTAACTTAATCAAAAACATAATAACTTACTTCTCATTAGTTTATGCAAAAATAGGTATTGGCATAGTCTGTTCCGGAAGTGGGGCAGAGAAGCCAACTGTACTGTTTTCCCACAACAATACTAACAAATAATTACCAAATAAAACAGCTGACTATGAATTAAACTATGTAACTGTGAAGCAGATGGACAGGGGTATTTGTTGGGGGTGTCATCGGTCCACAGCACAGCCTTAGGTAAACTCGGAATTTAAACATCAAACCTGTCCGATTACTTCCAAAAGCACTATCCTAAGTGTGGTTTACATGTGGTCCAATGTATCATAAATAAACAGTATGGAAAGGCAATACAGGCTAAATTACAAATTCCATACAGCATATAGACTAGATGCCTGTTTATATTCTTTATGACATTTATGTTTTTAGCAGACTCTTTTTTACCAAAGCAACAACACACTGCACAAATCATGTTAACGAATAAATAAAAATAATTCCATGTGAATACTAACTCCATAGGCTAGCTATAAGATTATACGCATTATAGCTTGAATTCATTTATATCTTATTGTATAAACGTGTATATGTAAGCTATTTAATTTAAGGTGTTACAATGTTGATGTAATCACCTGAAATGGTGCTACATGATTTCTGCTTTGTGTTCTGACGGGATTCCTTCATCCACGGAAAAAATTGTTTTATTGTGCCTGGCGTTGGGGATGGGTGCCCTGGGCTCTTGGCGGTGGTATCACTGCTCGGAATTTGGTTCAGGGAACTGGGAGAAGATGGTTCGGAATGGGTAGTAGGGGTCTGGTTGTTGTCGGGGATGTCTGGTACTGGGGCTTGTGTCCCGTTACTCCGTTGGCAGCCCTCGGAGATTTCACTGGGTTTGTGCAGAGCTGCAGAGCCACCAGGGGACTGCAAGGAGCAGACCGGTCGATGGTACTCACTTTCCACATGAAGGGCCTGGAGATATTGCTGCTGATTGGCATCATAACCTAAACCGTTTGCGCTTTGATAGGGGAAGCCGCTGTAAATTGCCGAGCCGTCGAAATAGGTCGCTTTTTGCATCTCGCTGTTTCCCAATGTTTATTTCACTTTCTGACAAGGTCCTGACACCTTCGTAGAAGAACATTGGCTCAACGTAGTCACGTGACACCTCTTCGCCAATGGACTCTACGGGTGAACCTACGGTGAGAGAAGATACCGTGAGCGGGTGAAATAAGGCCTATCCATCTTACTTTTCAAAGCTCAGATGACACAGTGGCGAGACTGGGAGAGCCGGTCACCACTTACCTTATGGCCAATTGCAACAATAGACAATATAACTGAGAACATGATGGCCGCTTAAAGTATTTAACATAAACACACAATCAAAATAAGCTATATGTTAAAATATACATTAACATATTTAAAAAAGAGACAAATAAACACACAAAACGAATATAAAAAATAGAGCATTGCGTTGTTGTAAATAAGCAGTGTGAACTGAATTAAAGCATTATGGCTACAAACAAGCAACAATCATTGTCGTGAATTTATGCAACTTTCATTTTCATTGTCAGAACAGCTTCTTCAAATACCGTCTTTTAATTTTAATGTTAAATATACATTTTTTTATTCTAAACAAAGGTCATTATTCGCGTCTGATTTTAGTTCTTAAGGTGAAAAGGTTTTCATAACATTTTAGTCTACAAATACAAGTCCCTGCGTGTATTGTTTGGGTTCGAAAGTTGTAGTAGCAGGAAACCTGAAAAACCGGGCAGACATGTGTCTCCAAATCACGCCATAATTTCTTCCTCGCTAACCCCAAATAATGGATAATGGTAACTGGCACCAGTGGATGCATGAGGGGTCACCAGCTGTGAATGCGATATTGCCACGGCCCGGGACTGGCGCAGAGCGCGGAAATAACCACTGAAACGTATTACATTTGCCCAGTACAATTTTCCACTCTTAAGTAATATTTTATATTATTGATATAGCAACAATACATACCCTGTTCAATATAGCCCACCAGTCCACATGCTTTTATATACTTAAAACAAAACGAAGATAGGATGACAAAAAATAAAATCAAAAGAGCATGTTTTACTTGCTTGGAGCGAATAAAATATATGGAAAGCAGTCTATTTCAGGAATAACAGTGATAATAATAATAATAATAACAACAATAACATACCGATTAAGTACTTCAAGGTTTCTTTATTTGTCACATAATAAATTATACAGGGTATAACTAGAAATGAAATGTAATATGTAATGAATGTCTTTTCTTCTTAATAATAAAAACGATCATTTAAAAATGATTTATAACAAATACAGATACAACAGTGCTAAATTCAGGCCCAAATAGCATATTGAGAACACATAACTAAACCAAGAGGCCTCTTCAATTTCTAGACGACCCATCCATGCTTGACTTCCACTAACTCACTCTCTGGCACTATCATATACATATTAGGAATGCAAAGTCGGCAACACCAAAGCTCCAAAGATATCAAAGATATCAAAGATATCAAAATGACATCAAAATGTATTATTAAAAACTATCACGATTTTAATAATAAATCTTTTGATATTTTTGGAGCTTTGGTGTTGCCGACTTTGCATTCCTAATATGCTTCTACTTGTTTTTTAGTCGAGCACCCATTTGAGATCGATGTGCGTGCTGTTGCTTACTCTTTACTATCATATACATAGAAAGCTAAGATAAAAGACACTGAAGTCACAAAGTAAGAGACCCAGCTGCTGCACGGGAGGCATTTGGCTTGACTGTGAGTGAGTGAGTGAGTGAGTGAGTGTGTGTGTGTGTGTGTGTGTGTGTGTGTGTGCGAGTATGAACTCTCCCTGAACCGAGATATCAGTCGTGCGGTCATAAATCACAAACTCGCTATTTAACAGCCATGCGAGAACTCTGCCTCTGTACCGCTTACCTTCCTCTCTGACGAGCAGCGCGCAGCACGGCGCGAGCTTTTCTCATTCAGCGGCAGAAATCGATCAAACAGCGGTCCAGGGTAAAGCTAATTCGGGAAGACAACAAAGCCGGAGCTGCACTTGCAGGAATCATGGGACGTATCTGCAGTAAAGCAGCGACTCGGTCGCGCTCGAACACTTACATCCCTTCCTTCTCTCTTTTTCTTTTTTGACGTAGATCGATAGTAACGAAAGTTGTCTCCTGCGCCTTGGTTGTAGAGATAAACACCTTCACACATAGCCACATATTACATGAGATAGCGTTGTACATACTACCAAATGAATGCCTGTGTTCTCGGACCTACACTAAATGCCACCATGGGCTGCGCTCTATAGTGAGTCTTTCGTGTACCACTAACGTGCACGAACTAGTACGTTGACACATACTCATGCACACCCCAGTGAACTCCCTCGAAACAGAGCGTCACC
Source organism: Gymnocypris eckloni scoliostomus (assembly GCA_027564155.1). Taxonomy (NCBI): domain Eukaryota; kingdom Metazoa; phylum Chordata; class Actinopteri; order Cypriniformes; family Cyprinidae; genus Gymnocypris; species Gymnocypris eckloni. The sequence goes on along the minus strand of CM050427.1, from coordinate 21,384,129 downwards.
GTAGACAAGAAAAATTATGCAAATGAAGAGCATTCTCAAGCACAGAAAGCAGTTCCACTCCCCTGTGAACACAGTCAAGACAGGACAATATACATTCAACTTTATAAAATATATAACTTTATAATTACGAAAATAACTATTATATATTATACGTTTTGTGTTAAACAAATATAAGCTTGATTGTTACTAAACCACTCAAAACTGAAATACAGATATTGGCCTGAAAGGACTGAATTACTTAGGCCTAAATTAATTGCAAATCGTTTTAGAAGATTATTAATCGCAGCAGTAGCAATAAAAACAACAACAACACAGCAGGCCTATACTACTACTATGCACAACTGCGACTTCTAGTGCAACACTTTAATAAACTCCATCAATTAAAAAATAATTGGTCATAAAGCCTGAGCTAAAGACTATCGGTGATAAAGTAAAGGATGCTTTTTCGCTACACAGAAAAAGATGATACAACTCCCGGACCTCCAAAAAGTAGGAAGAAAAAGGGAGCCGCGAGCTGAGGACAGAAGGTTATGGATCAAAGTCTTCTGCATACGAATGAATTACCAGCATCAGCTTGTGTATTTTCTCGGTCAAACTAGAAGATGTATGTTCCTACGCAGCACGGCAATAAACAGAGGCAGATTCTTGTTCTCGCGCTGCCCACTGCATTACAAATGGCCAAACCTGAAGAGAAAAGAGCGGGCGGCGTGGGTTGGTGAGTGGGATTTAAAAAATCCCTGCGTATGCGAATTTTTGACCATTTCAGCATTTTGGACATTTACGCAATAGTTTCATTTTTCTTTCATTAAAACGTTGAATAAGATATTTCATTTATGGCGCGGAAACTGCTAGGTGAATTAGATTCAATCTACGATTTAACTTCTTATATTAGATGTATTTTGTAGTAGCCTGCAGTATGCATTAATCTGCAATTAATCTGCATTAAACCGCCTAGAACCGTTACAAGACATTCCTCACGAAACGTGGAAAGGAAGAAATGATGGGTCTTCAGTTTTCATATGGCCTAAGTGTGTGTATGCGTGAATGTAGCATAAGCCTATGCATAAATGTAATGAAAGTAAATAATATATTTAGCAAGACATGGCAGATGTGTAATGAAATAGAAAGCTCACCTTAAGCAAAACACAGTCTCTCGTAGGCTTAGTGAAGGGACACATTCATTTATTTGGAGATCTACGGCAAGAAATAAAAGTATTACAATTTTATGTCTCAACAGCCAGGAGAAATTTAGACAGTGTAATTATGTCAATGTCTCTCAAATGAACAATTCAATAAGTGAACTATAAACTCTAATAAAAATGTATAAACAAACACACTTCTGTATGTTTGTCACTCATTTGTCTTTTTTTAAATGTGTATTTAATTAAAAGTTACCACATCAAATCTTGAATTTTCATTTTGTTTTTCATTACAAATGGGTTACACTAATTTTCATTTTAAATCCATTGCACTCATTACAAATGGTTACTTAGCAAAGTGATAAACTGACATCAATAAAAAAAATATTACGCTATACTGAAAACGACCTTGGTATAATCTATCCTTAAGCTTTGAACAAACAAATATTAACATAAACAACAGACGAAAGCTCGACACCTTTAATACTCAACCCAGGCTTCAGAGAAATATCAGTATTCAAATATTGTATTTACGACTCTTTGCTTTGCTAATGCAATTAATTACATATAATAATTAATAGGTGGAGGAACCCGAACAATAACAGCACAACTAAATCAAATTAACGGATGTATTTTTACAGTTAAATATAAAAAATATTGGCGCATGTGTGAAAATAAGAATGTATAATCGGGAATATAATAAGGAATAAAACCTCCATTTTGTTTCCTTTCTAGTGAATTTAGATCGAATAGTCATTAGCTCTCAAGCAGCGGCCGCCCTAAGTCCCCCAGCCCATAAATCAAGACTGGAGCGTCGTGACCTCGTGCGGCAGCGTGCTTCTGGATGATACTCCTTATATGATATCCTCGTTTCCCATGCGAGCCTCGGCAACAAACGGGCCGCCACTGCTCTGTTGAGTTTTATTGGCTGTCTTGTGATTTATTCTTTCTGGGAAAACCCAGTTTACACACCGTCTACAACCTAGAGGGTTTACAGCCACACACAAGTGTTACCGATTTGAGACTACGTGCAATACAAATACATTATCATTAATCATTCACATAGTTCAAACATGAAAATGTTTGGATAAACATAAACAGTTTCATTCTACTCCGACAAAACAAAAATAATATTTTTCGAGAAAATATTTTTGGGCTGTAGACAAATTTTTAAAAGTTTGAAAGATTTTTAGAAAGTAGATAAAATTAACTCCATGAAGTCAATCAAGTGATATTATCCTGTACAATTACATTGTTTAAAGACATTTTAATTGTATTTCTTACTTTTATTTTGGTATTTTCCATTACATTTTATTTAATACATACTAGGTCTTGATAAAAAAAATACAACATTTGTTCCTCGGGTTCCGCGGATCTATTCTGATTTATGACTTATCACAGAAAACACCTTTATTAAAAACTCGGTCTAAATTTCTGTAATTTTGTAAAACAATATTACATTTCAAAGTGTTGCTTAAAGCAATGTAGCATGTATGTAAATATATGTAACAATTAATTCGTGTTATTTACGTGTTTAATGGTTGTTTCATTGCTGTTAGATGAAGAATAAAAGTTGACTGACGAATTTGCTCCAAGTTAAGTTTATTTTAATGATCTTAAGTTCAACTCTCCCGTGTGTTCATCCGCCATTTACAGTATAACTGACCTTCTCTTTGAGCAGAAAAACTCACTATAGTAGTGAACAATCAGCGGAAATACCTCAAAATAAAATCCATCCTCATGGTGTGCATGGCGTTCTGTCTTTTTCTGTGTAGAAAAACATATCCGTTCATGACAGCTGTTTAACATCATCCGCAAAACGTACCAGGGTCTTTCGTTCTTTAAAAAATGTTCAATCCCTATCACTCCGGCTTTTCAGCAAGTCCACAATGACCCAACCCCACTTTAGTGAAGTAGGCTAGCGCTATCAGCACAGCAGCAGACCGGGGTTCGCATGCCATCCACCCCCTTCATCATAATATCGCAACCATATTATGCGCCCCACTCACGTGACCAAGTGTCTAATAAAAAGGAAACCTTTTTTGAACTGTGAATCATTAATAGAAACTGCTGTTAGTCCCCTAAGAGGAGGATCACAAAAAAAGATGGACGTAGTGTGTTCGAAATACATCGCCACAGTTTAAAATGTAATTCTTATTTTTGAGCCTTTTTTAACCAGAAAAAAATAGCACATCACAGATTAGTAGAACGTTGTATGTGGGAAAATAGGATGTTTTGGGGATATATGGGGTGTCCCCCACATATACAAAAGCATGCCACAAGTATTTGGACCTCTTAACACTAATAGTTTTCTTGCGTGCCAGTGTTATAGGAAACAAATGCATTCGCAATAGAACAATACCTAGCATTCTGATTTATAACAATATATATACATGTTTTTTTTTTTACAAATCTGAATTTCCTTGATTTTTCCCCATCTAGCATTATCTCTTAGAAATACACCATCGAAATACTTGCTACCAATATATATATATATTAAAATCTAATATATCACTGTTACTGAATACCTTTAAAGAACTCGTGTGTGCAAGGTGGCCCTCTCTCGGTGATTACGGTGTATCAGTCAAACAAGACCTAATGTTCTTGTTATCAGCGGACTTATCAAGTATATTATCTTTTTGACCTTAAAATTTGCTCGTGTCAACACGGCAAATGATGAATGTGCATATGTAACAGTGTACATATGCACATAACATAACATCATAACCTTTAGTTATAAGAGTCAGAGGAGCTGAAGCTAAAGTTTTGACATCTTTATAGAGCAGTGATCTATCAAGTCTACCTCAACAAACAAAAGAAAGAAGACCCGTCCCGAAAGGGGCCTTCTCTTTACCCCCATTTGGTGCTTGTTTTCCGGCAGCAGAGTGTTTGCTGAAAGCTCAACAGACGTGGTGAAGCCCTGTAGATAATTAATCACCTCAGCCAGGCAGGACCGCTTCTCCCCCTTACACCAATGCTTTGTTCTTTCCAAAGCCACAATTTGAAGGAGTACAATTTTTTTTTCAGATTTTAACATGAGCTGAACTATGTTAATATTTTATTTCCATACTCATGCAAATAACTCTTGGCGAAACGACTTGTGTCGTTTAGAACTTTTTGTTATTCACCTATTTGCTATAAACAGCCCTGGGCCGGGATAACGACTGATCTTAGCACTTATGCTAGGTTCACACTAAAATATTTTTTAAATCTTATAATATCTTCAAAATGTGAGAGGCCACAAACATGAGGACAAAAAAAAATCCTAGATTTAGATTCCTAGGTTTTGCTCCTTTAGTGTGTGGTGTGCCGTGATGTGACAAAGACAGCACACCAACAGATTTTCAACCAGAGTACCGAATGTGAACACGGGAAATCTCGCAGAATCTCTCAGACTTTTAGAACAAAGAACATGCAAGGGCAATAACATAATTAATTACATAAAATTACATTCTTCCGAGCGGATTCAGTCACTCTTAACACACCTCAGACCTTAGGAAAATCTGATAAAATAATCTTTAGAACCACCAAGATAATCGGGACATTACCTCGGATTGTTGGAAGGGGAGAAATCGACCCCAAATCAGCCCGATTATCTTGTGGTGTGTACCCAGCATTATCAGGGCTGCGTTTCCCAAAAGCATGGTAAGCTTAAGTTCATTGTTAAAACGATGGCACGAATCATTGTAGACTTGCAGACTATCCCTAAACCATCGTAACTTAAGTAGTACTTGAAAATCGTCCTAGGAGTGCTCTGGAGTAATCGTAAAGCCATACGTGCATCTTTGAAGACAGAATTATGAGGTCACCTGCAGGACAATCGGCAGATTACACCTTTAACTTTATTCAAGTGCAATGTTATTATAATTAAAGCGTTTGATTGTACTTTATTGTACAAAAAATTGAAATACACATTTAAATGAAATGACTGAAAAAAAACAATAAACTACAAATAACAAACAAATAAATAATGTAGGAAATATGCTTCAAAGACTGGAAAAAATAGGGATATTTTTTTTTTTAGCATCTGTCAATGACAATAACCAGCCATGTATTGGACGCGGAAATAACGTCTCTACAGATAGTATATAATATATATTATAAACTATAATAATAATATTCATCTACAAATATAATATTAATGTAGGCTAGCCTACTATATATATCTAATCAACACATCTCTCCTTACAGACACCTTCCCCGATGCATTCAAGCAGGCTCGGGTAACCCTACTGCTCAAAAAACCTACATTAAACACTTCTCTTACAGATAGCTACAGACCTGTCTCTCTCCTTCCATTCATAGCGAAAATGCTTGAACAAGTTGTTTTCAACTAGTTATCCTCATTTCTGTTAAAGCATATTCTACTGGATGCTAACCAATCAGGATTCAGACGTGGACATTCAACTGAGACTTTGATTGCAAAAGCTGATTCCTGATCATCTGTTCTCATTCTGCTACTTTTGACACTGTTAATCATCAGATCCTCCTATCCACCCTCTCATCACTGGACATCACTGGGATTCCACTTCGCTGGTTTGAATCCTATCTCACTGGCAGGTCCTTCAATGTGGCCTGGGGAGGGGAGGTATCCATTTACATTTATGCATTTAGCAGACGCTTTTATCCAAAGCGACTTACAGTGCATTCAGGCTATACATTTGTATTGTCAGTTTGTGTGTTCCCTGGGAATCTAACCCACAACATTTGCACTGCTAACACAATGCTCTAACCACTGAGCCACAGGAACACTGTATCCACAGAACATCAAATGGTCACTGGGGTTCCTCAGGGATAAGTTCTTGGACCCCTCCTCTTCTCCATACACACTATATCATTGGGTCCCATCATAAAATCAAATGGTTTCTCATACCATTGCTATACTGATGACACACAGCTTTATCTCTCATTTCGACCAGATGATCCAACGGTAGCTGCACGGATCTCAGGCTGCCTGGCGGACATCTCGGCGTGGATGAAAGAACATCACCTACAGCTCAACATGGCAAAGACTGAGCTTCTTGTCTTCCCTGCCACTCCAAATCTACAGCATGATTTCACCATCCAGCTAGGTTCTTCTACAATAACCCCATCAAGTTCAGTCAGAAATCTTGGTGTAATTGTCAATGACCAGCTCACTTTCAAAGACCACATTGCAAAAACTGCTTGATCTTGCCGGTTTGCACTATACAACATCAGAAAGATCAGGCCCTTCCTTACTCAGCATGCAGCTCAACTTCTTGTCCAGGCCCTTGTCATTTCTAGACTGGACTACTGCAATGCTCTTCTAGCTGGACTTCCATCATGCACAATCAAACCTTTACAGATGATTCAGAATGCAGCAGCACGACTGGTCTTCAATGAACCCAAAAGGGCCCATGCCACACCTCTTTTTATTTCCCTGCACTGGCTCCCGTTTGCAGCTCGTATCAAGTTCAAGACACTGATGCTTGCATATAGAACAGCCACAGGCTCAGCACCCTCCAACTTCCACTCACTTATAACAATCTAGATCCCCTCAAGAAGTCTGAGATCTGTGGGCGAGCGTCGCCTGTGGTGCCATCACAGAGAGGCACACAATCACTCTCCAGAACGTTTTCATTCACCCTGACAATTTACAAGCGACACCTGAAACTCATCTCTTCCTTCATCACTTCACTTCGCCTTAAAAAAAAAAAAATGTCCCTACCTTTGCTCTCTTTTTCTTAACCTCTTATTGTCTGGCTAGAATTTGCACTGAACACTGCCTAGAAATTTGTATTACAAGCACTTCCTGTGTCTGTTTGCCTCTTTATAATGTATTGCTTATTGTATTCCTCAATTGTAAGTCGCTTTGGATAAAAGTGTCTGCTAAATGAATAAATGTAAATGTATATAATCTATTACAAAAGAGTATTATATATAATATATTAATATTTTACTTATCATTTATATATTTATTATACAAACCCGATTCCAAAAAAGTTGGAACACTGTACAAATTGTGAATAAAAAAGGAATGCAATAATTTACAAATCTCATAAACTTATATTTTATTCACAATAGAATAAAGATAACATATCAGATGTTGAAAATGAGACATTTTGAAATGCCATGCCAAATATTGGCTCATTTTGGATTTCATGAGAGCTACACATTCCAAACAAGTTGGGACAGGTAGCAATAAGAGGCCGGAAAAGTTAAATGTACATATAAGGAACAGCTGGAGGACCAATTTGCAACTTATTAGGTCAATTGGCAACATGATTAGGTATAAAAGAGCCTCTCAGAGTGGCAGTGTCTCTCAGAAGTCAAGATGGGAAGAGGATCACCCAATTCCCCAATGCTGCTACCGAAAAATAGTGGAGCAATATTAGAAAGGAGTTTCTCAGAGAAAAATTGCAAAGAGTTTGAAGTTATCATCATCTACAGTGCATAATATCATCCAAAGATTCAGAGAATCTGGAACAATCTCTGTGAGGGTCAAGGCCGGAAAACCATACTGGATGCCCGTGATCTTCGGGCCCTTAGACGGCACTGCATCACATACAGGAATGCTACTGTAATGGAAATCACAACATGGGCTCAGGAATACTTCCAGAAAACATTGTCGGTGAACACAATCCATCGTGCCATTCGCCGTTGCCAGCTAAAACTATATAGGTCAAAAAAGAAGCCATATCTAAACATGATCCAGAAGCGCAGGCGTTTTCTCTGGGCCAAGGCTCATTTAAAATGGACTGTGGCAAAGTGGAAAACTGTTCTGTGGTCAGACGAATCAAAATTTGAAGTTCTTTTTGGAAAACTGGGACGCCATGTCATCCAGACTAAAGAGGACAAGGACAACCCAAGTTGTTATCAGCGCTCAGTTCAGAAGCCTGCATCTCTGATGGTATGGGGTTGCATGAGTGCGTGTGGCATGGGCAGCTTACACATCTGGAAAGCCACCATCAATGCTGAAAGGTATATCCAAGTTCTAGAACAACATATGCTCCCATCCAGACGTCGTCTCTTTCAGGGAAGACCTTGCATTTTCCAACATGACAATGCCAGACCACATACTGCATCAATTACAACATCATGGCTGCGTAGAAGGAGGATCCGGGTACTGAAACGGCCAGCCTGCAGTCCAGATCTTTCACCCATAGAAAACATTTGGCGCATCATAAAGAGGAAGATGTGACAAAGAAGACCTAAGACAGTTGAGCAACTAGAAGCCTGTATTAGACAAGAATGGGACAACATTCCTATTCCTAAACTTGAGCAACTTGTCTCCTCAGTCCCCAGACGTTTGCAGACTGTTATAAAAAGAAGAGGGGATGCCACACAGGCCTAAACATGGCCTTGTCCCAACTTTTTTGAGATGCCATGAAATTTATGCCATTATGCAAAATTGATGCCATGAAATTTAAAATCAACTTATTTTTCCCTTAAAATTATACATTTTCTCAGTTTAAACATTTGATATGTCATCTATGTTGTATTCTGAATAAAATATTGACATTTGAAACTTCCACATCATTGCATTCTGTTTTTATTCATAATTTGTACAGTGTCCCAACTTTTTTGGAATCGGGTTTGTACATATATTTTATCATATTATATACTCTAGCACTCTCTATTCTTATATATATATATATATATACTTTCTATATTCTACCTATACTCATTTTCTTTAAAATAAATACACAAATAAAACCTTGCTACGTGTACTGCGTTAGGCTAATAGCATGCATAGCACTTGCATAGCATTGCTCTTTTGTTGGTTTTGATTACTTCTATTTTCCTTATTTGTTAGTCATTTTGGATAAAAGCGTCAACTAAATGACTAAATGTAAATTATATTATATTACCTGAGCTGTCTGGGACGCAGCATTAGATTAACGTTTCAATAAACGAGCGTGTACTTTAAATACGAGCCATTTTATAAATTTTCATTTCAGCACTTGACAAACGGATAGCGACTACTTAGTAGCACTTAAAGCAGGGATACGTGCGATTGTGTTAAGTGCAGTTTTAGGAAACGTACGTGAAACAATAACGAACGTTCGTAAAAGGACTCGTAGAAAACGCGCTTAAGCGCTAAGATCGATCGTTATTCGGAAACCCGGCCCAGGACAGTGCATAACGGGTGTAGATAATCCCCGTCTTTTTATGTAATGTTGATAACATCACTTATTTTTTGTTTAATTCATTGTCATTACGTTAGTTACAGCAGACCAGCATAAACGTATTTCATCCATTTCGTTTTTATTTCTTAACAAAGTGGTCTGCTGCATATCAAGAAGCCAACAGACAGGGCTGTTTTTTCCACTCTAAATGGTTCGTGGAGTTTCATAAGGGGCAGAACAAATCTGTTCTCAATGCTTAGATTTGGAGCTCTTGAGGCAAGATTAGATTACTACAACACGCAGACGAAGATAATTATTGTCCTTAGATTTACCGTGATCATCATCAAAGCTAATTATGATGTACAGCTCAACGAAGTTTGACGATGATGCCAGTGGAACGGCAATGATCTTTGACTGTTTAATATTTTTGCTCAATGAGTTCGGATAACGTTTGTGGAATGTGAATGAAATAAAAATAGAAGTAAAAAATCTTATCTTTTTTGTAGCCTGTGTTTTGATAATGATGGAAGCAGGTGACTGACATAGCCTACATAGTAAAGAGATGTAGTGTCTTATGGACATCTAGAACATATTGTTATTATTATTGTTATCATTACTACTAGCCTACTACTTCTTGTTGTTATTTACAATTGCCTTAAATTGAGACTTTCAAGAGTCAAAAAGTAGCCTACATAACCACAGTACATATATCTAAAAGTAGGCTACAGTAATTCACTATTTAACATTTGTATATAAACCGACATTTGACACTTAAAAAATCTGATTTATTCAGAGAAAATTCCCTACTAAATTGTTGGATAACGGTAATGAGAAAACGCGTTCACATCAATACAAACAACTAGTATATAACTTGTACTTTGAACATGTGCTATATGGTTTTCTATATCTAACATCCACATTTTTAGATTTTAAAAAGCTTAGATTACTTACTTCAAAACCTCTTTTTGAACACTGATCGGAAGAGGAACATCTGGTCGCTTCTGAGAGGTCTCGCTAAGTCGACGGTCAACTGCAAAATGAAAAATCCAACCGAACCTCCTGTGTCTATTTCTAACCAAGAGGTATCTATTATTTAATATGGTCATGTAAGCCATTCAATTAAAATGTAGGCATGGTAGATTGAGAGGTGAGGTGCTGGTGTCATGATGGAAGTTTACATTTCCTGTCTGTCAAGATCTGAATCAATGATGAGCTTGACTATCTTGGTGGCTGTGGTTTAAGTTTTTTCTCTCACAATCTAACTATTTAAAAAACGGTCACCAAAACTGATTACAAATTCCAACAAGTCGTAAACAGACCAGATACTCTTTAAGATCCAATGCTTTTTTGTCTCTGGGCAATAACTGCTATTCTTGGTGAAAGTTAGTCTAAATGCACGCAAACAAAAATATTAGTACACTTTAGATTACTAAATAAATTGGCATCCTTACATTATTATCGACCATTGATTTATTCCACCTGTTTAAATAGTCAATTTCACAGCTTATGTTCTCTATAGTAAATAATTTAGATGCGTTTTAAAAAGAGTTATTGAAGTGCTAATAATTTAGCAGATTTGAACATTTTAATTATATTTTATGTCAAATTAGTCGTGTAAAGTAAGTTATGCATCTAAATCAAGTTAAATCAAGTTAAGTTATCTACATTTTTAAATACAGGCCTTATTCAAGTTCCACTACTGCCCCATGCGTTCGAGGAATAAATAGACCATGGTCTGGAGGGTGCTGAATGTGACGAGGTCACAGGTTAAGGGGTCGTACACAGTGCTTCAATTTGATGATTGGACAGCTCGTTTGTGTCCTCTGCTTGATCCCAACAGTAGTTCACAATACTAAGTAGCCTACTGTCCGTCTCTTATTTATTTAAATAGACTTCTATTGGGGAAAGAGTATTTGTTTTAATCTAAATAGCCTATATTTTTATTTGGGAAAGGTACTGCACAAGAGAAATAGCTACAGTTTAGATTACATTTACAATGGACGTAAATTCAACTAAGTAGGCTATAGATTGTCCCATTAAAACAAACAGACTGGGTGGCGCAAACGAGCTCTATTTGTAATAAAATTATTATAATTTCAAGAATGACTCAAAGTGTTTAAAATCAATGTATGTGATTTTGTCACAATGGCCTACAACAGTTTGGATATTTATAAATAAATACTGCAGTATTTAACTTAAATATGCAATATTTCAGCGAACTATCAGGTATTTTGTAACGCTGTATCGTAATTAAGTTCAGCTTAAAGGAATTTATTTGATAATTATTTTACCAAAATGATAACAAAATAGAATAAATAAAATATAAACGTCATAAGACTGGGGGAAATAATTTGTAAAGTGAACCATTTTATAGGCTATGTTATAATACCTTGAAAAATCTAATAAGCTAGCAAACCTAAACCGTTGGGCTAAATAACATTGGCAGTTTACGTATTACAATTTTCGGAGGAAAATTTTAGTCTAATAGCGACTATATAAAGTTATTGTTATTAGTCATCAATGAAGCCTACGTTGGAATAAAACAGTAGCCTGATTCAGCAAACAGCTAAATTACATAGCCTATACATTAGACCTGTGGATTAAACTAAATAGATAATACACAATAAAGTCATTTTTATTATTTTCACGGGAAGCCTACAATTACTTGCATACAGGCTTACTAAAACAACTTAACATCTTTCACCAATATACAAACAACCAAATACACGAATATTCACAGCTTTGATGACGTAAATACACTTAACAATACTCTAAAATATGGGACTTAGACAAATAAGATAACTACTCCAGGAAGATTGTTCCTATACTTGTGCCTTCAAGTTAAAATGTCAATTTGTACACGTAACTAGCGCAGATCTTCACAAACAAGACTCGGTATGTCTCGGTTAAAGACAGAAAAACGTAACGATCCATTGTCCATGTTAAAGTACATTCTATTATTGTTCCTATAAGAGAGAAACTATTTTTTTACAGGAAGGATGTGATTTCCAGCTCACATTAGAGCGGAGGAAGAGGTTGGGTAGGCGAGGTTAAATTGCCTCATCGGACGCTGAATAAAAAGTAACCCTGTGAAGTTCCGATCCTAATACTGCTATGCGTTCTTCTTTTTTGTTCAGTTCCGTTTGTGCCGATTTGCTTCTAGCACTATAGGTTCGAGGAACAAGGCGTAGGAAGCAGTGTTTGCTGCTGCTGAGTGGCGTCCGTTTTCACGTGATGGTTGGAGGACGCAGAGCTCGGGGAGCGGATCTTTGTATTAGGCAGCTTGTGGTCTTTCTTCCATTTCATGCGGCGGTTCTGAAACCAGATTTTCACCTGACGCTCAGAAAGACACATTGTGTGCGCTATCTCCACTCGTCGACGTCGAGTCAAATATCGGTTAAAGTGGAACTCTTTCTCAAGCTCAAGAGCCTGCTGGCGCGTGTAGGCGGTGCGAGACCTCTTGGGCACTCCTCCAGAGTAGCTGGCGGTCACTAAATACACAAACACATAACCAAGCAGGTGTTATTGACATGCTCATGTATTGGTGAGATGTCGGATAATTAGTACACTTACTAAACATTTTGAAGAGTAATAAATGAGTAGAGTATGAAACAATGGATATGCGTCGTTCTTCGACGACAGCATTCCATTCACAAGCAGTAGCCAATTGATTCAACTAGTTTGGTGGCACTGCAAAATGGAAAATAACTCATGTAAAAGGCCTGTTTGGCGCTAACTTGCTAAACGATTAACGTTATTTTGAGTCATACGAAACAATCGCAAATGGGCAGGGTGGAACATCGAGGGACATTAAATTTGCGAGAAATCGTAATCACCGGGACTTCATCTCTATGGCAGTAAATCCTCTAAATTAACAATTGCAACAGGGTATGTTCCCCACATGCTTTACGACGAACGCCCTCCACATGGCTCCTAGAGCTTGTATTGCCCGTGCACATTACTTACCGGTATTAACGTGGACTTTTTTCATCCAGGGATACACCACCGGCTCTTTACCCTTCTGTGCGCCTGGGAGAGCCTCTGACACGAGGCTACAATCCTTGTTCGCAGTTGAACCAGCACAGCTCTCTGTGGTGAGGCGGGGTCCATGATTTTGCGGAACGGATTGAGGTTGCGCGTGATGACGGTCAGTGAAATCGTTGAGGCCGTTGGTTGACACATTACCGTAATCATAGCTCGGCTCTTGGTAGTTTGATCGCGGGTATGATGCCTCCTCGTGATGGAGGAAGCCCGCGTCTTTCGGCCGCTCATAATAATCAGAGGACACGGGCATGTATCCATTCTGCTGATATTCCTCGCAGGGTGGGAAAGAAGGTTCGATGTAATTTGAATTGATCAAGTAGGAACTCATTATCATTAATTTGAAAAGTGCAACAATTCTAATTTTTATCGTGCTGTCGTTTTTCTGATCTCTCCAAAACCCACCTACTCCTCTGTCAAATGTACAAAGTTGCTCGATCACGTGAGAAATGCGACCAATAAGCGCCTCCTGTGGGCATCGTGTAAACAAGCACCAATAGCAGGCCAGGCATCAGCACAGCAAAAAATGTGTTCGGTCGGTCAATGCGTCTGATTTTGTTATCGAAACAAAATATATCAGAAATAAATTCGATAGGGTTATCACATGCATCGCATAGAAAACGAAACAACTGACTGAATATACACGATGCATGTTAAAATGCATTATACAGTGAAAAACAAAAGAGTGCAATAGATAACTTAATTTATCACGAAGGCATCCCCTCCTAGTGTTAATGCCCTTTCTCATAATAAATGTACAAAATATCTCGTTTGTTTGTGAACCACGACCTGCAGTTTTGTTCCCTTCAGGGACTTCAACATTTCTATAGGTTCCTCAAAAGAACCACCAAGAAGGCCCACGACCAATTTGACAAAAGCAACTATATCAGTATACTCAGTGACCAAGCATGCACTTGTTCATGAATTGCACAAAGACTACTTTCAAGCCAGCAACCGCATCAAACAATCATTTTAATTTCACACGTCTTTTGTAACAAATATATCAATGAATATATAACACAATGAACATACTTAACTTTGGGGGTTCCACCACTGGCATCTTCAAATAAATATTACGAAAGACCATCGTTTTGACGATTTGCTCGACAATAAAGTGGCCCAATCGAAGAACAAGGAGAGGATGCTACATGAGCCTTTTAGTTGCACGCATTTGCATCTTTTGAGTTTTATCTTTTGAATTATTATTATTAATGAATTAATTAAAAAAAACTCACGTCTTCAGCAAAAGCAAAAATGCATGTAATGTCTACGTGTCTAAATAAAGAAACGTGGCTTTCCTCATTGCCTCATATTGTCTCCATAATGAAATATGTTGGATTTTATGTTTTATATTTTTTAACTGTCCAGTTAAATAAACATATTGTCACCTTTCATGTATTGCACAGTGCCTTAGATACATTGTTTTTCGTCTTCTACTCTAACAAGAGTAGACCAAAACTAACTCAGAATTTGTATTCAGGACGTATTGAACTATCATATGTAGTATGCAAGCAACCATTTATTGTTTATTACAGTTGGATTTTTTTGTTTACTGCAATACATAGCACTGTTTATTCAATGTCCGTACTGATATTGCTTAAATGATAATGGAAATGATTTACAGCCATTACATAAAGACCGCAATGTCATGTTTATGATCTTGAAATATCTCTATGAAACATCCATCTTTAAAAAAAAAAGTCTAGCAAGTACAATTTTTGCAACCATTTCTCGTTTTCTGGGAAATGCTCAACATTTATTTTAGACTTGTTAAATAGCAGTATTTATGTGAACTCTAAAATATAACTCAGAAGACCTACCTTGAGTAAGTTCGTGAACAAAATATTATCCCTGACCCTGAAGCTTATATGCAGCCAGACCCAGATAAACCAAAATAATGGCACATCCTTTGCGCGACAGGTAGTTCCTATGCATGTAACATTTCTTTATCCTTAACGTTTCCATAGTGAATAAACAGCCACCCCGAACTGAAAACTGCTGTTTCCACGCGAGCTTCAAGTTAATATTAATGTGAGCCTCATGCGGTTTCCTTCAGAACCGCTCTGGCCATACCTTTCTTTAATAGCTACACAGCGATCACTTCAGTTTGACCTCTCGGTGACTCAATGTCCATTTCGCCTCTTATTAATCTTGTTCATTGACAGTCTTTGTTAAACAACAAGGCGTGCCCTCTGAAAAGGTGACATTTTCATATTTGTTAGACGCAGTGAACTTGCGTTTACCCCGGCCTTGGACTTCGTTTATCCCCTCAGGGAACAGAGTCCTTCTGGAGGTCGGCACTCGGGATATATATATATATATATATATATATATATATTTATTATATCAAATTAATTATACATTTTATTTTCTACTTTATTAAACAACATATTTAGCATACTAGTACTACCACAACTAGCCTAATAATAATAACTTTTATTAGAATGTTGTTTAATTGTTGGATTTAACGTATTGATAAATGAAAATAGCTAACGAAAAGTATTTTAACCGTACGGGTTTAAAACAAGCCAAGGCTTTAGTTTTCTGAGGCCCATAAAAATTGATACCATGCCGTCTGTTATTCATTATATACTTCTATCTCCTTTGTGTACAAAACTGGAGGGCCAAAATTAAACAAGCTGCAATATTTAAAAAAAATAAAACTAACAATTAATCACAGGATCAGATGAAAGAAAACTCTGATTTATATATTTTTAAAAATCGCATCTAAAAGTCTTCTTCATCGATATTACATCGATAAAACATAAATAGGGGAGACCGGTGCTAGCTGTCACATTTTTATTCCACGCAGGGGTGTAGAATTGGCGGGGGAGGCGACGCTAGGGACGTATCCCTACCAATATCCAGCCACTACCAAACTGTCCCTAGCAATATTTAGATCAAATAATTACATATATGTATATATTTTTGTCATTTCAGACGCATCTGAAACGTCATATCATTGATATTACACCTAAGAAGTTAAAGTAAATACGTAAGAAAACTGCGTGCTCTCAAGGACGCGCATTTAATAGTACATGTGCGGAATGTAGCAGCCGAAGCACAGCGCTCACAGGTACATCTCACAGGTATTGCACCCAATTGACAGCAGTCAAAAACAGTTAATATAAAAGCCCACTTCAGGAATGAACAAAGTTGCATCATGAGTTTGAAGTACGGTGTTTGTTTGACAAAACAGAGCAAACGGAGAGTGAAAGCGCGGCTATTATAAGCTCCATATAAAACATACGGCCAGAAAGACAAACGTGCGGAAAGATACACAATCGTTCAGGTTAGAATAAAGTCACGAACACCAACAATAATTTGGGACACATACAATGTGATTTTTTGGTGTTGTAAACTATAAGTGGGACTCTGTGGTGCAGCAGGATTTGGAACAGCATCCTGAGTCGCAGCAGACTTTAACTTTATGCTAATGTTGTTCAGCTGAATTTACAAATCAGCTGTTAGCTGAAATATCCATAAAATAAAAAAATAACACCGTTATAAGAGCGTGCAGTTTATCTGTCAATCAGATGCCCACGAGTTTCGTTACTACAGTAACAGCAGAGTATTCTTTCAGAATCATCCTGAGTCCAATTCGACTAATATTCAAATATTGTAATGTGTGACTAAAGGGACAGTTCACGCAAAACTCAAAATTCGGTCATCATTTACCCTCAATTAGTTCCAAACCTGTATGAATTTCTTTGTTCTGCTGAACACAAAGGAAGATATTTTTGAAGAAAGTTTGTAATCAGGCTGTTTGGGGTCACCATTGACATCCATAGAAAAAAATACTATGCCCCAGAAATGCTAAGTTTCCCACATTCTTCAGAATATCTTCCTTTGTGCTCAGCAGAAAAAAAGACATTCATACAGGTTTGGAACTACTTGAGGGAGAGTAAATCATGACATAATTTACCATTTTGGGAACTATCCCTTTAAGACATCCAAAGCTCTGACGCTAATGTTGTTGGTCCACAAACAAAAATCATAATTGTGTAATTATTGTCTGTTAAACATACTATTTTACGGATGTATGTGCCCACCAATGTCAAAAGCAAACCTACGCCCTTGCCACGTATATTACTCAGGATATTGAAAGTAATGTGAATGAGAGAAAACGAGAATGAGAAACTGGCAATAAATTGGCTATAAAGAGCCTTAAACATTAAACCAACTGTTAAATGCAACACGAAAATGTAAAAATTAACATAGGCTACATTTCACCAGCAGATTGTAAAAAAATCTAACTGATAACACAACTTAAAACAAACTGGGCAACCTGCACCACCAACCGTTTTATTTATTTTTAAATAGGCTACCCTTGTTATGAAACCCTGATTTTACTACATGACTGGCTTAAGTTTAATTTAACCTTGTGTAGTCTTATTGTGTTAAATTGACCCAACTGCTTTTACAAAATTCAATAATTCACTTTAATTTGAGGATGTAATTTTAAGATAAATATTCCAAATTACTGTTAATTTGAACTGCTTTTGTTTGAAACCAACATATACAATCAAAATCATTTCTAAGCGTAAACATTTCTGAAATTGGACATTTGAATCAAAATCTTATGATTTCAGAGATAGCCTACAGCCGTTGTGTTTCCCAGTATGACATCTTCGGTCTCTTATGAAAAGCAATACCAGCCATATTAAGTCATCGCGTTTTCTGTAAACTCGTGAATTAAGCGAATATACAACACTGGACCAAATTATTCGAAATTGCTTAAATTGAACACATTTTCTCGACACAATTTTCTCGACCATTTTTTTTTTCTGTATTGCAAAATTATGAATGTTTATTTTCTGGAAAAGGTCAGATATTTTCCCAAAATGTAGGCCTATGCATTCTTAAAAAAAAAAAAAAGAATGTTAAACAGAAATAAAAAGTTACGATATCAAATACAAATGTCAAGTTTAATATTTATTATTTAAACAATTTGAGGCAAAAATGTATATACATAAAATAATAAATAAACAAATAAATAAAATATAGCGAATTTAATTTATTTTAATATTATATATTCGATGATTCTTCGCTTGTTTAAAACGAGATTTGTCCAAAAGTGATGAGTATGCTATTACATTAAATTATTTGTAAGACAATTTCAAATCGTGTTTCTACAAACCGTCTCAATACCGTCTCGGCATCGTTTAGTCCTGATTTACCGGTAAATGTATTGTTTTTTCTTTTATAGTTTTTTTATTTTCTGTTGTCTTTTCTTTTATTCTGTTTAAATTAACGAATGTTTAGTTTTCAAGATTCTACAACATGAAAAAAACTATTCTTCAGAAATATAGTCAAACAAAGAAATGTTCATTGCGGAAATATTATCAAATTCAAATGTCCTGCCTAACTTATGGTCATCAAATGGGATTTATTCAAAGGAAATTCACCAAGAAAACCCCTTAATACAGCCTGAATACTCAATCTCTGGCACAGGCGGAGGAGGTTGTCTCTTGGGGATCCGAAGCCGGGGTCACCCAGCTTGCAGAGTTCATCGCGAGGTTAGATCACAACTCACGGGATTCACAGCTATTCCATCTTTTGTGCCATTATAAAAGTGGCACTGCACTCTACAAGAACAAATGACAGCTACTTGTTCTGCTGTAAACTTTTGACCCCGGCCCCCTATCTTTACAATCTCGCTCTCTCTATCTCTCAGACAAAAAAGCACAAATAAACAGATGGATACAAACAAGCCTTCGAGCTCATCAACTTTCTATCTCCCCTTTTCTCTATCTTTCATTATTTTCTAAGCTATTGTTTTCCCCATACATATTTTATAACATCCATTTATCATGACCACTAATATTAGGCCAAAACTATTAATCTGTTATCAAACAACCTTTATATATATCCAGGCAGCTTGGCCTGCTGTAGCCATCAATTTCGTGCTGATATCCATGCTGCACGCAGATTTATAAACCATTTATATTCTACCGAGAGTCCCTGCAATTAAAGGTGTATGCTGGAGTCATTATTCTTTTTCTTTCTGTCTTTTCTATCCTTATAGGAAGAATTAAGGGGCGCCAAACGCGGGTGACACTGAACTTGGCCAAAAGCGAGCTCTGCTGGTGCTTTACGGCGTGTGCACATTTATCTTCCTGCCGCCGCTGACCTCGCGGTGAACCAGCAGCGAATACATTTTTTCTTCAGTCCCTCTCTCTCCTTTGTCTATCGAATTCTGTCTGTCTCTCACTCGCTCTCACACTTCAGTTTAAGTATGCGGATGTATATGCGTATTTCCTCAAATAAGACAAGCAAAATATATTTGTGTTCTGCATTAACGTTTTTATTTTCCAGATACGTTTTGTGTGCCTTAAAGATAAAATAAAACAGCTGTTGGTTGTGATATGTTGCTAAGCAGAATTGGTGCTTCCAGTCACAAAATAGCCAGTTGGTCAAAATATGCAGAAATATTAACAAATTATAGCCTATATATTGAGGGTATAAAATAATTTATAGAGGGAATACATTTTTGCATATGGAATTAGATAGATAGATAGATAGATAGATAGATAGATAGATAGATAGATAGATAGATAGATAGATAGATAGATAGATAGATAGATAGATAGATAGATAGATCATTATTTAATGCATGGATACAAAGGGCAGATAACGTTAGCCTACAGTATAGGGAGGAAGCAATTACAGTCAAAGAGCAATGCCCCTTACCACCCATCTGCCGGACAAGCAGGTCTTCACAGTACAAGCCCCAATTAACGCAGTTGGTCCTTAAATGTGTTTATGTTCTGCTCATTGTTTCACTGAGGGCCTAAAGAAATGTTGTCGCTCACCAACAGCGAAAACCCGAAACAAACACACTCGAACTTACCAAGAGCTGACCCTCGTCCACCCGAGTGAATCCGGTCGACGTGTTTCCAGTCCATGGTAATCTGGTTTGTCAGAAGCAGTTGTGGATGCAGTCAAGGAACACCTCTATGGTCTGCGGAGAAAGAGAACGAAGCTCCACGTCAGTGCGACTAAAGTTTATATGCGATATAGTGTCGACTCCCCAAAACCATAAAACTGACTTTAATTGCCACCACGTGACTATTTTATGGCCAGTGAGCCTATCTTCAGTCTCACACTGGGTGTTACGATCTAATTCGTGGACCAAACATCATTATTTATCTTACCCGCCAATGTCACGGATCCAGAATGGTAAAAGGTCTAGTAAAAATTGCCGCTCAAAACCTTGTCCAGATTTACAAAGAGAAGAGTGCGAAAAACTGGGCGTGGACGCACAATCATGATGAGAAGTTGGCAAGGGCAACTTTCCACATCGGGTGAGTAAAGTAGTGATTATAGTGTGTCTCATACCTGTTGAACCACTCAAACAAACTTTTACAGAAATTAGGAAATTGTTCTAAACTATATTCTAAACAATATCTTGGATAACATTTTATCCAAGTTGCAAAGGGGATTTTGAAGGTTTATGCACTCACCCTCACATAAATAACCAAACAATTATGTGATACATTTGACTTTTACGTCTGTTACACACAAAAAACACCTGACAAATCACAGAGATCTCATTTTAAAGTAAAGACTTTATTGTTCTGAACACTGCATTTGACAACACTGTTTTCTGCACTTCCAGTTGGCATTCAAATTTCACGAGAAGGAAAATAAATAATTAGCGTATCCCCAACATTTCAAAACGTGAACCACTAAAACATACTCAAGTAGAAAAATTAGGACATGACAAATATTTGGACAAGTCTGAAACGATTTTATCAATACACAAAGATGACAGTAGCCTACAACACGAAGAAAACAGATATCCTACTTCAGCTTCACAGCTAATAAAATACAATCGATATTTAATATCGAATTTAAATAAATAGATAAAATACAACAATTCATATGTACAAAGCAAGACATAAAAATCAACAACAAAAACATTTTAAGTTATGCTTCATTTAGTAAGAAACAAATACTTTTACAAGTTGGCTTAACTAATGCACCTTTCAGAAACTTATTTAGAAGCATTTTTCGTCAATACGTGTTACATTAATGTACACCTTCATGTGGCTTTTCTAAGACAATGCATAGATGTTTCCACATGCGCAAAATGACATGAAAACACAGAGAGGAAGTGTTTGTTTAATTTTTTCTGACCAAGGACGTAACGCAGGGCGTTCACTCTCTCAAGACCAGTGGAAAGTTCTTTTGTAAAATGGGCAAAGTCTTCATCCCCTTAACACACACTTAGAATAAGGAATCAGACGCACGCACACACACCTATTCAAACACTTACAGATTTAATCTATATATGCACACATACAATATATATATATATATATATATATATATATATATACATATACATTTTCACGGCCGGTATCCGCTTCCTGCAGCCGCCATATTCATACTCTTCAACTTGTTGTCCTTTTTCCATTTCATTCTCCGGTTTTGAAACCATATTTTGATTTGTCTCTCTGAGAGACAGAGCGTGTGTGCAATCTCAATTCTTCGGCGACGTGTCAGGTACCGGTTGAAGTGGAACTCCTTCTCAAGCTCAAGTGTCTGGTAGCGAGTGTAGGCTGTCCTGGGCCTTTTCCCCTCCGGTCCGGCCAAACCATCTGTTACACACAAAAGTGTGACATTTACATTTTTATAATTTGTATATAATGCATATTATATAATGCACGACACAAAACATTTGTGACATTCTCAGGAACAGAAAGCATCAAGTTTAATTTGTGTAATTTCCTCAAATGATCTCAAATAAAATCCGTTTTATTTAATTAATTTAAAATAGTTTGGATAATTCATTACTGGAAAATCGACAAGACAATTAATAATATAATTAGGTCATTTCATTTGTATAAAAGAAAATCCATAAAAAAAATTACGAGACATGGAGTCTGCAAAATAGGACAGCATGCTGGCTGAGACATGTTTCGATGTAACAGTGCAAAACCAAAGTAAACTAGCTGTAAACTTTTGTGTACAATTGAACAGGAAGTCATTCACACCCAAACGACAACACTCAGAAAACAAACAGAACTCAAAAAAAGCAGAACTCAATGTTTGCAGTTTACCATGACTTATATGAAGTTTTCGCATCCATGGATAAATCTGCGGTGCCTCGGATGCATTCTGTGCAGCTGTCTGCGCACTTCCCGGTGGCTTTTCTTCCTCCATAGTGCTGGACGCTTTAGAGACGTCCTCGCGACTGAGAACCGTACCGACGCTGTTGGTAGTAGAGCCAGCGGTGCTCGGTAGTGAGGTTTTCAGAGCGCGGTGTGACTGCTCGCCGACAGGAGAGTTGGCTAAGGATGAGCACGGGAGAGAGTCAGAGGAAGGCTCAGCGCTGCACGCGGTAACCGGTTGATCGTACCGGACAGGCGTCGCAGTTGGACTGTCTGTGTAGCTTTGAGTTCCCTCACCAGATGAGAGAAAGTGTTCGGTGGTAGAGCGCCCGGTGTTGAGATCCATTCCATTGTAGCCAAAAGCATACCTGCCCGAATGCATGCCCGTAGAATCTCTGCATTGGCTACTAGAGCTGTGATCTCCATAGTTATGTAAGGGATAGTCCGCGCCATTTGGACAACGACCGCAAAATGAGTTCACAAAATAAGAGCTCATTTGTTGACAATTACCGTATAATTATTTTTAGATACTACAACTACCTTTATGGAGAGGACACTTCTGCTGTGTGTGTGTTTGATTATCTTGAAGGTTTTGAGCTTCTATTGCACCCTTGCACAATTTATGATGAATTATGGAAATGAGTGAGACACAGACTTAATGCTCCCTTACGTAGACTCCCAAATATGGGGTACGGCTTAGAGTCACGTGTTTTTGTTGACCAGTCGTAAATCCTATTTTGTGACATCCAGCGGTAAACTCACGCGTAAGCAGGAAATCAGGGTGGAATTGTTTGGACACGGGAGCGCGCAACAAGAGTTTCACCGAACTAGCTGGTGTGTGCTACGCAAGATTGTAGCGGCGCGCCATCCTCTGGTTAGATGCGGGACAACCTAAACCATCAGACTTGAGGCGAGCACGCAATGGGGTCATTCAGAGGGTAACGACTCCGCGGGAGAAATATTGTATCTGCTGAAACAATGCGCCGTGACCTGCACACAAAACACGCGCACCAGAATGTCTAATGGATTAAGTCAGCAGCCATAAGTCAGCAGCCATATCACCCTGCAGCCCAAGACCGATTTCCCACTGAAGCTAAGCAGGGTTGAGCCTGGTCAGTACCTGGATGGGAGACCACCAGGGAAAACTAGGTTGCTGTTGGAAGAGATGTTAGTGAGGCCAGCAGGGGGTGCTCATCCTGCAATCTGTGTGGGTCCTAACGCCCCAGTATAGTGATGGGGACTATATACTGTAAAAAGCACCGCGCTTCGGATGAGACGTTAAACCGAGATCCTGACTCTCTGTGGTCATTAAAAAATCCCATGATGTCCTTCCAAAAAGAGTACAAGAACTTCCTGGCCAAATTTCCCCATTGGCCTCTGACCAACATGGCCTCCTAATAATCCCATAAACTGATTGGCTTCATAACTGTCTCCTTTCCACCCGTAAGCTGGTGTGTGGAGGGTGTTCTGGTGCAATATGGCTGCCATCGCATCATCCAGGAGGATGCTGCTCATTGGTGGTGGTTGAGGAGATTCCCCCCTTCTACGTAAAGCGTTTTGAGTAAAGCGCTATATAAATGTAACATATTTTTGTTAAGTATATTCAAAAACACACGCAACTATATGTTTGAAATTATCGTCAACAAGAACACAACATCAATAAAAAAAAGTTTTTAAATTAAAGGATCTGATTCTCAAGAATGGCATGTAGCCTATACTTAAAATAGCCTATGCCTCATAATTTTATAATTCCATATTTTATATAAAAACAGAAAATATTTTTTTAGTTAATTATGATTTAGTTTGATCAATTCTACATATTTGTGTCTTCAAAAAGAAAATTCAGGAGACACTGTAAAACAGACTTGGCCTAACTTTAAGAACGTCTTTTAGTCAATTACTGTTTTTAGAGCATAAAAGACAAAAACTACTGTCTCTGAATACTAAAACAATATAAAAAGTATATTTATTTCACACAGTTCACTGTGTTTTGCCAGAATCCTTGAACTGAGCTACAAGCAGGAAAAAACATCATCATCTTATGATTATGAAAAGAGCGAAGCGGTAACAAAGTAGCAGCTGGTTCCTGGTCAAACACATTTGAATGGAAAAGCATTTTGTAACAGACATTTTAACTTATGCAATATGTTAAAATGTTCATTCATGAACGAGAACCTAAATAAACGAGTAGGCTATTGTAACCCCGGTTAAATGAAGTGTAATTGAAGGGAATTATTTAATTTATTCACAGTTTAGTAACATCATATTTATTTGATAAAAGTTGAAAAGAAGTGTAGAAGTTATTAAAGAACATTTAAAAATTAGTCAAATGATCCTATTTAGAAGATTGGTTATTTACCAATGAGAGCTCTTTGTCGTTGCGCGCCCTGCGTGTCGACGAGCATGCGCAATGACAGAAGAGACCAGCCTGACAGAGAAGAAAAGACGTGATCTGATCTTTGCGATACAATTTAAAAGAAATATAGATTAAAAATCCTCCGAAAAGTGTACGAAAGTATTAGAATTCATTTATTTCGTGCCATCCAGTATCTGAAGAGGCCGATTGAATATTGTTGTATTACATTTTACTCGGTGAGTCAGCATAATATAAGCAATGGTAAAAAGAATGTATAAAAACTACATAAGATTCAAAATAGATATTTAGTTTCAGTAAACCATGTTTATTTCCCTTTTTCATTTGTATTTCGATCTAATTAGTTATAAATGTCATAGTGAACCGCGTGATTATTGTTCGTTGTAGTTCACCGACGCCATTGTTGGTCACGCACGTGTGTGTAAGAGACACGTGCCTGTGTAAGAAAAAAACTATTGATAGAGGTAAATAAAAAATGGTATTTGTCTGTTTATTTGATTGTTTTGATCTTTCATGTGAAATTATTCTTGAATTCACTAAATGAATGTTCTGGTCTGTGATCAGGCCAGGTTTTTTTTCTTCTTTGTGTTTTTTCTTTCTTTCTTATTCTATGGATTCGTGATACTCCCGTGATCTTCCGTGACATCCTGTGAAACTTCACATTTGATGGCGAGCCAACCAAATCCGCTACAGAGGAAAAAGGACGACACATCATAAAGAAGAGGATAATATCCTTTCTTTCAATTATCAGCCTTGCTTTATGAATGCAAGACGATCCCAAATCTAAAGAACTGTTAAGTTCCCTTCCTTGAGAGAATTGATAAAGAACGGGAAAAGAGAAGAAACTGATCAATACTTTACAGAACATTGAACTATTGATGGTGTATGGTTACCCATAACCCATTTGATTGACACCAAAGTCCTTATTGGGGCAGCTGTGATATTTTGAGAGAGAAGTTATTTCTTTTATTTTCAGTTTTTTTATTTTATTTCTTTCTGACATTGAAATGACCGGTCCGTGTATATTTTTGGGGTAAAAGAAGAGTGCACTCAAGGAAAGTTTTCATAGTTGATCCTTATTGTATATTGTTTGTATGACATTGTAATTTACTTTTATTTGTTATTATTTCCACTTTGTATCAAAAGGAATAATTACATTTCAAGTTCAAATTTAACTCTGTGTGTCTGTCTGTTGTTTTTCACCACAACCCGCCACCTCCTTTACGATCTCTAAATCTTCTGATCAAATTCAATTCTGTCTGCAGTAACAGCAATTCAATTATTGCAAATTCCTTAGACACGTGTTACACTATACTGTGCTATAAAGTGCATTGTTAAAATTCAGCTTTACAATGATTTGTCTACTCTGCATACTAAAACTTTATTTAGGTCTAATTTGATAAACAAACAGCTAGCCTAATTGTAGTTGAAGTATATATTGCTAAAATTGAATTCACTACTAGAGTCCTGGAGATATTAGCTATTTTCGGCCTTAGGCCGCTTGTCCACCAATGCATTTTCTTCCCGAGGCTGGTGTATATTTGCAATTGTTCTCAATGGGAGCACTGCTCTTATTTCGTGTATAAAATGAATCATTTCATGTTAGCGTTCTCCACCATAAGTCTAAAGAAACTGCTTAACTTAATATTATCTACTTTATACAATGAATAAGAGCTTTTTCTGTTGACAGCAAAAAGTGTTTATTCTAAGTAAAATTTGACAGAAGTTTGTTTTTCCCCGGCCATTGTTAAGATACGTTAAACCACGTTAAGTTTCCTTATAATAGACTTCTATGGTTGAGAACGCTTAACACGAAATGATTCACTTTATCTGTGGAATAAGGACTTGTTCTTTTGACAGCAGAAAGTGTTTATTATAAGTACAATTTGACAGAAATTGGGTTTTCCCCGGTCATTATAAGGTACGTTAAACCACGTTAAGCTATTTCCTTATAATGGACTTCTATGGGGGAGTAAACACTTAACGTGAAATTATTCACGATATCTGTGAAATAAGGACTTGTTCTTTTGACAGTAGTTAGTGTTTATTACAAGTAAGATTTGACAGAAATGTTTTCCCCGGTTATTGTTTAGGTACGATAAGCCACGTTAAGCATTTTTCACGTTAAGCGTTTTAGACTGTCCCACATTGTGACAAAACCAAGAGCTCTACACATTCTGGTACTGCAGATGTTTCAAACAACTTGACAAGACCATTTTCTGCATAATGTCATTGCTATGAAAAGTAAAAATGATCTGGAATCTGTAGGATCTATCTGGAATGATTTATTTTCACTTCACTTCACATTCCAGCATCTGTTACATTGATAGGATAGCTTGAACAAACGAGCTAAAACCTGCTTATGCAGCAGAGTTGTAGGTCACCACCCAGTGGTGGTTTAGATGTAGGCCAACCACCTTCTACCTCGTCATTCACAGATCTACATAATTATGCCAAGCTGTTATATTGTCCTATTTTGTATTATTTAGGCTATAAATTAAATATCCTATAGGAACTCTCTCTCTGATAACGATAGACATTAGATCTTAAGAGCGTTCAAGAATATTTATACACTTTACTTGCTGAGAAAATAAGTTAAATTAACATTTAAAATGTTGAATTTAATCATTTTAAACTCGCATTGTAAAAACTGCCGTTGTCCTGCAGGTAACTGCATAGAATATCTCTTTATTGTGCACTTTAGCACTCGTATGATGATTTTCAAGTTCTAATATATGAAGCTATGAGGGAAAGTATTATTTGTTAATAGACCTATTATTGCTTGAAACAAACTGTTTAGGCTATATAGACATACTGAACTGCACAACCTTCTCACAGGCTATAGCCTACTTCTTCAAATACAAATAGCCTAATGTTTTGCTAATGCAAAAAAAGTTCCAAATAGGAACATAAGTTTTATTAATCAGCCTTCTTTAAATAAGTAGTTTTTTTTATCAAGTTATGACCAATATTTAAAAGGTTTAGATATGGACTAATATATTCATAAGATACCCTATAGTTTTTAAGGCACAGCAGTAGACATAGCCTTGTGGATAATAAATAGCAAGAAAGACAGCAGCATCAACAAACTAGACGACGACCTCTCCATCCAGAACAACAAACAAACAAACAGACCTCTTTTTTAATAAAAAGAAAAAGATGCGCAGTATTAGGCTACATGACATCAGATATGTTCGACCGTAGCCCATTCAAAACAAATCGATTCCTTACCACTCAGTATGTCTGTTGGTCGACGAAGGTAAGAAACCGAGGTCGGTGACGAAAAATACTTCACAGCTCTTCGGAAAGCTTCGTTATCATCTCATAGTGGGCCAAACAATATGAGACGTTCTCTCTTTACTGTCAGCCAATGTAATGTCCAATTCGATGGTAGCGAATGTAGAATATTATATCTTTAAATTAAAAGGCAATAAAATAACAACCGAAGAAAATGTGGAAAGGCGGAGGTAAAAGGCGGCTAGACAAAGCAAGGTCAGGAGAAGAATGCAGCTCTATTTTGGGTAGGGATGCATACACATAAAAAGTTAACGTTCATGGGGCCTCAAAACACGTGATCAAATGGTAGCCAATAGGAGCTAGCGGCAGCTCATAAAGTTGTACGGGAAAGTAGTAAATTTTCATAAACAACAACAGATTTATAGCTTCTCTAGGGAAGAGGATAGAGGTGGGGGCTGGTAACAGGATCCATTTTACAAATAGGAGGAGCTCACTGAAAAATAAATATAGTCTAGATTTTTCAGAATTACAAAATAACAGTTGTTGAATTGTTATTATACTGCTAATAATTTAACCGAATAAACACCGATTTCAATAAATAGCCTATTGCTTAAATAGTTCATAAAAATAGGCTACTAATAAAAGCATCCAAATATTGTGGAGGACAATACTCGCCTTCAAAGAAATATATATTTTTTATATATATATTTGTATTGGAGAAACGGACCACAATATGCACACAATACGGTTACTTTAAAATGTATGTTCAACACTTAAAGTCTAAGTCAACTAAGATTTATGAGATTTCAAGAGAAAAATATTTTGTATTATTTAGTTAGCTCTCATTATACGACCAATGTTCTTTGTGTCCACATTACCACGGTGGGTGTTAGGTTTACATGTTCCCAGAATTTAGAAACTTCGTACTGATGTTAATGAAGCAATAAAGACAATGTTGCCATTTTAATTATGTGACTACGTGTTTACATTATAACATCGAAATAGTCTATGCACAAATGTACGAGCTATCACATTTGTTGTCTCCTCCTGAGTCTATGCTTTGTGACATATGCTACAGTTTACAGCAGGCCTACCGTTGATGTAATGTTGGCTTGGCACATTGTCAATACTGACTTATAGCCTAATGATCGAAATATAAACATAGCCTAAGTCTAAAGGTTTTATGCATTTCTTTATAAACACAATTGCTTCTAGGAAGCAATCGTGGCTCAGCGGTAGAGCATTGCGTTAGCAGCGCAAAAGGTTGTGGGTTCAATTCCCAGGGAACACACATACTGATAAAAAATGTATAACCTGAATGCACTGTAAGTCGCTTTGGATGAAAGCATCTGCTAAATGCATAAATATAAACGTAGGAGAGACATGCTGTAACGTTTTATTCATTAGGGCGACGTCACTGCTCATTGTGACTAATCAATTCATTATGAATTTTTAGGTAAAATTCTTAGTTTGTATTAATTTATTTATTATACTACATTCTGAAAGTTTATATAACTGTGAGCTAGTAGATCTTGGTCAGCAGTTACAAGAAACAGAATGCGTGTTTTCTTTAACAGGGTTATGAATAATGGGAGCGGACACGACGAGATAAATCAATGCAACCAGATACGCATAGAATATCGTCTAAATTAAGCCGAGTAATTAATTTCTTACTACAGAGCATAGACATTAAAATGTTTACGACTTCACATGCATGAACAGCTGCATCAGTGGTCCAATGGATGAAGTTGTAGCCTATATAGGACACGTCTCTACAGCCTCTGGCACTATACACAATACGCTGTTTCAAATAAACGTGAAAGTCATACCTTAATTCCCATTTAAAGATACACATTCGGGAGGTTTTGTCCGTTCGTGCTTGCTATATGAATTTGGTGGGGGAGATGTCCCAGTCTTTTCTAAATCCCCGATGATCGGATGGTCCGCAGCTTGACCGCGTCATGTGTAAGCAATATTTTAGAAACAGTCATTTCCTCCAGACGACACACTTTACGCAAAGCAAAATGTTTTGGCCAGTGCTGAAGAGGAGAGAGTGCTCGCTGCATATGACTGTATGACATTCCAGTTTAATTCTAATTCATATACTTTTTCATCCTGTTGATTTGTTGAGCAGGAATCCTCGGTGCCGTTTTTACGAGCTAGGGTGATATACAATCCCATTATAGCTGGAATTCATATTAAATCACACTTCTCTGGCATTGGGCCCGTGAAGTCACATGATCACTCCGCGAGCACTAGACACCCAATAAGTATTGCTTTTTCATCAGCTTGCAAGAACAGTAGGCTAGTTAATCTTATGAATTAGTCCACTAATCACGATTATTATGAAAATTAGTAGGTCTATCTACTAATATGCTATAAATAAGTATAAAGTATACAAAATATAATTTAACCCCCCCCCCCAATTGAATGCATTGATTTGGCCAAAAAATATAAAAAATAAAGATACAGATAATTCTTTAAAGTTAAATTATTTTACTAGATCGAGAGGATATATCGGATAGGCGACAAAAGCTCGATTTTTTTCCCATTACAATTTATACCTGTTAATTATTTGTTTTTATTATTTGAAAACATTTTTTTTTTAATAAAAAAAAAAAAAAAAAAAAGATGCAGAAATACAAAGAATACTGGACGTAAAATAAAATCTTATGTAAGGAACATTAGTATGGACCTTATAGACAAAACTATTTGAATTTTAAATATTGACAAGTGTCATTTAAAAAAAACGGAATATTATGTGTAATTTAACATAGTTCTTGATTCGATTTTTTTAACTTAAATATTGAACATTTGAAATTTAACACAATAATTTTTTTTCAAGACATGTATTTTCAAACAGCGGATTTTTTGTTATGAATTCTTTGACTGCAAATATCCAGTTTTTTAAATAAAATACAGATTGAAGTTTTCAAGATGAAGAAGAAATTTGGAACATCAAATTTAATATTTAGAATTCAAAGCGCAGCAATTCAGATTGTACAGAAAGTAGGTCAGCGGCCATCCACAGGGAAGAGTAGACGATCTCCGAAAAGTCGAACGAAGCATTTACGAGTCTGTGACCAGGAGGGGACATGTTCAGTTCACTTAGGCTAGTTTTGTCCTGGCCACAACATATTAACTCGTGGGAGCTTGGTTATATTTAAACCTAAATATAATCTATTTAAAAATATTGGATATTTGCAGTCAAAGAATTCAGAATTCACGAAAAAATATTCGTGTTTTAAGCTTAAATATGTTTAAATAGATAAATCATTGTCTATGCTCTAAAAACGCTGGGTCGAGTATGTCAGGTTATTTTTTTTATATATTTTTTCCTCAAAATATTTCATGAAATGTTATAATTATTTTATGGACTTTAAACAAAATTGACTTATACCCATATTACTGTAAGATTTCCATTACCAGTTAGTAAGTGTAATTTTGGGTATAGGCATATTAGTCTGGTGTAATTTTGGGTAGGCAAAACTAAATCCATTGTTAGTTTATTTACACATTTTCTATAATTCATTGCTGGGTTATTTTTTGTCACTGCGTGTGTGTGTGTGTGTGTGTGTGTGTGTGTGTGTGTGTGTGTGTGTGTGTGTGTGTGTGTGTGTGTGTGTGTGTGTGAAATTGCATTGTTAAAATTAAAATGCATGAAATTAATATTATTAATACATAATGCATTGATGCAAAAAAGTAATACTCACTACTAATTAAAATTCCAGACCGTTATAAACCAGACATGACTTAAATTAATTTGAAAAAAAAGGAACAGGAAGCATCAACAAGATTTTTTTCTTTGTAATTTCATCAAACAAAAGTTTAACTAATGAAGACTTAAAAAGAAAGCGGGAACATGGAAAGCATGTTGAAAATACGTTGTAGAGACTCTACAGTATAGTCACGATTTTGAGGTTTTACTGACATCAAGTGGTCAGACTGTAGGCTATAACAATGCAAACAACTACTTTGACGATAGAGTAGTTTATTTTATGTTTGGACGTCCACGATTAGACAATGTGTTATGGGCAAATTCATTTCTGCAAATGAAATCAAGAATATTAAATATTTCATTATTATCATTTCATCAAGTCAAGTCAAGTCTAGTACAATAATTGTAAAAAAAAAGCAACTGCACAATAGAAAAATAGTGTGTCAATAATGTAAAATGACAGGATTTAACACTCAATTTTCAGCATGCATTTCATTATTGAATTCAGTGATGTCATCGTCCAGCTCAGTTCAGTTTAAATAATATCTGTGCAATCAAGTCGATGATTTTGCTGGAAATGAAGTGTCCCCAACTAAGCATGCCAGAGGCGACAACGGCATGACTCCATCGGTGACAGAACGGAGAAAAACGGGGAGAGTTCCCCTGGCCAGATGAACCATCAGTTTGTTCCAACTGCAGCAAATTCGGGTTATAAGGGCTCAACTGTATTGAATCAGTATTGCTTTAAAGCTTCTGTAGAATTTGCACTAACGCCTCCATTTCATCGTGTAGACATACACAAAGGGTGCCGTAGGGCAACCTACAATCAGAGGCCAATAAAACTAGATTATTTCCGCTGGCTTTTTGTGCACGTAGTCGAGTCTCTCTGAAAGCGAAGGGTGAGTGAAGAAAAAAAAACACCTCTCCAAATGGGTGTCGAGCCTCTGGAAATGGTCTAATTGTGTCTGGACGGCCATAAAACCATTGAAATGGAATGCCAATGTCTGTTGCCGTGTCTACGATTCATTGCCTTGTCTCCGTGGTGAGGACTTTGAAGTCAAAGTCCCTCGCTATAGCCTACCTGCATGTGCCACTTATGCCTCCAGTATAGGCCGTGCATAATATAAAACATTCATATTTATATTTTAATGTTTGTATGTTTGAACAGACTCAGACTCTGTTGAGCTTCGGATATATTTTACGAGGAGGCTAATTCGTACGAATTTGTACGACCTCACTCGTACAAATTCATACGATTTTTGCTAAATCGTATTTTACGAGTTGCCGATTCGTATGAATTTGTACGAATGACCTACACCTAACTCAGCCCCTAAACCTACCCGTCACTGGGGTTTAGACAAATCATAGGCTACTAAATCTCGTATGAATTCGTAAGAATTAGCCACCTCGTAAAATAAATACGAATTGTCGTGAGATAGCGTTGCAGCAGTCAAGTCCTATAATATCTCTGTTGTGTTGCGTTCTCTCACTTCGCAGCGCTTTGGACACCATAAACGGTTACAGCAGTAATGGTATTTTATGGCAGCATGCAGCTAACAACCTCATCTGTCAGACCAAAGCCAGGCCGGTCTACGGGCTTGTTCTCCCCGAGTACAAACTCGCCCAGCTTAACCTGGCCTCAGAACACATTCCTCAAGAGTTGATGGCAGGTCTGTGAAATACCCATCTCCTAGTATGGGTAAAATACATTTGCGTTTGATAAGACGCAAACACATTTTTATTTACATCTAAGGATGTTTTACGTTTACCTCGTTTTACTTTTGTTTTGTTTTTTAAATAGCGGCTGCACCAACAATTATATGTTTACATAGCATAATTAAATTAAACCAGTGTATCATCAGATAAAAAATAACAACAAAAACTACAATTCTACAGAAATGTCATTAAATATTCATTTTTCCATGATGTAAAATACAACTCTACCAAAAGCCTGGAAGCTACAAGAAAACAAAATATAGGCTTATATACAATAACATGTTTACACGTAATATAATATATCGTTCTCAACTTAATTGTTATTCAAAAGGGTCACGAGGATTACGGAATCTAAGGGAGACTTGTTTGGAGAAGTGAAATGCTTTTATTATTCAACAAATAAAATCACAATTTACATCTGACAAATATAAGTAAACAAAACAAAAACTATGTAAACTAACAATATATGACGGCAATCAGACCATGAGGTATTTGAAAAGTTGCCTACAGTGCTTTTCTACAGCTCAGTATTTATTATATATGTTTTTACTTATTCCCTGAACTTCACCCAATATCACATCGGCTGATATGGCGTGAATATTTTGATCGATTCAAAACAAATAGTTAGGTAGCGGTGACTAGGTAGTTATAATGTCACAATTGTCCATACAAAATTCCTAAGGACACATACAAAAGGAAAGAATTTCTAAGGGTACACGATCTCATATACTCAAGTGTATTAACTTAAATCTGGGCCCATTTTTTCTGGTGAAAATTTAGGAAACGCTACAGAACATAAAACTATTAATTTGCGGCCCAAAATACACACTGATATGCCAACTACAATTGAAGAGGAATAGCATACATATATATACATATAATGCATATATATCAGACATTTTCATTCATTACTAATAAATTTGGTCCAAATGAAATACAGAATTTGAAAGAATACTGCGTCAGCGAGTATTTAAACATATACCTCAAAAAATAGATTTGTGCTGTATTTATTAAAATGTTATTAAAATTGTGACCAAACAAATAGCCTAATCTAATACATCAAAGTATTGGATCCCAGCATGCTTTAAGAAAATGCTTGAATAACACAAGACCCAATGTAAGATTCCACAACATTATAATTTCAGTAAAAGGATGGTTTATCTCACATCCTCACCTAAAGATGTGCTTTATTCTTAGTCGGCCTTCGTTCCATCTTTGTTTATTTTTTTCATCTTCATCCTGCGGTTTTGGAACCAAATTTTGACCTGTCTCTCCGTGAGGTTCAGTAGACGGGCGACCTCGTACCGCCGGTCGCGCGTGAGGAAAGTGGTAAACAAAAACTCTTTCTCCAGCTCGAGGATCTGGTGCTTAGTATAAGGGCATCGTTTTTTACGCGTCGAGCTCGCGTGTAGCCAGTTGGACACATGGTTTTCTGGGGAAAGGTAGAGGGAAGGGAATGAGGGGTTCGAAAGCAAAAGCGAGTAGAGAATGATTACAACACAAGACCCTATATATCTAAAATCATGACCATGGCATAAATCACAGTTACCCAAAGGCTCAGTCTCAATCTTAGGGCCTCGTAACAATCACGCCTAAACGGAAGTGTATAGCCTGTTTCGCACGATTTTACAGCATTTAACCAGAATGAGAATAATGTTAAAATTCAGGAATTTATCAATTGTGCTTAATATAAATTTAATATAATTGTTCTCATATATCCCACCATTTGACCAGCCTTACCTTGATCAGCGCCCGGTTTTTCCTTTATATCGCCTGTCTTGTCAACAGTACGACCAGAAACTGTCTCAGTGTCGGTAGAACATCCTCCGTTAGTGAAGCCTCCAGAAAGGAGTACGGCATGTGGACTGGCCTCTGTGCCGTTAATCATTCGTTCTATTTGTACCAGGTTTGGCATGATAGCGACGATGGATCGCCGGTATCTCAGTGAGTGGCAGCCCACATGCAGAGTCCAAAAGCCAAGACTGCACATAATCCCCGGCTACTGGAGGTTGCGTATGCGACTGATACACTGACGGTACACCCCTAGAGTAATGCGTTGAGATGTGGCCCCAACCTGAGCCACAATAAACGGGTTGCTTTGCCGGGAATGTGCAGGGACCGACCTCTGTATGGTCTGTGGCTAGAACGGAGGGCCTGTGCTGAATGAGTCCTGAAACTGGGGAGAAGCGAGTCTCCTCGTTGTCCGGCACAACAAGAGAGTCAACATAATATCCTGTCAGAGCTCCGGATGTCGACATGGCCGGGACGCACTCTCATTCATACACACACATAACAACACTAACACACACACAGTAACACGCTCACAAAATAAAAATCTGTGAACACGGAGAGGCAATTTCCCCCTCACAAAGTACCAGTCAGCTAATAAGTTGAGCACAAACTGCCATTTGATTGGGTAAGGTGCACACGTGACCATTGGAACATTTTTGTAGGCTTATTAAAAAAAAGATTGCTTTGTTTTTAATCTTCTCCTGTAAAAACAACCAGCGAGCTACAGTCATAAATAAATATACTTTTTCTGCATATTTTATAAAAGAAAAAAAGAAAAAATATATTTTCTGAATTTGTTTAGATTAATGATTTAAAACACAATCCCAAGAATTGTTGTTTACAAAATGTAATGTCTCACGTGAACTTACTGCATTCGAGCCTTTCTGGAGATAAACATCATGAACAGGAGTCATGGCCAGACAAATTTAGAATAATTAGATACAGAAGTAACGGCCTGTTTCATATACTGCACATAATATGTGTTCCCTACTTGTTGACTGTGCAGCTTTAGTTTTGATATTTTTACCACTGAGATAAAATAGTAACAGTACATTGTACACGACGACCTGAATTCACATGGGAAGCTACCATGGTCAGCTACATTTTCACTATATGGTTAGCAGCAAGCGGCTACTGCTCGTATATTACAGCTTCCCAGTGGAAAACAAATGTTGTAGACAAAGTATCGAATTGATTTTCAAGAATCTTTTGAATTTGCAAATTTCAGAAAAATTGGTCTAGAAAAATATACAAAATATACGTCTCAGCTAAACAGAAGCCTTTCATGTCTTAAGGTATTAAATCCTCAAAGAATACGATGAATGTGGAAACATACAATTTTTAAATTACAAAATTAGTTTTATTAAATTACATTAGTCTGCTAAATCGAAAATACAACATCAAAATAGCGACATCCAAAGTGACTTCGTACAGAATAAAAAGTGGCACTTAAAAATGTAAAAGCTTTTATTAACACGAATACTAATAATAACAACATAATATAGCAAATTACTAATATAGCCTATAACTATTATTATTGATACTTATTAATTGATACTTATAATTAGCTATTATTGTTATTATTATTATAAATTATGTTGTCGTACATTTTATTCGGCAATTATTGGCCATAAATGGATTCCATTTATGTACCGTTTTGATATGAATTATGTTTGTCAAACAAAAAGCATTTAAAAGACGTTATGTATACTAAAGTATTTATCCTATACCGGCACAAGCACACAAAATTAAAAAAAAAATTATAATAAAATAAAATTGGAAAGAAAGGAAATTAAAGCATAATACAACAAATGAATCTCAAGTAAAAACGAGTACACACCATTTTAAATAATTTGTTTCTGGATTGGTTTCAACTGACATGTACAAAAGAAGAAAGTCATGCGCCTCGGCTCTAATTGTGAGTCTCGTGCAACAATGAAAATGCAATATAACTTCTTTTTTTATATAATTAAATAATTGTTCACACTGTTTAATAGTCCATCAGAAGGGCATTAAGAAGGAGTTTGCTATTTTACAGCAGGAAACGACACTACTTCTCAAAAAAGAGTAGAGAGAGACGGGAACAGCATTGCCCTTTGAGGACGTAAACCGCACCGGGGTGTTTGTTAACACAACCAAGTTTTACCATAGCACAAATAAAGTCCGTTTAGCTGTACTTGAGAGCCATCATAAAGCCAATATTTCATTTTGTGTTCAGATGTTTCTTACGGCGCTATATAGGAAGAAGCCGGGAACGGATTTTCTCGAGCTCGGTGGCACGCTCGGTGGCACGAGGTCACTGTTGCTTATACGGCAGACAAGACTCGATTGCCGTGTATTGGACGTAACCGAGGCCTTGTCAAGTACTGTCTACATTGAGTTCAACAAATCAGTGTCTGCATTCAGTCCGAAAATGCAAACATCAAACAACTTACGGTGATTGTGTTCAAAGGACATTTTCTGAAATTATAATGCTTTACATGTTATGGAATTTTTTAATTATTTGGTACTCTTTCGATGTCCATTGGTGAAAAAAAGTAGATCTTAGGACGACTGAAACTGGAGCAATCAAGACAGTTTCGTGTTGCAGAGTTTAAATATACAATCCCAACAACATGAAACTACCTAAACCACTCAACAGTCTGCGTTCAACTCTTCAGACAAAACAACTATGACAAATCGCCCGCATTACCAATCATCTAATCCTTAAAATACAATTTATATCAAACAACATGCATTTTATGTAACAGCCAAGACTATTCATATCATAATCGCATCTTACCTGTGTTAACTTGATTTAAATTAAATGGCGTACCAAAAAAATGACTGTTTTCCATCGTCTGAACTGCGAACGTCTTCATTCTTGCCTCCATCCAGTCTGTACTGAGGGTAGTCACTCGGAAAAGTAAGCCTCATAAAGTAGCCAGCAATAAAATGCCACAAAAGCAGACTAAACTCGCCATAATACCACGATGTCTGTAAACGTTGTGGCCCTTCGCTGAAATATGCTTAAATACTTTACATTTCCACGGAGATAACGTGACATTTATTGCAAAACGAAATTTGACTTAAAAAAATCAGTAACGTATAGGCTATTGTGGCTCAGTGGTAGAGCAATGCGTTAGCAGCGCAAAAGGTCGTGGGTTTAATTCCCAGGGAACCTACAAACAAAGAAATTGTATAAATGTGTAAGTAAGTCACTTTGGATAAAAGCGTCTACTAATAAATGTAATAAATGTAGCTCAACGGAAGTCATGCAAGCACAAATGCAAAATATACACTGAAAACCAACATTATAGCCTATGTTTAATTTTGGACACATACAAGCACATTCTTTATCTGATGCCAGAACACTAAATCATTTATTATTTCTATTTTTTCAATTTTTTAATCGCACAGAGGTTTCATACTTCGTAGTTCAAGGTCCTACACTGATAAAAAAATATTTTATGGTCAAGCAAATACTACATAAAAATAAATGTAGTTTTTACATTCAATAATTTAGTTCGGGCAAGAATTAAAAATGTAACGTAAATTCCATATTAGTACTCAATCTAAGCTTGTAGAAATTAAAGTTTGAACTTATAAGTATATTTTACTTGGAATTGTTTGCTATGTTTACAAGGAATCTTTAAGTAAATATCAAAGTTATGATCTGTTTTTCCCATCATGCACTGGGGCATGAATAATTAAAAAGGTTAAATATGTCACTGTTTTTGAGTTGTATTTACACTGTGTTATGGCTGATTTTGTTGTTAGGTTTAGTAACTTAGACAAGCTGTCTACTTGTTTACTTACACGTCTGTAAGTGAATTATATGCTTTAATAGCATGGTTGTTTCCCAGTGCTACATCAATTGAGTAAATTTTAGAAGCCATGACTGAGTGTGACAAAGCACCTGTTTGTCACTGCTGAGGGAGCGGCACTGGCCTGAACACACACTTACACACACACATGCATACACTCCATCGTTTTTTTGGTACTTTCATGGACTCACATTCCCTTTTTCCCCTCCCCCTGAAGTGAGTCTTGGTACTTGCTTCATCACATTTGGTGACAGCAGTGGGATGGCTACTCGCAAAACAGCGCCAAAAGGCAGAAAACCCAGACCTGGGTTGCGGTCACAGATGAAGGAAGCGATGATGGAGGATGGTGCTTGGAGTTCAGCAGAGACTGAAGAGGAAGTGGCGGCAGGCCTTCCTGATGCCTCTAGAAAGTCCAGATCACCACGGACTGAGCCAATCACTCCAGTCGCTACAGCTGGTGAGGGAATGGTTTCCCTGATGCGTCAGTTCCTGGACGCACAACAGCAGAGAGAGGAGAGATATCTGCAAGAGCTCCGGGGGCTACGCAAGTCTATCCTGCAGTCGACTCGACCTGCTGAAACATTGTCGGACAGTGAAAGCCCACGAATGGAGCTACCGACACCAGCTGCACAGAGGGTTTCTACACGACGCAGATCAGCACACGACAGAGACTCCCCAAGTGGTCCTGTGCCGAGAGAGCTGATGCAGCAAACTGAACCAAAGATGCCGGTCTTCCAACAAGGTGAAGATATTGAACACTATCTTCTGCGGTTTGAGCGTCTGGCCAGGACCTGGAGGTGGCCTGAGGAGGAGTGGAGCTACCATCTGGTTCCACCACTGACTGGGCAAGCGTTGGAGGCATACCTGGCGATGGATGAGGAGCAGGCAGAGGTGTACGAGGATCTGAAGGAGGCGTTGCCGGAGAAATTCAACATCTCACCAGAAACCTACCGTCAGCGGTTCCGATTACCTACTGTTCCAGCTGGAGAATCACCAACTGAGACTTACCATCGCCTTAAGAACTTGTATCAGCGATGGGTTCGACCAAGAGAGCACTCCAAGGAGGAGATTGGCGAGGCCATAATTCTGGAGCAGCTACTAAGGGTGTTACCGTATGATGCTCGCACCTGGGCACGAGAGCATGAACCGACTTCGGGACTGGCGGCGGCTAAACTGGCTCAGCAATACCTAAACGCTCATCGCGGAGGTCCTCACACTCAACCATCCAAAGGTACTGTTTGCACTCACTTTGGGGCTGAGAGGGGTCGTGCTGAACTGTCAGGTCATGCACAAAGCCCAAAGTCAACAGGGGGAAAATAACTCTTATGCTTTTACTGTCAGCAGCCGGGGCACAAAGCAGCAGTATGTCCCGCTCGTAAAGCTAAACTGACAGGGTACTGTTATGTTCCAAGAGAGGGGGACTTGGAACTAGGCTCTGTGAGGGAGAGCCTCACTACATGTGATGTGACTGTTAATGGACATTCCCTTCGGGCTTTGTTGGACACTGATTGCTCTGTCAATGATAAAATCGTGTTATGTGACAAATGTGGACTATCTGAATACTGCCTCGGTTCAATGTGTACATGGGGATGTGAAGCGGTACCCCAGAGCTGAGGTATTGGTAGAAGTACAAGATGTACAAATGTACCTGCTGAATGTTGCGATAGTTGACAGTTTGCCTACGGACATGATTCTTGGACAAGAACACAGGTAAAGACTCTGTAAATGTTGCCACTGCAACTGAAACCCCTGTGAATTTGTCATGTCCTGCCATTACTCGGTCGCAAGCGAGGGCAGGTCTTCAGCCTCTGCCAGATCTTGATGATAGTCTGTTGCAGGACGGGACCAAGGGCCCGAGAAAGTCACGCCGACAAAGAAGGCTTGAAAAGTACCTCGGTACACCAATCGCCGAGGTGTCTGTAGAGGGTTGGCAGGTGCCAGGGAATATTGCTGAACTGCAAAGAAATGATGTAACTTTGAAACCATTGTTCGAAAAAACTGTTTCTGCTAATCCATCTAACCTGTGTAATGAAAGATATGTGCTAATGAATGATGTGTTGTATGTGTTAGCTAATGATGTTACCGTCTTGTTGTGCCAACTTGTTGTCGTCCATTTGTCTTACATATAGCACACACAGTTCCTTAGGCTGGCCATCTGGGCCAACAAAAGACATGCTCACGCTTTCACTGGCCAACATTATACACTGATGTGCTGACACATTGCAACACATGCACCACATGTCAGAAAACCAGTGCTGTGCCCCAGCGGAGCAGAGCACCCTTGCAACCTCTCCCTGTGATTTCTGAACCTTTCAGGCGGATTGCTATGGACATTGTGGGGCCATTAGAGAAAAGCAGTGCAGGTCATCGGTACATCTTTGTAATCAGCGACTACGCAACACAGTATCCAAAAGCTTTTCCACTGCGTACCATCACCACACCGAAGATCGTCCATTCCCTCGTTCAACTCTTCTCCAGGGTAAGAATACCAGAGGAGATCTTGACAGACCAAGGCACTAACTTCACGTCGCGGCTCATGGGGCAACTGAACAGACAGTTGGGCATCACTGCCATCAGGACAAGCCCATACCACCCCCAGACAGACGGACTGGTGGAAAGGTTCAACCAAACCTCTTTAAGAATATGCTGCGAAAGTTTGTTGCAGACACGGGACGAGATTGGGACAAGTGGCTACCTTTCGTTCTCTTTGCTTACAGAGAAATTCCTCAAGCTTCGACTGGTTTCTCACCATTTGAGCTCCTCTACGGGTGGCAAGTGCAAGGACCGCTGGACCTGCTGAGAAAGAGCTGGGAGGAAGGCTCTGCAGCCAAAACCGAGGAGAGAGGCATTGTACAGTACGTGATGGAAATGAGGGACCGTCTAGAGCAGTACCGGGAACAAGCAAAAGAAAACCTGCAGAGGAAACAACAGGCACAGAAGCAATGGTATGATCAGTACGCAAGACTACGGCAGTTCCTACCGGGACAGAAAGTGCTACTCTTGCTACCCACCTCATCAAACAAGCTCCTGGCAAAATGGAAAGGTCCGTATTCTGTGGTCCGGAAGATGGGACCCGTAACTTACGAGATCCACCATCCAGACAAGGGGAAGTCCAAGCAAACTTACCATGTCAACCTGCTAAAAGAGTGGAAGGAACCACCAGAGAGGAAGCCCGAGTCAGCATTGATGATACGGCAGGTGAAGGATGAGGAGGACGAGGATGGTTCTGAGGTTGCAGAAAGGCACGCGTCCGTGGTGAGTCTGACTCACTTAGAGGACATCAAGCGCCAAGAGTTGCAGCACCTACTAGACCAGTTCCCAGCTTTGTTTCGTCAGAGGCCTGGACGGACAGAGTTAATTCACCACACCATCCACCTTACCGACACTACACCATCACGACAGAGACCTTACCGGGTACCTGAGCGACTGGTGGAATCTTTAAGGAAAGAAGTTGAGATGATGAGAGAGCTGGGGGTGATTGAGCCATCAATGAGTGAGTGGTGCAGTCCGGTAGTCATTGTCCCAAAGAAGGATGGATCCCTACGTGTCTGCATCGACTTTCGCAAGCGCAATGCCCAGTCCCAGTTTGACGCATACCCGATGCCGCGGGTAGATGATCTGTTAGAAAGGATAGGAAGGGCCAAATACATTACCACACTAGACCTCTGCAAGGGGTACTGGCAGATACCCCTAGAACCAACGTCCAGACCCTACACCGCTTTTAGGACACCGATAGGGCTCTATCAATTTACTGTCCTTCCTTTTGGGCTGCATGGAGCTCCAGCAACGTTCCAGAGACTGATGGACAAAGTCCTGCAAGGATGTGAGGAG
Source organism: Gymnocypris eckloni scoliostomus (assembly GCA_027564155.1). Classification (NCBI taxonomy): domain Eukaryota; kingdom Metazoa; phylum Chordata; class Actinopteri; order Cypriniformes; family Cyprinidae; genus Gymnocypris; species Gymnocypris eckloni. The sequence continues at coordinate 21,341,267 of CM050427.1, read as the reverse complement.
TGATCTGCAGCATATCTGGATGATGTCGTTATCCACAGCAACTCCTGGCAAGAGCACCTACGGCATCTAAAACAAACTCTGGAAAAGATCAAAAAGGCTGGATTAACATTAAATGTGGGAAAGTGTGAGTGGGCGAAGCTAGAAGCTAATTACCTGGGTTACCATCTGGGCAATGGACAACTACGTCCTCAAGTCAACAAGGTGGAGGCCATCTGTCAAAGTCCCAGACCGAAGACCAAGAAGGAAGTGAGGTCATTCCTGGGACTGGTGGGCTGGTACAGACGGTTCGTCCCGAACTTTGCTTCGATAGCTGCACCCCTGACTAACCTGCTGAATAAAGGTGTGGCAAACCCTATCCCATGGACCGAAGATTGTGAGGAAGCATTCAGGACTCTGAAAGAGAAGATGTGCTCCGGTCCGGTCCTGCAAAGTCCTGAATTTACCCAAAGTTTCCTGGTCCAAGTAGATGCCTCTGCTAAAGGCGGTCTTGGTCCAGGGAACCCAGGGGAACGAGAAGCCCGTCATTTACCTCAGCCGCAAGCTGTTGCCAAGGGAGACTCGTTATTCAGCGGTGGAGAAGGAGTGCCTCGCCATCAAGTGGGCCCTGGAAAGCTTACGGTATTACCTCCTCGGAAGAGAGTTCAGCCTGGAGACGGACCACAGAGCCTTGACCTGGTTACATTCGATGAAGGACCATAACGCCAGAGTCATGAGGTGGTACCTGTCACTGCAGCCCTTCAACTTTAAGGTCCGGCACAGACCTGGAAGGCTGAATGTAGTTGCCGATTACCTGTCCAGGTTTCCGGCCAGTAATCTGCTTGAAGAGGGAGGAGGTAATGTGACAAAACACCTGTTTGTCACTGCTGAGGGAGCGGCACTGGCCTGAACACACACTTATACACACACATGCATACACTCCATCGTTTTTTGGTACTTTCATGGACTCACATTCCCTTTTTCCCCTCCCCCTGAAGCGAGTCTTGGTAATTGCTTCATCACATTTGGTGACAGCAGTGGGATGACCGTCTGAACCTCTTTGCTGGAAAGTTTAGACAGAATTTATTAAACTGCAAAATAAATGTGTACAATTGATTGTTTTTGTGTTTATTTGAAATGAACATCTTTCTAGTGTTATTGGTTATTGATAGTACAGCAATACATAATAAGGCGCTATATAAATGCATCATTCATTCATTCATTCAATTATTTAATGTAGAAATTACATTCATTTTTATGTAGTATTTACTTCAAAAAAACTTGTTTTATCTATCTATCTATCTATCTATATATACACACATATATTATATACATACATAAATACACACATATACATATACACACACACCCGAATTCCAGAAATTTTGGGATTTTTTTTTAATTGGAATAAAATGAAAACTAAAATATTTTCGAATCACATGAGCCAATATTTTATTCACAATAGAACATAGATAACATAACAAATGTTTAAACTGAGAAATTTTACAATTGAATGCACAAAATGAGCTAATTTCAAATTTGATACCTGCTACAGGACTCAAAATAATTGGGACGGGGGCATGTTTACCATAGTGAAGCATCACCTCTTCTTTTCAAAACAGTTTGAAGACGTCTGGGAATTGAGGTTATGAGTTTCTGGAGTTTTGGAGTTGGAATTTGGTCCCATTCTTGCCTGATATAGGTTTCAAGTTGCTGAAGAGTTCGTAGTCGTCTTTGACATATTTTTCGTTAATGATGCACCACGTGTTCTCTATTGGTGAAAGATCTAGACTGCAGGCAGGCCAATTCAGCACCCAGACTCTTCTACTACGAAATTATGCTGTTGCAGTAGCTGAAGTATGTGGTTTTGCATTGTCCTGCTGAAATACACAAGGCCCTTGAAATAGACGTTGTCTGGAGGGAAGCATATGTTGCTCTAAAACATTTATATACTTTTCAGCATTCATAGTGCCTTCGAAAACTCCAAATAGTATACACCCCCATACCATCAGAGATGCTGGCTTTTGAACTGAACACTGATAACACGCTGGAAAGTCTCCCTCCTCCTCTTTAGCCCGGAGAACAAGGCATCTGTGATTTCCAACAAGAATGTCTAATTTCGACTCGTCTGACCATAGAACACTTTTCCACTTTGAAACAGTCAATTATAAATTAGGCCCACAGGACACGACGGCGCTTCTGGACCATGTTCACATATACAAATACAAATACAATACAAATTAAGCACAGATGAGTTTTTCTTGTCACATACACAATTATACAGAGTATAATGAGGAGTGAAATGTGTTATTTGCATTTAACCCATCCAAGTGCACACACACCTGGAGCAGTGGGCAGCCGACACTGCGGCGCTGTGGCTCCCGGGGAGCAGTTGGATTGTGTTTACCGACAGTGGTTTATGGAAGTATTCCTGGGCCCATTTAGTAATGTCAATGACAGAATCATGCCGATGAGTTATGCAATGTCGTCTGAGGTCCCGAAGACCATGGGCATCCAACAAAAGTCTTCAGCCTTGTCCCTTACGTACAGATATTTCTCCAGGTTCTCTGAATCTTTTGATGATGTTATGCGCTGTAGATGATGAGATTTGCAAAGCCTTTGTAATTTGACATTGAGGAACGTTGTTTTTAAAGTATTGCACAATCTTTTTATGCACTCTTTCACAGATTGGAGAGCCTCTGCCCATCTTTACTTCTGAGAGAATCTGCCTCTCTAAGACATCCCTTTTACAGCTAATCATGTTATAGACCTGATGTCAATTAACTTAATTAGTTGCTAGATGTTCTCCCAGCTGAATCTTTTCAAATTGCTTTTTCAGCATTTTGTTTTCCCCGTGCCAACTTTTTTGAAACCTGTAGCAGGCATCAAATTTGAAATTAGCTAATTTAATGGAACAAAATTGTCAAATTTCTCAGTTTAAACATTTGTTACGTTCTCTGTGTTCTATTGTGAATAAAACATTGCCTCATGTGATTTGAAAGTCTTTTAGGAATTCAGGAATTGACTTGACTGTTTGTCACGGTTACGGTTTGTCGCTGACGCATGTTCTGAGTTTTGAGCTCCATCAAGTCAATTATTTATCATCTATTTTCTATCTTAAATTCCGATTTTATACACAATCATTTTTGCTTCTATAACGTGTGAATATATCCCCGATCGCATTCTGCAACGAGAATAATCAGAGCGCCTTGTTATCGCAAGTTTTATTTTGAGTCTGCTATTAGCTTATAGTCCGTTAGCAAAGCCAGCGCGGGTGCCGCTAACACAGCTAATACCCTTTTCACACACACACACACATACACACATTTACCATTGTTTCATTGTTACTTGTTTTAATGGTGGATTTGTGTCTACATTTGAGTGCAGGTGAGGAGAACAGCACGCTGCAAACACTCCCACCACCTCTATTCCGTGTGTTTCTCTGCACAGGCCCCGTGCACCCGGGACGCGATCTTCCCAGATGGCCTTCACTCCAGCGCCGGGAAACCCAGGACCCTGGGTGCAGCAGCGGAAGACTCGATCCAGGCCCCGGTCGACGACTTCTCCCCCTCCGGTCTTCCACATCTCATCCCGTAACCGTTTCGCTCCTCTCTGCGATACTGAACGTGACGCTGTGGTCATCGGAGACTCAATCGTCCGGCACGTCCATGCTACGTTAGCTGAAAGTGCACACTCATTGTCTCCCTGGTGCTCGTGTTCTTGATGTTTCTGCGCAGATACCCGCAATCCTGAAGGATGATGAGAGCGTTGCAGCTGTTGTGATTCATGCGGGGGCTGCGGCAGACGGAGACACTGAAGAGGGACTTCAGGAGTCCGATCGAGACGGTATGCAGCACATCGCCTACGACGACGATCATCGTGTCAGGACCTCTTCCCACATATCGACGAGGACACAAACGGTTCAGTAGACTGTTTGCTTTAAATGAATGGTTGTTTTCTTTGTGTAAAGAACAGAAAATTATCTTTTTCAATAATTGGAATCTTTTCTGGAAGCGTCCTAGGCTTTTCCGTGCTGATGGCCTGCACCCCAGCAGAGTCGGAGCGGAACTCCTGTCGGACAACATCACCAGGACACTACGCTCCATCTGACTAGTAAGCCAATTCTCAAATAACTGCTATGATGACTTTTGTTCTACCCACTTAAATGATAGAGGTACTTGCCGTGTCCAATCTATACAGACTCTGTGTGTTCCCCGAATAGTGAGATCAAAATATTAATTTAATGCAGGATCTAGAACAAATCTGATCGTGATTAAACCAGAAAAATGCTAAATAAATGAACAAAAACTATTTTTAAAACTTAGGCTCCTAAATATCCGGTCACTCACACCCAAAGCAGTTATTGTAAATGAAATAATCACAGATAATAGTTTTGATGTACTCTGTCTGACTGAAACCTGGCTTAAAACAAATTATTATTTTGGTCTAAATGAATCTAATCCACCAAGCTACTGTTATAAGCATGAGCCTCGTCAGACTAGTCGTGGCGGCGGTGTCGCAACAATATATAGTGATATTCTCAATGTTACTCAGAAAACAGGATACAGTATTTACTCATTCGAAATACTTATGCTTAATGTTAAACTGTCAGATAAGCAAAATAAATCTGTCCTATCTCTGGCTATTGTGTATAGACCGCCAGGGCCATATACAGATTTTCTAAAAGAATTTGCAGATTTCCTCTCAGACATATTGGTTAATGTTGATAAAGCACTAATTGTTGGAGATTTTAACATTCACGTTGATAATACAAATTATGCGTTAGGACTTGCGTTTACTGACCTAATAAACTCTTTTGGTGTCAAGCAAAATGTCACCGGGCCCACGCATCGTTTTAATCATACGCTAGATTTAATTATATCGCATGGAATTGATCTTACTGATATAGATATCGTACCTCAAAGTGATGATGTTACTGACCATTTCCTTGTATTGTGCATGCTGCATATTACTGATATTAACTATATGGCTCCACGTTATCGTCCAGGCAGAACTATTGTTCCAGCCATTAAAGACAGATTCACGCCTGATTTATCTCAACTGCCCTGTGTACCCATAAATACAGATGAACTAGACACAATTACTAGCAAAATGGGAACTATCTTCTCTAATACGTTAGAAACTGTTAAAATCAAATTAAAAAAGGTTCGAGAAAAACGTGCTGCACCATGGTACAACAGTTATACCAATTCTCTCAAGAAAGAAACTCGTAATCTTGAGTGCAAATGGAGAAAAACTAACTTGGAAGTCTTTAGAATTGCATGGGAAAACAGTATTTCCAGCTACAGACAGGCTCTAAAAACTGCAAGGACCGAGCATATCCGCAAACTCATAGATAATTCCCAAAACAATCCAAGGTTTTTATTTAGCACAGTGGCTAGATTAACAAATAAACAGATGTCACAGATCTAAATATTCCCTCACAGTTTAATAGTAATGACTTTATGAATTTCTTTACAGATAAAATAGATAATATCAGCAATACAATAACAAATGTAGATTCTACAGCATCTAGTACTACAGCTTCATTCATCACACCCAAGGAAAAACTTCATTGCTTTACAACTATAGGACAGGATGAGCTAAATAAACTTATAACTGCATCTAAACCAACAACATGTTTATTAGATCCTGTACCCACAAAATTATTGAAAGAGTTGTTACCTGTAGTAGAAGAACCGCTTCTCAATATTATTAACTCCTCGTTATCTTTAGTCACGTCCCAAAACCATTCAAGCTGGCGGTTATTAAGCCTCTTATTAAGAAACCAAAACTAGATCCTTGTGAACTGGCAAATTACAGGCCCATTTCAAATTTTCTGTTTATGTCAAAAATATTACAAAAAGTAGTGTCTGCTCAATTGAGCTCCTTTTTGCTAAAAAATGATATCTATGAAGAATTTCGGTCAGGTTTTAGGCACCGCCATAGCACAGAAACTGCACTTGTTAAAATTACAAATGTCTTGCTTCTAGCATCAGACCAAGGCTGCATCTCGTTGCTAGTTTTACTTGATCTTAGTGCTGCGTTCGACACTATAGATCATGACATACTTATAGATCGATTACAAAACTATACAGGTATTCAAGGGCAGGCTTTCAGATGGTTTAGATCCTACCTGTCCGATCGCTACCACTTTGTTTATTTAAATGGAGAGGCATCTCAATTATCACCAGTAAAGTATGGAGTACCACAAGGATCTGTCCTAGGTCCTCTGCTATTTTCATTATACATGTTACCCCTTGGTAATATTATTAGAAAATACGGGATTAGTTTCCATTTTTATGCTGATGTAACCCCCCCGGGTCCACATCATCACACCGAGCGGGTCTCGAACCCGGGATTCGGTCTTTTTGAGGTCAGGAGAGTGAGGTTTACACACCACCCTTACTGGCATACACATCTGTTACACTGATGACACTAAACTATATATCTCAACAAGACCAGATGAAACTTCTAAACTATCTAAGCTAACGGAGTGTGTTAAAAATATAAAATATTGGATGACCAATCATTTTCTCCTAATAAATTCAGATAAGACAGAGATATTACTTATTGGACCTAAAAACAGTACACAGAATATCTTTGATCACAATTTGAAACTAGATGGATGTACTGTTACTTCTTCTACAGTCAAAAATCTGTGTGTTATATTAGACAGCAACCTATCTTTTGAAAATCATATTTCCCATGTTACAAAAACAGCATTCTTCCATCTTAGAAACATTGCCAAGCTACGGAACATGTTAAGTGTTTCTGATGCAGAAAAGTTAGTTCATGCATTCATGACATCTAGACTGGACTATTGTAATGCACTGATAGGTGGTTGTCCTGCATCTTCAATAAACAAGCTACAGATAGTACAAAATGCTGCGGCAAGAGTCCTTACCAGGTCAAGAAAATATGATCATATTACTCCAATTTTACAGTCTCTGCACTGGTTACCTATTGAGTTTCGTATCAGTTACAAAATAGTATTACTTGCCTATAAGGCCCTAAATAATTTAGCTCCTGCGTACCTAACTAATCTTCTATCACGCTACAATCCAACCCGCTCCCTGAGGTCGCAAAACTCTGGACTCTTGGTAATACCTAGGATAGCAAAGTCCACTAAAGGAGGTAGAACTTTTTCATATTTGGCTCCCAAACTCTGGAATAGCCTTCCTGATAACGTTCGGGGTTCAGACACACTCTCTCTATTTAAATCTAGATTAAAGACACATCTATTCAGCCAAGCATTCATATAATAAATCTCACAATCTTGTACTGCAGGTATATCTGCTCAAACACAATATTATGCTTTAGTTTGGGTTAAACTGATAATTTCATCCAGGGTTATTCCTGGATGGAACAACTGCTACGCTAATTATCTTTATTGTTTCCCTGTTTCTGCCACGGGATTAACATCCCGTGGTAACTAGGAATTACACAAGCTTCAGTCTGGATCCAACCCTTAAATGATCTGAGATGAACGAACACCTGAGAAGAGACGATGACAACCCCTTGGAGGACCTCAGAGAAAGCCAACCATCAGCGATTGTATTGAATTGAAAATTTGCCATAAATGGTGGATCAGCACCTAGAGACAACCTCTACAGCCCTGAACGTCAGCGGAGTCTAGGACACGGTAAGGTACGGTACGGTTCACTTTTGGGGGGTTTTCCACTGGGTACTGTACCTGGTACCTGATACTTTTTTAGTACCACTTCGGTCGAGGTTCCATGCGAGCCGTACCGTTACCAAAACGTGACGTGTAAACTCTGCTGATCACTGATTGGCCTGAGAAAATCGTCATTACTTCGTCACTGAACTTGCAACACGAGACCCTCCTCTACAGTCCTACCCGCTAGATTTAAATCAGCACAGCCAGCGAAGGATCAGACGCAACTTCTGTTTAAACAAACGCACATTTTTGCATCAACCACAAACTAGCAGTGTCGTTGTCTGTTGAGGAAGTACAGATGTTCTTCTCGTTGATAGCCGAGGAGCGGATCCAGTGAGAGCTTGATGGCGCGACGCCGAAGGAAAAAGCCTTATGTATATAACGTTACTTTTGAACTTGCTATATTTTCAGAGTATGTTTTCTGTTTATATTTTTACCTCTGTATCTGTGTTTTGCTTCAATTAAAAACAATCTGATCGAATAAGTGTACCTCCAGACTATATTAAATCTTAAGTCTCTGCTGCTGGGGGTAAATCCCAAGCATTCTCATAGACCTCTCCATTGCTGTTAAAAACATCCACATGCCGAGAATGAAGAACACTATTCCGTCTACTTTCTTTGTTGTGAGTTTGTTTGTGGCGCGTTTACGATGATGTCACGGCAGTAGAGGCGGCGCAATTATAACGAAGCGTGAATAATCCCGCCCACTCTATAGCGGTACTAAACTGCGGTGGAAATGCAAACCGACCCGAACTGAGCCGTACCGTACCGAACCGAGCCGTGCCGAACCGTACCGTAGGCTACCATGCAGTGGAAAAGCGCCAATAGATGAGCCCCAGAGACAGGTCTCCAGTAAGGAACTCGTCACCTAGACATCTATCGGGGAAAGACCACTGGAACAAGTGGACCACTTAAAAATTAGACTTTGATGCTGTTAGAACAAAATACTGGTTTGTCTGGCCAGAGGGGAACTGGCCCCCCGACTGAACCTGGTTTCTCCCAAGGTTTTTTCTCCATTCTGTCACCGATGGGAATTTTGGTTCATTGCCGCTGTCGCATCTGGCATGCTTAGTTGGGGACACTTCATTTCCATCAAAATCAAAATCATCGACTTTATTGAACAGATACTATTTAAACTGAACTGAGCTGGACGATGCCATCACTAAATTCAATAATGAAATGCATTCAGCTGAAAATTGAGTGTTAAATCCTGTCATTTTACATTATTGACACGATTTGCCTATTTTCATATTGTGCAGTGCTTTGTTACAATTTGTATTTGTATAAATAAAGGTGACTTTTAGTTTTCATTTTACTCTAATAAAAAAAAACGTCCCAACATTTCGGAATTCTGGTTGTATATATATATAGAACAATAATCATGTGGTTAATTTATATGCATTTACGTACATGGGCCTATATGTATATATAAATGTAGAATAAACTCATTATTAAAAAAATGTATAACTGTAACAGATTCGAAGATTCTTTCTCTTTGCGCTGGTCATTTTCTCCATTTCCTATGGCGATTCTGGAACTAGGCAATATTTTGACCTGCCTGTCTGTCAGATGCACACTGCGGCTGATTTCTAGCCGGCACTCCAGGCTATTAGTAAAGCAAGTGACAGCAAAATGGGGCTGTATAATACAATAGTTTTATGGTCTGCATAGTTAAATTTGTGTTGTTTCAGGCATTTAGTTTGAAACACAAAGTAACAAATATTTGAGATCACTTCTGAAAAAGGAAAGGAATGTCGAAATATTACTGTATCCTTTTATATACCAAATGTGATATAAAAACTTATTTTAAGCATATTTTGTTATATATGCCTTTCTATTCATGTATAATGTAGAAATCGATCGACACCGTTTAGTATCTTTTTTTTTTTTTTTACTGAGCCATGCATATTCTGTCATATAGCATTTCATGTTTATATTGTTTAAGAGTATTTTTTTTTATCAGTAAATGCCTGTATATATAGTACTTCGATTCAATTAATTAATTTGGATTTGTATTCAATTCCAATTTATTTAACATGCTATTTAGCTAAGCTATAGGCCTATGGTATAAATCTCTGCACCAGATTAATGCATAAATGGCTTCAAAGGAATGTTAGTAATTAGTAGTATAAAATGTATATTAAAGATATGACCTATAACAGATCTTACCTTTGCCACATTGCAAGTCATAATACATATTTCCCGATTGTGCTAAGTTTCCTGTGCTTTTTCCTCATCGTTGCCATCCGGCGTATAGACAACACTAATATCATCTCCATCTTGATAACAGATATGTGGAAATCAAAACAAACAGGCAGCCACTGCAATAGTGACTAGGCTCGACGTCAGATGGCTTATATCGGATCCTAGCACAAGCCCGACGCATTTCGTGAACCAATCTTCTTTCAGGTGTGGCTGGATGCTATTTTAGTGCATATCCGCGGCTCGAAATTCTTTGATGTCCTGAGGACAGAGGCAAAATTTATAAACGATTCGACACGAGCTGCTCCGAACCACATTGCCATGCTGGTCACAGTTATGGTTTAAGCAGCCACATTTGTCTGAAGATGCTTATATAGCTGCCAGGTTCAGTCCGCTTATAATTTAGGGAATCCAAAAGGCACTCACTCCTTTTTGCGCTAACACATCCCACGCCTTTGCCAGGCAGTGTTTTGGGGATAGTGCATGAGAAAGCTCATTGGTGGTCATGTTCCACCGTCAGCTTCGTTCGACAAGCTCATGGGTGTGCTGAGGTGTCCTTGATCAGTTCAGTGAGCACGTGTCAACCAGTTAAGCTGGAAACACAAAGAGCCACACCACACCCCTCCAGGCCTGCGTCACCTGTCTATATAGCACCAACGTTTGTACTGCAGAGAAGACCAGGGGCCCGTTTCAATAAGGAGGTTCAACCAACTCTGAGTTTAAGCTTGAACTCTGAGTTGTCTTACCCTGAGATGAGAAACGCAGAGTTTTCGGGTTCAAAACGGCTGAATTGTGTTAGTTTATTCAACTCTGAGTTTAGCGCGTGCACCACGACTATGAAAAGTCATGATCAGCGGAGCGCCGAAATTACGATTCACCATGGCAACAGCTCCCGCCAAAAAGACGTCCGCGTACTTATGTGTCAATGCATAACTTTAATTCTTAATACATGTCAATAACTTAATAACTGTTATAATATTAGATGTGAAAAACTGTAAATGATTTAACTAATATTCATTTGAATGGTATCCCATGGCAAAAAAGAACAAAGAGAAAAAAGAAACAACGAATGTGGCAGCAGCTAAAAATGAAGTAGGCCTATAATAAAACACAATTCAATCAAGGTAAAGCTTTAAGCATGAAAGGATCACGGGTGTGAAGTATTGGAATGTTTTTTAAATCCAAAAGTAAAAAAGCACAGCAACGTCTCTACTTCCTCCGTAAACTCAGAAGAGCCAGAGCCCCGACCCCCATCATGTGCACTTTCTACAGAGGCACCATCGAGGGCATCCTGACTAGCTGCATCACTGTGTGGTATGGCGCCTGCAACGCGTCCTGCCGCAAGTCCCTTCAACGGATAGTGAGAGCAGCTGAGAAGATCGTTGGTGTCTCTCTCCCCTCCCTCCAGGACATCTACAGCACCCGTCTCACCCGCAAAGCCACCCACCCGACACACAGCTTCTTCAGTGTGCTGCCATCAGGGAGGAGACAGCGGAGTCTCCAGGCGAGGACCAGCAGACTGAAGGACAGCTTCATCCATCAGGCTGTCAGGAAGCTGAACTCCCTCCCGTCCTTGCCCCCCCTCCCCTCTTTTACCCCACGCAACACTGAACTCTGACACTACGATCCCCCAATGTCCACACCCCAGGTCTCCCCGACAACTGTGACCCGCACCAGTCACTTTGTGCAGCACTGGAATGCTCTCTACCTCATCCAGCATTGTCTGTAATCTACCTCTTCTGACAGTCTGATAAAAGACTGTTCTTTTTCTTGCACTACTCGCATCTGCACAGTTTTGTTTTATTTAACTGGTTTGCACTCTATCTGCCATGTGCCTTATGCCACACTTTACTTTGTCTATCTCTTTTTTTTTCTACAATGTCCTCATTTGTATATCTGTATAGTTTGTATGTACATATGGTTAAACTGTATTTATCTGTATTTGAACGTCTACTGTCAGTGTTTAATGTTAACTGTATGCACCAAGGGTCTGAGAGTAACGCAATTTCAATTTTCTGTATGTATGTACTGTACATGTGGAAGAATTGACAATAAAGCTAGACTTGACTTGACTTGACTAAAAAGAATAACTGTTGCTTTTGTATTTGTAGGAAATAAAGGTGACAATTTTTTTTTTTAAATAATTAGTGTAAATTGAACTGCTGTGGTTACGGCATCTCGTTGCTACTACCCCTCCATCTGGCATCATTCCATTCTATTCATTAATCAGATTAATTTTCGGAAGGTGCGATGGTGGAGATATGCCTTTCATCAGTGCATCCAACCACACTGAAAATCCAGAAGGAAATTCTGATTATTGGGTTACGTCCAGAGGTCACAGAAAGATGTGATCAAGTGAACATAATTGATCAGATTAGCCTCATTTAAACCGATTTCTACACCATTGACCTACAGTCCCAACCCGATCCAGTCCTGTGATACTCCTCTTTTGCGGATTTGTGCCCAGAAAAAAAAGCCACTGTGCGAAGCTACCATCTGCGGGATTATGACTGAACGCCTCTGAGTCAGAATCCCGCCAAGACGTGACGATACCGCAGCGCCTGGGATAGCCGGTCGACCCCTCGCCCTCTCTGGCCTGGTACGCCACTAGACTAAATGATCATTCTTAAATTAATATTAAGTATTTATAGAATTATGTCTTAGACATAATAACACTACTGACATTTCTGGTGCACACATTAGAAAGTACCGTTTTCAAATTCAACGTAGGCTATTATTACGTTTTAGAATCCTTTAAATATCCACATTCTAAAACAAAACAAACAAAACACAGACAGCACAACGTTTCACTGTATTGAAACTGACATTGGCTTGTTCAAATTCAAGTTTACAAATAAACGTGAAATGGGGATTTATGGTTTATAGGCCCAACCTACATGTTCGTACATATTTTACGAGGTGGCTAATTCGTCCAAATTCGTAAGATTTAGTACGATTTCTCTAAACCAGTAACTGGTAGGTTTAGGGGCTGAGTTAGGTGTAGGTCATTCGTACAAATTCATACGAATTTGCAACTCGTAAAATACAATACAATTTTGCAAACATTGTTTGAATTTGTACGAGTGAGGTCGTACGAATTCGTACGATAAGCCACCTTGTAAAATATGTACGATTTGTCGTGAGATCGGGCTGGCCCAACAGTCATATGTCCATATTTATTATACCCTTTAGCTCTCTCGATATTTAAAGTAGTGTTTTTTTAATAGCCTAATATAAATAAGATTGATCTAACCCTTATTTACCTTTTATGTAAGTTAAGGAACTGTGCGCATTAAAAAATGTTGCTAACAATACCCTTTCCCCACTTTAGTGTTTATGCTTCCTTATCCACTAATTTTATACAATTTTCTGAATCATAAACCTTTAATTTCAAAATGTGATAGGGCTACAGAAAAACTAATTATTATTATTGGTTATGGTTGTATGTTTTGTTTGTCTTTAGTACCATAGGCTAAGTAATCCACTCGCTTAAAACAATACATTTATCTTATTACTGGTTAGTCAATTAGTGGTTAGACTGGAGTATACGGGAAATAACTAGACTGGGTTTAGGCTAATAGGCCTAATGAAGTTAGGCCTAATTTGGGGACTACACTAACATGCACTTACACATAAAGACATTATTTCCGTCTTCATTGTATAACAAATAACAACTCATTGCTTATTTAATATTTATCGATCTAAACGTAATATTTAATAGGCTTGTTTTAGTTATTATGTCTATACCTGCCAAAGCTGAAATGCTATAAATGCTAAATAAATTCAAACCTTTAATTTCCACATTTCTTTGTTCCCAATATCGAGTTCGCTGTAAGAGAAACTCAAGAACAGAAATCTCACATTTTATTGTTATCAGCGGAAGCATTTATTTTGCACTATGAAGACAAATAGTCCACACGCACTGTAACACTACCCGTCCGTCTGCTCTTACCTCTTCATGCTGTTACTTAAGTACTAGTGCGGAAAGGCACGATTGTGTATCACAATTACAAACACCATTTAAATTACATAATTCAATCTGTCAACGGGAGAGAATAAAGAACTATTAATTTAGATTTTATGAAAAGATATCAGCGAAAACGTCTTTAGTATATCCTTAATGGATTTCTTAATCTACGTATTTCATTTGCCATAAACTTTTTTGATTCAGTGATAAAAGTGAATGTTTAATTCCATAATATTTTACACTATTATTTAATATTTTATATAAGAACAGTGGACATTTAATGCGTGTTCTGTTCCAGCAGATGTTTTTGTTCTGTTCCAGCAGAAAGTTGTGGGATGTTTTATTGACTGTCTGAATGTAAGGCAGTACGGACCGAAACACCTGCAGGGAATTTGGTGTGTTTCAACGAACCCGAAGTTAGACTACATATATATACAATTGTTGAATCGTTCTTTTGAGGCAAAATCAAAACAACGATTCAACGATTTGACATTCAAACATTTGAGTCTGAAAATGTCCTCCAGTTCAATCAATGATCCACGGCCATGACATTGATCTCACGAGTGCCTCCCAATGGAGGCCCTTTGAACCTACTCGTTGGACAGTTATCACTGCAAGTCAATATGTAAATAGAGAAAAAATAAAATAAAATGAAATAATAATAATAAAATAATAAATAATAAATTAAACCGAGAAGACAGCACAACGCACGTCAGGAAAACTTTTTGTGTGAAATTAATACAAGAAAGCACAAGAGCACTCCTGAAAGCCGCACGTCAAACACTTTGCCTCTGTCCCCTTGGAATCGTGGCTATAATAACCTTGGTTCTCAGACGGTTTATGACACCACACGGCAATTGCCCAAATGCTCCAGACACAGACAGCTTTTATGGTCGTGTTGCTGAAGCAACAAGGAGGATGTCCCCGTAATTAGGCGGATATTCCTCAGAGCCTCAAATGATGCACCAGCCAGGTCATGTCGCTCTGCAGCAAGCAACCATAAAGCTCAGTCTTTCTCTCCCCCTTTCTTCTACTTTCTATCTCTCTCTCTCCCACTGTCTTAGTTTATTGCTCCTATATGGACACTACGAGTACGGCCATAAACATTCAGATGATAACGGCAAATAGTACTGTAACCACTGTGACGGTATAACTGTCAGAACAATTGCTTCTTCTTATGGTCCGAGAGAGTTCTTAAGAAAAAGAATGAAAACAAAACAAAACATTGCATTTTTTATATATAAATGTACATAATACGTATACTCACGGTGTGTGTGTGTGTGTGTGTGTGTGTGTGTGTGTGTGTGTACTTAGGATGGGTTAAATGCAGAGCGCTATTCCGACTATGGGTAACCATACTTGGCCACATGTCATGTCACTTTCACATGAAATATATTTGAAAAGGAAACGGTGTACTACAAATATACGTTGTACCCCTTTAATTATTTTAATTTAGGAAGTATATATCGTAAATATGATTTTCTGGATTACAATTATAATTATAATGTTCATATCGGTGCAGAGTAGAACATGGGCAAATAAGGTCATTGTGAAAACGTTATTTCTTAGCCTGAGATATTAATTTCGAGTCCGAAAATGTTTATGATTGGGGATGAGATTCAGCGAGATTGCATTTTCTCCGTTCGGTCAGGCTCACTGTCTGTTTAATTTCTGTGTTCACAGAGTTTGCAGCAAGTGAAAACGTTGGATGATCGATGATCACATTTTAGTCAGTAGCTTGTAATGAGTCGTTTACATTAACGAGAGACGGCCGTAGAATAAAGTGTTGTTGCTTAAAGGTGTTCACTAACGACGATGGATGAAAGTAATATTTGGTGGCAAATCAAATAAATAATTTGGAAACTGGGAGCAGTCACGCTAATATTTTAGCAGTTTTTTTATATTTATATTTGGTCACACCAAAGTCATTAGGCCAACCTGTACAACATTCCTCCATAAAAAAATTAACACGCCATACGAATGGCTTGTGAAAAGCCTTTCCTTGTTTAGACCTAAATATTCCAGCCAATTTCACTCAATCTTCGCGCGTAGTCCATCACAACTGCAAACGGAATAGTCCATGTTCCGTGTGTATAACGAGCTCTTAAATTATTTATGTTCGCCAAAATTTGCATACATTTATCCATTGCAAGCGCAAACAACCCGTATTTAAAATGTGAATTTCAATGTCCTATAGGCTCTCTATAAATGTAGGCCTATGGTGAATGGTGCCTTTTCACGAACTTGAAGTTAACCGCTGAGAGTCTGTATAACGTCTCGTATGTGATCTCATTACTGCAGCTGTTGTATTGCCTTGCCCTAAAGCAGTGGGTTGGCACTGTAGTACTGTAACCGGTCCATATGAAGTTTCTTTTCCTTCATCCGCCGGTTTTGGAACCAAATTTTCACTTGGCGATCGGTGAGGTTAAGCATCCGTGAGAGCTGAAGTCGTTTCTCTTTGTTGATGTACACGCTGAAGAAAAATTCCCTCTCGAGCTCCCGGATTTGAAATTTTGTATAGGGACATCTCTTCTTGCGAACCCTGGGTCCACCTAACAGAAAATGACCAATAAACAAACGATCATTACTCCAAAGGATTTGATTATGAAAAATAAGATTATATCCTATATAAAAATAAGTTAAATAAGTTAGTACAGTAAATCCAACTTGTATATATCCGTCTATCTATCTTTCTATCTATCAATCTATCTATCTATCTATCTATCTATCTATCTATCTATCTATCTATCAATCTATCAATCTATCTATCAATCTATCTATCTATCTATCTATCTATCTATCTATCTATAATTGTAATTTTTGGTTAATAAATACAAAAGACAAATCAAAATGTAAAGTTTATTTAGGCTACAAACAACAGATGTTATATCTAAAGGGTTGTACAATTTTAAATATAGCCTACATAGGCCTATATTTTACACTAGCATATAATAACGTATTTTTTTTACTTTTTTTAAACATGCATTAATTACCAGATAATAACTAGGCGCTTGTTACCCTTGACTGTTGTAAACAATCCTGTGAAATCACTGCGGCCACTTAAATACATTTTAAAGTTCAAGTTAAAAATGCGCTAGCTTTGAGTCTTTTCATGGCCAATTTCAATTCCAAACACGTGATTCTCACAATTTATATGTAGCCTAGGTTTTGTTGGGGAAACCTCAGGCCCTCCATAAACCTTATACGCTTATTAAACAGCATATAAAATGTTTAACAGGAGCGCGCAAGATTGCAAACTTTCTCGCATGACTGTTTCGCTGAGCTCATACTTACTGCTCGCACCGCTAGTCTTTTCCTCGTTGTTCCCGGAAGACGACTCGGGGCTACTGGTCTCCTGTCTCTCCTTTCCTTCGGACTCCTGCTCCGGTGCGGGTACTGGCGTTGGCTGTTTGCTGGAGTGCATTTTATCCCTCGCTGCATAGTCGCTGTTCGCTACACTGTCCGAGCCCCCGTAGGACGTGTCAAAAAACTGGTCAAATGCTTGAGGAAGCACCCCGTTTCTTCCAACATTGCCGTAGAAATTGGACGCGGAGGTCGAGTTCGATGAGTGATAATACGCAGATGCATTATTCTTGGGGAACATTTCACAAACTGCCGTTGCCGCTGGTATAGACTCCCTGTGTGCTATGTCCTCCGACGGATAACACTGAGCCAGTGGACCCCGATGAGGCCATTTACTGGACGCGTCAATAGCATAATCTCGGAATGTAACCTCCCTGACATGCTGTACCTGTGGCAGGTTAGACGAGTAAGAGTAGGTAACTGGACGAGAAGACGGACTTTGGGAAAGGAAAGAGGGCAACGTGGAGAAATCAGCCCCCGGAACGTAATACGTGCAGCTGGGCAGATACATGTTGGAGCCAACGGTAACCCTCTCGTCAAAATCCATAATTGTACCCGCGCAGCCTCTAGCTTGGGCTAGCGAGACCTATACGCAACGCCCACAACATAGCTCTCATGTGCGCGTGCCTCTTACCCGAGTTGTAGGGGTATCGGCAAGGCAGAAATTTTGAGACGTCAGATGACGTGTGGAGATCCATCTCTATCCAGTCCAACTGAGGCCAGGATCACGTGATCTAGAAAATGAATTATGGCTGATACAAAGGCTGGTACGTGTACAAGTCGCTTCTGTAATACAGACTTCCTAAAACACTACTTTTAAAAATATTTGCACTTTAACTTTCAGTTTTACATCTTACATTTTTATTAAGTAATTTGACACAAAATGTGTATGATAATTAATGATTATGCTTCTAAATCAGAAGACATGATTACTCAAAATAATAATTAGATCATTGCTTCTCCGTCCAAATTTTTCAATACAAAATCATTCTAAGCTGAATTCACACGACGAACTAACTATTCAGAAAGTATCGACCTCAGTTTATGAATAAAGGACACATTATGTGGATTTACCTAATAGTGCCTAATTTTATTTAACAAATTCCAGCAGCTTTCAAAATTTTCAGAACTTTGTTATTGTGTTTTTGAACTATTATTAGATTATTTTGTCCTGGCAGCTCATTAAGTAGCTTAATATAGAAAACAGTTTAACTGAGTTTTGGACGGCCTGAGAATAAATTAGTTTAACCGTGGTCCTTAAACCTGGATTAGGCCAGTATAGGCCTCACTTTTCCACAACACATAATCCTTAATCCCTTGCACCCTATACATGCCTCCGAGGAACGCTGGGAGGTGAGTAATATGAGCCTCGTTTAGGGCAACTTTCATAAAGTTTGTAAGGTGTGATTGTCGGACTTTTTAAGATATTATGATGATATGATTCCTTTATGCTAATAAATTCTCCACTATAATTAGCAGAATGGTAGGCTACAAATACAAAATCTGTGGCCCCAAGACGAGACGCTCCGCCTCTTCGTCAACCCAAGACAAATTCCGCGCAATGTGTTGGAATGCTTTCAGCTATAATTTGGGGCCTGAGTACAACGGAAACCTGCGACGAGTAACTGCAAAGCAGAGATTTTGTTGCAATTTGTAGGTTCTACATAATGTAACCCCCTCTTTACTCTCCTTTAACACAACAGAGTGAGACTGCTCAACCAAGACTCAGAGGTCACGCAACATAGGCCTATGCTATAAAGAAAACAATTTATCTGTAACAACAGTTTCAAAAATAAGGAAAGATAGTTTAGCCAAAAGAATAGTTAGAATATTTCTCATTTGCACCACTTTTTTCCAGACTCAAGGTCCATTAGCAAAAGACAGACAATACAAACCAAAACCAGTGCACATTAAAAAAATACAGTTATGCTAATAATTCCTGATAGAGGGCTGATATCGCACTTCAGTAAGCCTAGGATTTGTCAACAACATTATAATATTATTATGTGAATTGTCCAGCCTACAAATACATTTATACATCAAATTTCTCATTAAAGCGGGGAATGATCGTACTCTTGCCTTACAGAATAAATCACTTGCACTGCACCATCTTGGTTTTTGCTGCAGGATCCTCATACAGTCATTGTACACAACCTGAAGCTTACAGGCTCTCTTTCTTAAACTTAACCCACAAAGGAGCAGCATAAAAATAAGTACAATATGCTCTAAAAAGGTTTATCTTTACTTGATCTGAACACATATAACATTTTATCATCAACATATTTGCTTGAGCATATAACTTTCGACAGTTGCCTATACATATCATCATCATCACTCATTTCATTATCAATGATATGACCTAAATATTTTGCAGTAGTACATACATTTAAAACTTGTCCTGATAAATACAAATCTGGGAAATTCAAATCTCTATGTTCTTTGGTTCTACATATCATGGCAACACTCTTTTTTTGTATTGTATTGCACATCATATCTAATCCCATAATCAGAACATATATTAAGCAACTGTTGAAACCCAGCACTACTTGGGGAAACAACCAGATCATCAGCATACATATAGTGATTGACTGTGATATTAACATTTATATAAACATTAAAAAGAGCTGGTGAAAGTAAACCTCCTTGGCGCAGTCCATTACTTACTCTAAATAAATCTGAGACACAATTACCCCACCTTATCTACATACTTTGATTAGTGTTTCAATATGTCAAAATTCTTAATATACTATTAGGTATGCCCCTTTTTCTTAGTTTACTTAACAACTTCTGATGATTAACTCTATCAAAAGCTTTATAAGCATCAATAAAGCCGATTATAACCGGGATTTTGTCTTTTATACAGTTCTAATACTTCCTTCAGAGCATATATATACACAAATCCGTAATATGGTGAGGGTTAAAACTGAACTGATTATGTGTAGTATCAAGATAAACACCAAATCAATCTAATATGATTCTTTTCAAAACCTTTGACAAAACACTCGCTAAAGCAATTGGTATAGTTATCTAAACTACCTACCTTGCCAGCCTTATTTTTAATAACAGGCAACAAGGTTACTGACAACATAGACTCTCTCAACAGCCCGTGTATAAAACAAGTAAAGCAAATTGCGAGAAGAACCACAAGCCTAGGGCTGGCAAATTTGAGGTGTTTAGCAGTAATTTGATCTAAACCACCAGTTTTTCCTTCCTTAAGCTGAATTATTGCTTGATAAACCTCATTTTTTGTAATACTTCCTGTATCCATAGTAGAGACTACTTCCACTTTACATGGCTCCCTCTTTACACAATTAAACAGAGCAGAATAATGCTGTCTCCACAACTCTACTATATTCTCAACTCCCGAGACACCCTCAATAGAGCATGGTAATGTCACAATACTCCTATTTATTGATATTACGTCCTTCAAGAAAGCATTCACATTATTACAAAGTAGATTTTCTGCCAGTTAATCAGCTCTCATCACTTGTTCATGTTTACAAATATAACAAACTGCATATTTATTCTTGGCATTCGTTAACTTTTTCTGGTCCAAGAGTGGGCATTGTTTGGACCTACCAGCTATATTCCATGCCTTAAATTCTTCCTTTGCTTTTTTATGTGCTTATACAAACTTTTTCCACCCTGGCTTACTATGATATTTCTTGTCAGGGCAAGTAAGATTTGGTCTACTAGCCTCATGCACAGATCAAGGCAAAAGGCTGTACCATAAGAAATATTATTACAATTCACATCTGAACACATGATTGCATCTCTGGGTAATATTGCCTTGTTCAACAGAGTATCAGTTTTCCCACAATATGTTTTAAG
Organism: Gymnocypris eckloni scoliostomus; assembly: GCA_027564155.1. Classification (NCBI taxonomy): domain Eukaryota; kingdom Metazoa; phylum Chordata; class Actinopteri; order Cypriniformes; family Cyprinidae; genus Gymnocypris; species Gymnocypris eckloni. Next base: position 21,320,247 of record CM050427.1, on the reverse strand, counting down.
ATCTTCAATCTATGTTTAGACCAATCTAATTTTACAAAACAGCCCTCTTACATTTACATTTATTCATTTAGCAGATGCTTTTATCCTAAACGACTTACAATAATTACACTCTTACACTCATAATTCATCTTGGGCAGACTTTCAATATCAATAACCATTAAGAATGGTACATGATCAGATATAGATTCCCATATAACACTGTCATTGACTTTACAGGTGCATCTCAATAAATTTGAATTTCACGGAAAAGTTAATTTATTTCAGTAATTCAACTCAAATTGTGAAACTTGTGTATTAAATACATGTATTAAAATTATGATTTTACACATAAAAAAACCACCAATTCACTATCTCAATAAACAAACCAGCAGATGACATTGCACCCCAAATCATCACAGACTGTGGAAACTTAACAATGGACTTCAAGCAACTTGGGCTATGAGCTTCTCCACCCTTCCTCCAGAATCTAGGACCTCTGTTTCCAAATGAAATACAAAACTTGTTCTCATCTGAAAAGAGGACTTTGGACCACTGGGCAACAGTCCAGTTCTTCTTCTCCTTAGCCCAGGTAAGACGCCTCTGACGACAACTGTAGCCAAATTCCTTGACACGTCTGTGTGTGGTGGCTCCTGATGCCTTGACCCCAGCCTCAGTCCATTCCTTGTGAAGTTCACCCAAATTCTTGAATCGATTTTGTTTGACAATCCTCATAAGCTGTGGTTCTCTCGGTTGGTTGTGCATCTTTTTCTTCCACACTTTTCTTCCACTCAATTTTCTGTTAACATGCTTGGATACAGCACTCTGTGAACAGCCAGCTTTTTGGCAATGAATGTTTGTGGCTTACCCTCCTTGTGAAGGGTGTCAATGATTGTCTTCTGGACAACTGTCAGATCAGCAGTCTTCCCCATGATTGTGTAGCCTAGTGAACCAAACTGAGAGACCATTTTGAAGGCTCAGGAAACCTTTGCAGGTGTTTTGAGTTGATTAGCTGATTGGCATGTCACCATATTCTAATTTGTTGAGATAGTGAATTGGTGGGTTTTTGTTAAATGTGAGCCAAAATCATCACAATTAAAAGAACCAAAGATTTAAACTACTTCAGTCTGTGTGCATTGCATTTATTTAATACATGAGTTTCACAATTTGAGTTGAATTACTGAAATAAATGAACTTTTCCACGACATTCTAATTTATTGAGATGCACCTGTATAATATCATGAGCCTCAGCTGTACTAATACAATGATCAAAGCCACGAAGTTGAATACCAGGCTTCGCTTATATAAGTATAACTGTCTTAAGTGTCCTTAGGTAACAACAGTTTACTTGATAACTTAAAATTATTATCAACACATAGATGCAGCATATGCTTAACAAACATAGAAGAATTGTCAGTGAGATCTGCATTCAAATCCCCAACCACAATAACATTTGCAGAAATATTTTCATTAATAAAAGAACCAAGTCTATTTAAAAAGCAAGTCTATTTAAATATTCATCCTCGTTTTGTTGGTATTCATTAGGTGCATAGACATGAAGGATAAGTAACTCTTCACTGGAGCAAATTATCCCTACTGCAAAACATCAGTCAACATCAACATTAATATTTATCACTGAGTTCAACTTTTTGTGCCACAAGGTATATCCACACCTCCCAATATCCTTCCTCTCACCATACCCATAGTATAATCAGTTGTGGATGTGACAGCACCATGAAAATTGTCATTAAAAGAGTTCCATTTTCCCAAATCCTGTTAAGATAAAAATAATAATAAATAAAGAATAAATAGAATTGAAATAAGAATGTAGGAATATAATGCCATAAGTACATTAATTTACAACATACATAATGTAAACAACCATCTTTAAATATAGGCCTGTGTTATGCGACGTAAGAGATTGAATCATATAACCTGCTTCTATATAACGTTATGATATAATTTCATTCTGTTGCTTGTTTTCGTTCCAAAGTGTATCTACTCTTGCATTGCGGCCCACACCGCCCTCCTTCAGGTTTACCCCACTTGGCTGTGCGGTCGACTTCAAGTTCGGGGAGGGGGACGGGTAGTCTCGCGTAGCCAGACCTTCAGACTGACGGCTGACCTTTTAGCCAACCGCCCACCACGCAAGTTTGAAAACGAGAGTGAACAACAAACACCACGCAAGCCACTCTATGCCCCGGATGGAGTTTCACAAACGCTTTCACGTCAGGGAACCGAACGACTGAGAGCAATATAATGTGACAAGTAGAAAAAACAGGCACTTGAAAAAAACGAAACCTCCACTTAAACATAATATAGGCCTGCATAGTCTCTCTCACACACATAGCCTATATAAAACACACACAGCAAAGGCGAAATAATATATAATTTGTTCAAAAATCACGTTTTTGCAGCCAAACTGTACGTGAAACCATGGAATGTCTGTTCAACAGTGTGAATATAACTTTAGGTACGACTACAACAGAACATTTAAAGATATTTGTTTAGAACCCTGTGCTTTATTAAACATATTTGGCAGGTTTGGGAATTAATGGACTGCTGTTACAGTCACAAATTAGATTACAAATGATACGAAATAAAATGTATTTGTTAAAATGCGTGCAGCTGCAACGATAATTTATATTACAATTGCACTGCAATTTTTAAAGCGATGATTAAATACAACAGTGTAATGTGCACAGTAAATAACAACAATAGGCGTATGATAGTAAAATAAATAATGTGCATAGGCCTAATGTCATTTAGCGTTGGTTTCTTCATTAAGTCCAATGAGGATTAAACGAAAATAATAATAATAATAATAATAATAACAAGATGGTAAAAATACAAATACCACCCCCCCCGTATTTCTTTATTTTGTGTCACTTTTTAAATAAATGTAGGTTATTGTCTAAGAACGTTTTTTTATAGTGCTCGACAATTCAGGAATTGACTAAAAATGCAATAAAACCATGACTAAAATATTTACATGCACGATGAACTATTTGTTTACAAATATTAAAGCAAAAACAACCATTAGGCTAACTCGCGAGATCGCGCATTGTTGACTGGTGTTTTGCAGGTTTAAGACAACATAAGCTATAACCATAACCAAACGTATTTAGGTTATTTAACAATGTTATTTTTGACTAGAACAAAACCAGTTAGCCTAAATAATGTGTTATCACATTAAGCACATTTAGGTTATTTTTCTGTTTGAATTTCAGGTCTATCCTACTGATTATTCATAACCAGCGTTGTTTCAAACTTCATTTTTATCTCTACCATCTACGTCCTTCACCGTTAGAAGTGAGTTGGTTACTTTGTAGCAATACAATTATTGGACCAAGTTATGTTTAAAAAAATAGAACGACAAATGAGCACGCAAATGTATTTCTGACTTTGCGTCATTGATTTCTATCTTGTAAGGCTAAATAAATGCAACCGGCAACACTTGTGGAATGCTGAAATTAAGGAATAAAAATTGAATTATTTCGAATTATATAATTTTTTTAATTTGATTTTAATTACAGTTTTATGTTTTTCTATCAATTCAGACAACATGCCAAATCTTAAAACTATATGGGCTAGAACAATTCACATTAAAATAATACAATTTTATTTTAAATGTAATTTAATCAGTGTTTCTAGTTATGACAGGTCCTTATTAAGATATAACCTACAATAGTCGAATTCAGACTGGTTGTTCGCTAACTGACACAGAAAAAAAACGAAATGAAAAAAAAAATTAATTTCCCTGGAAAAGAATTGCAGATGCGATTCTATTTTTGTTCTTTAGATGGCGCCAGAAACCAGATTTACTGATGAGCACAGGATTCGTGAATGGCTAAAATGCGTTCACTCTCTATACGTGCGCGCACTTGAGACATTACGTCAACACTGACAACACAACAGACCTTACACACACACACGCACACACACACACAAGCAAGCCGACACAGAAAACTGAACCATTGTCAATTCTTTGGATTTTCTTATTTGAATATTGTGACTCTTAAGTAGTCGGATAAGTTATGATCTAATATAATAATAATAATAATAATAATAGGCTAATAATAATAATAATAATAATAAACTATTGTAATGGAAATACAAAGTAGTAAGACAGTCATTACAATGAATTATGAACAGACCGGAGGTTGCAAGATATGCCTGTAGGCTAATTCACACGGAAAAACTTCAACTGCAGATGTAGCCCCAAATAGGAAAAAAACGTGGTTGCCTTGACACCAGAGTGGTATAATTCCCCCCTAAATTGTTGAAATTTACTTTCATAACTGTGCCAACCAAGATTTAAACAAATTACGGTTTAAATATTTTTATAATTAGTCTGTATTTTTGGCCAACAGACTAACCGATTTAGTCTGAGCAACGCTATGACACAGCAATTCGTACATATTTTACGAGGTGGCTAATTCTTACGAATTCGTAAGATGTATTATGATCTGTCTAAACCCCAGTGACGGGTAGATTTAGGGACGGGTTTAGGTGTAGATCATTCGTACAAATGCCTACGAATTAGCAACTCGTAAAATACATACGATTTAGCAAAAATCGTTTGAATTGTACGAGTGAAGGTCGTAGTTACCTCGTAAAATATATACGAATTGTCGTGAGATCGGATAATGCAGCTTTGAGCAGTCAGTTAAATTAAATCATAATTTAAAGTTTTCCGTTGTATTACCATCTTGATAAAAAAGTATTTCTTGCTAAATTTAGTTGATAATACGTTTTATATTTACTGCATAATGTAGCAATTCACAGCTTAAAATAAATACATAAAAAAGCTTTTACATGCATGTCTGATCGTGAGCAAGTGGCTTCTCCTATATGCCAAACAAAACTACAAATATTGTAAAACCCCATCAAACATGATCTGAAATGACATGACTACAAAATGACATGACTAAAAACAACGTACTCCAAAAGTTAGGCCTACTTTACTCCAAAAATTAAATGAAAGATCAGATCGTAACACCAAAATACGAGCAGCAGCAATACAATTTTTCTCAAAAAAAATTCTCAAAGATTACTCCATACTCTACGTGTTCTCAAATAAAAAAAATTCTCTTGTATAATGTATATACTGTAAAATGTATATATATATATATTTAAAGAAAATAAATAAATAAAACAATAACATTACGTTAAATCAAATATCTGATAAGTCATAAGACATTTAAATATTGATAAGTAGGATCGATTTAAACGCCAGAGGCTTGATAAACACACGATGTTCATTAAGGACTTAATTGTATAGACGTATCGTCATGTGTAATTTGAATAAATTAAAATGTATTTACAATTCCTCATTTCTGTCTCAATCAATCTTCAATCCATTACTCGGAAATGTACATTTTTAAATACATGTTGTAATCGTACATGAACTTAGCACTCATAATAATTTACATTGCTTGGTGACAATTGTCATAACCAACAAGCAATGAAAACAGATCCATCTCGCCAACAATACGGGTGAAACTTTATTGTTAATAATAGTTAAAAACAAACAAAAAATATTTTGTTTAAAAACGTTTCTGTGTTCGGTTATGTTTTTGTATTGTATGAGTTCGTGTTTGCTTTCTTGTTCTTATTTTATATTATTAACTTATACACATATAGGCCTACGCTGTGGAATGAGTTATGAGTTATACATTGATACATAACAGATTATTGTGTGTGATTTATTTTTGTATAATTATTTATTTTTAAGCTTTATTAAATGTAAAAATGAACATGACCAAGACCGGTCGCTTCACTTACAAATGTACATCAGAAGATGGCGCAATTGCTCTATCATGCGGAGGTATGCAGTCACCTAGTTTTTGCAGGCACTCGAGAACAAATCCAAATGCATCGTTTCTTGTTTCAGTCTATGAACAAGAAAAAAATGTATATTCACGAAGACACATATTTTACAGCGCATAAAGTTTTGGAAACCAACCAACCATTGCTTACCAACTAGCTATTTACAAAGAGCTAGTCAACATGTTGAATTCAATTCACATTCAAATGTTGTATTCTTGCCATATTAATGGTTAATATTATCGTGCGGTTTTATGTTGCAATACAAAACTGTAAATTATTTCGTCGACATACATATTTTTTCTTATGAATGGTTTATTAGGACCGATTTGCACAACACACAACGACAAGACACATTTACGGTATCACACAAACACACACACTAAGTCTATAGTGAAGTGTATATTATTTTGGCACAAAAGGCTCCATACCTCATTTTCTCCAGCATGAGACGAAATTTCATGAACTTGAGATTTCAAGCAAAGTGTAATTGTAATTATAATCGACACTGGAAGTGGTGAAAGAAAAGTCGTACCACACTGTAAAGAGTTACAGTATCACAATTTCAAAATCCAATGTATTTCTCTCCACGAGATATTTTGGTGAGCAGAAAATAATCTCAACAAACAAATGTATATTTTGGCCCTCTTTGTCTTGAGTTGGTAATATAGCCATAAACCGTTTGCAGCTAAGAAATGACGCACCGCGTCACTAACAACCCTGTCCGATCCAAAGTGGTCACTTCGAAGCGGTAGTCCAAGGAAAACAAATATTCGTTAAAACGTCTATAATTTCATAGCTTTGAGTGTGTATGGGCCATCGCTGTTTAAAACTGTTCACTTGCATGTACACAGAGCAAAGCTAACTGTTGCTTTTAACTTTGTTGACGACTTTTTTCTCCTTTACCCGTCGGTTCTGGAACCAGATAGTAACCTGTCGTTCAGACAGGTTGTTCTGAGCGGATATCCGCCTGCGTTTGTCCTTGGTGATAAACTTGTTTGCGGCATACTCCCTTTCAAGCTCCTTCAGCTGCACCTTGGTGTATGGAACACGTTTCTTCCTCCCGCGGCGAAAAGAGCTACCGTCTGCCCCTCCGCGAGACACTGCCTCTGAAGATAAAAATGACAATACAAGTATTCAAATAATATGTTTAAGGATAATAGTTTAAGGCTGTTTTGTTATATACGCAACTTGAACATATTGATTTGACAGTTATAAAAAATTGATACATTTTGTGGAATAATTGTGTGTTCCTTATTCTGCTATTCGCCTCACCTGGTATAGACGACTTCCACACGTTTCCCGTCTGTGGCTGCTCTTTATTGCAGTAGACCTGCCCGTTCCAGCCACTAGCTGTGATTGCCCACGGTTGGTAACTCTCCATTGGTAATAAGGACTCATGCCGTGTCTCTGCAGGCCCGCTCATTGCCTGGACAACGGGAACATCCAGATAGCTGGGAACTGGCTGATACGGGCTCGAAGCGTAGCTCGAGTAGAAGGCAAACTCTTTGGCGCGCGAGGTGGTGTAATCTTCGCCTGTAATAGCGGACGTGTCCATGTATTTTTCACCGTAAGGTGAGGCAGAGGCGGGGGACTGGGTGCATGTCTTCACACCTCCACCGGCTCCGTGATGGCGGGACATTCGGCAAGGATAGTATCCACCGCCACCGAAATATCCGTAGGAAATTGAAGCGCTGGCTGAACCCTGGACGGCTGCGCAGGGGCTGCATTGCTTCCCAGGCTCACCCGCTCCAGCGGCAGCCACTTCGCTTGACGGATAGGCAGCGCTGGGAGCATGAGAGGCAGGGTGAGCCATCAGATTCCTGCATGGGCTCGGCGAGAAGTTACCTCCCGTGAACCCTTCCATATTCCTACAGGTGTCGTCCAAGTCGCCACCGTTATCATAGAGAAACATGACCGGATCAATCCAACGCGGGCGGAGAAGCAGTGACGTTGTCATAGCCTGTCGGACATTGAGACGTATGGCTCTTTTTTGAGAAGCCCCGAGACTGAAAAAGAGGAGATAGTCGATTCCGCGTGAGTCAGAATCACGCCTTGATTGGCTCAAAACTGGTCATGTGATATTTAAACGAGGACGATAATCATCTAAAGTGCTAACAGTTAAACCGAGAACAAATCCAGTGATGTGAGATGACAATCTGTCAAAGGATTCCGTCCATTTCGAGATGCTCTAAAAGGTGAAGGGATGCGTAAGTAAATAAATGAAATAATGAAGAAACGGTGGTCCTTCGTGATATTTCATCTCTGTATCCACCGTACTAAAAGACTAAAACAAATGTTGCTTAGTGTTTTGTTATTTAAAATAGTCCTGGGCGCTGGAGTAAACACTGAACGAATAATGCGTAGTTGTAAGCGAATAAGATCATTCCAGATTATTTTTTGCAAACCTCCAAGTACGTTTGAGACCCATTTGTGAGTTGTTGCCATTGTACAGTCCTTGGTGGCCCTTCAATCAACTTAAAGATTAAGGATTCAGTATACACATTGGAAAAGTTTTTTTTTCTTCTTTTTTATGAATATTGTGCCTCGTGTGAACTGCTTAAAATGGGTTAGCAATTACAAAATCTTCCAAATAAAAATGAAAAAGAAAAAGTTGCTTAAATGTTTGACTAATTCCTATACATCCTCAAACTTTAGGCTGGCTTTCATTCAACAAAATTGGAAGCGCTGCATGTCTTGTAATGCAATACAAGCGTGCTAAAGCAAGCCAGGTGTGCCCTTTAATGGTTAACAACGAAATCTACACGTTATTTTGACGATACTTTGAAAATTGGTTGCAAGTAATGGCAGTTAAAGAAAAATGTCCAAATTTTGAACGTGGCATGATGTCCTGCTGCGGCGGCTTCCGTTTTGTTTACAAGATGCGGAGACAGAGAACACCCCCCCGTATTCGTCTGTGTTTTACGCGCGGGGCTGACGCGTCTGCAGGCCAAGGTCAAGTTGAAAGTTGCCGTCTGGCCGCAACACTATGCCTGTTGGCCTATTCAGGCTTTGATGGCCAGCCTAAAAGCTTACAAAGGAGAAGAGTCGAAGGGTGAGAAATATTTGGTGAATGAGATACGTCACAGAAGCCTTTTCGTTTTACTGGCCTGCCACTTTGTATTACAACTCTAAGCGAATCGGTGAAGAATATTATACAATTGAACACCCTTTACACTCGATTTTGTATTTTAACCAGTTAGATGTGGGTTAGAATGCAGCTGTTTTATTTATTGATTTGTTTGTATTTAGGTGCGAATGTTGAAAAGTGTCCAACTAAACGTGTCCAGAGGCGCGTTTCCCAAATGCAACTATGGTCGCACGTTCCGTCGTTACCAATAGAGTTCAATGGAACTAACGACCATAGTTAGCTAACGATGCTTTTCGGAAACGCACCCCAGAATTGCATTGTATGGGCGCCGTGTTTTCTGACTGCTCCAATGCAGGAACAAAAATGAACACACTCTCTATTTGGTTCTGATGTTGCAGTAAAATTGTGATTTTTTTCTGCAGAAATTTCGAACAATAACACTATGAAGTTGCAGTCCAAAGCGCGCTTATGTTAAATGTAATTATACATATTTAAATAATGATGATTCATAAAACAACACACTGAATTCGAAGTACGCTTCCATGAGTAGTATTGTTTAAAAAAGAAAGAAAGAAAGAAAGAAAGAAAGAAAGAAAGAAACGTCTAGTTTCTTCCTGATGTGTAAACTAAGCCACCTTTTCTTGTCTGGGTCGTAGGACATCGGCTGTTTACTAGTAGAATACTACACAAGTGCGTGCATGATATGTACTTTTTCGAAGACGATACAAAATAAGAGACTACTAAGGTAGGGCAGTCAAATTATTTATTAAATCATAATTTAAATACATATTTTATGTAATTTAAATTTCTGATTATTCCACACATCTAAATTACTAAAAGTAATCAATTAGCATTAATAAATGTAATGCCAATGCAATGATGACAAAATTAAAAGTAAACACATCCATTGTCTTTATCGGACGATGTTTGAACCACAACAACGCCACAAAGAGCCTGCCGAATACACATTCACTACCGAATATAGAATTTGAAAATAAATTGGCAAATTAAAATTAAGCATTTTGTCCAGAGAAACACACAGCATCGGTTATATTGTTTTTAAAAATAATATACTAAGATTTCACGCTTTAGTGAACTGAAATTAGGGTTTAACAATAATTTTTAGAAAAGCTACTGTGCATGATAGTGTTGTGATCTATGGGTAGCAAGGCTGTGTATGTTGGATTACAATAATGTGGGATACATGTATGATTCTAAACTGAAAGAAGATTAGGAGTTATAATACATCTCTTATCACACAATGATACTTGCCTACTCCCATGTTTTGTGAAATTTCTTGTTTAACCAACAACGTGTTTTCAACAATAACACCGAATAGAACATTTGCATTGCAAAATCTAAATTTTATAATATCATATTTTTTTTAACATGAATTTCCAAAATAGTACTTTTTTAATAAGAAATCGCAAACAATTTAGTGATAGTGAAGAATAGAGCAATTGAAAATAAAGTGCATTTCATAGTAAGGAGAACTGGGCACCAACAATTATCCTTAGTTTAACATTTCGTTTTCAGTATATTAATTAATAAATATTTAGTTAAAACAACAAACATAATGTTAAATAATGGTTCATTGACATGGCATAATATATATATATTCTCGATTAGAATATATAACAATACTGCCTTTAATTTTGTATCTCAGTTGCTTTTGTTGCCCATGTACAAATAATGGTAGATTTAACGAATGCCTAAAACGAATTAATCAACGTTTTATCTAATTTATGAGTAAAAATAACACTACAAATACAACACACACACACACACACACACACACACACACACACACACACACACACACGCATATATATATATTATTTACACTGTACAATTTAAATCGCCTTCAGTGACATGGAAATTGAAAGTTGTTTAATGTTAAATGTTTAAAGATGAACCTTGTGAATTTATATGAAAAAAGGAAATTTCACAGTTTGAAAACGGTTAACAGTTTGTCGTGAACCGTTGTCTGTAAAGAAGCCCAAATTCAAACAAGGCTTGATCATCATTTTAAACAGACAATTCTGTGAAAATTCATTCCATTCGTCTTTCTATTGATCCAAAATACATTCATAAAACACAAAAATTAGCTATAGCGCTTGAGTTAAAGACAAATTTAAATAATTTATTAAATACAAAGTTCATAAAATTAGGCACTACAAATTTTTTTAAGACGGGATATTATGATGAATGGAAACTAATAGTGCGCGTGTTGACATTCGACTCTTTTAATAAGCATCCTTTATTTGGCCACTGGATCACTGCAGACGGGTGGCAGAAGGTTCTTTTGACACAATGTACAATGTACTAAAGAATATGCTATTAAATCACTACACATTCTGCTGAGACTGGCCACATATTAAAAGAAAAATCGTCTCTGAAACTTTTAAAATGGGGAGGTTGCGACGACATTTTGCGCTCGCCATGGTCAAGTTCAAGTTGGGCACAGCTGATAAACCTCTGGTGGATGTTTGGTAAGCACTATGAGCGGATCTGGTGCAGTCGACGCGCGACTAGGCCTACAATTCCCCTCTGATCTGCCCTCACACCCGAATTACGGAAACCGCAACATTCCCAGTAAACCCAGGAAAAAGATTCGTCAATAAGAAACCACAATAAACTAGAGATCAGGTTTAGTTGCGTGATCCTATTATACAAATAAAAGATCACCTTTATCAACCCTGTTAACCAAAGAGGAAACACTTACAAAAGCACGTGACATGATGAGCAGGGAGTCATGACGCTAGAAGTGAAATACTTTGTCATCTCTTCAACATTTTTCTGAGATCAGTTTAAATATGATGCTTGTCTGCTCCACTAAATTACTTACTGATTAATAGGCCTACATGTGACAGTTCATCTGTTTCACACTGAAAGCGAATGCAAATGAAAACATGGATATTGCTAAGTAAGCTTCGAGGGGGAAAAATATGAATAATTGGGAATACACTAAATAAAAAAGGTAAACGTACATAAACTTGCTAAGATAGGCCTACTGTTTCTCATTGAGCAAACTTTGTGTTGAAATTTCTGTCGTTCGAGAAAAAAGTTTCAGACAAAGAAGCAAGTCGTAATTAAAGAACTCGAGTATTATTATTAATATATAGCCTAACTGAGTAGAATAACCCTTGTACAATGCCTAAATATTATCTTTTTGTGTGGAATGAGTAACATTCAGTGTGGGAGTAATATAATATATTAAAGGTCAGAATGTCTAGCCCACAAACTCAACGATATGGCGATTTTGTCCGTTTAATTTAAAGACTTGGCTGTACACAAATGTACAGGATGCAGTAAATGTGCCTGCGTTTTCCAGGAGAGAATGACAAATATATGATTGTTTAAAGTTCAAGGACGCCTGAAAGGACCGCCCACAAAAGGTTTATTGGTGGTGTAGGAATGTACACAAAATAAGACACAAGGAATGAATGAGGGTCCACAGACACATGATTTAGTCAAATCAAGTCAAATTGCTTTATTAACAATTTTACGCAATTAGGATTGTTTTTAAATCTATACTTTTATTCCTCACTATATTACCTTAAAGATTGGACGAATTACAGAATATACCGAAGTATTAGCGCTGTATTATAGAAAAAAAGAGGATGCATTAATACATAGGCCTAATCATCTTTTTGCAAGATAAAAATGGAAAGACTCAGAAACATGACAATAACCACAGCTATGCAAAAGTCCGGTTAATAAGGAATTAGTCACATTCTGAAAACATTTTAAACGCATTATAAAGCTCTGCAGTACCAAGAGTGACAACTAGTTTAAGTTCTGATGTTTCATTAACGCTGACAATGACCAAACATGACAATAAGCAAATTTCAACAAAGATAGAAACAAAATTAGGTCACCCATTGGGAAACACAACAGCAAAGTAAAATACTATCTGGTCATTGAAAAAAGAAAGAAAGTCACCTTTACAAAGTAAAGCATCAAAAACAGCCTCACTAGAAAAGGACATGAAACTATGGCTGCCACAAGCGGAAAGGTTTTGCCCACACTGTGATCAATACAGAAGACACAACTTCATTTTCTGACAAAATCTACTAAACACAGGGACATCCTGACAGTGTTTATAAAGATACACTGCACATCTGACAACCTTGAAATAAGCGCTGCTGTGCAATATTGTATGTCTGCCTGCCATAATATAAGACTAATCTGTCTCCTTAATTCAACTTTATGCTTTCAACTTTCATCTTTACTCATTTTTGAAACCAGGACAAGGGTTGCTAGTGCTATAACTAAATTGCGCTACAGGAAAACTGCTTCAGTTTACTCTGCACTGTTAATCATTTTATTTTACATTTTGGTCACTACTCATATTTTATTTGTGAACATTACTTTTTATTTGCACCATCAGTTTACTTCAAATGTAGCCTATTATTTAATGATATCTCACATGTTCTCGTAGGTAGCTATGCCTCAAATGTTTTTGGAAGATAAATGTACGGTTTTTCCTTGTCAATAAGGAACACCAAAATTGGCCATTGAGAGAAAGCGAGAGAGAGAGAGAGAGAGAGAGAGAGAGAGAGACTTTGACTTTGACTTTTAACACACTTTATTAAAACATCTAAAAACAAGTGCTACATTATACCCCACACATATCACATTGCAATGTGTTCAGGAGGCATTAAAAAAACACACACAAAAACACAACAAAAACAAAAAACACCAATAATAATAAACAGTCCTAATTAAAATGACAACCATGTATCACCAATTAAACATTATTTCCCCTTCCTCACAAAGTGACAGTAAAGCTCTATTTGCACACCACTTGAACTCAAACTCAAGCAAGTTATTTGTCATTTGAAATAATCTATGTTCCACTATTATTCTGGATTCCACCAAAGCAGTAAAAATCTGAAGAAGATTTATATTCCATCCTTCAGCAGCCAGTCTACAATTTGGCTTGTCTGATTTAGAAATGTGAGAATTAGTGGGCAATGCACAATGTCGTAGCCTCCACTGCAAATCACCAGATCGTTTAGGTAGAGGACCCTTATAGAAAAGCCTCGAAGAAGGAGAAAGTTCAGCAGGGACTGTTAAATATCCTCTCCATTTTGTAATATACTCAAAATAATCCATTTTAACATATTTGATAAAGATCTCTCTTTCCGGCATTCTGAAAATCAATCTCTTGTAATCTATTACATTTCAACAGATTTCCTTCCTGACCCTCTTCAACACAAACCCTGGGAGACACAAATAACTTAGGAAAAATCACTCTAGAAGGGCCTCCGGACAGAAAACAATCTACAAACAGGAGAAGTGTGGGGAAAGAGCCGCTTTCAAGCCACCTATGAGCTGCTCTACCATCCTGACTGATGTAAAACCAGCCTGATCGCATATGTCCACCACTGACCTCCATGTTTTAGACGATGTGTCAACCAAGTCTGAAACTTTGGTCAATCTTTTTTCCATAAAAGTTGTAACAATTGTATTAGATGTACAAATATTATCTCCTAGAAGAGAGTTGTAAAACAGTGGTTCCTCAAGGACAAAATTATTGTTTTCATTTATAATCAGTTTAAAACCCTTCCAAAAGTTTAGCGTAGAAGCATAACATTTTACATTGGTTAAAAAAATCCCATCATAAGAAAACATTAAAAACAGATGCCTATCAAAACAGAAACCACCAAAAGTTCTGAGCAAAGCCAGACCAAACGACACCCATGGCCTAAAATCCACAGGGTAGAGTAGGTTTTGGACAGTCTTTAACCTCATAGCTTTAACCTTGGCTGCCAAATCAATCAACCCTTGCCCCCCTTCATTCGCTGGAAAATAAAGGACAGCAGGAGGAAGCCAATAGTAGCCATCCCAGAAAAAATCAACAAAAGTCTTCTGCAGACATTGCAACAAATCTTTTGGTGGGTCAAGCACATTTAAGCGATGCCACGTAACGGATGCTACCAATTTGTTTATAATAAGCACTCTTCCCCTATATGACAATTGAGACAAAATCCATTTCTATCTTTGTAAACGCCCAGACACTTTTTCAAAAATAACATCCCAGTTCTTCTGAATATATTGATCAGTCCCAAGGAAAACTCCCAGCACTTTAAACCCTTCCAGACTCCAAGAACAATTCTGCGGAAGTACTGGAGGGCCCTCATTCTCCCATTAAAAGGGAGAGAGAGAGAGAGAGAGAGAGAGAGAGAGAGAGAGAGAGAGAGAAGAGAAAGAGAGAGAGAGAGAGAGAGAGAGAGAGAGAGAGAGAGCACTCTTATTTTTTCCAACAGACGAGGGCGCACGAGGACAGCTTTGATGATTGTGTCACAGCGGCCACACAAATAGAGAGTCTGACGTCACTCTCCAACATGCGTGTCCCATCCACTCGAGGTGGGTGTGTGTAGACGCGCTTGTAAAACGTCCCCGAATTTCCTATAGAACGCTAAACGAGAACATGGAAGAAGACTGATGAGAAACGAGAAGATGGTAGTGATGTAGGAATAGGCCTATAAGACCATAATCACCGTTTTCAATAAAGCCTTTTAAACGAAAAAAATAAATACATAAAATTAGCCTACAACATATAACAAAAATAAACTACACATTAACTCTTAACCTGGCTACTTCCTCACTTGCTCTCTGTAGAAAGAAATACATGAGCATTTGAATTATAATAACTGTTTTAAAGAATGTAGCCTAATTAACATTAAATATAGTTTTTTTATGAAAAAATTTTGCCTTGTATTCGGAAAACCTCTCTTGTTTTTCAGAGAGAGGGTGGTTAGCGTGCAATTAAGATAAAGAAGTCGAACTAATTACATCCCAGTAGGTTATGATCCCATTGCTGCCTCTGTGGTGCATCATCGGTGTTGTTAAGTGCGGTTAAAAGGAAAAGCCACGCAGTTGTAGCGGGCTATATTACGCCACCAAAAATGATGAAAGCTATTTGGGTAGAGAAGTAATATCAAGTTAAAACCTCCAGAGGCTATATTCTTTAAAGCTATTGAACCTCATCACAGCTTGTTGTGATTTTTTACTGCCTGAACTCCGACATCAAAGCGGAGGAGGGAGCGGCCTCCTCCCTAAAAGCAAGCAGTGGGCTAGGTTATCTTTACATACTATAATATACCCAACAGAATCGTCTCCTGGAGCCGAAACTCATAAGCCTTACCACCATTAAAAGTGTTGCTTTTGTCAATGACCAAGACACAGAACAGGATTTTGAACTTTGTCCATTTCAGTCTGCTACAATGTAAGACATGAATATAAAACCAAATGTAAACATGTCTAAAAAATAATTAAATAAAACAAGTCAATGAGATCTAATAAATAATGTAAAATATAAATGTTATAAAGAAAACACTGAAAACACTTATGTATTAATGAAGAATATTATAAATACATAGGCTAAAAACAACGCAAAATTGGATTCTATAAGACAAAAACAATTATTTAGCATTTTGTAATGATGGGCAAGATTTGAAGATCAATATTTTAACTGTTCCATCTTTATTGTATTACTTTTATTGTGGTTCATTTGATATCGGCATTCATTAAACAGATATATGCTGCTATTGCGAAATTAACGTGCTCTAATAATTGTGACTAGAATAATCATCTGAATCCTGGAAAGTTCAAATGAATGAAACTGGACAGCTGCCTCCCGCCAGTAGGCGGTGAGGGTAAATGCATTGTTGGCGCGGCTCAAACAAATCTAATTAAATGTCAAATAGCCTGTTATTCTTACTCTTGGTCACGGGGACCTGACCTTTTTGCACTTACTTGACACCACTTTGGAAGATCGAGTTAGGGCGGGAGAAATAGCGAAGGGAAGAGAGCGGGACTGAGCTGGTGCGCTGAAAGAAGAAAGGATGGAACTTGTACACTTCAAATTACGCTGCTGGCGGAGAGACAGCCCTCCTCATCTTTGGAATATTCCCATTCAGTCTGACGTCTTCTAACGCGCACTGACCGTGTTGATCGGCGAAGAACATGTGCTAATATATTCCGAAAGGCTGCCATTATGACTCCTTCTTATCCAAGTGGGCTCAAGACAGGGAGATAATAGATAGGGTTTAACCATATCTGCGTTCTATCACATTATTCAAACCTTGACTTCCTCGTTAATGGACATTATTTTTTTTCAGCCATCAAAAAAGCCCTTAACCATTTTTCTTCTCTTGTCTGAGAATATTATTTAACCAAATTATCTGAGTTCAGTGAAGCAAAAATTATACTGACATTCTGGTTATTATTCGGTATATTGTGAGTATCAACATCAGTTAAAATAAGTAAACAAGCAGAGAGAAAACGAATTCTAAGAGCAAAATACGTGAATAGTCAAACACTTTGTATGACTCAACCAAAAAGTGTAATTATCTTGTAACTTAAATGTGTAAAACGTTCACGTTGGTGGATCTTACATGCTTCTAGTAATTAGCTGGTGATGTGCCGTTGGTGGTGTTTTGTGTTATAGTCTCTGTTAGACTCTCCCGCTCTGATTATTCACTCTAAATCGACGTGTGGCGTCACTGAGCCTTCTATTATGACGACTGCCCTATTAAGAATGACAGCGCGTGAGGAGAGAGAGGGCAATGGTGATCCCTCCCAGAGTTCGTGCAGCACTCTCGAGCGCTCGCATCGCACAGCTTCTCGTCTGCGTCCGCTGCTCCAAACTGTCTAACCAAGCTCCGGGATATCTGGCACTCTGCTCTCGTCTAACGGTTATGGACAGCACTAAGGACATGTTGATGCGCGCCGAGGGTGGCCAGGTTGGCACACTGTCTGCCAAAACTAGCTCTAATTCGACAGAGGCTACTGGAGACCCCATGCGCAAGCTAAGCTCCGTGCCTTATTCGCAAAACCTAGTGGATGACGTGACAATGGGACAGCGTAGCGCAAAGTACGGAGATGTGACACTTGCCAGCAAGCCCTCCGCGCCGGACAGAGACCTGTCGGACATCCCTAACAAAGATGCCAGCAGCTCAGATGCGGAATCAGACCTCTATGAGGAAATAGATGTCAGTTGTACCCCAGAGAGCATGGATTACCCGAGGGGACAAGGTAAAACCCGCGGCTCATATATTATTGTTTATTTGTATTTATTGATTCTTATTTTCTTCTCCTGTTTCCAAATTGAGTGAAATTATTGAGAAAACAAGCGGCCACGTTTAATCGATCTGCCGTGTAGCCCACTGCTTGTGAGGACGTTCGATTGTCAGCTCTTGTTATGTTATAAGCTTTTTGAATTAACGAGTCAATTACAAGGCCACGGTGTATCTGGGGTGTTGTCCAGGTTTTAACAAGTAGTCAAGTCATCTTACATCAATCTCCAACATCTCAATGTTTGTTTGTGTGTGTGTGTGTGTGTGTGTGTGTGTGTGTGTGTGTGTGTGATATTGCTGGCTCAATACAAAAACAATATTTGACAATGTCCATTGTAAATACGTTTGAATTTAACTCTAACATAATAATGTAGTATACTTTTAAATGCTTAGAGAGTCTTCCTTTTGTTTTCCTGTTTAGAATTAAACGTACTATTTAGAGTAAAGAAAAATAAATGAAGTATACAGCTATTCTTAAGGATGCATACATAAATCAACAAAGGAGTGAATCAAATAATTTTCATCGGACGTGCACATTAATTCAATTAAATGTATTATCAAATAAAGCTATTTGCTTAGTCTATATTTTGGAAATAATAAGAATAATATTTTCAGAGACTGAGATAGCATGTTTTATTAGCTTTTCTCCACTGGACACTGATGGAGAAGAGCTAATAATCATGCAGTCTCTATCTCTGAGCTTGTTATTTTTATTTTATTTTTTGCGCTAGCAATTTTTTGGGGAGGCTATTTGTTCGAAATCTCAGTAATATAAAAAATATATAGAAATGAATTCGCGAGCAATGCAGTATGAACGATATATTAATAAATCGTTAACCAGTGACCTTGCAATGTGTCCATGTCCTAAAATGTTGTCACTAATGTTTTTTTCTGTCTCTGTAAGGACTGGCAATGGGCTCGCCGGACCACGGTGAAGATGTCGGTGTGGACAATAAGATTGGATCAGGCCCCGGTGCTCTCAACTATGCTTCTGACCAGATGCGAAGGTATCGAACAGCATTCACGAGGGAGCAGATAGCACGACTGGAGAAAGAGTTTTACCGGGAAAATTACGTGTCCAGGCCACGTAGGTGCGAATTGGCAGCTGCCTTAAATTTACCGGAAACAACAATAAAGGTAATGCACTGCGCTTACGATTCTATTTTACATATTTGTTTTGATAAAGGTGGCCTGGTAGACTACCATCGAGCTACTATGGGCATACAAATAACCCGGCCAAGATTGCTCCATCAATCAATACGAGCAGGCTCATCAAACGATGATAATTTAAAAAAAGTTACATTAAAACACAAGTCTATAAAATATGTCTGACATCTTATTGTTTAATTATGGGACCATTTCTCTTGGTTTATTGCCCATCGAAATTGGCTAGTGCCTACATGCACTATGCCTCAGGCATTACTATATTACCTTATGCCTACTTTACTACTTTTGGTTACAGGTTTGGTTTCAGAACCGTCGCATGAAAGGACAAGAGACAGCGTTTGGCTTTGACTTGGCCGCATCCTGCCGACCCCGCCTTTTACAC
The DNA here is from genome assembly GCA_027564155.1 of Gymnocypris eckloni scoliostomus. Taxonomy (NCBI): domain Eukaryota; kingdom Metazoa; phylum Chordata; class Actinopteri; order Cypriniformes; family Cyprinidae; genus Gymnocypris; species Gymnocypris eckloni. The sequence continues at coordinate 21,300,713 of CM050427.1, read as the reverse complement.
CTATATGATGAGCCATGCTGCAGCTACCGGCAGCCTGCCCTATCCGTTTCAAACTCACGTTCCTCTACCATACTACTCTCCACTCAGCGGTGTGACTGCAGGTTCAGCCTCTGCCACCGGGGGTCCATTCTCCAATCCTCTGCGCTCGCTGGACAGTTTTCGGGTTCTGTCGCATCCATACCCGCGTCCTGAGCTGCTGTGCGCCTTCAGACACCCATCACTGTACCCCAGCCCGGGTCATGGGCTTGGTCCCGGGGGAAGCCCATGCTCTTGCCTTGCCTGTCACGCTGCCAGTCAGTCAAACGGGCTCCCACATAGGTCCAACAACGCAGACTTCTCGTGTTCGCCCACGACCAGGACTGAGGCCTTCATCACGTTCTCGCCAGCAGTCATCAGCAAATCATCTTCAGTATCTTTGGACCAGAGGGAGGAAGTGCCACTAACCAGATAAGACGACAGCAGGAGGCTACAGTTTCTTCGGGTACAATCCGGATAAGCTAAGGGGACTTTGGCAGTATTTAATAAGTCATCGCATGAACTACTCAAAGCAGCTTGCACACAATAGCAATCTGCTTTAGTTAAGTTTCGAAACTGTGGATGTTTTCCGGTTAAGACGCTAGGCTATATGTTGTGCAGACGGAGTCTACTTATACAATGTCAGGCCACGGACTTTTAAATAATCCGTGGAGAAATTAGATATTGATAATAGAGATATCATATTAACTCAAATACAGTTTTAATAGAATACACCATATAAACAAAAATGTGACAGGAGACAGGGAATTCTATTTGTAAAAAATGGCTGGAGGATAGCGCAAAAATCTATCATAATTTATACTCTTTCATACCCATACAAATTGACCCAAATGCAGTTTCTTTCACATTAAAACGATGTTTTTCATCTAGCTTTTTAACAAGGGGATTTGTTAACCGAGCACGGTTGGCTCATTATTCCTCCTCCACGAACACCCGGTCCCGGTAGCACACCGAAATGTGCAGATGCGAGGGAAATTAAGGAGTGATGTATTCGGAAGGGAGAAATTTTGAATGTTGAATTAATGATAATGCTGCACGCTCAGAGACTTGTCTGCCAAACCGGTAACAAGGCGCCAGGGGAGCGGATTAAGAAGCTCCACACGAGGCTTGCTTGACGGGAGAACACGCGTTAGAGATCCATTGGACAATCACATGCGGCAAATTGGGGCAAGCCAGATATGCCTGTTTTACCCGCATACCGTACCGTCTCTTGCCGACCTTGCTGTTGGCTTCACCTTCACACTGAGACACACAATACAAATAAACACACACACAAGTAAAATGATAAATCAAACATAAATGACACTAATATTTATGGACATTATCAGACGTGGCATTATTTATTGATTTATCGACCACAATGTTTTTCCTTTATGTATTTTGAGTTCAACTCCAGCATCAAGGTATTTTTATTTTATTTGATTTTTTGTATGTATAGTTTACTCTGCTCAGTTGATTTCAGGTTTTGGAAAATGCGCGAAAATGGGTCAGTAGTGTTCTGATTAAATTAAATTTAATAATAAACTATTTCAAACAAAAAGTGACTTATGTTTATTCTTGAAACCAAAAAGGGTATATACTGAAAATATTTTATGTAGTCATGAAACATTGTAAGCTATTTTCTCGACGATAATTGAATCGATTCACCATCTATTCTATACATGCATCTTTCTAGGATTTCTGGAAGACAAACAAGCGTCAAATCAGTCTGATGTGAAGAGATAACGAAAATAAGAGTACGACAATAAAAGTAGACAACAGCAATCTTCAACATGACACTATGTATTGCTTTAAATACAGTGCGTTGTCACCGTTATCTCCTATATGGCCTCTTTTATTTTCTTATGAAACACTGAAATGATCTAATAACTTGGACACAACTGGACCTCTTGATCTGAACAGATCTAAGTAGTCCCTGGGCACCCAGCAGAAGCCATATTCCGGCGCTGTTAATAGAAAGATTGGAATGAAATGTCTTGTGGAGATATTGGAATGTAAAAAGATCGATGAGACCTCCACCTCACCAATCAACTCACGTTAATTAGCTGTTTTTTCCGCGTAATTGTGGCACCTGGAGCGGCAAATTGAAGCTTTCTGGATATTGCGTCTAACCATCACATGTCGAAGCGCCAAAGCAAAAACTCGAATATTAAAATGAGATCAAAACTGACTCCCACTTTCCAACGAGCAGAATTACACAACGAAAAGCAAGTAGACAACCTAAAAATTATTACAATTTTCAGAACATATGTTATTGCAATTAAAGCTATTCTATTTTCGGGGGGAAACCAACAGAAATAATCATCTTACTGTTTCCCCCCATTAACCGTGCATGTGCTATCATGTTCAATCAGCTTTAAAGCCTTATATTTATAAAGATATAATTTTTTTTCATTGAAACGAAATGTTTTGATTTTTAATTGCTCCTTTCATCTTCTATTTTACAAACAAAATGTCAACAATTGCTAGTGATCACTGACCAAATAATTCACCTCCTCCCACACGCACGAGCCCACGCCAGAAGGTCCTGGTTGCGCATGTGATTGATGGCCTTATTAGAAGCAGTTCTTGTAAGTGTGACCAAGTTGATTAAAATGCATATGTTTGGAATAATGTGGCATTTAAACCGGAGCAGTTAACTCAAAGTCGGATTTATGTCTGGTTGTTACATTAAATGTCCTACGCCGAAGGTAGCCATATAAGAAATGGCCAGCGACTAAATTGACAATTAAAAATAAAAGAAAGAAAAATCTAAAAACCACGTGGGACTGATAGTTCACCACCGTCTAACATATTTACCAAAAAAATACCCAAAGCCAGGTTATCTGCACCAATGAACAAGTGTGTTACAAAGAAATCCATGTCAGTTCATGTAGTTTATTTGCAGTGCCTAGGAGCAGAATAATTTTACAGCAATCTAATTGATGTGTTCTTTGATGTATCCTATGCACATTTAGGTTAATCTAAATCATAAAACATGTTTGTAACCATGATCACATTACACACCAACAGTGAAACAAAAGCAGTGGTAAAGATCTGTATGACTGTATTGAGAGAATGAGATTTGAGATTTTTCTGGAGCGACAATACTCCACAGGCTGGGGCTGTACCGCGCATCTGTCAGTTGCGCATCTCAAGGCGGCGACTGTTTAAAAGCCTGTTTACGTTCTAATTTACAGCAGGCAGAGCGAGGCGTGAATGGACCGCTCACTGCCTAATGATGATGAATGGGGAATTAATGCGCAAGTGTACGGGACAATCTGAGCCTGCATCTGGTTAAATAGGCATCCAATAGCATTAAGAAAGTAGAGGTCACATTAAATCATTCGGGTGTGTGAAAGTCATGTATTCTTCTGGCGTCTATATGTGTTCTTTACGGCGCACCGGAGAAAGTGAATCCAAGTTGAAGAAACAGAGTGTCGTCAGGCAGGCCAACAAACAAATACCCTTTGTAATTTATCCAAGAGAGAACAAGCATGATTGGTAGCCTACCGTTTTATTTGGTATAGAACTGATCCGCTGTCTCGTTAGCGTATGTTATTGTAGAGGATGTCTTCATTCATAGCATTTCTTTCAGCACAGTCTATTCTCTATTACACTTTTTGCCAAATCAGTCAACTTGGGCCTGTGGACAGGCTTCTAGTTTAGGCTTCTAGCGTTGCTTAGCAAAGGCTTCCTCCTCCGATGAATTACAGGCGAATAGGGAAGATTCTGTCTCCAAAGCAGTCTTGATCAATGGTAAATCAATAAACTGATATTTTAGATGACATTAAGTCAAATTTGCAACCTCTTATATAGCTGAGAATATCTTCCAAAATGAACCTTATTTTTCACTAGTATGAGAGTTTTACTATGAGCTGTTTTTCTAAATACTAAATTCATATATATTTTACGAGGTGGCTAATTCGTACGAATTCGAACGACCTCACTCGTACAAATTCATACGATTTGTGCTAAAGTGTACGTATTTTACGAGTTGCCAATTCCTATGAATTTGTATGAATGACCTACACCTAACTCAGCCCCTAAACCTACCCGTCACTGGGGTTTAGACAGATCGTAATACATCTTACGAATTCGTTAGAATTAGCCACCTCGTAAAATATGTAGGCTACGAATTGCCGTGAGATAGCGTTGCATTTGAATGTGTCTTTAAGAATATTAAACAAATCTACACAACACTGTAAGAAATGGGCTGACAGTTTTCCAAACCTTCTCCTTTACTAGTCTTGAAAGTGAAATATATCCAACTTCCAAACATAGCCTTTTTTAGAAATATCACTGAATTTAAGCTTTCAGGACACTGCTGTATATACTGTCCTATAAAAAAACTACTTGTCTTTATATTTGAATATGTTCTATTTGTACCAAAGCAATCAATTACCTACATAAAGTCACATCGTTAGTCATTTCAGAGAACTCCAGCAAAACATTGCTGTAGAAACACAAGAGGCAGTGGAAGTTACAAATTAACATCTGAATATTAATCTAAACACGATTTCAAACAATAGTGTCATGGTATGTTCACGTTAGAAACATTTTTAAAATTTCTTCTAATAAATTAGATTTAATTAAAATGCGGACTAGGTTATCTCTAATATCCCAAGCATTTCCTCAGCAAGCCTTAATACAACTAGAGGTACATATCATATTCCAAAATCAATCATGCTGTTGTACATCAAAATAAATGAATGAAAAATACTTTGCTTTTGCTCAACAAGGGAATGTAATTGTATTTTCTCTAAAGCATACATTGATCTACTGAGAAAACCTTGCTGCTGAGGTGGGTTTTTTAACCACAAGAATGAACATAATCACATAAACACATGCTCAATCCTGCTCTGGAGATCTACTTTACTGCAAAATACAGATCCAATCCCTACCGAGCACAAAAACAATCATTTGAAACATTGGCTTTATATATTAGTAGAGGCTCCAAGACCTTGCAGAATCCTTAAATGAAAACCAGTACACAAAAATTATGTTGTAGATTCTCCATGAAAGTGAACCAAATGAGAAAAGACTACAGATACAACATAATACCAATCAAAATCTGTCAAGATTTTTTCAGCATAAATGTCAACAATGAGCAATATTTTTAAGGCGAAACACTAAATGGACATTTTATTCATTTGCAGAAGTATCCTATAAATTCCAATGACTACATACTGTTGCACTGCTGTATGTGTTTTGGGAATCTATAGAGTACAATCATATTGGTGTCATGTACACAGTCAACTTATATTCAGCACTGTATTGGAACACTGTTTTGTTCACGGCCATCAACGTACAGTTAAGGATGTATGGTCAATTTCAACACAGAGAGCCATAAATAATTTCAAACCCCCTGTAGAATTATTATCCCCCCCTCTCTCTCTCTCTCTCTCTCTCTCTCTCTCTCTCTCTCTCTCTCTCTCTCTCTCTCTCTCTCTCTCTCTCTCTCTCTCTCTCTCTCTCTCTCTCTCTCTCTCTCTCTCTCTCTCTTTCTCTCCCTCTCCCTCTCCCTTTCCCTCTAATTCTATCTCTCTTTCTGTCTTGTTCTATATAGATCTACTGTGCCCTCTTCAGTAACTGCAGCGGTAATAGTAGCTCTGTCCAGCTCTTCATTGCCTGTACTGATGGATTCACATATCAGAAGAGAAATTCTTCATTTACCAGCGAGAGTGAGAGAGACAGAGACCAAGCAATGTGTTTAACCTGGTCAATGCTCAGAGCTGAGATGCAGCCAGAATCTCCTACTGGTTAGGGTGCAACATGGACCTCCATTGCTTAGGAGATTGTTATTAAAATCCACAAAATGTAATTATGAGCATACCTTAGCAATTTTGTCTCAGGAGGCAGAAGACACAAATTTGGTGCTTCCTCTGTTAATTTTACCTTCCAAGCAGCTTACTTGCTTTTCTGAATGTACTTCTGAATCCAGAGGTATACCTGAGTGATCAGAGAAAACATTTTATGATTATCAAATGCCAAAACAAACTGATTAGATAATGGATGGAATCCAAATTTTAATAACTATTCAACTATTTTACATTTATGCATTAAGTAGATTCTATTATGTAAGATGCTTTACAATGCATTTAAGCCATACATTTATTACATGTATTCCTTTAATCATACACTCTTAAGAAAAATGGTTCTAAACAGTACCAGAAAAGGGTTCTTCGGCTTATAACAACAGCAGAACCCTTTTTATTGCAAAATAGAACCTTTTTTATAAGGTTCCATACAGAATCATGCTTTGAAAATGCTATATAGGACCTTAATGGTGTTATAAATAACCTTTTACTGATAGTTTCTCATTAATATTAGTATTATTTGTATATATTATTTATTAATATTGTTTTTTTTACCCCTCTATCTGCCTGGTCTTATACAGGTGCATCTCAATAAATTATAATGTCGTGGAAAAATTATTTAACTCAAATTGTGAAACTCGTGTATTAAATAAATTCAATGCACACAGACTGAAGTAGTTTAAGTCTGGTTATTTTAATTGTGATGATTTTGGCTCACATTTAACAAAAGCCCACCAATTCATCATCTCAACAAATTAGAATACTTCATCAGACCAAAACAATTTTTTTAGTGAATTGTTGACCTTCTGGAAAGTATGTTAATTTACTGTATATGTACTCAATACTTGGTAGGGGCTCCTTTTGCTTTAATTACTGCCTCAATTCAGCGTGGCATGGAGGTGATCAGTTTGTGGCACTGCTGAGGTGGTATGGAAGCCCAGCCCTCTCCGGGGATTGCCACATTGTCGTGGTGGAGACTTGCGTGGACCTGCGATCCCAAGAGCAATACCGTCTGGAGCTATGCTCCTGGTAGGGTCACCCATGGCGGTAAGGTCAAGGGGGAGGTTCCCTGACAAAGAGCAATCCAACCAAGACCTCAATGGCGGTACAAGCGGAGGATGATGGCTGGCCTTAAGGGAGCGTCCCAACGGCTGGGAAGGTGGATGAAGGCTGCAGCAGAAAGGGGCCCCCAGTCGTCTTTGGACCCCATGCCACTGGATTCTGACCCCTTTCCGTCAAGGATCGTGTGGTGACTGTCTGTGCACCAGTCTACCAGTCTCCCCACGTTAAACAAAATCACGCACAGGCGTCCTCTTTGGGAAACCACCTTAACATCCTGGTAAAAGTCCTATGGCGATCAGAGAGTGGCAACGGGGCAGGATTGTGAGATCTGGAAGCCCCTAGTCATAAAGTGTCACATTAGGTGGTGAGTGTTAGATTTAGTTGCTGGGCTCTTGGAATGAGGCAGAAAGAGTCCTTCGGCAGCTGCACCCATGACTGAGCAGCCTTCTTTAGGATCCACACTGCTCACCCCACATGGGGAAGGGTCTAGAAATGCCTCAAACCTCCTGACTGGATTACCGTGTCCAGAGGGATCACCATTTGCGGTCAGAAACACAAAACTATGAACTTTGTAGCCTGGAATGTGCGCACACTGATGGATAGTGCAACCAGTGATAGACCAGAGAGGAGAACCGCAATCATCGCTAGAGAACTGGGAAGATACCGGATTAACCTAGCCGCCCTCTCTGAAACTCGGCTAGCAGACGAAAGGCAACTGAAAGAGGAGATGGGTGGCTACACTTTCTTTTGGAAAGGAAAATCCACTGACAAGCCCAGGATCCATGGTGTTGGAATTGCCATCAAGAACTAGCTTATCAGCCACCTCTATGAACTTCCTGTGGGGATTAGTGAGCGCCTCATGACCATCCGTCTGGTGCTTGCCAACAACCACCAACAGTTGTGAGTGCCTACGCCCCTACCTTAGACTCCGAAGAGGAAGTAAAAGAGACCTTTTATGCCTGCTTAGACGAGATGCTGTCGAGAATCCCCAAGGAAGACAAGATTATTCTCCTTGGAGACTTCAATGCCAGGGTTGGCAGGGATCAACACCTCTGGAAGGGCACTATAGTAAAGGAAGGCATCGGAAACATCAACACTAGTGGAGTTATGCTTCTCAGCAATTGTGTTAAACATGATCTCATCATCACTAATACTATCTTTTGTCAGAAAATTAATTTAAGGCATCTTGGAGACCTCCCCGTTCCAAACAGTGGCATCTCATTGATTGTGTCATTGTACGAGCCAGGGATGTCCGTGATGTGAACAACACAAAGACCATGGTTGGTGCAGATGACTGCTGGACAGATCATCGTCTCATCCGCTCCACAATGTCAATTCAGCTCAAGAGGAAGAGGAGAATTAAAAGAAACTACAGAGCTGTCGTCCTCCCCACCTGTATGGAGCCGAGTCATGTACCACCTACAGCAAGCATCTGAGAGCCATGGAACTATACCATCAAAGATCGTTACGAAAGATTCTGAGGATCAGCTGGAAGGACAGACGCACTAACATCAGCATCTTGGAGGAAGCCAACATGAGCAGCATCACCACTACTATAATGCAGTATCAATTTCGATGGACGGGCCATGTTATCCGCATGCCCAATAAACGTCTCCACAAACAGATCCTGTACTCTCAGCTGAAGGAAGGCAGTCGAGAAACTGGTGTACAAAAGAAACGTTATAAGGACAACATTAAGGTCAACTTGAAGAAATTCCATATTACTTCTAGCAACTGGGAACACATTGCACTGGACAGAAGTTCCTGGAAGAAATCTGTGCAGGATGGTGCAGCAAATCATGATATTGAACTTCACCGTGCGGCCGAGATAAAGTGAGAGCTTCGCAAGGAGAAAGATAAAAAGGCTCAACCATTATCACCAACCATTATTTTGGTCAACCCAGTCGACTGGTCAACCCAGTCGGACTTTGTATGGACAATGATGTACGTTACTTCTAATTGCGTGGCCCTGGTTGCCATATTACTTCTTATACTCATCCAGGGAAACATCAGTTACAGGTATGACTCACTCCCCCCGCCACATCACAATATTCCTGTAAATTTAAAATTGACAAATTGGATACACAAACTTTCTTGTTCTCTGGGACAGCCGAATGAAGTTGCTGCTTTCAAATTTTGTGAATGAGGACTCTATAATGTCTGCTCAAACAAAAAGAGAACCCAGCATTGTTAACCATTTCACTTGTACAAATTCATCTGACAGAAATGTAAATGAAACAGTAAGGCGACGGAGTTTTGTAATTCTTATGTTATTATTATCAGGAAATGTTTTACCAAATCCTGGTCCTTATAATGATGCTGCTTTGACTTTTAAGGTTCCTGCCGATCTTATATCCAGATCAGGTCTGGGTTTTATTCATATGAATGTGAGAAGTCTGCTTCCCAAGATGGATTTAGTGCATATCTGGGCAAAAAATACAAGTGCTGACGTTATAGTAATATCTGAAACATGGCTTAATAAAACGGTTCTAGATAAAGCCATAGGTATTGATGGCTATACTGTTTACAGGACTGACAGACCAAAAAGGGGAGGGGGGGTAGCAGTTTATGTTAAGGATAGATTTGAAGTTACTGTGTTACTTTCCGAGTCAGTAGTTAAACAATATGAATTATTAGCTTTAAACCTTATTGTTTCCAAGACCTTACATCTTACAGTAGTTGGCTGCTATAGACCTCCATCAACTAGTAATGATGCCATTTCCTCTCTGATGCACTCGGTGGACTTCCTTGAATTACAAAGAGCTGGTCCTTCTGGGTGATTTTAATGTGAATTGGCTGCAGTCGGCATCTGATGGTTTTAAAGCAATCTGTGATGCTCTTAGTCTCTTTCAGTTAGTTGAGACACCTACTAGACCTAACATGAAGGATTGTAGAGAGTCCACATTAATTGATCTCATTTTTAGTAATGCTTCCCATAAGTACTCTTTAGCTTCTGTAAATGCTAATGATGTTAGTGATCACTGTGTCATTGCCATAGTCAGAGATACCAAATTACCTAAGCATAAACCACGTATTATTACTAGACGATGTTTGAGACATTTTAATGAACAAGGTTTTCTTCTTGACGTAGCACAATACAATTGGGATAGGATCTTTCTTATCCCCGATGTTGAGTCTGCCTGGATATATTTCTATGATGGTGTTGTATTGATCATCAATAGGCATGCACCTTTTAAAAAATTCTGTGTTAAAGGTAGGGATAACCCCTGGTTTTCTGAAGCCCTATCTGCTCTTATTCGAGAGCGTGACGTTGCTTGGGCAAAAGCTAGACAATTTGACTTAAGCTCTGACTGGATTTATTTTAGGCAGCTTAGGAATAAATGTACAGTCGCTATTAGAAAGGCTAAGGCTAATTATTTCATTGCAAATTCTACCCTTAATGCTAATAATCCAAAGAAATTTTGGCAAAACATAAAGCTGATAAGCGGCAGTAAAAACACCTCTAGTTTTCCTTCATGTATAAATATGGATTCCATTATCATATCTGATAAAGAACAAATGCTTAATTGTTTTAATTAAGCATTTTGTTGCCTCCGGGTTTTTATTTGATTCACATAATTTAGCATGTTGTGATTCTGATTTTACTAATGCAGAAATCTGTTTAAACAAGGATGAATTTAGATTTAAACAAATTAAGAATTCTGACGTTTATAAAGCACTCAAATTACTTGATACAAACAAATCACCAGACCCTGATTGTGTGGAATCTGTTTATTTGAAATTAGCAACAGACTTTATTACATCTCCTCTGACTTATTTTTAATCTATCATTAACTACCGGTGTTATTGGGAAATCTGAAATCTGCTTTGTTGTTCCTCTATTAAAAGGGGGAGATTCTACTATATTAGATAACTACAGACCAATTTCAAAGCTCTGTGTTTTATCAAAGATCTTAGAAAGCCTTATTAGTGAGCAGTTGACATGTTATTTGAACGTAAACAAAGTGTTATCTATTAATCAATCTGGGTTTCGTAAAAAACACAGTACAACAACAGCTGCATTGAAAGTTATAAATGGTATTGTGGGCTCAATCGATAATGGTGATTTTTGTGCTTCACTTTTTATTGACTTATCAAAGGCGTTTGACTCAGTGGATCATGAAATATTGCTGCATAGATTAAAGAGTGTTGGTTTATCAAGTGATTTTATTCCCTGGTTTAAAAACTATTTAAGTGGAAGAACTCAGTGTGTACAAGCTGAGGGTAAACTATCTGATTCATTGCTGATTGCCAAAGATGTTCCCCAAGCATCTGTGCTTGGTCCCCTTTTATTTACCATTTATATAAACAGTCTTGATTACGACATTCAGGATGCCAACTTTCATTTCTATGCAGATGACTCAGTCATGTATTGTAGTGCTTCTTCCATACAACAAGGCGTTTATAAGCTCCAGTCAGCCTTTGATGTCATTCAATCACGGATTTACAATCTAAAACTTGCTCTTAATGTTGATAAAACTAAGTATATGTTGTTCCCAGGTTCAAAAAAATTTGATAAAAATGTATCCTCTCTTCAGACCCTACAAGGTACCGTGATCGAATTAGTAAACTAGTACAAATATCTTGGCATTATTGTGGACGACGCTCTATCTTTTAGCTCTCACATTACTCAATTGAAGAAAAAATAGAAAATTAAGCTTGGGTTTTTGTAACAAAGTTCGTAAGGAAGGAAGGAAGCAGACAGGGTTGGCTCGTGAAGACTCGGGTGAATTTTATTTACAGATAAACTTAAACAGGTGCGCACTCTCGCGTCTAAAACCTCAACTCTCTCGGTTGTCTCAGCGATCACTCTCTGCATTCGTTCCGGCTGTCTCCCTCTCACAGACCGTGCGCCCGAGTCTTCACTCCGTCTCTCCCTGAACTCCTGTTCCACAGTGGCTTTTATCTGGTCTCCACGCCAATTACTGCAATCAGACACAGGTGTTCCTCATTTTGCACTTGACCCACTTACTTACCGCTGTCTCCTGAGTCCTTCTCCCGCTGCAGACTTCGCTGAACCACGCCCCCCTCGCCACATACCCCCACCGCCCGACTCAGGCCGGGAAGCCCTCCGGCCTGCAGCCCCCATTCCTGGAGAGGAAGTCGGCTACAACCATCTGCGTCCCCGGCCTGTGGATCACCTTGAATTTGAAGGGCTGTAATGCCAGATACCAACGGGTGATCCGCGCGTTGGTATCCTTCATGCGGTGGAGCCACTGCAAGGGCGCGTGGTCCGAACAGAGGGTGAATTCCCGTCCCAGGAGATAATAGCGGAGGGTGAGGACCGCCCACCGGATCGCCAAACACTCCTTCTCAATGGTGCTGTACATCGTCTCTCTCTTAGAGAGCTTCCGACTGATGTACAGCACCGGGCGCTCCTCACCCCTTATCTCCTGGGTCAGGACAGCTCCCAGCCCCCGGTCCGACGCGTCCGTCTGCAGCAAAAGGGGGAGAGAAAAGTCAGGAGAGTGCAATAGCGGCCCGCCACACAGAGCAGCCTTCACTTGGGTAAAAGCCTGCTGGCACTGCTCGTCACGGGACCGTATCTGGGACCTCCTTTTTAGTGAGGTCAGTCAGCGGGCTGGTGAGCTCCGAATAGTCAGGAATAAACCTCCTGTAATACCCCGCCAGCCCCAGGAACTGCCTCACCTCCTATTTGGTCTTGGGTCTCGGGCAGGCCGCAATAGCTGCCGTCTTATCAATTTGGGGACGCACCTGTCCGTGGCCCAAGTGGAAACCCAGATAACGAACCTCCACCCGCCCAATCGCACACTTCTTTGGGTTGGCCGTTAGCCCGCTCCTCAGCGCTCTCAGAACCTCCAGGTGCACCATATGCCGCTGCCAGTCCTGACTGTAGATGATAATGTCATCTAGATAAGCAGCGGCGTGTGCGTGTCTTGATCGGAGGATTTTGTCCATGAGGCGCTGAAAGGTAGCGGGGGCCCACAACCCAAAAGGAAGTGTGATAAATTGGTGCAATCAAGCGGCGTTGTGAAGGCTGACTTTTCTTTGGATAAAGGCGATAAGGATCTGCCAATATCCTTTGGTTAAGTCCAGTGTCGAATAAAAAGCAGTGGTACCCAGCCGATCAAGCAACTCGTCAACCAGCGGCATTGGATAGGCGTCGAACTTCGACACCGCATTCACCTTGCGATAATCCACGCAGAACCGGACCGAGCCGTCTGTTTTCGGTACCAAACGATCGGGCTCGCCCAGTCACTGTGGGATTCTTCTATTACTCCCATCTCTAACATTGCCTCTAATTCTGACTGAACCACTTTTTCTTGTGTTCCGATGCGATACGGCCGGCTGCGCACTATGGCCGGCTCCGTCTCAATATGGTGCTGGATGAGATTGGTTCGCCGGGCGGGCGAGGCTGCGTCTGCAAAGTCCTTTTGCAACCTGGCTACATCGGTGAGCTGGGAGGGCGAGAGGTGATCTCCCCAGGGGCCAGAGTGAGTGACTGGATTTTGGTGATCACCTCTGGCCGAGATCGTCCTCGCCACTTACGCCGTCGCCAGCATCACCGGCTCCACCTCGCTCCATTTTTAAGGAGATTGAGGTGGTAGATTTGGACGTGCCCGCTCCGGTCCGTTCGAACCACCTCATAATTGAGATCCCCTACCGTGTGACCTCGAAGGTCCTTGCCACTTGGCGAGTAATTTAGAGCTAGAGTGGGGAGCAATACAAGTACTTTATCTCCGGTGCAAACTTGCGTAATCTGGTCCCCGATTGTATAGCCGGCTTTGCTTGTCCTGGGCCTGTAACAAATTCTCCATGGAGAGCTGCCCCAAGGTGTGGAGCTTTGTTCTCAGGTCCAGCACATGCTGAATTTCGTTTTTGCTCTCCGAAGGTCCCTCCTCCCAAGTCTCCCTCAGGACGTCCAAGACCCCGCGGGGCTGGCGCCCATACAGGAGCTCGAAGGGGGAAAACCCTGTGGAGGCTTGCGGGACCTCCCGCACAGCAAACAAAAGGGGTTCCAGCCATTTGTCCCAATTTTTGGCGTCTTCGTGAACGAACTTTCGAATCATTGTTTTCAACGTACGATTAAATCGTTCCACCAGGCCGTCCGTTTGTGGGTGATAGACGCTGGTGCGAACCGACTTAATTCCCAACAATTCATAAAGTTTGCGAATGGTTCGTGACATAAACGCCGTGCCCTGATCGGTGAGAATCTCTTTCGGGATTCCCACCCGGGAGATCATACTGAACAGAGCCTCCGCTACACTCTTTGCGGAAATGTTGCGGAGCGCCACTGCCTCCGGGTATCGGGTTGCATAATCCACCAGAACTAATGCAAACCGATGCCCTCGTGCTGACCGTTCAATGGCCCGATGAGCTCCATACCAATTCTTCGAAGGGGACCTGCATTAGCGGAAGGGGCGCAAAAGGCGCTTTTGGGGAGGCGATTCACTAACTGACATTCACGACAAGCCGCACACCACCGGCGTACATTCTCGTGAATGCCCGGCCAAAAACCGGGCCATTAAATGGTTCAGTGTGCTGCCTGACCCAGATGCCCTGCCATAGGATTACAATGAGCCGCCTGGAAAAGCATTTCCGGACGGCTTTTTGGTACCAACAACTGGGTTGTATCTTGTTTTGACTGAGCGTCCTCGTCACTCGATACAACCTATCTTTTAATATAGCAAAATAGGGATAGGAAGGGGCCGTGTGCGGACTGGAGAGGCCGGCCGTCAATGGACGGACCTGGTCGAGCAGCGTTTCTTAGCGACTCGTCCTGGGACTGCTCCAGGGAAAATCATCACGCTCCGTGAGGATTAGCCTCTCGACCGCTCCTGCCCCTGGTGCCTCAGCGGGTCCTGGCTCAGCCTCTCCCGTTCGCACGGCCGCCTCCCCCTCCGGCTTCTCTTTTCCGCAGGAGGCATCCACACACAAAACTCCCAATAAAATTTTAAACGCTGGCCAATTGGTTCCCAAAATTAGCGGATGCCGGAGGCGGGGGTTAACTGCCACCTCCACCTTATGCTTTTGCCCCCGAAATTGGATAGTTAACAGCACTACTGGGTATTTCACCACGTCCCCATGTACACACCTCACCCGAACCATGCAGCTCTTATCCAATGCCTCGGGCTGAATTAGGCTTTGATGGATCGAGGTTTGGTTACATCCTGAATCCACCAAAGCCCAATAAGTACCACCCCTAATACTCACAGGTATTTGGTACCCGCCAGCTTGATCGGGGGCAGCCTGTGGGGCGTCCGGAACCCGG
The DNA here is from genome assembly GCA_027564155.1 of Gymnocypris eckloni scoliostomus. Taxonomy (NCBI): domain Eukaryota; kingdom Metazoa; phylum Chordata; class Actinopteri; order Cypriniformes; family Cyprinidae; genus Gymnocypris; species Gymnocypris eckloni. The sequence goes on along the minus strand of CM050427.1, from coordinate 21,285,584 downwards.
ACCAGTGTCCCCACCTCCATCACTGGACACCGATCAATGAAGTGGCCCGGGTCCCTTAGCGCCAACAGGCCGGCCCAGGCTTCCCGCCACCCCTAGTGGCGGGAAGTGGACAAGGAATTGGCGTGGAGACCCCGGAGGAACGGGAATAAGCGCGGAGCTCGGGCTGGCTGACCCGCCTCCCTGGCGTGGGCTCTCCCGGCCGACTCTGGTGCCGGTCCTCCTCTCCATCGGGTCTGGGCTCGGGGAACCACGCCGGCACGGGACCTGGGTAGGAAGATAGGGGAAGACACAGAAGGGGAGGGGAGAGAGAGAGAGACGGACGGTAGGGTTTCGCCAACCCGTGGCACGCCACCATCTGGTCCTCAGCGAGTTGGATGGCCAGGTCCAGCGACGCCGGGCGGTGGCACTGGACCCACTGCGCGGTCTTCTTAGGGAGCAGCGCAATAAATTGCTCCAGCACCACCCGGTCGATGATTTGGTCGACGCCGCCTTCCCGCCAACAGCCATCTGCGGCGGCGCGTCCCGGAGCTGGTGAGCCATCACGAAGGGCCGGCCGTTCTCCCCAGCTCCAGCACGGAAGCGCTGGCGGTGCTGCTCAGGGCTCCGGCCGACCCGCTGGAGGATGGCTCGTTTTAGGTCGTCGTAGATCAGGAGGTTCTGGACTGGCAGCTGCTGCGCTATATTGAATATTGAATGTTGAATGTTGAATATTTCAACCTGGATTTTTATAAGAAAATACATACACATGAACAGTACAACCTTGATGACTACTGTGTCAAGGAAATCTGCTTTTTGTCTAAATACACTTCACATGGGTAATATGATTAAGATACTTTAAATCCGTTATTTGGATAAATTGGACTTGTAAGAGCACACTGGTTAAGTCATTAATAATTATGAAGGCAGAAATAGTAAAATGTTTCCATTAAAATAAACCCATGTTATTTGAGGACATATTTAACCCTCTGGTTGTGTTCGGACTCCTGTCACACTTGTGGTGTTCCCGGTCAAAAATGACCGGACTCCAAACAACTGCTTATGAATCTGTCATTATGCTATATTATCACCAAATATTGGATTCAATCTTTTTGTCAACTTGTTTTCTTTCATTTAGGACTGGTTTTGTGTTTCTATTTGCATCTAATTAATCGTAGGCCTCATTTATCTGAGAGTAGGTACCTCGTTTTTTGAGTGAAAAAAGCATTTTTTATGAATAATATTCACAATATGAGTTAAAAAATTATTAAAATGTGCACTGTTTATCGCACCTAGTGTGCTTCAATATTTAATCAGGAAGTTTTCTTTTAAATGCTTTAATTTTGTACAAAATTGCACAAAGTCACACTTGTCAAAAATGGCGCCATTGAAAGTGAATGGGAAGAATGAAAGTAAGAGAAACAACTAGTGTTCAGGAGCATGTTGTGCTTACAAACATAAAGGCCTTGACCTGTGCGTGTGTGAATGCATGTATACTCACGCTATCACACACGCTCAAACTGCCTTGTCTTTAGCCTATTTTCTTTCATCACATATTCTAGACAAAACATTATGGCAGTAGGTTTTGAGGCTTTCATGTTCTCACAGAGTAGACGAAAGTTTACAAATAAATGCTTTAGCACAGAGAGAGAGCATATAAATGCCTCACATCACCTTGCTTGTCATTCAGTCCATGTCAGCGCAATGGAAGAGCTGTCTTTAAGAGGTTCTTGATCATATTACTGATCAAGAGAAAAGAATAGAGGAAGAGAGACAACTGAAGATGAATAGATATATTGGAAGAAAAACATCACTGAACAAGCTGAAAACCTTGCAACAACTGAAGAGGAGCAATCTTCTGATTTTGAGGGCCAAGCTGAAGTTGATGTAACATTCTGGTCGAAGGATGGAAATTTGTCCTGGTCATCATCTCCAACTGAGAAGAAAGGCAGATTATCCACAGAAAATGTCATAAAGATGACACCAGGGTTGACAAAATATGCCACATCCGCATTGAAGACATAAAATCATGCTTCAACCTGTTTCTGGCAGAGCCTATTGAAAACATAGTCATATCCATGACTAATTTGGAGGGAAGACTGTGTTCCTGTGGCTCAGTGGTTAGAGCATTGCGTTAGCAGCGCAAAGGTTGTGGGTTCGATTCCTAGGGAACACACATACTGACAAAAAAATGTATAGCCTGAATGCACTGTAAGTCGCTTTGGATAAAAGCGTCTGCTAAATGCATAAATGTAAATGTACAAGGAAAACTGGAATGAGGTAGATCGAACAGACATAGAGGCATACATAGGTCTCTTGATTCTGTGTGGGGTCTACAAGTCCAGAAATGAAAACGTCGCCAGTTTATGGGATGCAGACACAGGTCGGGCAAACATTTGCAAGGCACATGCAAAATTTATTTGTGAGTCATGTGAATAAGTTCACAAAATGACCAGTTGCAAAATGCTAGTGTCAGTCACTTGCATGAGTTCAAACAACAACCAGGTGTTCGTTGATGTGGTTCTCTATATGGCAATGCCAATGTTTTTGTTTTCTGTCACAATGGTCAGATTTGTTGTTCCATGATATTGTCTGTTTGACAGTGTCAGTGTGCAGGATATATATAACTGAAATATAACAGTTTTGGTTTGTTGTTCCATGAAATGTTATAATGTAAAACATAAAACATAATGTGTTCTTTCTTGTTTGTCACGATGGTCAGATTTAACAGGAAGCGGCATAAGTGTTACTTTGTACCCCTTTTCAGAAAATAAAGCATTTCAAAATAAAGGTCCTGCTTTTGTGATCTTCCCATTCACTTTCAATGGCCAGCCATTTTGACAAGTGTGACTTTGTGCAATTTTTACAAAATAAAAGCATTTAAAAGCAAACTTCCTGATTAATCATTAAAGTACACTAGTGTGAGAAACAGTGCAAATTTTCATAATTTTTAACTCATATTGTGAAAATTATTCATAAAAATGCTTTTTCACTCAAAAATGAGGTGCCTACTTTCGGATAAATGAGGCTTACGATTAATCAGATGCAAATTGAAACACAAAACCAGTCCTAAATGAAAGAAAACAAGTTGACAAAAAGATTAAATCCAATATTTGGTGATAATATAGCATAATGACAGATTTATAAGAAATTGATCGCAGTCCGGTCATTTTTGACCGGGAACACCTAAGTGTGACTTTTTGCAATTTTGTACAAAATAAAAGCATTTAAAAGCAAACCTCCTGATTAAACATTAAAGCACACTAGTGTGATAAACAGTGCAAATTTTCATAATTTTTTATCTCATATTGTGAAAATTATTCATAAAAAATGCTTTTTTCACTCAAAAAATGAGGTGCCTACTTTCGGATAAATGAGGCTTACGATTAATCAGATGCAAATAGAAACACAAAACCAGTCCTAAATGAAAGAAAACAAGTTGACAAAAGATTAAATCAATATTTGGTGATAATATAGCATAATGACAGATTTATAAGAAATTGATGATCCGGTCATTTTGACCGGGAACACCACAAGTGTGACTTTTGCAATTTTGTACAAAATAAAAGCATTTAAAAGCAAACCTCCTGATTAAACATTAAAGCACACTAGTGTGATAAACAGTGCAAATTTTCATAATTTTTTATCTCATATTGTGAAAATTATTCATAAAAAATGATTTTTTCACTCAAAAAACGAGGCACCTACTCTCAGATAAATGAGGCCTACGATTAATCAGATGCAAATAGAAACACAAAACCAGTCCTAAATGAAGGAAAACAAGTTGACAAAAAGATTGAATCCAATATTTGGTGATAATATAGCATAATGACAGATTTATAAGCAGTTGTTTGGAGTCCGGTCATTTTTGACCGGGAACACCACAAGTGTTACTAGGTTAAATAAAACCCACAAAAAATTACGAAATCTTTTAAAAAATTAATGAGAAGTACTTATACCCTATGTGAACAAAGTCAGTAAGTTTGAGTCCAATGCGATAACGTTAACTAGTATTTTCGGGAAAAAGAAAATCTTTTTCGGGTCAATTTGACCCGAACACAACCAGAGGGTTAAAACAACCACGAAAATCATTTGTTGCCATCAACAATATAAAATCAATAGTCAAGGTCATGGTTGTCTGTTTTTTCATATAGTAACTCAAGTCCACCCCTTTATTATTTCTCTGCACTAGTCTGCTTATGCAAATAAATTCAATTGTGTGACCCTGAATGTCTATTGCAACAATAGTACAGTTCTGATATCCATCTGACTTGAGAAAAAAACGATCTTGTGTTCTCTTTTCAATATGTAATTTAACAAATGTATAAATTATAATCAGATTATTGTTTCTAAACTATACATTTTTGTATTGCAAACTTGACAATTCAGTTTATTATATTATTATAGTTTTTCTCAAAATGACTTTGTCTGTTAAATTATCCATTACGGGTTTGAAAAGGTTATACCAACAACAATTATATTGTAATCACAAAATATACATATCTTAATTTACATTATATTAATGTACAATGGTAAGTGATAATACATCAATTTATTTTCAATTTTCTCATGCAGCTGTAAGAGTGAAGTTCAGCTCAGTGTGTACAAATAATGCAATATTGTTTAAAATAATTTAATAAGCACTTTGTTTTATGGGAATGAGTTATGTTTTTATGATGACTCGGGGAGTCAATGGTTTTGCAATGCTCTCCAGCTCTCTCCACACCTCATTTTATAGCACTACGCTTTATTACTCGGCAACCAGGCCGTCGAGCTGCATGGCAACCACGCCAAATAGTTTCTCAGTCCTTTATCAGAGAAGAAATCTATAACATATCAAAACAACTTAAGCAAATCAACATATAGTTACAAAAATGCACAGTTCAAGGAATGTTCTCAAACACAAGTACTGACAGCATTTATACTCAATTGACAATTGCTAATAAAGATAAATATTTCACCTAAACTTTTAGAACAGATGATGAGAGGTGAATGTTGCTGGTCATAGTTATACAAGAGAATGTTATGTAGAGAAGTGTGAATGCAAGAACTGCATGCGTGTGATGGTGTAGCCCTGGGGACAAGTGATGTGTTTTCATTACAGCTCTCAGGCTCTTTTACTTGTGTCCGATATGCTCCAACCCCCAACCCCCAGAAGGCAACAGGACAAGGCACACACTGACAGGAGAATCATTGGCGCATGACAGGGGTGTCCTGGTTTTCCCCCTCTATAGCTGCTGTTACAGATTCAAGATATAAGCTATGTGCAGAGGCTAAGCTGCTTGCTCAAGCTTTCATTGGACTGTATTAAAGGAATAATTCACCCCAAAATGAACATTTTGTCATAATTTACTCACCCTCATGTCATTTCAAACCTATATGAGTTTCTTTCTTATATTGAACATAAATAAGATAATCTTTTGTATCTGGAGTCTTTTCTCCTTTGGTTTTGTTGATCATTATGTCGAAGAATACTGGTAATCAAACAGCTGATGGACTCCACTGAGTTTCATAGTAATTCTTATCTTTCCTTGGAAGTCAATGGGGATCAACAACTGTTTGGTTCTTTAAATTATCTGCTTTTGTGTTCAGATGAGACTTGCTTTCATAGATTTCAGTAAGCGTCATGACATTTTCACATAGACAGCATTAAGTCACATAGAAAACAAGAGAAATTAAGCGTTACTGTAACAATTCCAGGGTTATGAAAAATTTCAGAACTGAAATACTGAAGTTTGAATTCAAAATCGAATTGAAATGACAGGAAAAGTAATTTGACTGAATTGTTATTCAACAAAATTCAACACAGGTAATGTGCACCCTGGTACAAAAAGTTAATTATATGAACTACAATATACAAATTTATATTTATCTAGACAGATATCTTCAAACTTCAAGGCTTACAAAGTCTGTCTTGACAATCTTTGCTTTTCTGTTTAAAAACTACAGTAATTTTGTTCACATTTAATTTAAATTCTGTATATTAAATTGGGGTTCTGTTTGCAAAATTCAAGAAGATTCAGGAATTTAGCAGCATTCATTCAATAGCTGCATGATGACAATAACTTTAATTTCTGTGATATAAATACTTGCTATTTTAGTTATGGCAATAACAAGACTTACGTGTCATATTTATGTTACACGTGTAATGAAGGGTCAGTGACGTAAAGATCCAGGTGCAGCTTTATTAGACAAGAGAGGGTCAGACAGGCAAAGTTCGGTCAACAGTAATAAGAGTAACGTGGGCAAGGCTGAGACATAAACAGGGACAATGCAAAGGTCGGGGAAGGCGGCAGACAGAGAGAATATCCAAAAGACAGGCGGTCAAAAAGGCAGGCAGCAAACGGTCAGATGAATGTAAACAGCCCAGGTAGTCAACAGGAAAACACACAGGGAAACCGCTCAGAGATATTGGCAGTGGCAAACAATACTTAGCAATGAGAGAGAGGAAGTCCAAGGCTTATATAGAGTGTGTGATCAATGCAATCAGCTGTGTGATTAGTGCAATGAGTGATTGGTGACAGTTGTGTGATTAGTGCAATGGTTGATGGGAAATGCAGTCCATGGGTGATGTGCAGCAGTAGTGTGGTGCAAGCGTCAATGTGTTGGAAGGGCAACCAGATTCGTGACAACACGCATATTATTTCAGTGACACTTTGGAAGAATATTAACTCTATATGATCTTCCATCACTGACTGAAAGAGTTTAACACAGAAAATGACTCTTATAAAAAATACACAAAAGGCCTCTGACTCAAGTACATGTTACGCAACTTTGGCTCCAATGGAATAAGAATAGATGTTTGAAAAGGGGAATAATAGGAATGAAGGGATGAAAGATCAAGGGATGAAAGTGGAGGGTGGATCTAATATTTCCATCTTTAATGGAGATTTTTAAAGATAACTCACGGTTTGTGTTTGAGCCACTCACTTTGAGTGTGGGAGTCAAGCACATTAAATCATGCACATACAAACTTACGCACGCACTGGCGTCTCTGTGTTGTGACTCATTCAGAGGAAATGCACGGCTTTAAGCTCGACCAGATAAAGTATGTTAAGGATAGAATGGCTCTGAGTATAACCTATATGTGTGTTTGGTTTTTATGGTGATGTTCTGTTTGTGCTAGTTGTCTGTAGCTAAGCTGAGCAAGCTCTTAACTCTAAACAGGTTAATGGAACTTTTATGGGTCTCTCTCTTATAATCAGTTGACCTCTTGAGATTCTCTCTGTCTATTTTACTCTCTCACTCTATTCTGTCTCTCTTTCGCCTACTGGAAAATGTTGAACTGCAAGAGCATCCCCTTTTCAAATAATCCATCCAGGGTCAGTTTTACAGACAAGTACACAAACCACATACCACAAGCAGATTTACAGCTCCCTTACATGTACACAATTAAGAAATGGCAGCAAGAAACACTTTGAACAATAAGATAAATGGGTATTAATGGCTGACTTCTACTTTGATGGATTTTGCAGATTATGAAAATGTCAACTGCATCAGATTTATCAGTGATAGCTGAAAAAAAGCTACTGAATATGAGCTCCCATCTCTCTTTCTCTTACCAGTTCACTCTATTCGTATTCCCTGTTCTATGAATGCCCTGTCCAATACTGACACACACATACACACACACACACACAGTCTGGGTGATAAAGTTGGGTGAAAGATAGCCCTGTAAAATTCTTATCTCATCACAGTCACTTTTATTCATGTCCATCATCAGAGTGTCAATAGTAATCATGAACCAATCAGAAACAGTGTGATGGAGCACCAACCATGAAAGGACACACACACACACACACACACACACACACACACACACACACACACACACACACACACACACACACACACACACACACACACACACACACACACACACACACACACACACACACACACACACACACACACACACACACACACACACACACAAGTTAAACCACATTCCGGCAGCCATATCACCCTGCAGCCCAAGACTGGTTGCCCACTGAAGCTAAGCAGGGTTGAGCCTGGTCAGTACCTGGATGGGAGACCTCCTGAGAAAACTAGGTTGCTGCTGGAAGAGGTGTTAGTGAGGCCAGCAAGGGGTGCTCACCCTGTGGTCTGTGTGGGTCCTAACGCCCCAGTATAGTGACGGGGACACTATACTGTCAACAAGCACCGTCTTTCGGATGAGATGTTAAACCGAGGTCCTGACTCTCTGTGGTCATTAAAAATCCCATGGCACTTCTCGTAAAGAGTAGAGTGTAACCCCGGTATCCTGGCCAAATTCCCACCACTGGCCCTTGTCAATCATGGCCTCCTAATAATCCCCATCCACTTGATTGGCTCTATCTCTCTCTCTCCTCTCCATCTGTAGATGGTGAGTGGTGATCGCACTGGCGCCGTTGTCCTGTGGCAGCCGTCGCATCATCCAAGTGGATGCTGCACACTGGTGGTGGTTGAGGAGAGACCCCCCACATGATTGTAAAGTGCTTTGGGTGTACAACAATACACAAAAAGCGCTATATAAATGCATCATTCATTCACATTCAAAGAACACATTCTCTGGACAGCATTAATATGTATTAAAATGCTGGTCAAGCATTTGAAAATGAGATTTGAACGCAATAAGCCTAAAATGAGAACTTAACATATAAAGTTGCTCTTCTCATTTCCATCGCATCCTTCTTTTCTCCTCTCCTCTTACAATTCATGCTCACTGATAAGTAGTAACTCCTGCACAGTAGAAATGATGATGATGATGTGAAATAAAATACAGCTATGCTGCCTCCCTTCTCTCTATGCTGCAGACTAGACATGACTCTTAAAATATAATAATCAATATTGATTTTAAGTGAGTGAGAGGGAGTGAAAAGGTTATTAATAGAGGAGAGAGATGGAGAAGGAATAGATGCATGGGATGTAGAGGGAAAAGTGCATATTGGGGTGGTAAAAGCAGGAGGAGGAGGAAAAGAGAGAGATGGGTGAATGGACTCCTCTCCATCTGAAGCTTGACAGAATCAATGAGCTTTAGAGGATAGAGCCTCAAGGTGCTCCACTAAACTGGAAACTGGAAACTGTGTGTGTGTGTGTGTGTGTGTGTGTGGGCATGTTTATGTGGTTTATGAGGACACAAATTTGTATAATGACATGGGTATGACATAGGTATTACAAGGAGAAGGTGATTTATGAGGACATTTTCAGTGTCCCCATAATTTAAAATGCTTATAAATCATACAGTGTGCGTTTTTTGGGGGGAAAATAGAAATGCACTGTCTCCTGTGAGGGCTAAGTTTAGGTGTAGGGCAATAGCACATACAGTTTGTACAGTATAAAAACCATTACGCCTATGGAAAGTCCCCGTAAACCATAAAAACCAACACCTTACAAAAATATGTGTATTCAAGTATTCTGTTAGTGTACTTCTTTTAAATAAAAAATAGGAAAGTATACTTTTAGTCTACTTTTTATGTACTTCTAAGAAATGTGCTTTATGTGCTTCTCAAAAATATAGTTAAAATGACATTTAAAGGGTTGCTCCACCCAAAAATGAAAATGTTGTCATTAATTACTCACCCCCACGTCGTCCCAAACCCGTAAAAAGCTTCATTCATATCTTCATTAAGATTTTTGGGATGAAAACTGGGAGGCTTCTGACTGTCCCACTGACTGCCAAACAATGAACACTGTCAAGGCTCAGAAAAGTTTAAAAACTTCGTCAGGATAGCCCATCTGCCATCAGTGGTTTAACCATAACATTATAAAGCTACGAGAATACATTTTGTACACAAAAAAAAAAAAAGACTTTATTCAACAATTCATCTTCTCTGTGTCAGCGTAGCGCCATTTTGAAGAATATCCGCTGGACGCAAACTGCGTACGCTGTTCTGTATCAGCTGCGCTACACAGATACGTCTTCTACAGATACGTTTGTTTACGCATTGATTTGAACAAAACTTGCGTATCCGTGCTTTGGTTACTGGTAGGAATACGAGCTTGACTCCCGTTGCATGTACATACTGACAGTATTCAAGACGCTACTGCAAGTTGCTGAGTGAACGGAACATTTTGAGGCTCACACCTGTAAGTACATGTGGTTGTCATTTATCCCAAAAACCGACGGTATGAACGTAGCCTTAAACTCTAGTCTCAGCCTCAGAAATCATGCCTACAGACCACTGGCTGAACGTTTGATGCATATGGCACACAAAAGTGGAAACGCTTCAGGAGTTTTGAAGTCGTCATCGGATTGGTTAGATTATACAGGATTTCCGGGAGACGTGTGTCGCATTCTTTAACGTCTGCCTGGAAACAATTATGCCGTGGTGCCAAACCTTCTCATGCTGAACCAAACGAACTGTGATTGGTTGTTTGACATGTCGGTCAAACGGCCCCATGGGCCTTGGCCAATGAAAGCTGCCATGGATTCCAGACTTTCAGCCGTCAGTCTGAAGGTCTGGCTACGGGAGACTACTAAAACTCCAACTTGACGATATCATGTTACTTATATGTGTGGTAAAGAGAATATTTCTGGGCGGGGCAGTTTTGTAAACACCGAACAAGCGTCCTTGAGGTGTATATCTGGCCAGCCGTTTTTATTGTGTTCTGACGATAGCAAGCCTACAATCGTAAACTATTTCGCGTTTATTTTCACAGAATAACTTTTGGAAAGGAGAGGACGTTTTCACTTCTAAAATCACTGTTTATGTAATTACTGTTTTTATTTAAAATAATTATATTAAAAACAGATATGACATGATATGACACCAGCAATCAGAAAATGTCAAGTTGTCACACGTTTAAAATCGTAATTAATTCACAAGATTAATTCAATATTTATATTTTTGTATGTTACTTATAACTTATTTAGCTGTTTTATGTTTTGTCATAATTTTCTATTATTTGAATGTAACAAAAAATACTGTTTAAAGTCAGCATAAAACTGAAATCTCTTTTAAATACATGTTTTTGATATTATTAATTTATTTAGTCATTTAGCAGACACTTATCCAAAGCGACTTACAAATGAGGACATTATAGAAGCAATTATAATAATAATAATAATTATTATTATAATTATAATTTATTTATAGATATTCTTATGAATGATTCATCCATGCTTATTTGTTTATATAGACCTTGTAATTTTTATAAAAATTCTCAAAACTCGATCTTCTGGAGAAAAGACATAGGCCTACTTTGGCATTTAGTCCGCTTAACCCCGCTTTTATGACTGCAAGCTCATACGACGATATACCTTCATCCACTTTCAATAATTTATTTCCCTCGGATGTATGTCACAATACAGAATAAAATATCTGCCACTACATTACATTGCAACTTTTATGGTTTCATTGCAACAAATGTCCTGGGCTGCTATTTGAGCATGTTGTGTTCAGTTCCTAGACACTTGATCATCAAGTGTGATGACTAATTTTCTTTCACCATCTGGGGCCTCGTTTATAAAATGTTGCGCAGAAACCATCCTAAAATTGATCTTATGATCATTTCTCAAATATGCGTACGTGTGATTCATGAAATGATCGTGCGTACAGAAAATGCCGGGAAGCCTCTATTTCAGATGTGAAATCAATGAATCGCAAATGATCTTGAATTTGCAAGTGGCAAGATTGGTTTATATTTCCAAAAACCTGCAGCACTTGGACAAACAAAAGTGCGTATCTCTGCTCAGACCCTGATGTGGCGCTAAACTCTTTTCCACGTCAAAGACTGTTTTTATGAACGTTGCCGTGGATTTTTGCGTACGCACACTCTACGATCAAATCTGTGCGTACGCACGTTTTATAAATGAGGCCCCAGGTCCATCTCGACAAAAAAGTCTTGAGATGATAAGGGTTTTAAGACCATGAGAAAAATACTTTGTCAAGTGTGTCCAAGTGTTTAACTGATAGTGTATCTACACTTCATGTGTCATAATTTGCAGATATAAAACCTTTTGCACCAGATTACAAAATAAGTAGATGCACAATAATTTATAGTGTGTTTATGTGAATAGTTTGTTCAGAATGATAATTAAATAATAATAACAAGAGTTTGGATTTTTGGGTTAAAATGTTCATGTGCAAGGACAATTTTGGGATGTATTTGTGTATGCTGTGTATGTGTGTGTGTTTATAAAAGGCACTGAGAGGGCACCCCTATGTCTATATATTCTCTTTACCCTTTGACAGCCACACAGGAACTCACTGGCCTTTTCTATTCCAATCAAACCAATTCTATCTATATTTACTCCATCTGCCCAGCCCAATGCTCCACTGAGCTGTACGTGTGTGTGTGTGTGTGTGTGTGTGTGTGTGTGTGTGTGTAAGTGTTTTCAGCAGCTTTAATGGCACAGGCTCTTGCTGATAGATGAAGATTTAGCTCAGTGGATGAGAGCGCTGGATTAGGGATGACATCGCGACTATGCTATCCCATCATTCCCTGTCCTGCACTGCATCCCAGAAGCCCCTGGCCAGTTCCACCCCATCGAGAGGGCATGATGGGGTGATGAATGACTGGAGCTGTGGGAGAAGGGAGAGAAAACGAGGGAAAGAATACACTGTGGCCAACTTTGTCCTCCGTATCTTTTCTCACTGTTATTCGAAACACGCAAACTTGCTACTGCTTTTGTACAGACGCAAACAGGCACACGCATACAGAGTTACCAGCTTTTCATTGGTTATCTATGCTAAAGAACAGTGGCTAATCTCCAGGTCCATTATCTACAGGCTCCTCCCATCTCTAAATAAGCCAATTATGGGTGTTTATGTGTTTGTGTTGCTGTGATGAGGCTGAGTTGGCCGAGAACCACTGCAAAGCTGAACAGCTAATCAATGGTGCTTTAGTGCTAAATCACTTTCTCTCTCTTGCACACATTTTTCTACACCAACTCCCTTTCTCAGTCTCTCTAACTCTTGCCTTCTTACCTCGTTCAATTAACAGAGGCATGGATGAACTGCCAAGTCAATTGACCATGAAGTAAACATCAAGTGCAGCAGCAGAGGTATTGGAAACAGTTGTTCTTTCATTATGACATAATGGCTTTAAGAGCATTATCACCATAATGTGAATTCCGCTGTTAAAGTGACATGCTTAGGTGTGTAGATTACATTGTTATATTGCCTAATTTATACAACTTGATGGCCCTGGTTCATCCAACCCAATTAGGGTCACCAAACAAGCCCTGAAGCAGTGTTTAGGGGCTGTCAGATTATGTTTTCAAACATAAAGAGGAAAAAGGTAAAAAGTAAATGTTGTCAGGAAGAAAAATTGAGACCACTAGGTTACTAGAACTGACACATCAATTTAAAATATTATCTGAAAAATGCAATAGCATCAGCCAAGAGCATTTTAGCATCAGATATTTCTGCATCTGACGATCCAAGTAGCCTACCATATTAAGTTACACGCAGCTGCACAAAGCTCAAAATATTGGATACTTCCACGCAAAAGCATTGGGGAATTTTAATAAACTTGCAAGATGAGTTGCACTTGAATTTGGCGAGCAGCACACTGCTGTTAGCCTAGCCTGTGCTAACATAAATAAATGTACAAGAAATGCCCCGTGGGTACAGTGTGCCATCAGCCCGTACACGACTGTCATCATTTACCAGGCCAATCGTCTTGGGATCCGGCTGGCCATGGATTCTGATCACCCCGGGATTCAGCATGTGATGGATTCAGATTGGGTCGATGATCACTCTTCCAATAAGAGTAATTAATATAATGAAGACTCTCCGAGCACGTGCAGGAGCAGGTGATGAATATCGGTACCCATCGCTCGTTACTCATACATGACATCATACAGAGAGAAAGCAAGACAGAGAGAGGAGAAAACATTCACATAATGCACAAAACAAGCCCAGGCACAGAACAAAAAATGCTCAGGAAAGGCACAGCACATTTATAATACAGCAAATTAAAAGACAAAAAGCATCTTCCTGTGGATTTGAGCAGCAGTGTATGAAAGGACATGACAAAATGTGCGATTTTGAACTGTTGAAGATCTGTTTTGGAAATGTTTAAATTGCAGTAGCCTTTAGCTTGCAGCATTAGCTTAAAAAATATACTTTGTTGTATTATTTTTATTATTATTATATTATATTATATTGCATGTACACTTCTTTAGAGATACCCCTCCTGTGTTTCCAAACACAAGACGCACTGGGTAGCACCAAGTGATGACCAAGTCAATTCAGTATCTGAATTTACAGATTGCCCTTTCAAGACACTGGAAATGAATCAAGGGCCCTTGATTCACTAGCCTGAACACCCCTCCCCACCTCCTACCCCTAGGGCACTTAGGCATGCACCTCTCTCTCTGTAAAAGCCGCAGTTCTAGTTATTAGAGTATGATAATGAACACAGTGGAATGAACTGAGGGCTCCCCACAGAGGAATCTAAATGAGTCTACATACATATACACTCACTGGGGAAAGGGCAATTAGTGTAGGCCTTTCTACCTGACCCCATAACGCACACACATACACAAGAAGACAGAGAGGGACCTCCCACTGCACAACATGAGTACATATGCAGATATGTCGTGGGATGTGACTAATTGGCTAATCTAGTGCCTCTCACACACTTAATCATCTTAAACACTTTTAAAGGGCTGAGCAACAGGAACGTAATGAGAAAAAACAGACTCCCAGTGGTGCACAATGTCTCATCCTCTTTCGTTCTGCTCTCTCTGTATTTTTCATCTGTTTTTTTTTCAACGATTAATCAGCGATTCCTAAATGCAATGTATAATCTGCATTATTGTTTCCCATCTGTACATTACTGACAGGCTTGCTGTGGAATACTGTTTAAGTAAAGTACTCTTCTTGTACATTCTTTAAAGGCTATCCAAGCTCTCTTGTCGTTTTTATAAAAGGAGACTCTATATTAGTTCTTGACTGAGCAGGTGAGATTACAGGAATACACTTTCCACAATGAGCCACAATCAAAACACAGAAGACAAAACTTTCATCGGGCACCACTGTATTTTTTTTTATTATATAAGAAAATAGTAATTGTTTTATGTAAGTTACAAATAAATGTAAGTTATAAATCAATTAAAAACAATATATTAAGTATTTTTTTCCACGATGTACACATTGAGCAAAACATAAAACATTATATCAAAATATTACTGATTGTTTATAGAAATATTTATTTTATGAAAACTACAGTAAAAGAGTATACTTTTGTTAAAATAACTTTTTTATGTACATTTTCTAATCTAGAAATGTATTTGTGTTACGGCAAAGCTGATTTTTCAGCCACCATTACATGTGTCTTCAGTGTCACATGATCCTTCAGAAATCATTCTCATATGCTGATTGGCTGCTCAAGAAACCGTTATTATTATCATTGCTAAAAACAGTTGTGTGGTGCTCAGTATTTTTATTGAACTGTGATTTCTTTTCAGGATTCTTAGCTGAATAGAACGTTCAAAAATGTTGTAGTATTACACATAATTTAATGTATTTTTAATGCATCCTTGTAAAAAAGATTTAAATAAGATACAAATAAAAATCTTACTGACCCCAAACAGTAGTTTATATCAACAGATCTTTTACGTTTGCATGTCTAAAATGACAGGATGACATCTTGATTGGCTGGTTGTGTTGAGATGCTTAAGATAGTTATGACCTCTGCAGTGGATGTGAGACCAGGCCCGTCTAAAGAGTACTTGTCTATGTGTGACGCACAGGCGTCAGTGTGGGCGGTTTCACCGCTGCTCTCTTTCATGTCCTGTTAATGAGAAAACCGCAGCACCCAGCATTCCCTTGTAAACGAGGACAAATTAAAACCCAAATATGAATCACACTCAACATGGTTGATGCTCAAAAGTTGTAGATTTTCACCGAGGTCAGACTGGACAGCACATCGTCTGGGCGGCTAATGACATCCATTCATGGCATGTCCCTATGACTGTTGCTACTTCCCAAAGGCCTCATTCCCAGTTTTGGTTTATAGAAGTAAAAACTATAAAACCTCTTGGCTATAAGATAAATGGAAGGTAGACGGCTCTGTTTGAAACTATCAGAGGACTTCTGATGGGTTTAAAGTAGATGACCCACTACCTTTCGAAAGTTTGAGTCAACTATTTTTGTCTGAAAGGAAGTAATTCAGAATTATTTCAATTTGAAAGAGCTCACGTATTAAAGAATCCTGAAGAAAAAATGTGTCAGTTTTCATAAAAATATGAAGCAGCACAACAGTTTTCAACATTGATAATAAGAAATGTTTCTTGAGCAGTAAACCAGCATTTAACATGTTTTCTGAAGGATCATGTGACACTGCAGACTGGGATAATAATTGCTGGGAATTCAGCTTGGCCATCACAGGAATAAATTCTATTTAAAAATATACAAAAAGTTATTTTAAATTGGAATAATATTTCACAATATTAGTTTTTATTGTATTTTTGGTGGGTGAGACTTACCAACCCCAAACTTTTAATTGGTAGTTTAACTACATCTGAATTTGTACAGAACGTCCCAACAGCATGGACTAGATGTTTGCACATTACTGATAAGTTCAAGGAAATATGGTATGGACTATGAACTCGGTGCTCTATAATTAGATCATGCAAACCAGACATCTATTCCTCTTATAACTCTATGTAAACTAAATAAATATATCATCTTTTTAAAACATATAGTAGAGTATCACTAAAACTCACCATCTAGAACAGCTATAATGCCTGCATTTTCACTTTAAAGCACACTTAGTCTTTAAGCTCTGAGTTAACAACAGATAGTCTCAGTTAAACAATTAGTGCACTTATAGTGTGTAGGACTGTCTGAGGCTACAGCCACATAACTGCACATCACGAGCATTGGTCATAAAATTAAGTCCTACAATTAAATGTTGAGGATAAGAGCGGTTTTAACGACCTCTGCGCTAGTTCAGACTGGGTTGGCCTGTCTGAGGCTGTCTGCAGACACAAACAGCACTGCCGGAATATTAAAACACACGAGCGAAGACCAAAAACACCATTAAAGGAAAGAGCCCACGGGTGATGCCTTGTTTTGTTGGATTTCTGATTGTGATGATGGAAATAAGGGCATCATTTGTAGAGCATGACTGCTTGTGAGCAAGTGGACAGAACAATGGGAAAAAAAATCAGGCAGACCGCAGACACCGGAGGACCAACATCAGGACAGGAAGTGAGAGGGCAGTGAAGGGACTCATTCGTTTCAGCATTAAAACTCAGAAGTTAGAAGTTGTATTTCTTACATGTGTGCCTGTCAATTCGCCTTGATTTTCTTGTTATAGCTAATGTATGCTAACCTGAAGTCCCTTGTCCTTACCTAACCCAGCCCAAACACAACAGCCCTTCAGTTAAACCGACATCAAACGCAGCCTTATTAAACTTTCATATGAACGTTGGAGAAAGTTATATATAGCCTTACAATCAGAGAGGTAATGTTTGAATGCTAAAATAGTATCAGATTAATTGACAGACAAACATAAGCCATTTGTATGTTGCTTTCTTGAAAAACAGCCTATAAATATTGCAGCTATCACAACTTTGATCTTTTTGTTTGAGCATCCCGACCAACCAAATGGGCGGGACTATCTTTTTCAGACCAAAAGCAGAGGTTTAAAATTTGATTGGTGATGCAGATATTATACACATTGCCTTAAAGAGATGACAGTTAATAACTTTATTGAGGACATAATATGAACAAGAACATTTTTGTATAGAAGACACACCATGATTCTTGAGCCAGGGGCGAGTGTATGTGTCTAGCACACATATGGCATCGGTCTCTTCTTAGTGTGTGTCTCAACAGGAACTATAAAGTAGAGACAATTAACACTGCTCATTATCAATACAGCACCAATACAAATATACATATGTACATACACACCAGGATGACTTAAAGCCTTTTAGAGGAAAAGAAACAAAGAACGAGAGAAATTATGGTCAGAATAAAAAACAAAAGACAGAGACGTCAGTATATAAACTATTTTGTGTAACACAGAGGTCAGTTTTAATGGAATAGTTCACCCAAAAATAAAATTGGCTTCAAATTTACATGCAGGCTATCCAAGATGAGTTTTTTATATTGGAACAGATTTGGGAAAATGTAGCATTACATCACTTGCTCACCAATGGATCCACTGCAGTGAACGGGTGTCGTCAGTCCAAACAGCTAATAAAAACACCACAATAATCCACAAATAATCCACACGACTCCAGTCGATCAGTTATTGACAAGCTGTACATTGTTTAAATAAACAAATCCATTATTAAGTAGTTTTAACTTTCACAATCCATAATGCTTCCTCCAGTGAAAAAGTCTTCGATCTGTGCATATTTCTCTCTTGATTCTGATAAAATGACCTTTTCAACGGATAAAGCTAAATTATGAACAGAGGACTCTTTATTTTTAGCTGGGAGCAGTGGTTTGATGTTAAAACCTCTTAATGGATCGATGGATTTGTTTGTTTCAAACTGGATGGATTGGTTTCAAGCACACAGCTTTTTACTTCACAAGATATTAATTGATGGACTGAAGTTGTGTGAATTACTTGTGTATTACTGTGATGTTTTTATCAGCTGTTTGAACTCTCATTCTGACGGCACCCATTCACTGCAGAGGATCCACTGGTGAGCAAGTGATGTAAAGCTAAATTTCTCCAAATCTGTTACCATGCTAAAACAAACTCATCTGTATCTTGGATGGCCTGAGGAATAGTACATTTTCAGCATTTTTATTATTTCTAGAACTATTCTTTGAATGTAACTATTCCAGAAAAACAAGGGACCTACTACGTCTTTGTACAATTTTCACAGTTTCGATTCAGTTTAAGCACAACTGATGAGGTATGACATATGGATCCATAAACATTTCTAGCAGCGTCTGATCAGGTCCTAAAATCAATATTGGCTCAGAAGTGGCTCAAATTACTGGCTCAAAGTGGAAAAGAATGACTGTAAACATTTGCAGGTAACTGTGTGAAGTAAGAAAGCTTGAGTAACAGTTTGAACCGGTCATAGTTAAAAACGACTCAGACTCCCAATGCTACACTCATAAGCTTCAACATGCATATCAATACTAAACCAGCCAGTCATAATGTCCGTTTCTCACTCAGAGTCTGGATTACTTCCAATGGACCTACTACACCCCTCCTCTCGTAAAAACTGGAAGACAGAGGAAAAGTCTTTGTTAGAGTAGCCACGAGCGCACATCGCATGGTAGATCTGGTGTGCCAAAGAACCAAGAGGAATTGGGGTCCGGGTACTGGTCGCCGTATCCTGAGCAAAACCAAGATCCTGAGAACACAACGTGTTTTTTTTTTTTTTACAGTTTCGCCTTAAATTCATTTAGACTGTGACAACAAATAAATAAATATGATCAAAATAAAAATGCTTCCACTTACTTTAGCCATTAGTTTTGTGCCAAAGCCTCCCTGATAGTTATTTGCTGAGGGCACTCCTTCCATGACACCTGGGACGGGGTTATATTTGTCACTAGACCAACATCGTCCTGAACTCATGTTCAGAATCTTCGCCAGCAGCTTCGGATCCAAACCCAGTCTGATCAAAGAGACAGAGGTCAGAAAGAGCGCTGACCTTTAGGCTCAGGAGCAGATCATCTCTAAGAGGAAAGCAGGCCTGGATAATACAGTATTGATATTTAACAGGAGCTGCAGTTCATCATTTTCCACTCTCCCGTTTGTTGTCCCCCACACAAATGTAGGAGGTAATAAAACTCTTGACACAAGCAGCTGTCTTATTAACTCACCCCCACCAATCTGTCCCCCTAAAAGAGAAACCAGGGTGATTTCAGTCCTGCATTTAAAGTAGATCTGAGTGAAATAGGCCTTGCTGCTTTACAAACCATTATGCGCCCAAATAACACAGTATAATAGAACAAAACCGACAAGATGAGCAACACAACATAAGATCGTGACATTGTCTGAAGAAAGCTGCTGCCGTGATGATAAGTGTATGGTTTGTTTAGTTTTTTAGTCAAAAGAGCTCACCTTCAAATCTTCAAATGAAATGTAGTAATACACTTTGATATTTGTTGCCTCGTAAAGACATTAATACAATTGTGAAAAAAAATTCATTTTGTATGTAGAAAAAACCCATTCATTTCATTTTCAAATGTTTTTTAAAAACGTTAATATAATTGAAGAAAAGGTTGGATCGAATCACTCATTGTAATCACTACAATTATCAATGTGTTAATACAAATGTAATGTATTAAAGCCATGAAGTAAAATATGACAGCATACGTTCCTTACACTCTGAAAATAATGAATATCTGAAATATACAAAAAAATTCAATACATTATAAAACACTTTTTATTAAGTGGCTACTATGTACTTCAAAAATAAGAACAATGTACTTATGTTCATATTGTATTGCAAAACATTTTGCTGCTATTGAGGTGAGATATGGGTAAGGTTTGGTGGTATGGGTAGGTTTAAGGGTGGATTAAGGTGTAAGAGATGGGACAGTGTAGTTATAAATGTAATTACAGAAATTCATTACAGATGTAAATACATGCAGGTATTTAAAAAAATATAAATACAATGTAAAAACGTGTTGTAGACAATAAGTGCATTGTATCAAATTATTAATTTAATTTAATGCTTAAAGTAGAAAAATTATACTGACACAAACACCACTAATAAAAAAAGAAATAATCAACAATTTGCGGAGACAAAATAAATAAAAAATTAGGTGGCAGTTGACAAAAAGCCATTTTGAAACAAAAGGAAGATGAGGAGAAGAGGAGAAAAAAAGAGGGAAATCTGCAGATTGATGTGTAACTGGGCAAAGAGCTGCCATCTCTTACTTTAACTAGAACATAAATATGCCCACATCAAGAGCGCCTCGACACACAAGCGTGTGCGTGCGCACTCACGCCGGAGCGGCAGCGGTGGTGAGACAGTAAAGTGCGCTTTTTAGCTTTCTTATGTCTATTAAACTATGATGAGTGTTTAAGGGCAGTTATACAGTAACTCCACCTGTCTCTCATTCAGGGGGCCGCGCCTTCATATACACGCTCACAAGCACCAATAAGTCTATGCAATAATTAAGAGACAAGGACAAACAGCTGTGCATAAAAAGTCTATTTCTTTCTCCTTTCTATTATTCCATCCATCTGTCCCACACTGTCTGTTTTTACAGACTGCTTTGGAAAATTTTATCTCAATAATGTGTGTGTTTGTGAGCAGTGCTGTCATTTGACAGTTGTTTTTGGGGGGTTTAATGTCTGTAAACAGCCCACTGACTGACCCTGTATCAATCTCCTGTTCTCTCACTTAATTGGTAATATTGTCTGTAATTATATTACATACGTTTTGGGGAGTCACTACACATGACGTTCAACATCTGAACTTGACTTGGCTTTTGACAAACAGGTCAAACTATCTGAAACACACACACACACACACACACACACACACACACACACACACACACACACACACACACACACACACACACACACACACACACACACACACACACACACGTGTTCTGGGTCAGTGACTAAAAGGTTGCTGGCTCTACTGCAACCTGGCTTCTCTGCTACAACACAAATCACTCTCTCGGCACAAGAAATGAGTGTGTGTGTGTGAAGGGGAGGCACCTTCACTGTTAAAATGGTAAACGTCATTTTGTATAGCTTTCATTCTGCTTCTATGGATATTATCCAAACCATGTACACATCAAATTTACATGAAAGAAACACTTTCAAAGGATTCTTGTGAAAATGTTGCTGATGAAATCGAGTGTGAAGTGTGTGCAGGTTAATACCACAGCAGCGAGGGAAAGGAAAACAGATGTGAGCGTCTAGCTTAACAGGATGAGTGAATTACAGTTAAAGAAAAAGGAAAGGAGGAAATAAACTAGAGGCGTTTGATGTTTGATCATTTTGTTAAAGACTTATGTTTATACACTACGCTTCTTGTTCTCATTTCATCTTCATCAAACCCTGGTGCTCTCAAGATTATAAACACAGTCTTATAAGCAAACACACACGGGCCACAACTTTATTAATGTATTTAAGAGGCAACAAACGAGTTTATGACCAAATGTCAATTATCTTTTTAAACATCTGTACACAGGCTGTGTGTGTGAGGGTGCTTGCGTGGTGGATGAACTTTCAAAGCCTCTCAATTGTGTGTATGTTGCATCATTAAAAAAAAAAACACGGCTCATTCTCGATTGAAGCTGCTGGTCTTCAAGAGTAGACAGCAGCATATGCATGCGTAAGTGAAGATCGATGGAGATGGAGGGAGAGAGAGAGAGAGAGAACTGTCTATTGGGGACACTTTTTCTCCAAGCAAAACAACATGAATGACCAGAGATATCCAGCACTCGTTGGGGTAGAAAATTAAGAAAAGGGCCTTTTTCTACAAAGCGGGTACAATTTGGTGTCCCATTACTCTTTTAAAACAGATTTCTCAACAATTTCTTCACATAATCACAACTCAATATTGAATTTATTGCCGTAAATATTATTTAGTTATTAACTAATTTTATCTACTAGGGAAGAAAAGTAAATTTCAATTATATATATATATATACACACACACACACACACACACACACACACACACACACACACACACACACACACACACACACACACACACACACACACACACACACACACACACACACACACACACACACACACACACACACACACACACGTTCTGGGTCAGTGACTAAAAGGTTACTGGCTCTACTGCAACTAGCTTCTCTGCTACAACACAAATCACTCTCTCGGCACAAGAAACAGTGTGTGTATGCATGAAGGAGAGGCACCTTCACTGTTAAAATGAGTAAACATCATTTTGTATAGAGTTCATTCTGCTTCTATGGATATTATCCAAACCATTTACACATCAAATTTACATAAAGACACTTTCAAAAGTTCTTGTGAAAATGTTGCTGATGAAATCGAGTGTGAAGTGTGTGCAGGTTTCATACAGCAGCGAGGAAAGGAAAACAGATGTGAGCTGTCTAGCTTAACAGGATGAGTGAATTACAGTTAAAGAAAAAGGAAAGGAGGAAATAAACTAGGCGTTTGATGTTTGATCATTTTGTTAAAGACTTATGTTTATACACTATGCTTCTTGTTCTCATTTCATCTTCATCAAACCCTGGTGCTCTCAAGATTATGTCTTATAAGCTAACTTTATTAATGTCTTTCACAGTAGGTATGGTGTTCTTTGGATGCAACTCAGCATTCTTTCTCCTCCAAACACGACAAGTTGAGTTTTACCAAAAAGTTATATTTTGGTTTCATCTGACCATATGACATTCTCCCAATCCTCTTCTGGATCATCCAAATACTCTCTAGCAAACTTCAGACGGGCCTGGACATGTACTGGCTTAAGCAGGGGACACGTCTGGCACTGCAGGATTTGAGTCCCTGCGGCGCAGTGTTACTGATGGTAGCCTTTGTTACTTTGGTCCCAGCTCTCTGCAGGTCATTCACTAGGTCCCCCTGTGGTTCTGGGATTTTGCTCACAGTTCTTGTGATCATTTTGACCCCACGGGTGAGATCTTGGAGCCCCAGATCGAGGGAGATTATCAGTGGTCTTGTATGTCTTCCATTTTCTAATAATTGCTCCCACAGTTGATTTCTTCACACCAAGCTGCTTACCTATTGCAGATTCAGTCTTCCCAGCCTGGTGCAGGTCTACAATTTTGTTTCTGGTGTCCTTGACAGCTCTTGGTCTTGGCCATAGTGGAGTTTGGAGTGTGACTGTTTGAGGTTGTGGACAGGTGTCTTTATACTGATAACGAGTTCAAACAGATGCCATTAATACAGGTAACGAGTGGAGGACAGAGGAGCCTCTTAAAGAAGAAGTTACAGGTCTGTGAGAGCCAGCAATCTTGCTTGTTTGTAGGTGACCAAATACTTATTTTCCACCATAATTTGCAAATAAATTCTTTAAAAATCCTACAATGTGATTTTCTGGATTTTTTTTTTCTTATTTTGTCTCTCATAGTTGAGGTATACCTATGATGAAAATTACAGGCCTCTCTCATCTTTTTAAGTGGGAGAACTTGTACAATTGGTGGCTGACTAAATACTTTTTTGCCCCACTGTATATATATAAAAAATCCTTTAAGTTTAGGCCTAATTTTGTACCAAACTCAATGAAAGTTGTGAAAATGAAAGTAAGAACCGAAAGAACAAAAGATACTACAGGAAAGGTTGAAAACCAACTGATAATTCTCCACAGTGAGAGATTAATTATTTCTCCCAAGCACCTATTTGTTTTCCACTTGAAAGGGAAAATCATAATATCTTCAAATAAGTCAAACACATTTTCTATGTGCAGTTTGCTGCATGAGGACAGGCTGCAGTGCAGCATGGGAGATTTATGACAGCCAGGAACCCAAGGCATCTAAAGGAGTCTGTATAAGTGCATATGAGATGCCTACAAGCTCCTTATATCCCAGAGAAGAGGGATGACATTGCTTCTTGCATACTAGATTCTGAGACTGCATTCAAGCAAATATGAATACATATTTCATATGTATGAAGAATATTTTGCTCCGTTTAATCCAACCTATTAAGCTGTATTTGCAAGCAACACTGACAAGCAATATGCTCTGATATAATTTTCGCCTCTTCTCACTTTAACAAATATATATATATATATATATATATATATATATATATATATATATACACGCAAGTGTGTCTATCAACACTGTTGTCAAACACTGCACAGTGAATGAGCCAAAAAAATGAAATAAGATTTGAAAGCTACAGCAGATAGCAAGATTTTCAGTGAAAGCAGTTAAAGCCACGGCACTAAAACAAAGCATTTCAGACAGAAGGTCAAAATATATGTATTTTTGTGTAATAAAGTACTAAAAAGTACTAATAAGAGGAGTGAACCTTATTTTACTTATTTAAATAATACACAAGTCATTGTTTATAGAGCAGTGTTATTGTCTAGAGCATATGAACTACTTTTTAATGCTTTTGTCTCATTTATTTTTTAGATAGAGAGCAGCCTCATTCTCTCTCTCACACACACACACACACACACACACACACACACACACACACACACACACACACACACACACACACACACACACACACACACACACACACACACACACACACACACACACACACACACACAGCTTCACCTAATTCCAAGGTTCATGGTCTCTGCTGTACCAATCATGCCAATTGCTAACAGCATGTTGTTGCAGATTTTCGCTGCCTGAAAGAGAAAATTGCAAAACATCAGTTCAGCCACAGAAGTAATTTAATTGAATTACTTTTTAGTAACCTTTTATCGACAGTACATAAGGAATTTGTTATGCACCAAATAGTGCTTATTGTGTTCCTTAAATAGGTCATATCATGAATAATCAAATCTTTTTAGGATATTATAAATACACACTGTAACTTTCAGAACTTAGTGGGTTAAAAAATAGCATTTATGGTAATAAAGCTATATCAACTTGAACAGATGAGCACATCTACACATTTCATCTACATGTCAAGAACACTAGCTGTCACCTACTAGTGTCAAAGGAACTTCAGACACTTCACACAGAACAGATGCTTTTCTTTTTAAAATGGCATTAAAACTAATAATATATAAACAAAATGAGGAAAAAGTTTAGCAGTGTTTAAAATGCACTGCAAAAGTTAACTTTAAAGAGCTCTTTGATCATTTTAAAAAGATCTTAACAGATTGTGTGGCCCATTTCGAAATAAGTCCGAATAAGCGAAAAGACCGAATAATTTGTACCGAACAATGATGTTACGTGATCAAATAGAGGCGTGCACTAATGCAGCAAACACGTCTGCAGTGTAGAAGCATTAAAACGGCCAGAGAGAGAGAGACGCAAAAATCATTACAAGCACAAAACGCTGCTTCTCATGTCTCCGATGAGAAGAGGAAGGGGTGGTTGTTGCTGGTTACTGTGATGATTGAAATCGTGAAATTGATTAGCAACTAAACTACAGAATGTTATGTTTTCTAAAACACGCACGTATTCAAACAGCGCTGCACGAGCTCGCGGCGCCAGGGTTCAAAGCGCGAGGAAATTCTGTGCTGAAACACTTACTCATCATTTGCTCATTTTTTTTATTTTTTTTTAAAGGCGTGTGACCATGTGATATGTGTGACAAACATCTTCCCAAATTCGTAATGAGATATATCTTAGAAATATCCGCATGCTGTTGTCAACAAACAGAAGCAATGAGGTATTCCTGGTTCCTGCATATTTCCACCAAAATAAAAGCTCCATCAACATTCATAAATGTTAGTATTGTAATTTTACTCTTGTTCTGTAAAATAAAATAAAATGTAAGACAATAATAATGATATAAATAATTACCCCACAACAGCTGTATTAATGCATTTACTATAACATTCACCAATAGTGTTCAAATGGGATCTTATTTAATCAAATGGGATCTTATTAGGGTAATATTTTCTAATGTTTTAAAAGAAGTCTCTTCTGCTCAGCAAGGCTGCATTTATTCGTACAGAAAATCTGATTCAAGAAAGGGGGTCTCAAAAATGGCCAAAAAATATTATTTTACTAACTTATTAATTTGAAGTTAAATTGTGCTTTGTTGGTATAATGTCTGATAGGATGTATACAAATGTTCAGTGTTAAGTAATTTTTTTTTTGTAAAGCAGGACAAAAGAGTAAAAAGCAGATTTTGGCTATTTAATTTATGGAATAGTGAAAAAAATAGCAAAATAGGCCTAGATAGGGGAGAATTTTTTTGAGAAACTGTGTTCGGTATTTGGCCAGTGTTTCATTTTGTTCGGCTTCAGCCAAGAATTGTCATTTCGGTGCATCCCTAATTTCTATTAATGTGTTATAACAGAGCATACTGGGGCAAAAAAATACATCTTGGGCATTTTAGAATATGTTATCATTGTAAAAGTCTTTAACCCCTTTCACACAGTGTTGATCCCAGAAAAATGTGCCTTCAGTGTGAACGCAAACACGTCCCGGGATAGGGACCTAGTAACATTGCTGGGATCAGTCCTGGATTGAGCCCTGTGTGAACAAAAGGAAGAACCAATGCCGTGAAGAATGTGTTGTAGGGAGGATGCATGCATCATCACAACGACGTGCGATTCTTTGACCGGGTTCAACGTTCACGACAAAAAAAAAACAATCTTTGCAAACTGTAAAGAAGCAGAGACAAGGGAGCTCCTCACTACCCGCGCTGAAGCTGAGATAGTTCTCCAGCTTAGGGGAACGGTACAAGTCACATTACGATGTAACGGGATGTGATGTCCTCTGCAAAATCTGACTTTGTTGCAACCTAAAATTAAACTGCTGGTCTCATCTGGCCAGAGGAGAACGGCACACTATTTCCCTTTTTTAATATTTTAAAGCTGCTATGACACAATCTGCATTGTAAAAAATAACGGTGACTTGACTTGACTGACTAACGTGCGTTTAAGGGATACAGCTATGGCCAGAAAATAAATTTATTAAAATACATTTGTAAATTTGCTACCTTTCACATTCTGTTTTATTAACATCTACACCTACCCCAGCCTAGGGATGCAATGATACCATTTTTTCAGAACCGATCCGATACCAAAAATTCTGAGGATGGGCCGATTCCGATCCAGCGCAGTTTTTTTTTTATCAATGTGGAATTTCTATAGTTCTGTGTTGACCTGATTGTCACTCTTCTGTGTGTTAAACACAATCTATCACAGTGTTTCTCAACTGGTGGGTCAAAAGCGCTGTGTATGCAGCCCAGAAGTGGGTCGCAAGACTGTTCTGAATGTGTCGCGGATTGTATACAGCCAAAGAAACGACATCATTACAGGGCTCTAGACTAACTTTTTGCACTGGTGCGCCTAACTTTTTTTCTTAGGTGGACCAGCACAAAAGTTAGGTGCACCCAAATTTTCATATAGGCAATATTACAGTATCTTGAACAGTTTAAGTTCAAGAGAAAAACACACTGTCCCGATTCAGTATCTGCGGTCAGATGAGATGTTGATAGGTTTATTGTCAATGTCATTATTCTATCGTTATTTTCGTAACTTATAAAATAAAAACTCTCTCACCTCAGAAAAACTGAACTATCCTGTCCTCTCAGATGTTATACTGTGCTGGTAGCGCGCACTCTTCTATAGCACATGTGAATGCGGCGCCACGCTGTATATCACTTCACTAAAGCGCAGAAATTATGAGCATGCTACAGTACAATAAAAGTAAAGAACCAATAAATCACATAACTGTACTGCGTGTGTTAGCTGGGAAGGATTTGCATGAAGGTATGATATTCATCCTATTCAGGAGCAGTTTCCACGTTTCATTAACAGTCACCTAGGTTGTTTTCAAAATACCATAATTAATTCCAAAAATACCATATTAATTTCACTTTGTGTCATTTTGTAGGCTATATGTTTAAATGAATGTGGTGGCTCATAACAACTTATTTGTATTAACAAAAATGAGTTTGGGACTGCTATTTAATAGCCTTACCTTATAGGCTGTTTATTCAGTTATATTCTTAACAGTCTTTACTTATTTTTTGTAAAATAAACTTGCTTTGTTTTTTAACTATATAAAGTATCTCACAGAAGTGAGTACACCCCTCATATTTTTGTAAATATTTTATTATATATTTCCATGTTACAACACTGAATAAGTGACACTTTGCTACAATGTAAATAGTGAGTGTACATCTTGTATAACAGTGTACATTTTCTGTCCCCTCAAAATAACCCAATACACAGCCATTAATGTCTAAACCGCTGGCCACAAAAGTGAGTACACCCCTAAGTGAACATTTCCAAATTGGGCCCAATTAGCCATTTTCTCTCCCTGGTGTCATGTGACTAGTTAGTGTTACAAGGTCTCATATATATATATATATATATATCAATAATAACAAATTATAAAATATATAATCATAATCTTTGACAAAAATTGTATTATAAACTAGTTTAGTGGATAATTCAGCAGCAAAAGTTAGTCTAGTAAAATCATGGGTGCACAATAATTTTATAAAACCTAGTGAAAAATTTGTTATTACAAATAAAAGTGAATAAGTGTATGACTAAATCTGCTAATGTCAAACATTGCTCTTTGTATTGTAAAATATATTCATGAAAAAACAAGCAAATACATTTACATTATAAATATATACTATACAATTAAAATACATTTATTTTAAATGTATAGCACAGTAATAAGGCAGCAAGTTAAGACAGGTAGGACAGAACAAGAAAGACTATTATTATCTTTCATTGTGCAAAAGTATTATAAAATTAAAGGCTTCAATGCAACGCGGTACAAAGCTCATCCCATGCACAGAATGATGTGCTTGAAACAACACAGAGTCACAGCACACAGGCTGCACAGCCCTCCGAGTCCGCATAGAAAAGAAAAGTACAGAGGGAAGAGATATCGATAGGCAGTGTATTAAGTCTGTGCGTTAGTTTATTGAGCCTTTTCTTTCAACAGTTTTAAATCTCAGTTACTGTGCACTCTTGAAGAGAGTTTGACTGTAGTAAGCGAACGCAACACGCAGTTTGAATGCTGAACGGAGGATGACAGACAGCCGCAACAGAGAGGAGTTTATGTGAACTTGAATTTAACGACTTAAATATTCATCTTTACCTCAGATTAAACTATGGAACAGCTTCAGAACACTTGAAATATAGTGCACAAAAACTGTATGGTGCTTTATGATGTTTTCGTGCCTTTCATGGGGCTTAACAACAACACAGAATAGTATACGCACAACATTGGATTTAGATCGGTCTCGTATCACCGATAGCCGATCCACAGAAAATGACCGGATTGGAGCCGAAACCGATCCTGAGTATCGGATCAATGCATCCCTACCCCAGCCCTAAACCTATCCCTTACAACAGGGGCCACCAGACTCTGTCCTGGAGGGCCGGTGTCCTGCAGAGTTTAGCTCCAACCCTAATTAAACACACCTGAACCAGCTAATCGAGGTTTTACAAGGTATACTTGAAACTTGCAGGCAGGAGTGTTGACTTGAGGCAAGTTGGAGCTAAACTCTGCAGACCCCTGCCTTACAATAATGCAAATACAGTAATAATTGCTGTTCAGTGTGTCAAAAATGATACAATATTGATATGCACATGCCCAATAAGCCCTCAGGCTATCAGGACAATGAACAGCAAAAACTAATACACCCTACAGCACGCTCCCACTTTACAATATGCCATGCACTGCACTTTCACTTGAACTCTAACACAGTTCAACTGGACTACACACACACACTGCACTAATACAACATCCTATCTGCTACCACTGGATACTCTCCAATGCACATCCATGACATTGCGTATCCAGCCTATGTATAATCTGTTGCACCTTTTTTCGCATACTATTGTGTGTATATATGTGTACATAATGTAAAATGTGTACATACGGTGCATAACGTGTATTGATAATTGTATGTCTTAAATAGTACACTGTGTGTACCGACTATATGAAGGTGTATTCTGCACATTGTCTTCTGTATAAGTCTGTAAGTATGTACTGTCTATATGTAAATTGTTTCTGCACTGTCTGGAGCACGCTCTCAAGAATTTCACTCACCAAGGCACATGTGCTGTGATGATGTGACAATAAAAGTGATTTGATTTGGTGGCCGTAGCTGTATCCCTTCTAGCCCTAACTGATCTTTAGAGGATGTGTGTGAATGCATGCACAGATTCCAGAAACTCAGTAGCAGTGTGAATGAACCAAACTCAGACGATCCTGGGACAAATTATTAAAAAGAAATTCCAGTATCTCTGTGTGAAAGGGGGGTTTTGAAGTTCCATTGAGGACACCATCTCTTTACTACAATTTTTAATTGATTACAGGCTAAAGGAGATTCATGTTTGTGTGCATTTACCTGTCCACTTCCCACTTGGCCACAGTACACTACATTTGCTCCCATACAGGTGAGCAGCTCCTGGACAGCATTAAATTCCTCCTCGACTCCACCCACCATGAAGGTGAGTTTAGCCAGACTGGCTGCACCAACACCTGAACAGAACACAATCATGACTAAAAATCATTGCAAATGTGCTCAAAATCACTAAATGTCAGTTTTCAGTGTGTATATTTGTAAGTGCTGTGGTGGTACCATTATAATGATGCAGTCAGTGTTTCCCCTACCATTATAGCCCAGCTTCTCACACACAAACGTACGCGCACACACACACACACACACACACACAAACATACGTGCACACACAAGGGAGCACACTCCCACTCGTATTTGTAAATATTAAGCCGCAAAACGACTATTTAAAGGGGTCATATGATGCTTTTTTAAAGATCATTATTTTGTGTATTTGGTGTAACAGAATATGTTGACATGTTTGACATTGACATTATTTTTCAAATACTGTACATTATTGTAGGTCCTCTATGCCCCGCCTCTCTCAAACGCTTCATTTTCTACAAAATCCCTCCTTCCGACAAGCGCAGTCTGCTTGGCCAACTGACCCAGTGCATTGTGATTGGCCGAACACCACAAGCCGCATCGGAAATGTAACTGCCCTTTCCATAATCGCGAGCTTCAGCTTTCAGAACTAAAGTAAAGACAGTTAATAATGTCCTTCGTTTTACCATCAGTTCAAGCCTGATAAGGGAACAGAGTCGCGTGACAGACACAGTGATGAAGCTCGTATGTGTTTGCATACAGGCCGCGGTTGTGTGACCTTGTCTCCCTCTCTCACACACGCGAACACACACACACGCACGCACGCGCATGCGCGCACACACACACACGACGCTGCAGCTGTGACTTTCTCTCTCTCTCTCCCACACACACATACACGCACGCACACACACACAATTCAATTTTTTTTTTACAGATGTTACGGATTTTGATAATGAACAAAAATTTTACTCTGCATCCTAACTTCTAGAGACAAAAAAAATTATATTAATATTACCAGGCAACCCAAACCGGTTTCTTGATTTGAAACAATAATCACTCATTAGAACATGCGGAAACTAAGAAATACATGTTTCTATTTAGATATTTATTTTAAGGAAAAGTAATGGTCTGGTTTCTACAAAGTTCACTTTGGAGCAAATATTTGGCTTTAAACATGAAAGAAATAAAGATATGACATTTATCGTGATAATTATCGATATCGACTGATAAGAAAAAAAGAATCGTGATAATTTTTTAGGCCATATCACTCAGCCCTACTTGTAATGAAGCGCACGTGATGCTTCTGGTGATATTAACATCTGCCGTCTCACTAAATCAGGACATTAATACAAGAAAAACATCTCCAGAACCGCTCTGAGAGTCACTTCATCAGCATTTGACCGTTTCATTTGAGTAAAACTATCCTCATATCATATCATATACAGTGTACATTTATTATACACACAGAAATGTAAAAGGTATTCAAGGCAAACACTCAAAATAAAAGTTCAGTTTCAC
Source organism: Gymnocypris eckloni scoliostomus (assembly GCA_027564155.1). NCBI lineage: Eukaryota > Metazoa > Chordata > Actinopteri > Cypriniformes > Cyprinidae > Gymnocypris > Gymnocypris eckloni. The sequence goes on along the minus strand of CM050427.1, from coordinate 21,253,181 downwards.
TACATTGGGCAGAAATATATTACTATTGTTCAGTAGAACGTACGTAATAGGCTACCACTAATACTAAAACTATTAAACCCTTATTTTCAAGGAATATATATGTCTTCAATGTTTTATTTGTAATATTAAATCACCTTTATTTTCCCAAAAATGTTTAATTTTCATTCATTAAAAGATAAATTAAATGTTTTTATGCTGGGAAAAAACAGACCATGTAACCTTCTAATTTAACTTAAGCAGGTCGGATTTAGTCAACATTGTGTGTGTGTGTGTGTGTGTGTGTGTGTTTTGGGGCAGAGGAGGGTGTTAATAAGCTGTCGCGCACCAGCGGGAGACCATTTGAGTGTTTGCCTTTAAAAGCCGATTGTCCAAATCATCCTTCACAACTCTCTAAGGACAAGGACCCATTGTCCTCCTCCCCACAAACACACAGACTTGCGTACGACAGCTGTGCCTAAAGCGACACTCCTCCCCCTAAGTGAACACGCCCCCTGGGGTATGAGTGACAGCTCTAAGGGGTAATTAACTTTACACTTTATCATGTTCAATTAAGCGCCACGCCTTAAGAGGACCAAGCGTAGCCAATCACGTTAAAGCGTACCATGTTCTACATGGGAGGGGTGCTTTTAATGCTGCTGATATAGATTTGTGTGTCCAGGGATTTGCCCGATTAGAATGCAATTAAAGCAATACAAATCTTGGCCAGATTTTTTTAAAGACTAAAACCTCATCTGCTGCACTGAAATCCCTAATATCCACATAAATAAACACACAAACACAATCCAATTTATCCAAATTTAGATTACACGCTGAATACAATATGAGCTAGAAAAAAGGCATGTGCTTTGAGGTGAGTGGTCTGTTTGTGTGTGTGTGTCAACTCTAATGAATAGGCTGTTTATATTGAGAAGCTAATAATGCTGAAGTTAATTATTAAAGACCAAGAGAAAAGAGCTGAGGCAAGACAGATTGAGTGAAATGGAGATAAAGAAAGAGAGTGAGTGAGCGAGAGAGAGAGAGAGCGAGAGAGTGGAAAAGAGAGACTTTATGACTTCCCTGTATTGATTTTATCCATACTTATCCGTCATCAATAATTCTCTCATTAGCTCAGCATGTTTGTCATTTCCCTTATGCTACATAGCTTCTCAAAGAATAAACGTGTATGTGCTTGTGTGTTTTCTTTATCTATAAACAAGCATTAATATGCAGTTTTACCTAAAAAATTTGCACACTTTTTAAATTAAACCGGTTTATCACATTTAATGAAGACATCACATTAAAGGGTTGCTCCACCCCAAAATGAAAATGTTGTCATTAATCACTTACCCCCATGTCGTTTCAAACCCGTAAAAGCCTTGTTCGTCTTCGGAACACAATTTAAGGGTGCTTTCACACCTGCTTCATTTAGTTTGGTTGAATCGCACAAGAGTTCCTTTTCCCTCTTGGTGCAGTTTAAGCAAGTGAGAATGCAACAATCTCACTCGGGTGCGCACCAAACAAGCGTACCGAGACCTCCTTGAAGAGGTGGTCTTGGCATGCTTTCAAACGAACCCTGGAGCGGTTTCGTTTGTGGTGAGAACGTGATCTGACCTCAAACAGACCCAACTGCAAAAAGAACTGTGTATTTTTGGACTAACGTAACGTCAGTTTTGGACTGACGTAGTCAGCTGCACTGTGCATTATAGGATGAGGAAGTGTTTGTTGACAATTTGCAGTTTAGCATGGCAAGTTGCGGACAAACTTGGGGTTGTGAGGTGCGGAGAATCAACCCGCGCAGTTGCCTCTCCATAATAGCCGTGTGCTGTCTGCTGAATTTTACTCCTGTCTTTGTTTACTTCCGGGAGCACCATTGGAATTTTCCTGCATGCTCTTTCTGACCAATCAAAAAGCAGTTTAAGGAATGCGTTCAAAGCCACATCTACTCAACAAGTTAAGCGGATGTTGTTACGTGACTGCATTTTGGTTCGTTTCAGCTGGTTCAGACCAGAGCAAACAGTGTGGTGTGAAAAGGAACCAAAACGGCTAAAAATAGCTACAATGTATAATTTTTTGCCTTTGGTCCGGACCAAAGCAAGTGAACTATCAGACTTTCCTGGTGTGAATGCACCCTTATTTGGATGAAAAGGGCTTGTGACTGTCCCATTGACTGCCAAACAATAAACACTGCCAAGGCCCTAAAAAGTATGAAAGACATCTTCAAAACAGTCCATCTGCCATCAGTGGTTCAATCTGAATTTTATGAAGTGACAAGAATACTTTTTGTATGCAAAGAAAACAAAGAATGACTTTATTCAACAATTTGTCTCCTCCGTGTCAACGTAGCACCATTTTGTAGAGTATCCACTGAATGCAATACTTTTTAGGGCCTTGACAGTGTTCATTGTTTGGCAGTCAACGGGACAGTCACAAGCCTCCCGGTTTTCACCCAAAGTATCTTAAATTGTGATCCGAAGACGAACAAAGCTTGTACGGATTTGGAACGAAATGAGGTAAGTGTTTAATGACAAAATGTTCTTTTTTTTTTGCGGGGGTAGGGAGAGTAACCCTTTAATACATTTACAATGCTAATAATAATGCATGGAAAGTTAATGCAAAAGCATTATGAAAATGTAGACAGGGGTCAAAGCATAAAAAAACTTTTTTAACAACTGCAGCATTCTGCGACCAATATTTTTTTGTGTCCTCTGAATTATGTAAATGAAACTATGTATTTGTCTCAGGCAATGTTAGTTTTTTAATTGAGAAAACATGAAATAATGTCAACTGAAATCAATATTTTGGTTACATTTTAATGTATTTGCGTATTTATTCAATAATTTAATAAGAGCTATAAAACTTGGTTATCATTACAAAAACATCTGATGATCCCACACCTCTCATTAAGCCTAATCTTATCTAATCTAATCTAGATCCAATCAATTTCCACAATTTTTGCACAAAATCAAATCTACATTAGATTAAAAGACTAAATCTATAACAGCAAATATATAATGAAGAAACCCACATGGACGTGAATTCTGATGGAAATGTACGCAGTTGGTTGTGGTGTCAGGTACCACAAACTCTCTTTCCATCAAAAAAAAAAGGCACTTAAGGCTGTAAGCGCTTTTAAAACACCGAAAATGTTAATTAGTGGCAAAGTTACATTACACTACATTTGTGGAAATGAGCCTCTTTTCCCAGGCAAAGCATGTAGATCTCTGATCCTTTATTGTGTGTAAATAAAAACCCCATGCAAACCTCCTGTCGTCTATCTACAAAGCCTCTAGAACTGCTGACAGTAATAAAGATTCTAAATGACTAAATCAGTTCTTTTTTCAGCCCTCCCCATCAGACGCATACACAAACTCACTTGTTCTTTTTTGCGATCTATCAGCTATCCTCCTGAGCAGATCAATAACGTTCTTTTGACTGTAAAAAGACCAACATTGATCGCAAACAGACAATAGGGATTTGAAAGCGATTGTCTCTCTAAACGACTGCGCTGGCAGGGCATTAAAGAGATCTCGAGAGAACATTCTAGGAACCGTTCTTATTGTGTTTCCAATACCAGAAACAGTGTTGTAAAAACATTAGATAAACCTCGATGAAATAGACACTATATCAGAGGATGTCAATGATTCATTTGGTTTACGATCAAAGCTATATTTGGCCATATTGGATAACCAAGCCAGTAAATGCATACCGTCTTCACCTACACGCCTTAAACTCAGGAGTTTTGATGAGCCAATTTAGTTTTTCTCATGCTACACAGAAAATGTACAGAATTCACCTAAAAATGAAAATTATTTTATAAATTACATGCCCTTATGTTGTTCCATAACTGTATGACTTTCTTTCTTCTGTGAAACACAAAGGAAGATATTTTAAAGATGTGTTTGTCCAATGAAAGTCAATGGGGTCTAAAACAACACTTTACAGACGGAAAAAAAAACAAAAAAACAACAGACACATACAGCTTCACAATCTAGGGGAAAATCTAACGGTCATAATTTTGATAAAAATATTCTACCATTACTTGTGATTTTAAGATTGCGATTCAAAATTAGATTAAAAAACTTCCAGGTAAATACAAAAAATATCTACATTATTATTACTACTACTACTCCAACTACAAAATAAGATAAAACGAAATAAGAAATATTACTCTCGTAATAATGTTAATAATAATGTATTTTACAGTAAAATTGTACTGTACAGTACAATAATAATAATAATATGTATGGCTTTAAATATTAGTATTGTATTTAAACAGCAGAGAGGCCATAAAGCTTCTGTTTTGTTGACAACAGTCAGTTTATAAATGATTCTGATTACAAGTTTGAGAAGACCATGGTGCAATTGTGTCCGAAATGCACATCATAAGTAGTGATCGACCGATATTGATTTTTTTATAACCGATACCGATTATTTGTACATTTGTGTACCCGATAACCGATATGCAGAACCAATATTTATTTACTGTAATAAAGTAAATAAATAACAGAATGAAGAAAGTCCATTCTTCGCGTTGGTTTTTCCTCCTTTCAGTCATCTTAACAACAACAAAAAACTGTTGAGAATTAACAATATATATATATATATATATAATTATATCGCAACCTTTGCAATTAGATAATCACACTAAGCCATAATCACAATTTCGATTTTCATTAAATTAATACATACAGCCCTACTGACACATTTTTCAAAATGATCTTCTATTGTGTTTCCCAGAAAAAAAAATAAGACATACACACTATGAGTGAGTAAATGATGGCAGAGGTTCCATTTTTGGGTGAACTGTGCCTTTAAGAAACTTATTTTGGCTTTTGATGCAGTGGGAACGTTCTTAGTGTAACAGGAACAAACATATTTACTAGCTTCATGTGGCTAAACCTATAATTACGACCAAAAGGAGATATTTTCTCAGACAAATTAAAACACCAAGCAAACGTTATACACTCATTTCTGCATACATAAAAACACACACACATGAGAACTACACAGATTAATAGTTTCTACGCCAGCAGCCCTAATGTGGCATACTGACAGGTTTACAGGGGCAAAAGAGTTTACGAGCCACCACACACAAACAATTGAAAACCTTCACACGGTCACAAGAGAGTCTTGCACATATTATCTTCATCATTCAGATAAGTAGGACTTTAATCAACGCCATCGTCACCCCCATCCTCGCCACGCAACCGCATGGTTTTGAGTGTGGACAACAAGTGAAGAATGATCTGGAATCAATGATCCACCAGGCCAGGAGCCATCAGTATATCGGCTCATAAGGATGCTGATTAGCGGCTCTTCACACATGCACACATGTTCCTTGAATAGCACCATCATCAGCATTTTTAAATTATCCATAATTGAGGACTTAAAAGCTGCTTAACAACACTCATATTGTGGATGACGGGTACACACATTTACACACACTTTTGGGAGCCACAGTGACTGTTTAAAGTGGGAGAGGGGGGTTTTGAATGACAGTTCCTCGACAGGGGGCATAAGTGCATACCAGATGACACCGGAAAATGATGGACAGCTTTTCATTCACTTCTTAGTATAGCAATCAAATGCACTTCAGACTATTTAGATATAAAAGCGCAGGTCTTAAAATCTTAATCATCTGAAGTCTTTAAATTGTTTTATATCTGATAATTCTTTCCTGGTCAGACTCAACATCACTCACTCACTCACTCTCACACACACACACACACGGAGTCCCGGCTAGACAGCTGCTATGGGTCTGTTTCCATCTGGAGCTCAGGACAGACACCGTCCACCCCCTTCACACACATCTCCCAGTCCCTGGCCTTCCCAGCGAGGATCTTGTTATGCTAATTCCTCTGTCACTCACCTATCTATCAGGCAGTCTCTTCCTCCCCCTCCTGCTCTGGCCAACAGAGGGCAGAGATATTAATGAGCATGCTCACAGCATCCAAAAACAGCACAGGGAAAGCTGATCTACATTAGGACATATCTGGGGTCCCACCTCTCCATGAGTGATCTTGTTTCTGGTCAATCTAAAACCCAGATTTTCTATTGTGAAGGGGCATCTGCTGTCCCATCAGGATAGCCAAGCTACGGCTATGAGTGAGAAATGTTAATGCTGACAATGTTAACAATGTAACTGACTTCACTAACACAGTAGATGAAACATGAAAACTCTCATCAGATTCACAAATATTTAAAAAGAAAAGAGGGGACAGGGTGTGCTATTTATGCTGAAACCGATAAAACACCTATAAAAATTGGTTCAAAAGATTATTCCATTATAAATATATTATATGCATATAATACACACACACATACATATTAGAGATCGACCGATATGGGTTTTTCTATAACCGATGCCGACGTTTAGAGGTCAGGGTTAGCCGATGGCCGTTTTTTTTGGCCGATATCTTTACATTTTCCCCTTCATTTGCATGCTAAAATACCACACTAATAATAAGTGGATGCACAACATTTCTAAATTTAACATCATAATTTATTGAACACTGACTTCAACCATCTCGAATCTTAATTTTGTGCACTGCACGGTATTCATATTAAATATTTATACAAAGTTAACCAAACAAATCAATAAACTGCAGCGGAAGAGTGCAGAAAACAGAGCGCAAGTCCCGAAACATGTGCAAGTGATAAACTTTCACTCTATGGTGGTTAAACTTATCAGTTAATCTGCGAATCACATGCGTGCCGAACCGTGGGGACTGGTCCGTACGGATCACGGATCATCTACGATCCGTTGAACCCCTAACCAAAATCTTTCACTAATGTGTTGTTTTTGTTGTTAACAGATTGCTTACAAGTTACAAACCAAATTACTGTACTCTAGTAATCACACACACAAAAAAATCTTTGTCATGTTGCAAAGCCTTGTATGCAAGGACTGACGGTTAACATTAGACAGGTTTAATGAGGATAATAACTGTGCAACGTATATATATATATATATATATATGTATATATATGTATATATATATATATGTATATATATGTATATATATATATGTATATATATATGTATATATATATGTATATATATATGTATATATATATATATTCATTGGTCGGAACACGTCATTTTATTAGGCTGATGTCCATTTTTATTCGCGGTACACAGTTAATGGAAACACACGCAAATGCGCATATTCTTGAGCTGAATTTTCATTAATGCAAATAAGTTGGATGGAAACCCGGCTATTGTCTGCATCAAACCATGCTTCGAACAAATGTCATACACCGTACTGGGCTGCTCCAGGACAGCTGCGTGTCTCTGAGCACGGTGCTGTCTGTGAGCGGGGCGGAGTAACGTAGCCCTCAATCATGCTGCAGTGTTTGTGAGAGCTGCCGCCTTCTCCACCACACGCACAGAGTGAAATTCTCCGACTCCGATTCAGGAAAAATAAAACAGAACTTATATCATTGGGTCTAATATGTTAGCAAGCAAGCTGCTGATAGTTTTCGACTACAGTCCTTAAAGTTAACTGCAAGAAAGCGAACCTTCAACCTGCTGTAGCATTATGCCAGTTCCCGACGGTTCTATGCTATTTGTTTTTTCTTTCACTGAGTGAAGCAACGCTTCATAGTTTATTAGTAATATATAATAAATATGTGGCCATAGGTGTTTGAAATATCAGAATTTAAGCCTTGCCTTTATCTGCCAGGACTGTTGTTGAATCTTCCAAAAGTTTTGGCTCGGTGTCCTTCACATGCAGCAGCAGCACGTTCCACCGCACCAATAACACGGGGCTGCCCGCGGACGTGCCTGACTTTAAATCTGCGTTACTAAACACGTATATCGGCCGATGCCAATATATAAAAAATGCCATATCCGGGCATCCATGCCTGGTCGACCTCTAATACGCACTCTCTGTATCGCGCACAGATATTGTGCGCACACAATCAGGATCTTGGAGGTAAAGATGCTGGATGTGGAGGTCCTGGGCTGGCGTGGATACACGTTGTCTGCGGTTGTGAGGCCGGTTGGATGTACTGCTAAATTCTCTGAAAGATGGCTCATGGTAGAGAAATTAACATTCAATTCACGGGCAACAGCTCTGGTGAACATTCCTGCAGTCAGCATTCCAATTGTACGCTTCCTCAAAACTTGCAACATCTGTGGCATTGTGCTGTGTGATAAAACAAATTTTAGAGTGGCCTTTTATTGTGGCTAGCCTAAGGCACACCTGTGCAATAACCATGCTGTCTAATCAAAGACGGACAGATAATCCATCCACCTCACAGGTGTGGCATGGATGAATTATCTCGGCAAAGGAGAAGTGCTCACTAAATACAGATTTAAACAGATTTGAGAGAAATAGGCCTTTTGTGTACATAGAAAAAGTCTAAGATCTTTGAGTTCAGCTCATGAAAAATGGGGCAAAAACTGGACAACATCTCCAGAACTGCTCTGAGAGTCACTTCATCAGCATTTGACTGTTTCATTTGAGTAAAACTATCCTCATCATGTACACCCAGAAATGTAAAGGTATTCATGGCAACCTGTCAAAATAAAAGTTCGGTTTCACTACATTGGGCAGAAATATATTACTATTGTTGGGTAGAACGTACAAAATAGGCTACCACTAAAACTATTAAAACCTTATTTTTAAGAAATAATCATACAATGTCTTCAAAATTGTAATTGTAATATTAAATCCCCTTTATTTTCCCAAAAATAAGATTAGTTTAATTTTTATTCATTAAAAGATAAATTAAATGAATGCTTTTATGCTGGAAAAAAAACAGAGACCCCCCCCCCCTCCAAAGCCATAAACCGGATGAATGGATGGACGGATATAAATAAATGTAAATCCAAAATAAAATAATTACAAATATAATCATAATAAAGTAATACAGATAGAAATCAGAAAGACTGAGTTTATTACATATATTATCTAAATCACTTTGTTTTTTGTTTGTATAGATTGGGAACTAATTTTTGAAATTATGTAATAAGAGAACATTTTGTCCATTGTTGTAAATGGTTGTGTTATTCAAAGTAAAATAAAGATATATGTAAAAGAAAATGGCAGCCCTTTTCATTATTATATATGCCATAATATTAGTTTATAAAATTAAAATAATATGCATGTACATTTTCAGTATATTAATAAAACTGACATATATACCTACAATAAACGTCACGGCATGAGACATCATTGCTAAGTATGAAAATGTAAGAAAATGGATGCAATATAAACCCAATCATATTTAATAGTCAAAACTGATCTGATTAAAGCAATCATTTAACAATACAAATCTAAATATTATTTTTAAGCCTGTTTGGTCACACGAGGGACTTGAGACAGAAATATTTCACTTTAAACTTCTAATGCATTTTGAAAGGACCATCTGAAAGCCAGAAAATGTCATTGGCTCATGCAGGCTGTTAGATCAGTAATAATAAATAAGAGGAGAGAAGAAAAGAAGATCATTTCACACATTCAGAAAGGGCCTAAAATTAAGTCAGTACAGCAAATACAGCAAGTGACCACGTTAGAAAAATATACATTGAGTTACATACGTTAGTAAATACCACACTGACTTGAGGTTAAGCAATGAGTGAGAGCAATACACCAACATGGTCCAACAAAACCAGATCTAACCCAGTCCCACCACACACAAAACTGTGACACAAACGCTCTCTCGCACAGAAAGCCGAAGTTTTCCCACCGTGAGCTGCATAGTGAGAGTGAGCGACAGTGTGGCCGCAATCTCAGCAAAAACCGAGGAATGTGGGTAATTACTGTTAACTAGCCAAGCACTTGTTAGACACAGCAATGGCCGCACACCCCACGTTTCAGAGCGTGTGACGTTAGCCAGGGGTTTGTTGTGGGTCCAATTCTGCAAAAGCAGACAGTGAGGTTTGTGCCTTTGAGTTTATTACAAATCTACGTAAAAAAAACAAGACAAACAGAGCGAAAGAGAGAGAGAGTTTGTTCATCATTTTATGAGTATATTTAAGAAACACAGTCTGATGTGCCAAACCTTAGTGACGCAGAGAGACAAACACAAAACCAACAGCATAAAATTATATCAAAAGAAAATCAGTGTAAAAAAATAAAACATGATCTCACACACACATGCAAATTCTCCTTTCCAACAACAGAGACCTTATGTGAAAGGGCATGAGACGGGAGATCGCCGGGAACAGACACAATGGCGTCATGATGGCTGGAGCGCCACCTTCTGGACACACTGTTTATTTAAGTACTAGTGCTGCTGTGTTTTGTAATGTGGTCTGATAAATGCTCCCCATAGACCTGATAAAATCATGGAAGCTGATCATTTGGGCTATGAAAAATATGTTGCCCCGCAAAACTGATAAATATAAACCCTCTCTTAATGTAGAGGTCATAATGTACAGTTTTCATGTTCTGTGTTTTGATTTATTGAATGGTAGCTGCTTCATCCTATGTTTAGTGTTGTGTTTTTTTACTTTTAATGGAGTCTACAAAATACATCTCTGACTTTGGATTTTTTGCCAAATTAATTGATCTTGGACTTTTAAAAAAAATTATTTTAAATAAATACTCCCAAAATGTTTTAAATGGATAGTTCATTCTAAAATATAATTTTCTCTAATCTGTACAAATTGCAATAAACAGGCACTGAGAAAAAGAAATTCTGAAAAAATACATAAAAACGACATTCATTTTGGCAATTTCTCCACAACATGCTATTTTATGGTTTCCAAGGACTTGGAATAAAGTTGCCCTAAAGTGCCCATGTTTTTATTTGATCACCTTTGTGCTTTTTTAGTCCTTATTCACTCTCATTATACTGAAAAGAGTGACCAGATTAATAATAATAATAATAAAAAAATTGTATCCACACGGGAGAAAACAATTAATAAGGGGTTGGAATTGCAAAGGCTGAGTGAATAATAACATAGTTCTTTTTAGGTGAAGTATTTCTTTAAATCTCAAAAGACATTTCGGGCATTTTTTGAATAATGCATTTTTTTTCAAAAAGTTTTGTTGCAAGTCTCTGACTCCAAAAGGAAAGTATATAATCTTAGGACAATGGTAAATCTTTACCGCTAAGATGTTAAGGAAGGATTAGATCACAGTCTAGTCCAAGGGCCTGAGAACATACACCCATTCACTTTTTTATAGCCCAGTCCACACGCAGGCTCTTTAAAATCTTGTCTGCACTACAGACGCCAATCAGTAAACATACATCCAGCAAACCTTTAATGCCTGAGGAGTTTCACTCACACACACAAGTTGTGCATATTAAACATGTGCTTGTCCAGGGCAGTTTCTAAGCTCTTTATGGCCTTTTATCTACATGAAAGGACCTGGACTGGGAGAGTCAACATTACGGCTCCATCAAAGTGAAAGCTACTGACAGCGCTGTCCTCCATAACGGCTCAGGTCATTAAAGGCCCTGCCACAGAGCCTTCCCAGAGAATCTGCATAATATAACGGGAGTGTGTTTGTGTTTCTGGAAAAAATGATGGTTTCTTTGTCACAATTATTGCTACGGAAATTATTCTGCTATTCTGACACTAAGGTAAACAAATACAAACCTATATTCAATTCTTAATGTGCATTAAAAGGAACTAAATTACCATATAAATAAAAAAAAGACACAATTTAAACTAAAGTTTGTGTTGCAATATCTAACTTATCTGTGAGTACAGCATTAGCCATAAGACCAAGCTTCTATAAGTACAGGAAATTAAAATGAATACAAAATAAAAACTGACAATCTGAGACATGTTCAGCACATCGGTGAACCTACTGAGCCCAATAAAAGCCTTAGTGAGAACACCGTTCAATCATTAAACAACACATACCACAGAAATTTAAACAATGAGATCCTGTCAATCAAACTGAGCGACTGTTACGTAGGTCATAATAAGGTTGTTTCCAGGCCGGTCATACCTCCTGACACCGGAGCATCCATGAACACTGCTCCCATCTTCTCAGCAGCAACGGCCATCTCTTTGGACACTGCAGGGTCGATGGTGCTGGAGTCAATCAGAAGGGTGCCTTTTTTTATCTTCCTTAAAGAAGAGTGCAAAATCAAACAGAACAATGTTAAATATCATCATAACAAGAAGCCCAGGAATATTTCAATGAGCCTAACCTATTGCGAACTCCAAATTAGACATGTTACTATGGCCTACTAAACACCTTTATAGAGTCATACTTAAATAACATACATTATGAGGAGTATTTGACTAATATTATCACTTTTTGATACATTTTATGCGTCCTTGTTGAATAAAAGATCACAATCATACAAAAGTAAAAAAAAAAAATCTGACCCAAACTTTACATATAAGAAACCAGTCAATCAGCATAAGTCTTTAAAAAGCCAATATTGGTCAACTACAAGCCTGAACTGCTGTAAATACTATTCTATATAATTTTACTTTAGTACTGCATTGTACATGCTTTCTACAGACCAGATTTTATTGGAATTAAAAGGTACAATATGCAAGATTTTTGTAAAAAATATCTTAAAACAACTTACACAGTGTTATATATTTCATGCAGTTGTGTACTTGCATTATTCCAAAACTTCCCAAAGATTTGTAAATTTAGAGACATTACAGTTTTAAAATTTGACTCGTTCCTGTACCTCCATGGTCATGGTTGCAGTAATATCAATGACGTAATATCTGCGCTATCCTCAGTTTTCGCTTATAAAATCTTCAAGCGTGGACAAAAATGGCACAGCACAGTTAAAGTAATCCAATACGGCTGAAATTATAAGTGTTGAGTGCAGCATTTAATGTATATCTGCTCAATGTTTCATCATGACCCTTTTTCCGCATTTTTACAGTGTTGGGCATTATAACCATTCACACACGAGTCTGTTGAGCTTATGAATGCATTGGCCAATCAGAGGCATTCAGACGAGTCATCGCTGAAACAGGACAGTTCGTGTTGAGTGTGCACACATGCTGACAGGCTGACTGAATTCAGCTCGTGAATTCTCTCTCATCATAAACAAGTGCAGATGTATGAATGATGTAAGTAAGCTATTCATCATTCATCAGTGTATAGACAGCTTTACTGATTACAAGGGGAGGTTTTTTTAAGTGCTTAATCTCGCGCAGTACTGAAATCAGTCATAATGTTCTTTGCCAATATAAATGTTCTTTGGTTGCTTTCTCTATATAATTTATTCGCGTTTGAATAACTATGGAAGGTAAATGTAACTCATTACATCAACCGTGAATGTGATTCGTGAATCCCATTACTTAATTAATAGTGAAAACAATCTTTTTTTTCATTGTGAAAATTACATCTATTGTTCCACCCGTCCTCACAGCGTCATCAAGCTTCGCCTTTGTTATTGTTTTGAATATGCGATCTCTAGTGACGAAATCTTACATATTGTACCTTTAAGGTAGATATAAAAGAATGACTAAATTAAGCATAGACTTGTACTAATCAAACAGTCAGTGGAAACTCCTTAATCTTGAAGTATTCTTAATCATTATAAATAATAGACATGTGCAGTGCAGATTTATACCCAATTTAGGCTAATTTTGGTAATGTAGGACAACAGTTTCTCCAATATGTTAAAAGTCAGCCAGTATCGAATTTAACACTGTTGAGAGTTTAATGTGAAAGAACTTACTTCAGTATGCCATTGGGTCCTGTGTAAACCTCAATGACGTTGGGACTGGACGGTAGCATGGTGATGATGCGGTCAGCTTTATCAGCCACTTCAGCAGGGCAATCGAGGATCTGGGAATGACAAGCAAGGGCATTTATTTGCACAGCCTCATTCATAGAACTCTACAGTCTAGATGTTGGAAAAGACGTGATATATTTTGTTTTAGCGCATTGTTTGAGAAACAGATACTTATACCTGCGCTCCTGAGTCCTGAAGCTCCTTGAAAGACTCTGGGAAGACATCAGTAGCAATGACAGGATATCCATGCTTCAGTAAGTTTCTAGCCATAGGTGTCCCCATGTTACCCAGTCCAATAAAACCCACTGGGGTCTTGGAAGCCATTGATCTACAGGATACTGAAAAACCACATACAGACAGAAATCATAAATTACAGTAAAATAAAATCATCCCTATAGGCACAGAAAGCTATGATTGTCAAAGAGTGAACTGAAACTGGCAATTCAATTTTTTTTAGCCAATCAGGTCTATAAAACAGAGACTTACTGGAGCAATTTTGTAAAAATCAATGTCAGTATAACATAACATACTTGGAACAACACATTGAGCACTATTGAGAAGTCTGCGAGATTTCTTAACCCTCAATATCAATTGCTTATAAAGACCTTCATATCCGTACAGATCCAGATGTTTAGAGGAAAACTCTGATATAGACAATATAAACATTTATTTTGTATAAAATTACTAAATGAGGTGACAAAATCTCAAAGCTGAGACGTGTATTTAATTTGATAACACAGTTAATTTAATTATTTAGCTTATAGTTTGTAGCTGAAAAAAATAACCGCATGCATTGCACAACATTTCTGAACCTCAAAAAGTAAACAGTGACTTGCTTATTGTGCACAATTTTTGTGACAAATAAGTCCAAGCATATTTCATACATGTTCACATATTTTGCAAAAATACAACAAAACTAAACAGATGAAAAAAAAATTGCCATACTGCTCTTTGCAATAACATTAGTGGCGCTTTAATAACCTTTGTCTATGAATGGATAATTAACGAGGAAACAACATACCCAAAGTGAGCTCCACATGTTTATTGCTTCTTTTATAAAAATTCCGATACCCTCTCAACAAAGCGGCCATGCTTATTTCACTTGACCTCAGTCAGGAACTCAGGGGGCGGGTCCTATGGTTGACAGCAGCATTCCTCCAATCACTGATAAGGATTTGCGTATCAACCAATTAGATCGAGATCGTCATTGAGATATCATGCAGATTCTCCCAGAGTTGCTACTGTGATTTCTTTGAATAGAATTAAGGTGATACGTCTTAAAAGATTAAGAATTGCTAGAGCGTTAGGCTTCTACGTGAACTTATGACCGTGTTGTCCAAATCAAAGAATGACAGAATGCTGAAATCTCTTCGTTGTTCTACATAATTACACATGAATTAACGTTACATTAACCTTTTCAATTACAAACACCGAAAAAACAAATAATACAAATATTTTTTTCTAGTACACTAATAATTTCACAAATAGGACTATTAAGCGTTTCCTTTCAAATGTAGTGTAGGTTACTTCTTAAAATGTATAAGCATATTACATAGACATTTAATATTCAGAGATATACTTTATATATTATATTATATAACTAGATATACGATAGTTTTTAAGTATCTATGAAGTTTTAGCTATCTCTTAACATATTAAATGATCAAACGTTTCCTAAAACTATAATATTTGCATACAATGACCATATTATATTCTAAGTAACGCTTGGCATTTTTGCACAATTTTCGCGTATGTTTTACTGAAACGGACTGAGTCGACTGAAATGATTCGTTTACGAATCGAACGGTATCAGTAATTTGATAGTCATAAGAGTTGAGTTGTTCTGTTCAAGAGAACCGATTCTCTGGAAAAGAATCATACCTCCCATCTCTTTTTTGTTGGGATTATTTCACTAACCAATGATAAAACACGGATCTCGGTGACAAGAGTAAATAAGCCAATCACAGTGCGCAACTGACAGGAAGTGGGATGACGTTTCTAGATTCTCAAAACATGTTGACACCCGGTTCAGCAACTTGACAGAGGCACTCTCCACCTGCGTTATCTAGCAATCTATACAACAAGAGTTACAGATCTTCAAGTAAACATGGATTACAGGTATAACGGACTTATTGAGTGACGACTATAAGATATATAGTGATAACCTTGGAAATATATGTTGGAATTGCACGCGGTCCATCTCGATGTATTTTGGGGTGGGATTGCAGTGGAATTAATAAAACTCATCCGCTCATCCTCTAATGCCACCGTCAGTAATTTACATCCTATAATAAATGCATGTACAGAAAAATGCTACATCATCTAGTGTACTTGTAACCACCATTAAAATCCGCAGTGACTTGTTAGTTAGCGACATGCTGTAACGTTAAGTGAAATACATCTAGAAAGTTTATTTCGGTTTAAGCAACATGTTTTAGAATAAGAAGGAATGTTATGTTTTAAACCGCCATATAATGAGTAGAGTGCGAATATGTTATTGAATCGAGCTGTCATTGACGGTAAAGGCCTGAACAGAGATGAGCATACAGGCCTACTCGGCAGGCATCGCCCCATCAGGTCTTCATGCAGCTGCACATGGGCTTGAACCAAATGTATGTCAGCTCAGAAATATTGAAGCATCTAAATAACATTTTAATGCAGTAGAATGACCTATAGTTTATTGCAAATTATGTGTTGCTTAAACACACCGTCATGTAATTTTCAATGTAAAAAAAAATTCACTTTGGTGAACATTGAACATCTCTGGAATTAATATGAATCAGGAGAGACTTATAATGTAAGATGTTATGTAAGCGTATTGAAATACTTCACTTATAATTCCTAGGCCATATTATAAAATTGACCTTTCATTTTTTAAAAGCAATGTTTTCTGCATAGCTATGGTTGTGTTATGGCTCTCTGAGGTCTCTAAAAGTAAGATAAAAACATTTCAAATCACTATTTCAAGTCCTTTTATTTATTTGGTAAGTAGCTAAGTAATAATGCAGGGTAATACAATTGTTTGATACAAGTGATGATACAAGGTGATACAAGTCTATGTTGGGGTTTATTTTGCAATATTTGACTCTTTGACTGAACAATATCCCTATATTATGGAAGAGAACCTGTATCAGTTAAACCTCATTCTTTTTTGTAATTTTCATTCCTTCTTGTTTCAGGTAGACCAATCGCAGACTTTCCTTGAGCACTTGTGATGTTGTCGACCTGTAATACAGGAGCATCTGCTGGTGGAGGAGGAAGTGTTGTCATGGAGACGTCCAACTTCGCCCATGTCATCTTCCAGAATGTTGGGAAAAGCTTCCTCCCGCAGGCAGCGCTTGATTGTCGCTACACACTCACCCCCTTCATCACCCCACATCCCAAAGACTGGGTTGGCATCTTTAAGGTTGGTACACATTACATATTTCACTGAGATCTGGGCCCGTATTTATCACGCTTCTCAAATTTTAGTCTTAAGTGCTGAGAATTAATTAAATGTACTCCTACTTTCAAACTTAAGTATAAAAGCAAGTTATCACATTTCTTAAAGCTAAGAATCACTCTTTTACTCTCCCAGTTATTTAAGACAGCCGGAGAGGTCTCTCAAGTGGTTAGGAGTTGCCAGTAGGGGCTTGTGATGATGCTGAGGAGAAATCTTTCAGGAGAGGAAGAATGTTCTTTAAATGTTTGGCGACGAGCTCTTAATCAAACGGTTACATTTCCTCAGTTATTCAAAACGAGCAAAGAACATCATAGCTGACTTCAGTCTGGCGCGAGTATTATGCGATCTACACTGTATGATGAATAAATCTCTTACCCCTTATTTACACTGCACGCGTCTGCGGCGCGTTACAGCTCCATGGCCACCGGAGCTGATCAGCCACACTGTGGGAAGTTTCTGAAGCGGGTAAATAATAAAGGTTTTCATACACAGAAATGTGCTGCCAGAAAATTCTATCCACATGATTTAATCTCACTTTTTTCTCTCGCTCTTCTTTCATCTCGAAATTTAATCAGGCACTTAATCAAGAGGAAATGAGCGCACGGAAACTTTACGTCTCGTTAAGATGACAGTTTATGACTGGTTTAAAAGGCACTTCAAATCAACCAGATCTTTCCAGACAGCATTTAGAGTGGTGGGTTGCAGGGGGAAATGTGGATTGGAAAAAAGATGGTTAATCCGCTCAATATCGCTGTTGTTTTGATGGTTAGTTTACGGGGAATGGAGTTGCAGTGTGAGTGTGTGTGTGTGTGTGTTTGATCACATGGGCTGTTGTGCTGGATGCTGTGGGCGTTTCCCACAACAAATGAATCCTTCCTTATGCTTTAGCTGTAGTATTTTATCCCTTCATCCTTCTATCTACAATAATATATAGTGTAATAACTAGAGATCGACCGATACATCGTCATATTTTATCATAATCCGATATCGGTTTTGTAAAAAAAAAAATGTGTTTTTTCTCACATACATAATTATACAGAGTATAATCAGCAGTGAACTATGTTCTCTCCATTTGACCCATCCAAGTGCACACACACCTGGAGCAGTGGACACACACACACCTGGAGCAGTGGACACACACACACACACCTGGAGCAGTGGACACACACACACACACCTGGAGCAGTGGACACACACACACACCTGGAGCAGTGGACACACACACACACCTGGAGCAGTGGACACACACACACACACCTGGAGCAGTGGGCACTGTTCACTCTGGAGAAGCTCCAGCACGGCCACCGCATGCAACTTTACACCAGATTCACTTGTTTGAAACACGCTAAATTATATTAACATTTACTATAGAAACATTATTTTGCCAAATAAACATCTAAATAAATACATTTCTATTGAAATTAATAATTCTTTTCTTCACAAGCGATCGCAGTTTGAGTATAGTTCTGTGTAAATTTATAGATAAACCACGCTGTCAGCAGTTTTCATAATCATAATCAAACATTTTAATAATTCTGATAAAACATGCCAGTTAAGAAATGCAATAAAATAGTTATAGCTTATTTCAATATTCCAGAGAATATTATTCAGTGAATTAACATTATTCAGTGAATTATTCTTCACTCTTTAGCCTATTAAACAGCTTATACACCTAAAACTGTGGTTTAAAATGAAGTTGTTATGACTTCTGTCCTTTATTTTCTCCATTTGAAAACATTAGACATTCTTTTGCTTACTGTTAATATCAGTGTTGCTGATGATGCTTTTTATAAATAAAATGTTTTTATTGTTGTAATTTGAAGATTAAATTTAACATGAAAGAATGTTCATTCTCAACAGTTGTTTGTTGTTGTTAAGATGACTGAAAGAAGGGAAAACCAAAGCGAAGAATGGACTTACTTCACTGTTATTTATTTACTTTATTAACAGTAAATAAATATCGGTTCTGCATATCGGTTATCGGGTACATAAACATATTTGGTATTTAATAATTGGTATTGGTATCGGTTATAAAAAAATGAATATCGGTCGATCACTAGTAATAACAGATATTAGCTGCTCTGTGTAATGCATAACTGGATAATAGTAGTCAGATTACATGGTAGAGCATTATGGTTGGATGTATTCTGACAATAACTATGGACTCGTATTTAAATAATTAATGGGGTAATGTGGGAATTATTCCTTGGGCATTCACACACTCAGAACACACATCTTAGCCTGTGCTTTTTATTACTTAGAGAACCACAGGCTCCCTCTGGTGGTTTTGAGAAAGCACTGCTTCTTCTAGAAAGCAGTGAGTTGCATAATAGTTTAACAATGGCTTAAATTTTCTGTGTGCAGAGATTGTTGTTATTTCTATTTTTACTCAGCTAAAATAGAATTACATTACATGCTAAACTTAATTTAGAATTTGATATTAAATGTTGTTAATTATATTTGAATAATTGCTCCTTATGCTTTTTATTTTAAGTTTTATTTTAAATAGTTAATTTTATATTTAAATTAAATGTTATTAATTATATATGAATAACTCTTATTTTATATTTTTATTTGTAAAGTTCTACAAAAAATTAGCTGCAGCTTTTTAATTTGTACTTGCAATGTCCCTTTTTATTTAATGCGCACAATTTCCGTTTTAGATTAAATGTATATTTTCATATTAAATGACATGAATTATAGATACATTCTTGTACAGTATTTTATCTCTTTATATGTAAAGTTCTACATATATTTATCTGTAGCTTTTTTATTTGTATATGCATGCAGTATCCCTGTGTGTAAAGAAAAGAAAAGGAAAACTATTTTTTTTTATTTGCAGGGTGAACGGACATAGTACTCTCTATGAAGGAGTATGTTGAGGCACGTTGAAAATAGGCTACCTTTAAGCAATACAAAAATGCTGTGTAATCATGCATGTACACATACAGTAGGTTTGTGCACAGACACACACACACTCGGGGTACTCAACGTACTATATAATTAAGTTGTCACGCACATGCCGAACATGTTCTTATGCACCTGATTTATAGGTATGTCAGCCCTCTTATTATTAATTTATCGTTTATCGGTCATGTGTGTACAAGCATGGCTTGTTTGAAACACACTTGGATACCTTCTCAATTTTTATCCTCTTGCTCTCCTCTTTACTTCTCTTCTCTGTAATTAATAGGTGATTTCTTCACCGACGGCTGCATTCCAGATGAAAGCAGAATACTTTCCGTTAAAAAAAAGAGATTACAGATGTGATATATTGTAATCAAAGTAAATGTCAGGTAGTGCCATGAAAAATCACGATGACAAATTGCTGTGTGTGTGTGTGTGTGTGTGTGTCTTGTTTGTAATTCGTAATTCGTGTGTGACATGTTTATGATGGTGGACTACATTCTTTTCTTCATTTCCATCATATTTCATTTAAAACTGCATAAAACCATGCAATCACTCATTTGCACACACATAAATATGGGTGGTTTATGGAGGTTATGGTTATGTAAACATTTTACACGTGCTTCAAAGGCAGAAATTATGAAATGCACATGCACACTCACACTTTTCAGAGTAACCACACCATTATTAGTCGCCTTTGAAGCATGTGTAAAATTTTCACCTTTTCCGGGTCCTTTTTTTTTCAATTTATGCCTCCTTTTCCAACCCTACACACACACACACAGACTGTGCCCACTTTTCGCAGCTGGCTAAGAAGTTCAGAAAGGAGGCTAAGTGTTTCCATTCCTCCTTGAGGTTATTGTGATATTTATAACCTGTGAAATCGATATGAGACAAAGTTATAAGACTTTAGATCTCCCACAGGTATAATGTATTGTTAGTAAGTAATGTTTATTTTTCTCTCACTTTTTATTTCCATCTGTAATGACTGGGTGATCCTTAAACATTTTATATAGTCTTTATGTTTATATAGTTTTGCTTGTATCGTTTTGGTCAAAATGAACTAGTCTGTGTTTTGTACAGTTTACTCTCAAAGGCCTTCATCGGTGTGGTCACAAAAGTTTTAGTTCTGCCTCACTTCTTGTTTGGTGTGTTGTGTTGTGTGTGTGTGTGTGTGTGTGTGTGTGTGGGCTGGAGCAGTGCAAGAGACTACTACACGTTTCTCTGGTCTCCCATGCCTGAAAACTACACTGAGGGATCCACGGTTCACCGCACCATCATCTTTCAGGGTACACACACACAAAGTCAACATGTATTGCTCTATGCAACCTATTTTACTTCTATAATTTGATGTAGTAGAAAAGTGAAGGGTGGGACAACATTACTGTATTTTTCAGGAATTGATTGGATGGTTAAACTTGCTTTTATCCTTCATAATTTAATTGGACTGTGAATTGGGTGTTCTTAATGTTATGTTAATTATTTGTAGCTTTTGCCCAGTAAGACCTAATAATTTTTATTTAATATCATCCTTTTTTGTTTTGTTTTGTTTGATTAGATGATTAAAATGTGTATTTTTTATTGTTGTTATGTAAAAATAAAAGTCATCATTTTTGATTTCAGAACTTTTGAAAGTTCATGCAGACTGAATCTTTGATGTTTTGTTTTGTGGGGCATTTTGTTTTCGGGTAACTTTGTTTGCAGATGACCTTTCTATTGTAAGTTATAGTATAAGACACTACATCTGATAAATATTCAACCTGTAATCAAATGATCTTTTACATGCTGTTTCCTAGGATATTATGTTCCCCGTAGTGATGGTGAGTTTTATCAGTTCTGCTACGTTACACACACGGGTGAAATCAGAGGTGCGAGCACGCCATTCCAATTCCGCCCGGCCACACCCACAGGGGAGGAGCTACTGACAGTAGAAGATGATGGGAACTCAGACATACTGCTTGTGACGACAAAGACTGGACTACTTGAGGTATACAAATCACACAAACAAGAATACAAACCCCTGCTTTGTTTCAAAACCTAAGGCATCACAGGTGCATTCTTGATGCAAAACTTAGGCAACCTAATCATGATGTCTCTTGAGCTAACTTGTTTTATCCAAATTATAAAGCAAAATTGCATGTATTGTTTGCTATGATGCATTGTGACACCCTTGGGGGAAAATAAAATACAATTGTCAGTTATGAACAAACTATTTATAATCAGAATACAAATTATAAATAAAAATGCTCTAAAAAACAAAATAGTGCAGTGTAATTAAAATTGATTATTTTCCATTATTTTCTATGCAGATAGATAGATAGATAGATAGATAGATAGATAGATAGATAGATAGCCTTCCAAATGAGTCACTTATAAGGTTCCATTATGGAAGGTGCTGTCTTAGATGGCAGCTGTCTATGTAGAAAGCAAGGCATTTTACAAGGTTTTTGGAACAAAGCTTGTGTCTTATTTTTTTGGGCTTATTATCTGTATATGTGTTTGAGCAGCAGCGTGTAGAGGAAGTTCAACAGGAGTGCAAAGAACTGCAGAAAGCAGTACGCCTCCTCACACAGGAGAGAGATCAGCTACAGGAGAGACAGAGACAACAGAACCAGGTACTACATACACACTCGCACATAAAAGTGACCAACCAACGAAGCAGCAAAGCTGGCTTACACTCACACAGTGTTTAAACAGCATGTAACACACACCAGAGATCACAAGTTCAAGTTATCTGCACATCAAAGCGCTCTCCTGTGTGTGCATGTGCACATTGGTGCTTTAAGACTTTCTGTCTCCAAGTGTAAAACGCTTTTCTGTTTGACTGACGGTGAACTTACTCCCACAAAGCACTTTATCTTATCAGATAATGGCCGTGTGTGTCTCTGTGTGCATTACTGACCTTCCCATAAAGTCATGTGATTTATCCATGCTTAACTGTGCTGAGGGTGATTTACTTGGAGTGGAAGAATTGGGAGTTTGAGAAACAGAGAAAGAAAGAGTGAGACAGAGAAAAGGTTACTTAGGCATCTGTTATCAAGGCAGTGCCATGTTGACCACAAAAGGGTAGACATGACGTCAAACGTGTGCAGGCAGCCAGGAGTTAATGTCCACCAAAACCACTCAACAGAATGGAGGAGACCTGCCAAGTCACTGAGACAACAGCAGCCAGTCACGCTATTTTCTCTCTCCTGCTCTCTTTCTTTCTCTTTTCATCTATTGCTTTGACGATATTAAAAGTTGCTGAAAGTGAATTTTTTTGAAATACCACACATAATGTCACTACTACCTGATACATATAACAGAAATGTGTCCTGTCTGTCTTTGTATCAGCCTCATGTTCTGCAATAAGCTTTAAAATGGTCTGAAATAGGCAGATTTTTTGTTATTGTTTATCAGAAACAGTCTTGTCAATCATTTCCTATCTAAGCGGTTTGCAAACATTCGATTGGCTGATGTCTCTTTAGAGGGTGGAGTTTTAAGAGGTGTTTGTGATAGTTAAATAAATGTATAGATTTTTGTCATTTTTGTTGGTTAGTGTTGATAGCCCTCATTTTTTATTATTTCCTATTAATATCTCCTATATTTAAAAATGTTCATCTGCATTTTCTGAACCTTTTGTCATTCCTGTTAATTTGACTTTACAAAATATAGTAATGTAACGGTATCATTATTCAGGTATCAGATGGTAATGCCATGGTACTCTGATGTAGGCTATATACACTATACAAAATTGTGAAATTGTATTACAATTTTTGGTTACACTTTATTTTTAGGTGTCCTTGTTACAGTGTAATTATACATTTAAGTACTGAGTAATATTAATTAACTACATGTACTTACTATATGGTTAGGGTTATGATTAAGTTTTTGCTTAGGGTTACTTGCATGTAATTGTGCATAGTTTATTGTTATTACAATAGTAAGTATGTAACTTATGTAACAAAGGACACCTTAAAATAAAGTGTTACTCAATTTTTTATTTTCATATATTTTAAAATGTAATTTGTAACTTTTCTGTGATGGCAAAGCTGAATTCTCACATGATCCTTCAGAAATCATTCTAATATGCTGATTTGCTGCTTAAAAAATGTTTATCAACTATATTATCAAAAACAGTTATCAAAACAACAATTTTTTTAAAAGAATTTAAATCATCCAAATTGTTAATTTTCTTTAAAAATCTTACCCCAAACATTTGAACAGCAGTGAACCAGTGTAAAGGCAGTTTATTTAGTTGGTCTATATCTTGTATCCTTTTTTGGATATTATTGTAAATGTATTTACCTAATTATCACCTATAACTGATTTAAAAAATGTTCTTACCGTTACTCCACCCCCAAAATGAAAATTTTGTCATTATTCACTTACCTACATGTCGTTCCAACTCCATAAAAGCTTTGTGAGGTGGATGCAGATGCGATTATGCTGTAATATATCCATGACAGAAAAATATTCTTTATTTTTATTTTCCTTTGCATACAAAACATATTCTTGTCACTTCATGAAATTCAGATTGAACCACTGATGGCAGATGGACTTGCCTGGCGATGCTTTTCATTCTTTTCTGGACCTCGACAGTGTTACTTACTTGGCAGTCATTGGGACAGTCACAAGCCTCCTGGTTTTTATCTAAAATATCTTAAATTGTGTTGCAACGACGAACAAAGCATTTATGGAGTTGGAACGACATGCAGGTAAGTGAATAATGACAACATTTTCATTTTGGGGTGGAGTAACCCTTTAAAAGAGTGGCTTAAAAATAAGTAAATAAATAAAACAATGTAAACACCATCAATACCAAAGAATAGTGTGCTGATCCCCACCCCTTGCATTGTTTATTTAATATGGCCAGCTAATTTCATCCATGTACCACATTTGACCATGTCAAATCCATTTCACAAAATGTGATTTTCCCCTCAGCATAAAAAAGAAGAAAATCTTTGCCGATTCCGTTTGGCTCTGATGTGGTGTTGATGTTTGACTGCACAACCAGCACATTAAACTCTTAAAGGGCCCAGAAAACAGCAGGATGTGATTCATGTGGTTTGCTGGTCTTTCAGCGCCCCCTGGTGTTTCTTCTGGAGACCCTATTGAAGTGTGTAAGTGTGAATTATGAGTGTCACAAAGGACAAAGAACACCACAAATAAAACATTAACACTTTTATAATTCTCTCTCACACCCCAGTCACACAAACCCTTTCATATGCCATAAGTGTGCGTGTGTCTGTTAAACTGTCAGAACTTACATATGAAAATAGACTTCTTCTTTATCGTGAGAACATAAGTATATATTTTGTGGTTGCTAATTTTACGACCTCACATTTTATTTGCCTGTGCTGCAATTCTGAAACATCATCGGCCGTTAAACACCAGGAGTCACCAGATTAGCTGGAGGACAAGGCGTGTATGCGTGCTTTCAGAACCAGATGTTACTGTGATTTACTGATGACGACTGTTAAATGTGAGCTGCCGCAACAAAAGTGAAATCGAAGCCCCCTCTTTTCCTGCTGACATCATACTATTGGGAAATTAACTTCAGACGTGGAGGTTTTTATTAATTTTTAGAGGGAAAGACTGGATCAGAATAATACCTGCATTTCTGATAATTATTTTCTCTTTCAGTCAAGTCTCCTGTAAACTTCCTCATTATTAAATGAGTCTGTGAAGTCTCTGTTATTCCAAATGAATTACTCTGTTACTTCCCTGTGTGTCTAGTAACAATCCTAATTATTTTCTAATAATTTCGATTTTTTTTTTATCTATATGCTGTTTGTTTGAAGATTCTGTTGTTAAGATCTGTAAAATCTTCTTAATTACTTGTATATTATTATTTATAATTATTGTTATTTAAAAAAAAAATATTGGTTAACCACTTTTGATAGGTTTTTACTATTGGATAAAATGCTTGGAGTGTTTTGATTGGCTGAAAGGTGATTGATAGCATTTGCGGTCCAATTGCAGGAGCTGCAGAAAGGCTTGCGTGAGGAGAAGGAGGAGGCTCAAGCCAGAGTCAGACAACTTGAACAGAACCTGCTAGAAATCACACAAAAAGCTGTTCTTAAAGAGACTGAACTGGACTGGTAAGGCCCAAACACACATTATCTCACATGAATAGAATTATATTATTTACATATTTAAAGTAGGGTCCAAAAGTCTGAGACAACTAGTTTTAAATGCCTTTATTGTGTATTTAGATTAATTAGGGACAAATCACCGAAGGTGTGATGGCACCTATTGTATACGTTGGCCTTCTTCTTCTTCCGTTTCTTCCGCTCGAAAGTCTATGGCAGCCCATAGAACCACTTGCGGGAAAGTTGTCAAATTTGGCACACTGATAGAGGACAGTGTCAATACTAACCACAGCAAATTTGGAGTCTCTATCTTAAACTCTCTAGCGCCACCACTTGTCCAAATTTTAACTCATGTTTATGGTTATAACTTTTGAAATGTAAGGCACAGAATAACAATTATTTTTTCTCTCTGAATCCTTGGCTGAAACAGAGTCGAATGAAGTCCGCAATTTAAATGTAAAAATCGTAAGGTAAAATTTTTTTCGCTATTTTTACTTGTTAAAACCTACTTTTTCGAACCCGTCCTAGACGGTTCGTCTGATTTTCACCAAAATTGGCTAAGATCATCTTCAGACAATGGTGGTAAAAATGCATGGAATTCAAGTTGATTCATCTGACCATTCTCGAATAACGTGCTAACGAATTTGCCGAAATGCATGCAAAAATGGATCTGAGGCTATATCTCCTCAACGGTTTGGTGTATTGAGACCAGCGTATTTGGCGTATTTGCCTTCTTCTGCAGCGTTGCATTTTAACATTTAAAAAACATTTGCTAATATCTTAGAAACCATTACTCCGATCGACATGAAACCACCGTAGGAAATTTGAAAACAGGGTGCCGGCTAAATGCTAATACCCAATTGCAAAAAATATGATAGTAAGTGGCTCAAAAATCCAAACAAAGTTGACCATCAGTCATTTTGTCTCTTCTCGTATTTAAAAATGTCTATAACTCCAAAACAAAAGTAGTATAATTTTCACCAAATTTGACACACATATGCATGGGCACACTCTATGGACAAATACAAAATTTGGTGGGATTGTGCCTCTTGGTGGTGCTATAATTGAACACAACATGACGACAATAGAGTATTATGATATAAAATGCTATATTTTACGAATGCATTGGTGTACCATTACAAAACTTTGTATGTAACATTGAGACCATGACCTATAAGTACTCCAAACGTTTTGAGACAGTGTCACTTTGTGGCCAAAAGTTATAATGAAATTTCAAATAAATGCTAAAAGCTTTCTGTGAATTTTGCCTATTGTAGTGAAACTGGTATTAATAGTTTCATTGGGTCATGCTGAAAACAGTTATACCAGTGTTGCCATAGTCAGCCAAACGTCCTATCTGCCATTTCGATTTATGTTGAAAACCTACTTTTTCGAACTCCTCAACCGTTTGTCACCAAAATTGAGTCAGATCATCTTCAGACTGTGCTGACAAAAAGTTATGGATTTCATGTTGATAGACAAAACTGTTTTGGTACAGCGCCACTACAAATTTTAGGCATGGTGCCAATGTGACTCTGAGGTTATATCTCTGCAAAGCACATAATGACAACAAACTTTGTGTGCCATTGTCACCTCACACAGAACACACCAACATTTTTGATTGCAGCACCTCTGTTAGTCAAAGTGATAAGCCATTTAGTCATATTACTAGCGGTTGTATTTATGATTTTTCAGCCATTTCAATTGTAATCATCCTAAAATTACTTTTAGTACTCATTTTTGCATTTGGTCTGATGCTCCATGCTATGCTTAGCTCTGCATTTTGTCGCTGGAGTGCTTGGTCCCATAATTGCTGCTTGCAGCTATATTTTCATTATTTTGTATTTTTTTTTACTTTTAGTTATTTTATCAGCATAGCAATTTGAGCAATTTTTAAGTATTAGCATTTTATTTGTTTTATTTTTGCTTTGATGGCTGCAGCACTCATACTCTGCAGGTTTGTGTAAAACCTGATGATCGTATTTTTGAGATGATCCATTGACCATTTTGTTTCAATGAAGGCAAAAACATCTGATAAAATTTCATTACATGATTAGTAACCTACAAAGAATTTAAATATATATATATTTTATTCCATAATTGTTTCTGTTTTATATTTTATTTTCAAGCCTGAATTAGATTTTGACTTGGACTCTCAGGTTTATAGTTGAGGATTTAAATGGTGTACTTTAGTTTTTTGTGTGGTCCAGTTTAAGAGACAGGCTGCAGAAGGTGATTTCTGAGAGGGACAGTTTACAAACTCAACTGAAGAAGGAGAGAGATGAGAGGGAGCTTTACAAAGTAAGTGTGTGTAGTATCTACAGATTCTAAACTGTAATCATATGCAGCGATCAGTCGTGTAACGTCCATTGATCCTTGTTGTGTGTTTACACTTACAGTCTCACGTGCGCAGTTCCGAGCTGGAAAACACTAAACTCAGTGCAGAGCTGCAGATGCTGAAGGCAGTGGAGCTAAACAGAGAGGTCACCATCGCACAGTACCAGGAGGAACTGCACAGGCTACGCACAGAGAGAGACACACACCCCGCTGATGCTGTAATGGATGTTTATTTAAAGAATAAATACAAATACATTAAATATATTTGCTACCGGTCAATATTCTGGAATACGATTTTTGTTTTATGTTTTCGAAAGAATATTTTTATACTCCCTAAAGGCTGCATTTATTTGAAGAAAAATACAGTAAAACAGCCATATTGAGAAATAGTATTGCCGTTTAAAATACCTATTTCAAAATTTGTTTTAAATGTAATTTATTTCTGGTATAGCACAGTTGAATGTTCAGCAGCGATTACTCCAGTCTTCAGTGTCACGATCTTTCAGAAATTATTCTAATGTTGAAAGCAGGTTTTGCTGCTTAATATTTTTGTGAAAACCATAAAAAATTACTATTTAAATGTTTGGGATAAGAAAGATATTAAAAGTGAGAACATTTGTTTTTACAAAGGATTTATATTTTTATAAATATGTTGTTCTTTTGAATATACAATATTTCAATTATATGTTGTTCTTTCTACCAGATTTCCGCAAAATAATTAAGCAGCAAAGCTGTTTTCAACATTGATAATAATATGAACCATTATTAATTGAGCACTTCAAATAATTGTGCACTGAATCAGCATATTGTGACGAGTCGGCTGCCTCCCCCTTATCATCACCACCCCATCCTAAGTGGCAACCTCCCGCTCTCTCTCGTGAAGCCAACACGGAAGTGACTAAAACTGCAATTCATCGGCTGGCCGCTGGAGGCTGGCTGCAAAAGGGAGTCAATCCCATAGACTCCCCATGTTAAAATGGCCAACTTTACATCAGAAAAAAACATGTTTACAACCTGGTGCAAAAAATAGTTTTTATTTTTTTTATTTTTTTTTGCCATTCATGACAACTGTGAGGGGGGTGAATTTTTGTATAACTCATCCGTTTAAATTATATTAAACCTTAAAGTTCTGCATAATTAAGGGCGTGGCCACTTGAGTGACTGGTGGATTGCTGCTGCTGTCACCACTGTCGCGCTTAGTGGGCATGGTTTCAGCAACCAGCTCACCCGCATCTCGCCTTTTTGCCCACTTTTGATTATCCGGGAGTGATGCGGAGCCAAGATGGCGACGGCTGTCTCCGCCCACTTTGAGCTTCAAAAATGCTCTTCAGAAACCCACGAGTGACGTCACGGACACTACGTCCATGTTTTTTTACAGTCTATGCCCCGTTCCTTATTCGCCGCCCATCACCAGGCTCCCGACGGGAGTGGGTGTGTGAGAGGATGGGCGCTGAAACAGCCAGGGTTGGCGGCATGTGATGAGTAACACCTAAACCAAATGGAGCCTTGTCACCGCCGCTGTTTAAATTAGTGATGGGAAGTTCGAATAATTTTACCGACTCGGACCTTCGAGTCATTTTGAAAATTTCGTTGTTTTTAGCAAAGCATAATTCAAATGTTACGTGTTACTTCCCTAACACAGCTTAGGGTGGCCATAAGTCCGGATTTTGGACGGACAGTCCGGATTTTAAGACCCCTGTCCAGCGTCCGGCGCAGCCTCAAGCCGGACACTCATTTGTCCTCCTTTTTGGAGTTGCGCTGAATCGGCCTAAAAAACCCGCTCTAGAATCTTTATTGGGACGTAACAGACTTAGCGTCTAATGCTGTAAGATCTCTGGTCAAACAAATGGCTGATATATCATTGGTTAAAAACGTAAACAAGCCTATGATAATGTTATCATAATGTTAACATGCCGAAACGTCAGACCTCATTTAATCCAGAATGGACAAAAGAGCACGAGTTTATATAAAAAAACTGTAGAAACGCTTTTCATGGATTGTGCACACTGTGTCACTGTGAAGTAAGAAGTTATAAGAAAATAAGAAGTAAAATTTATGTACAGAATTAAGTAAATCTACTTAACTAAGTTATCTAAAATTAGTAAAGGAAATGAGTAAATTTATTAAAGTGGCCAGGTAGAGTTTGATGAGTAATTTCTACTTGATTATTTTAAGTTTACCATGCAATACTCAAGTACATTTCACTCAGTCACATTTTGTAAACTATACTCAAACATTCCATTGAAAAAAAGCCTACAAAGCATGTGGCTAAGTTAGGAGTAGGCTACGTATGTAAGCAAGTAGATTACTCGTTATTAATTTTAAGGTAATATGTTGGCTCAAAATAGTTATTAACTGAATGAACACAGAGACCTGAATACTTGACACAAGATACACAATGATGGCGACAATCAGTAAATAGTGTTTGATAATGAATGGGTCACAAAAGAGCCATTTACTTAACCTAACAAAAAAAGCAAAAACAAAAAAGTGTAAATACATCTTGAAAACAGCACAAAAAAAACATCTACTTATTATTTATTCATGCCCAAGTGCATGATGGGAACAACGGGATCATGACGTTGATATTTACTTAAACAATATTTGTAAAAATAACAAACAATTACAAGTGAAATATACTTATAAGTTCAAACTTTAAATTCTACAAGCTTAAATTGAGTACTGATATTGAATGTACTCTTTTATTTAAATTCTTGCCTGAACTAAAATATTTAACCAATTAAATTTGTTTTTCTGTAGTATTTACCTCACCACAAAATCATTTTTATCAGTGTATTCTTGCCTCACTAAATGCCGCGAAGTGTCCTCCTTTTTGGTGTTATGGAAATGGCCACCCTACATCTACTACATTTACATTAAGTCATTTTGCAGACGCGACTTACAATTGGGGAATATATAAAGCAATTAATCTTGAAGAGGCAAACAGACAGAGGAAGTGCCCATAACACCAAGTCTCAGGCATTGTTCGAATAAGTACAAGCTAGCAAGGGAAGGAGAGAAAGAGAAAGATGAAGATTTAGAAAAAGGGAAAGTGTTTTTTTTTTATGATGATGAAGTCAAGTAGTGTTGAAAGAGATGAGTTTTGAGTTGTTTCTTGAAGATTGACAGGGATCCAGCATTCCGGATGGGGGTGGGAAGATCATTCCCAGCCAGGAACAGTGAACGAGAATGTTCTGGAGAGTTATTTTGAGCCCCTCTGTGATGGTACCACGAGGCGTCACTCACTAGCAGATCTCAGACTTCTGGAGGGGATGTAGATTCATAATAGTGAGTGGAAGTAGGTGGGTGCTGAGCCTGTGGTTGTTCTATATGCAATCATCAGTGTCTTGAACTGGATGCGAGCTGCAACTGGTAGCCAGTGCAAGGACACAAAGAGAGGTGTAACATGGGCTCTTTTGGGTTCGCTGAAGACCAGTCGTGCCGCTGCATTCTGAATCATTTGTAGAGGTTTGATTGTGTTTGAGTCCAGCCAGAAGAGCATTGCAGTAGTCCAGCCTAGAAATGACAAGGGCCTGGACAAGAAGTTGTGCAGCATGCTCTGTCAGAAAGGGCCTGATCTTTCTGATGTTGTGTAGTGCAAACCTGCAAGATCGAGCAGTCTTTGCAATGTGCTCTTTGAAGGTCAGCTGGTCATCAAAGATTACACCAAGATTTCTGACCGAAGCTGATTGGGTAATTGTTGATGAACCTAACTGAATCGTGAAGTCATGCTGTAGAGTTGGAGTGGCAGGGAAGACAAGAAGCTCAGTCTTTGCCAGGTTGAGTTGTAGGTGATGTTCTTTCATCTACGCCGAGATGTCTGCCAAGCAGCCAGAGATCCGTGCAGGTACCGTTGGATCATCTGGTCGAAATGAGAGATAGAGCTGTGTGTCATCAGCGTAGAAATGGCAGGAGAAGCCATGTGCCTGTATGATTGGACCCAGTGATGTAGTGTATGTGGAGAAGAGGAGGGGTCCAAGAACCGATCCCTGGGGAACCCCTGTGACCAATTGACGTGCTTTGGATACCTTCCCTCCCCAGGCCACCATGAAAGACCGACCAGTGAGATAGGATTTAAACCAGTGAAGTGGAATCCCAGTGATGTCCAGTGATGAGAGGGTGGACAGGAGGATCTGATGATTGACAGTGTCAAAAGCGGCAGACAGATCCAGCAGAATGAGGACTGATGGTTTGGAATCGGCTTTTGCAATTCACAGGGCTTCAGTGACTGAGAATAGCGCAGTCTCAGTCGAATGGCCACTCCTGAAACCTGACTGTTTAGCGTCCAGTTTGTTGTTCTGTGAAAGAAACAATGAAACCTGGTTGAAGACAACTCGTTCAAATGTTTTGGCTATGAATGGAAGGAGAGAGACAGGTCTGTAGTTTTCTATAAGAGAAGTGTTTAATGCTGGTTTTTTGAGCTGTGGGGTAACCCGAGCCTGCTTGAATGCAGTGGGGAAGATCCCTGTGAGGAGAGATGTGTTGATAATGTGCGTGAGTGCTGGTAAGAGTGTGGGAGAGATTGCTTGGATCTACTACTTATGCAAACGTTGGTCACAGTACAAACAATACAAAACTATAATGCTATAAGAAACAGAAAATATTAATTCATTGTTTACCTGGGTCTTTAGTCTATGATTAGCTCACTTCACCTTTTTTCTGACATGTCTTCGGGTTCGTTCGTTCGTTCATCACGTGACAGCTCCATACGCGTAACCTATGCAGTCACGAACGATGACTCGAAAAACCCAAAGACTCAAAACAGGTGAATTAATTCTAGTACAGAACCTATAGGATTGGTGTGCATCCGCGACTGAACGAATCTCTCCCAGAGACGACTCATTCTTCTCTAGTCACATTAAAGATTCAAAATGAGCGAATCGTTCAAGACCGACCCATCTCTAGTTCTAGTCACTAGTTTCACTCTCTTCCCCGTGCATGCACGCTGGTGTCCTCGTGGGTCCAGGAATGGTGCGTAGAAGGACTTCCGTGCCGCCAGAGACACGAGCTGCCGAAAGCGCACCCGTGTTATGGCCGTCGGGCCAGGATGCTGGGCCGTCCAATCCCCTCGAGCGACGTGGGACAAGAGGTAGACGAAGACGCTGGAAAAGCCACTGTCCTTCCTTTACAAACCCCGCAGCATGATGAGGACACCAGATCCCCTGTTTATTTTGGACACTTTATCCTTTTTGGACACTTTATTTTATTATTTCTGTTCGATGAAAGCCTTTCCGAGGCCTGACACCACACCCACTGAGTCTGTCGTTTGCTCTTCCCGCCACAATATTCAAATAATTTTTAAAGAATCACAGTATTTTTGATGCAATAAATTCAGCCTTGGTATATATACTATATAGTGATTGTTCACATAAATCATATTTCGTCTTCCTAATGCAATGTGTGCATCTCCAGGGTCTGAAAGAGCAGTTGCGTCAAGCTGAGGAGCAGCTACAGGCCACGCGGCAGCAGGCCGCCATGTTGGGTTCTGAGTTACGTGATGCCTCCGGCGGGCGAGATCGCACCATGGCTGAGCTGTACCGTGCCTGTCAGGAGACAGAAGACCTACAAACCCGTTTAGCTGAAGCCCAGGAAAAATGCAGGCATGCTCAGAATCAGCTTGACAGGATGAGAAGCCAGGCATCACAGGAAGTGGTAACCAAAACCAACTGTCCCTTATATTTATTTGATTGTGAAGATCTGTAAATAATATGAAGAACACATGGTTTAGATGCAATGTTTAGACATAGTGTGAACTGTGTGATAACTCTCTTGCATTCTTGCTTTATTTATTTATTTATTTGTTTTATTTCAGAGCAGGGCTGGAGTGGTTTCAGAGCTGGAGGCGGAGCTACAAAAAGAGGTCGAGGAACTAAAGCTGCGTCTGAATATGGCTGCAGAGCACTATAAAGAGAAATACAGAGAGTGCCAACGTTTGCAGAGACAAGTCACCAAACTGACCCAGCAACAGGAGACGCAGCAGGGGGTGAGTAACTGAAATTATGGCTTTACACAGTTGTACATTTTACAGAAAGATACAACTCTTACAATGATACACTTAATTATTCGCATGAGATGTTAAGCAATCTTACATTTTGTTTTATGTATG
This sequence comes from Gymnocypris eckloni scoliostomus, assembly GCA_027564155.1. NCBI lineage: Eukaryota > Metazoa > Chordata > Actinopteri > Cypriniformes > Cyprinidae > Gymnocypris > Gymnocypris eckloni. The sequence goes on along the minus strand of CM050427.1, from coordinate 21,218,653 downwards.
TTAGTTGAGGTTTATAAGTGAAGTATGTTGTTAAAATATATCATATGTTTTAGGACTGTAACAGGAATGATGCTTCTACAGAGACCACACAGGAGTTACACACACCAGATGCAGAAATGCATCCCACAGGTATTACCAAGGAGACAAATGATTCGCAACACATTTAAACTCCAACACGCATCCTCAAACCAGTTCCTTTAAAAATGATTGAAAAAGTACAAATGTCTAAATTAAAATTAATACAAAAATGATTACATCATTAAATAAACAAAAATTAGTCATAAAAGCTTTTTTTAAGGAAATGAATGCTTCAAATAAATGTCATTTATCAAAAAAGTAAAAAAAAAAAATAATAATTTACTCAAAACTATTATGCAGCACAACCGTTTTCAGTGGTAATAATAAGTAATTTCTTGAGCATCAAATCAACATATTTGTACCATTTCTGAATGATCATGTAACACTAAAGACTGTAGTAATAGAATAATATATTAAACATAATTATTAAATTAATATGCAAGTTAATTTAAATTCGAATAGTATTTCAGAATATTACACTTTTTACTGTATATTTGATCAAATTAATGCAGCATTGATCGGGGCACATAAGAGGCTTCATTCAATAACATAAAAAATGCTACCGACCCCAAACTTGTGTGTATATATATATATATATATATATATGCATACAGTTGTGGTCAGAATTATTGCACCCTTGGTAAATATGATCAAAGAAGGCTGTGAAAATTATTCAGCGATCTTTTATTTAAAAATTCACAAAAATCGAATCTTTCAGTGTATAATAAGAATTTCAAATGGGAGGAAATATTATGAAATAATTGTTTTCCTCTAAAACACATTGGCAACAATTAATGGCACCCTTTTATTAAAAAATTTAAACCTCCATTTGCCAAAATAGTATGTTTTCTCCTATAATGCCTGCTGAGGTTAGAGAACACCTGACAAGAGATCAGAGACAATTCCTTCATCCAGAATCTCTCCAGACCCTTTAGATTTCCAGCTCCATGATGGTGCTTCTTCTCTTCAGTTCACACCACTCATTTTCAACAAGGGTTCATGTCAGAGTACTGGAATGGCCATAGCAGAAGCTTGGTTTTGTGCTCAGTGACACATTTTTGTGTTGTTTTTGAGGTTTGTGTTTGGATTATTGTCTGGTTGGAAAATCTAAACATGGCCCATTATAAGATTTCTAACAGAGTCAGTCACATTTTTTTATCTGTTGGTATTTGATGAATCCATGATGCCTTGTGTCTAAACAATATGTCCAGGACTTCCAGCAGAAATATAGGCCCACAACATTGTAACCTTTATTTAACCAGGTAAGTCAGTTGAGAACCAGTTCACATTTACAATGACGACCTGGCCAAGAGGCAGCATAAAAAGCAGGTACAGTAAACTAAAAACACAATATTTACAAATGACACAATTATAAACAGTGACATAAAAACAAACAAATAACTAAATACAAGTACACTGATCTTGTACTATTGACTGAATTACATTTTTAAAGGAAGAAAGTGAAATAAGCGAGCTAAGCTTTAAAGTCTGCTGCAGATGATTCCAATCATATGCAGCAGAAAACTGAAAAGAACAACGACCAAAGGAGGTACAGACTTTAGGTATGCAAAAATTAATGAAACGACTAGAGCGCAGATTACGACTTGTATTATGAATATTAAGAAGTGACTGTAAAAATGAGGGAGTTTTCCAAATAAAAGTTTTATAAATGAACAGAAACCAATGAATTTGTCTACGAGAATGAAGAGAGCCAGTTCAGTAAAGAATACAAGTGACAATGATGAGTGTTAAATTAAGCTCTAGTCATAAAGCGGATCGGGAATCTTCCCATTCCTACATTGTAGACATGGGGTACTTTTTATCCCTGTGTTCACCAAACCCATCTTAAAAGTTTGCTGCTAAAAAACAATTTTTTTGTGTCATCTGACCATAGAAGCCAGTCCCATTTGAAGTTCCGGTCGTGTCTGATAACTGAATATGCTGGAGTATGTTTTTGGATGGGCTAGGATATTTTTTTTGAAACCCTCCCAAACAACATCTGGTGATGTAGGTGCTGTTTGAGCATTTTTTTTAAGGTTTTCTTAGCTGGAGAATCGCAGAAAATAGTTGAGTCTCGGGGTGTGGTCCTTGGAGTCTTTAGCAACTCAAACTCTCCTTCTCACCGTGCATTAGGACGATATAGACACATCCTCTTCCAGGCAGATTCATAACATTTTATGTTGATTGGAAATTCTTAATTATTGCCCTGATGGTGGAAATGGGGATTTTCACTACTCTTTTCTTAAAGCCACTTCACTTATTTGTGAAGCTTAATTATCTTTTGCTGCACATCAGAAATATATTCTTTGGTTTTCTCATTGTGATGGATAATTAGGGGAATTAGGGCTTTGTTTTCCCTCCTATTTATATTTCTGTGAAACAGGAAGCCATGGCTGGCTAATTTAATTTTCACAATCACCCTGGAGTGCTCAAAATTGTGAATATGAATGGGAATATACTTCAGAGATATTTTACTCATAAGAATTTCTAGGGGTACCAATAATTGTGTCCAACGTGTATTTGAGAAAAATATTTATTTTATAATCCCCCATTTTCAATTGTTTTAGTTCAATGAAAGGTTACTTTTTGTGATTAAAAAATAACAAAAAGTTTAAAAGGATTAATAATGCAGGTTTATTTTCAGAGCCTTCTTTGATCATATTTACCAAGGGTGCCAATAATTCTGACCACGACTGTATATATATATATATACTGTATGTATGTGTGTGTATGTATACAGTCAAGTATTTGATACTCCGATTTTTCAAGTTTTCCCATTTACAAAGAATGGAGAGATCTGTAATTTCCACCTGATACACCTCAACTGTGAGAGACAGAATAGAAAAAATCCAGACAATCTTTTTGTATGATTTTTAAATAATTAACTTTACTTTTATTGTATGAAATAAGTATTTGATCACCTACCAACCAGCAAGAATTCTGGCTCTCACAGACCTGTTAGTTTGTCTTTAGTTTGGCAACAACTGTTGGTGCAATTATTAGAAAATGGAAGAAATTCAAGATGACTCAATCTCCCTCGGACTGGGGCTCCATGCAAGATCTTGCCTCGTGGAGTCTCAATGATCCTAAGAAAGGCGAGGGATCAGCCTAGAACTACATGGGAGGACCTGGTTAATGACCTGAAGAGACCTGGGACCACAGTCTCAACGGTTACCATTAGTAACAAACTACACCGTCATGGATTAAAATCCTGCAGCGCGCGCAAGGTCCCTCTGCTCAAGCCAGCACATGTTCAGGTCCGTCTGAAGTTTGCCAAAGACCATCTGGATGATCCAGAGGAGGCATGGGAGAAGGTCATGTGGTCAGATGAGACCAAAATATAACTTAAAATAAAAATATAACCCCAAACACACAGCAAGGGCAACTAAGGAGTGGCTCCTTGAGAAGCATTTCAAGGTCCTGGAGTGGCCTAGCCAGTCTCCAGACCTGAACCCAATAGAAAATCTATGGAGGGAGCTGAAACTCTGTATTGCCCAGCGACAGCCACAAAACACGAAAGATCTGGAGAAGACCTGTATGGAGGAGTGGGCCAAAATATCTGCTGCAGTGTGTGCAAACCTGCTCAAGAACGACAGGAAACCTCTGACCTCTGTAATTGTCAAATTTGTATTAAGTTCTATTGTTTCTATTGTATTAACATATTTATTTCATGCAATAGGTATTACAAGGAGAAGGTGATTTTCAGGACATTTTTAGTGTCCCCATAATTTGATGCTTATAAATGAAAATTACAGAGAGTTATTTGTAAGTGGAAAGTGAAAAATGCAGTGTATCAAATACTTATTTCCTGTGTGTGTGTGTGTGTGTGTGTGTGTGTGTGTGTGTGTGTGTGTGTGTGTGTGTGTGTGTGTGTGTGTGTGTGTGTGTGTGTGTGTGTGTGTGTGTGTGTGTGTGTGTGTGTGTGTGTGTATCACATTGTGCTTCTAACCAAATTCTTATGTATTAACTTCTCACATTTGAAAGACCACTATCCTGCTGAGATCAATGACCCATGGGTGTGACACAAAGAGATGCAGAGAGACTGGTGAGTTGAGGACTGGACAGGGGGTCCCCATAATTTAAAATGATAAATCATACAGAGAGAGTTTTTGGAGGAAAGAGGAAATGCAGCGTGTCCTGTGAGGGCTAAGTTTGCTGCATGGAGGAGAAATAGCACATACAGTGCACCATTAATGAAAAGCTCCTGCTAGCCAGTGAGGAAAGTTTAAACAAACCATACACACACACACACACACATGAGTGTGTGTGTGATTATTATTCAATTGGTATTATCACATCGCTAAGATGTCTAACCAAATTCTTATGTATTAACTTCTCACATTTGAAAGACCACTATCCTGCTGAGGATCAAACCCGTGACACAAAGAGATGCAGAGAGACTGGGAGTTGAAAGCAGAGCTGGACAGTGGAAAGTAGAGGAAGAGGAGGAAGTATAGACAAAGGATGAGGAGGAAGAGGAGTGCAGCGTGTCAGTCGTGAAATGCTGAGCTTGCCTGCATGGAGGAGAAATGGAGCGAGCAGTGCACCATTAATGAAAACCCAGATCACAGGAATAAATTACATATTTAAATATATTTAAATATTATGTTAAATCCTTATTTACAAATTATTATAATCAATATTTTTGATCAAATATATGTTGCCTTTATGACCATACAAGGCTTATTTCGAAATTGAACTTTTGAACCATTCACTTTTTTAGTGTTTCTAGCTTAAACCAGTCATTTCAAAAGTAATGTTTCTGTTTCGTGCCTTTAGTGGTTTAGAATCACACACTTCACTTTCAAATGGTGTTTTTAGAGCAGTTATAAAACATTTCCAGATGCCACTCAAAATAAATTGTATCAATTCCTTGATAGACTCAAGTAGCAGTGAAGGACAGAGAGGTGTCTGCTCTGAGGGAGAGTCTTGTGGTGGTGACCAGGGAGAAAGAGAGACTGGAAAAGGTAAGAGCATTTATAGTATTAACCTGTTCTTATCATTTTTGTTCCTATAAACAGTTTGTGTAATATACTCAACTATTGTGCTCTGTGTTTGCTATCAAAAAGCTGCAGTATCTTCTAAAGCTGGTATTATTAGCTTGATCTTCTAAATGTTAATGAGAATCTTTAAATATTAAATACCTTAATTTGATTCTTAGCAGGTAAGACGCTGAAATCAGGCATGGTGTGAATGTTTGAGCCCCAAAAGTCATGGCTAAATGCCACATTCGGCTCCCTGATTACCCATCAGCACTTGTGTTAAATGTTAAATGTGCGAATAATTCCTCTAATCATGGCTCATGGATATGAGGTCAAAGGAGAAGGAAAGAAAGAACAAGAAAAAGAGTAAAAAAAAAAGCAAGAAGAGTTATACACTGTGTCAGTGCTATTTAAAGACTGGTAATATTTAATCTGTTGCAATGTACAACTCAAGATTTCAGTTTCTTTGGTTAATGGCCAAAGAAGTTTAATTCAGGTTCTTGTAGTGTCTAAATAGCTGGTGTATCACTATGAGAGTATCGCAGTGCTGTAATTTAAGCATCAAGCCAGGTTTGTCCTTTATCATTTGCAATTTAAGTGACAATATTTGTAATAGCTACTTTTACTCATGTAAGCAATAAATAAGTGTTTCCTGTGAGGTATGTTGAGAACTCACTTTGTGATCATATATTTTGATTTTCTTGCAGTGTATGAACAGAGTGGAGGCAGCAGGGAGTCGGAGGTCAAATGTCAGAGAGTCAATGATTCTGCGCTACCCACTGCCGTATACACAAGACCAGCCTCCACCTCCACTGGTTCCCCAACAGCCAGCTGAACTGCAGTACGGAAACCCCTATTCAGAGCAAGAGACCCGGGGTGGGTGCACGCTTCTGTCTACTTTTATTTATTTATTATGAATTTTAGTAAAGTAAAGTGAATAAACTACTAGATCATTTGAAAAATGTAGATTGTCTATAATGAGCTGATTATGGTTGAATTTACTTTATACACAAGTATGTAATATTTACTTGTGAAAAAGTGCTTACTTAGTTATTTATTATTGATAATTTAGTCAAAAAATACAAGTTAAAAGTTTTTTTTTTTTTTTTTAAGAAGTCTCTTACGTTCACCAAGTCTAAATTCATAAATTACCTTCAGAAATCATTCTGATATGCTGATCTGATGCTTAAGAACATTTCTCTATTGTCAATGTTGAAATTAGTTTTCTGCTTAATATTTACATGCAGTATATAGATTTCATTCTTTGATGATCAGAAAGTTCAAAAGAACAACATTTATTTGAAATAGAAATCTGTCGTAATATGACACAAGTGTCTACTGTTACATTTAAACAATTGAATGCATAATTGCTGAATAAAAGTAATTATTATAAATAATATTTGATCCCCAAATTGTTGATTGGTAGTAGGCGATACAGTATATTTTTTAATGAATAAGTGTAATTTATTTGTTTTACTGTTATGACGATATTGGTAGAGTATCAAGAACATTGACATTGATATATAACTATTAAAAGTTTTTGTGATGTGACAGCCTTATTTAGAGCTTCCTGAATTGTTGTTACTTAGATGGAGCAGATGGGGCATTATCCCCAGAACAAACCTGCCGGCCCCCTCCTTTGGCTCCACCGCCGTGGGGTGGTCCTGTGGTCTGCAGTCAGCCATCACGCAGTCTCAGCCCCCCCGATGGCCTGGAGAATCCCGCTGAAGAGCGGCCTAACGAAGGAAACCATGCTGTACACATAGACAGAGCAGTGGAAATATTTTGAAAACACCACAACTTCTACTGTGTATGTTTCTTTGGCAGCTACATGGTCTGTTGTAATGTAACTTCACACTGCTATATGTAGTGCTTGATGGGTAGTATTGGAAGAGTGTGTTTTAATCTGGACAGTGTCATTTTTAAAGCTGTTGCTTATCTGCAGTACATTGTTAAAACACATCCTGTCTGATGCTACAGTGAGATTTAGCAGATGTTTTTCTTTTCTGACGTTAAAGTTTTAAAACTGGTTACAGCACCATTGATAAAACTGATAAGTTCCTCTTCATTAACACCAACGCAGAAATATGTTTTAATTCATATACTATGTTTCAATAACTTAACAATGCAACTGCATGTTCAGGCTTCTCTAATGTTGGTTGATGGTAACAAAAATGTTGGTTGGTTAACAAAATATTTAATATTTTTATTGGAGTTTTGTTTTAATAATTTGTTAAGATATAATTTAGTTTTATCTTTAAAATTATTAAATAGCTATTATTACAATGATTCAAAAATGATTTATAGTGAAGAAAAACAAACTATTTATTTTTAAAGAGATGCCTACTTTTTTGTTTTGCAAGATTTGACAGTTGTATCTAGCTTTGTCATGTGTGAAAGGTATAAGCATTAAAAATGCAGTACTATGGCTTCAGACATATTTTGTGATACATATATGGGGCATTTGCATCTTTTTTACAGCTTGAAAACTTAAGTTAGCCTTCATTGTAAATGCATAGAAAAGAGCAAGTGGCAAATTAATCAAAATATCTTATTTTCTGTTTCTTGGAGGAAAGAAAGTAATTCAGGTTAAACATGAGGGTAACACATTTCTTTTCAATAAAAGAAAACCAAAAAGTCCTCTTAAACTAGCTTGATCTATTATTTTTCTATTCTATCTGTTAACTTTTTATTTATTATATAATAATAAAAAAAACTTTCTACGTGTAATGCGTTAAGCTAACTGACGCTTGATACTTTATTATACTTTTAAATTACACTTTATTTTAAGGTGTCCTTGTTACAGTGTAGTTATACATTTAAGTACTGAGTAATATTAATTAACAACATGTACTTACTATATGGTTAGGGTTTGGCTTAGGTTTTGGCTTAGGGTTACTTGCATGTACACTGAACAAAATGATAAATGCAACACTTTTGTTTTTGCCTCCATTTTTCATGAGCTGAACTCAAATATCTAAGACTTTTTCTATGTACACAAAAGGCCTATTTCTCTCAAATATTGTTCACAAATCTGACTACATCTGTGTTAGTGAGCACTTCTCCTTTGACGAGATAATCCATCCACCTCACAGGTGTAGCATGTCAAGATGCTGATTAGACAGCAAGATTATTGCACAGGTGTGCCTTAGACTGGCCACAATAACAGGGCACTCTAAAATGTGCAGTTTTATCACACAGCACGATGCCACAGATGTCGCAAGTTTTGAGGGAGCGTGCAATTGGTATGCTGACTACAGGAATGTCCACCAGAGCTGTTGCCCATGAATTGAATGTTAATTTCTCTACCATAAGCCGTCTCAGAGAATTTAGCAGTACATCCAACAGGCCTCACAACTGCAGACCACCTGTAACCACACCAGCCCAGGACCTCCACATCCAGCATCTTCACCTCCAAGATCGTCTGAGACCAGCCACCCGGACAGCTGCTGCAACAATTGGTTTGCATAACCAAATAATTTCTGCACAAACTGTCAGAAACCGTCTCAGGTAAGCTCATCTGCATGCTTGTCGTCCTGATCGGGGTCTCGACCTGACTGCAGTTCGTCGTCGTAACCGACTTGAGTGGGCAAATGCTCACATTCGATGGCGTCTGGCACTTTGGAGAGGTGTTCTCTTCACGGATGAATCCCGGTTTTCAAAGTACAGGGCAGATGGAAGACATGTATGGTGTCCTGTGGGTGAGCGGTTTGCTGATGTCAAAGTTGTGAATCGAGTGGCCCATGGTGGCAGTGGGGTTATGGTAAGGGCAGGCATATGTTATGAACAACAAACACGGGTGCATTTTATTGATGGCATTTTGAATGCACAGAGATACCATGACGAGATCCTGAGGCCCATTGCTGTGCTATTCATCCACGACCATCACCTCATGTTGCAGCATGATAATGCACGGCCCCATGTTGCAAGGATCTGTACATAATTCCTGGAAGCTGAAAACATCCCAGTTCTTGCATGGCCAGCATACTCACCAGACATGTCATCCATTGAGCATGTTTGGGATTGGCGTATACGACAGCGTGTTCCAGTTCCTGCCAATATCCAGCAACTTCACACAGCCATTGAAGAGGAGTGGACCAACATTCAACAGGACACAATCAACAACCTGATCAACTCTATGTGAAGGAGATGTGTTGCACTGCGTGAGGCAAATGGTGGTCACACAGATACTGACTGGTTTTCGGACCCCCCCAATACCGTAAAACTGCACATTTTAGAGTGGCCTGTTATAGTGACCAGCCTAAGGCACACCTGTGCAATAATCATGCTGTCTAATCAGCATCTTGATATGCCACACCTGTGAGGTGGATGGATTATCTCTGCAAAGGAGAAGTGCACACTAACACAGATTTAGACAGATTTGTGAACAATATTTGAGAGAAATAGGCCTTTTGTGTACATAGAAAAAGGTCTTAGATCTTTGAGATCAGCTCATGAAAAATGGGGCCAAAACAAAAGTGTAGCATTTATAATTTTGTTCAGTGTAATTATGCATAATTATTTTTTATTATACTAGTAAGTACATGAAATATATGTAACAAAGACACCTTAAAATAAAGTGTTACCACATGTTTAGGAGTAGGTTCAGGGTTCGAACCTAGTTATTACCCAGTTTTTGTGATTACTATAATAATGCGTACAGTATATGCGGAGCAGGACTGTAAAATAAAGTGCTACCATGATTTGCAATGCAGCATAAACACAATAAGTGCATTGTACCAAACAATTCATTATTTTTGATGTAAGCACGTTATCGTTAAAGACACCTAATATAAAGTTTATATAACTTGTCAGTTTCAGAGCTGATAACTGGGTGTTATTGAACCAGTCTTTAAACTGATATGTGGCATTACCATGTATTTTTGTCACTCTTTAGCAGCCTTCCCTTTTTCTTCTCTCAGCCTTTTTTTTCCATTTTCAGCCTTTTTTCTTGACATCCACCTTGTCGCCCTTTGATTCAAACTCTTTGATTCACTCTTTTTTTCATCTTCTCTTCCTCACTGCCCTCTGCATTCCCCGCACCCTCAGACCTCAGTTCATAGGTGAATACAGAGGTGGTTCATTTGCATGAAACGACAATTAAGGCTTCTCTTTTGAGCTCATTAGCGGATTAGAGTGATGAGGCTAGAGGCTTGTTAGAGAGAGATGTTGACGAGGGCTATACTAATTGGCTGGGGGTGCCGGCCTGTGATATTTGAGGGTGCAGATCGGCACTGACCCCTTTCTCCTCCTTTCTCGTTTGCTGCGTTAAAAGCCCATTAACCTTTGCAGGAAGCCGGCTGTGTGCAGACAGGCATAGCTTTTTGTCGGAAGTGTGGGTGTGTGTGTCTGTGTGAGATCTTTCCCTGTTATGTCTCAATAGAGAGGTGACAGCTAAATGTGTCCACTGAAGAACATTGTATTATGTCTCAGTCAAGAAGAAATGATGTGTGCATTTCATTTTGGTTTTTATGTCTTTCTTAGGGAGGTGATGGTGAGGCCCCTGCAGTCTGCGATCATCAGAGCCTGGAATCTAACGAGAGCCACACCAGCTTCTGCTTTGATACCAGGTAAATATTCGGAAATGCATGCTACCATACTACTGGTATGTTTCCAAATTTCATCAAATCAAATTTTATGCTATTTTTGTTTATGAAAATGAAGACCAATGATACAATAATGTAAATGTCTGTGTACATTTTATTTCATATATCTTTCTAGGGATTTTTGACTCCTTATTGGATCTGAATGCCAAAAGTTTTGGAGGACATACCAAAACATGTTTTTTTTTTTTACATTTATTTAAAAAATGAAATAAAATATTACCATAAACATTTATGTTTATAAATGGTTTATAAGTGGATGTAATTTGTAGTTTGGTGAGGTCACATGAGAATGAAGCATGCTACATAAAGATTTACAGTTGATATATGGTTGCAAAGTGTGCGCTATAAACTTTTCAAAATATTAGACCATAAATACTTCAGTATATACTCCATAGTGTGCAGCAGTGTTGTTTAGTATCATTTATTTACTATGTTCAGTTTTTGTGTACATTTAGAAATATATTTTATTTGTACTTTTTTTTCATTTTAATGTTAATCAGAGTTTTAGAAATGTAAGTTCTGAGTTTTTTTATTTTTTTCATTTTATTATCATGTTTTAAATATAGTCTATATAGTTTTTAGGGGGTTTAGTTTTGTTTTTATATATATTTTTTTGTTATTTTACTACTTCGAATTAAACTAAATGAAACATGTTGCCTTGGAATCTAGCTGGATTTTCTTTCAGTTAATATTGATTTTATTTCAAATATTGGAAATGCTTTCATAATGGGTTATTACTAATAATAACCCTGATAACCAGTAAGCTAGTTTTTCATTTGAAACATAGCCGTGGAATTGATTTTCCATTTCCAAAGTGACAACTGACCGAAAGTAGGATTTTATTTTATTGATAAGATGTATCTGACTGCCAAAAGTTCGGACTTTTTGTTCGCTGAGATAATTTAAGAGTCACTTTATGACTAAACGGTATTGAGAGTGACAACAGCATACTGCTGTTTAAAATGTTGACGTTGTCATAGTTTCCATTGTAAACTTGTAGTAGGCAGTAAACAGTATTGCATATTATGTATTGCACAGTAAGCAATCTTTTTTTAACACATCCCACTTGCCACCATAGTTGTAGATCAAAACACTCTCTCTCTCTTTCTTCCCCACTCAGACCTGATGTTCATAAGCGGTGTCCCCTGTGTGAGGTGATCTTCCCGCCACACTTTGAGCAAAGCAGTTTCGAACAACACGTGGAGTCTCACTGGAGGGTATGTCCCGTCTGCAGCGAGCAGTTTCCTCTGGACTGCCAGCAGCATCTCTATGAAAAGCATGTGCACACACACTTTGATGACAATGTTCTGAACTTTGATTAGAGAAGAAAAAATACTTATTTGCTTTTAGTTCAATATAAAACGCTTAGGAAGATTCAGGGGCTTCAGTGTTTTGTTCGAAACACGCTGATGTTGTCACTTTGTCATAACCGCTGCACTCATGCCAGAAGGACTATATTTGATTTGCACATAGACAAACATTAATTCAGATATTTAAACTTCTTAGGGAGAGAACACTGTAATAATGGTCTTCAGGTGTAATAGATATGTAAAAAAAATTAAAAGCACTTTTTTTTTTGTTTCAAATTGTGTGTACTACCGATTGCTCTTTAAAATGAGAGCTTTATCTTGTTGTATATGAAAATGTAGATTCATTTTAAAGGACCAATGATGCATATGCTTATTTTGCCAAAAGGAAATTACCATAATTAATAAACCCAAATCACTACAATTACTATTAAATTGGTACCTCAGAGACATTGAATGCTTTCTGTGTGTGAAACACAGTCACTAAAACACTAATTTAAAGGGATAGTTCACCTAAAATTAAATATGGGCCGGAGCTTTTAAGCTTCAGAAAAGTTGTAAAAGCATTATAAAAAAATATCATAAAAGTGGTTTAAAACGGTTTAAGTTGAGCCAATGAACTGATTTACGGAAGCCTGATTCTGCCCGTTTTGAACTCTCAATTCTGAGAAGAAACATATGTGAGAAGTTGTTGTTGTTTTTCTCCATACTGAATCAGTCCAATATTGAAATGAATTGTTCAGTGGCTCAACCAATTCATTTATGAAGCTTGAAAGCCCCATTTATTCTGCTAGAAGCTCTTTTCAATAATCCAATTACCATTTAAATTTCATATTCTGTCTGATAATAATGATGACAAAACATTTGTTTTTAAGTGAACTATTTCTTGAAGCTCAGTTGATATAGCCAAGCGACTCGATCCAGAGAGCCAGTGTGCTAAAACTATGGCTGTGGATTCGGCAGCGACTTTTCAGTGCATCATTGGTTCAAACATAACTTAATACATTCAGTTTCAGCATTATATCCATCACACATTCCTGCTTGAAATCCATTTATCCAACAAAGCCTAAGTGTGCCAGGAAGTTTAACGTAAGGTTGCTCTGTGTTTGTGTATCAAGTGTGTTTATTAATAAAGAAAGCTACAGCTCAAGTTCATTCAACTGAACATTTGTCCTTGTATCAGCAAGTCATTACATCAAAACTCTATAGACAAAACGGAAACAGGCAACACACTTGTTTGCTTTTCTTTATTTTTGTACCATTGTCCTAAAGTTTACATTGCAGCTTGAGGATAAAGAGTCTCTCATTCGCTCACACAAACACGCACACATGATACGTCGTCTCACATACAAATTGCCTCTGTTCCACAAAACATTTTCCACAAAAACATACGAAAATATAATTTCAAAAACACTTTACAAAAGACTTGCAATACGATACATTCACTATATAGTATATCAAACTCCATCCAAAATGATGCATCTCAGTCACATTACTACATTGTAGGTGTGAGGAATCACACGGATCCTATTCAATAAACTCATGTTTATCAGGTTCTAGTTTGCATGTCAAAGCTGAGACCAAATGACTCTGTTGCCAAAGAGAGGTACAAATATGGTTACTGGTCCAAAAATACACACATACAAACAAACAAACAAACATGACACCGGTTGAATTGGAAAATAACAGGACAGTGAGTCATCTACAATGAGTCACTCACAAATAGGCATCCAATTCTTCCTTCATTCCCTAGCTCCAGTTTTTGGCATCGAAATTATAGTAACTACCCATTCATTCAACCTCAAGCCTACTTTTCCAAGAAATCATGGCGACAGCCCAAGATATTATTATTTAAATACAGAAACTGGTCCAAATATTTGGAAAATATGGAACAATTTGTCCATATTTAATTTCTGTGTCCCATCTTGGCACCACTTGGTACAAACGCACCGTATTTTTGGACATGTACCATAAAATGCCATATAAATACCATGGTGTGAGTTTCAAAGAACCATGGACACAATCTGATACCATAATTGTACCATAAACCGCACCTTATTTTTCCAAGCTTCATATCTGGAGATTTGGCAGTGCCGTTTTTGGTCCATGTTGTTTCATTTGACCGACCCGAACCAAGAAAAACATACTAGTAGATTGGAAAGCTTACTTGGTCCTTATTTGCTCCCAAGGTTTAAGCTATTAGCAGTTGCTAAAGACATTTTTACTTTTGTAAAGCGTGGTATGCTTTATTTGGCCGACAACAGGACCGATGCAAAAATCATTCAAGAATTAAAGTTGAGAAAATGTATTCAGGCGTAGCTATGCATCTGGTACTATTGAACTGTAATACTAGCAGTAACAATATAAAGTAATGCTATAACACTTTTGACAACAAAGATTGTAACAGTAAGACTACAAGCCAAGAGACAGCAGAGCAGCTAAGCGGTCGTGTCATGCTAGCAAGCCGTAGTCTACAATACAAGGCAAGCAGAGGGCTAACAAATACGTTTACACAAACACAACCACGAGGACAGTACCAAATGTGTCAAAAATAAACAACAGCAATTACCGAAATTAAGATCGAATGAGATAAAACTGACAAAAAATACTGCAAGGCTGAGTACACAAAGAGAAGTTTAGGTTCACTTTAAGGCTCTTCCGCTAACAGGCACCAAACGGATAGCCAGATGTGACCCGTTGTTTGTTTGGCAGATCATCCATGTTTCTTTTTCAGTTGGGGAAGAATAACTTGGCACTTCTGCACTGCTGGTATAATAGCAGGGGAACAGGGCTGAATAAATCTGCCCTTCTTTGACTTTCTTTAAGCTGATGTTGTGTTGCACATTTTAAATGCGATTATTGTTGGCTTCAACAATAGTGTGTTTTCATCCAGGGATCATTGTCAAATATTGCTCAGAACTCAAATGCAACCAGACAGAAAACATGTAACCGCTTGCAGTCGTCTGGAGAAGGCCACATGCAGAGAATTACATTTCACACCGAAGGTGCTGCCTGCATGCCAGCCGCATGCAAAAGAAATCTGGAAGGTAACTTTACACTGCGTCATGTCAGCCGATTTGATATTCTGTGTGGAATGTTCTGGAACGACGTGAGTGGAAGTGAGTGTTTCCTGTTTCCTGGTTTGTTTGTCTGAAAGTTGGCAGCTGTATTGTGACCTGAGATCAATATCCTTCCAATTCAGACAATAAAAGACTGCTTCTCTACAAAGCAAATACAAATATGAAATGTAATTCAAAAGTCCATAAAGATGAGATAAAGTTCTTGTATAAAACATATTATAAATGTTCTGCAAAATATATAATGGAAAATAAAATGTTTGGATAATACAACTTAGCTACTAATATATATATATATAAATGTGTCTTTATATAATTTCATATATACATGTTTTAACATACCTACTGTAGTTTTCACTTAGTAGGTTTGATGAACAAAAAGAAATTATCTAGAATTTCTCAACTCTTCTGATTTTAAACCATTTTCTCGAAATAGTCTTTAAAATCAGAGAGAAATGTTAATGTCGTGTCCTAATCTTCAGCACAGTACTTTTCATTTATCAGTGACTGTGTCACCTAAATACAAAAAAGAAAAATTAAGAATATCTTGAAAAGCAGTAAAGAAATGATATACGTGGAATGTGCAAATGTACAAGTATATCTACATGTATATAAAATCACATACATAAAGAAAAAATGATAATGAAATTAGCATTTGATCCCAGTTTACATATGATCCAGAAATGTAAACGAAAGGATGACTGGGTAAACTTGAAAATGATGGTGTGTGTATCACAGAGGTGGGTGGAAGTTGATGGTGTGATGTCTAAGGCCTTGAGAGGTTTTATAGCTTTTCCCACAGCGACACTTGAAGGGCTTTCTCACACGGATCTGTGTCCTGTGCCCGTTTTTAGCATGGTACTTAATACCATTCACATTCTGAAAGAGAAGATTGAAATAAAGGCGGGAATAAGGCAAAGTCAAAAGCACTTCCAGAAAGAAAAAACCTTTATTACAATCCACTGCAGGTCTTCCCTACTTTGACAGGAAGAAATCATCTATACTAATAATGTGACCGACCACAGCTTTTATTTTTCTGCATTTTATGTAGATGATACTGCAGTTATACATTTTGATCTTAAAAAAACAATATATAAAAACATTAAATATCTTATACAACAATAATACTTCATATTTCATATATACAAAAATGAGTTGTGAGTGCAGTACCTTGTATCTTTTCTTGCATCCTGGAACAGGGCATGCGAAGGGTTTCTCATCGCCCCCATTCATGCACATGGAGCTGAGGATGGACTCTGAGCTGATGGCACTTTCTGTAGTCCAGGACTCGTCGCTGTCTGAGTCTTCATACTCCACCTCCTCCTCATCACACTCACTGCCTGAGGCACACCAATAAAGTTAAACTCGTTAATTAGTCATTTATCTGCTTCATATATTAGCTGATGAAAGAACTGAGAACGGAGAAAGAAAATGTGCCCTTTACTCCAATTATCCAGTGTTTCTTTATTAGGAGCATAATGTGTCTTTTCTTTTTTACACAGTTCAGGCTTGATTTTAATATTTCTTAAACAACTGCTGTTTATGCAGCACAGATTAAGTTTAATTCAACTGAAACTAACCAGCAGTCCGTTATTTATGTTTCTGACTCTTGGCATATTTCTTAACACAACATACACCTATTCGGAACCATGATAACAGATCTTCTGCTGATTGGATTAGGCTTTGCCCTGGGTTATCGAAAAATTCAGAAAACGGGAACAGCTGTCCAAAGCCTCACAAGGCTGCCCGCCATGACTGAAGCAGTGGGAAGAGCGGTCAGCATTGAGACTGAGACTATTAACCGCAATATGGATTCTATCATGGAGAAGCTCACGGCTCTGCAAAAGAAAATTGATGATCGAGATCAGAATGGACAGAGAGAGTAGCTGTGGAATTGGAATGCGGCTACTCGCCTAAACAATTGCAATCTTATCTTTTTTGGCTCCCCCGTACCAACACTGGCCCGGCAAGGTCGCTGTTGGAAATGTATCCCTGGGAAAGAACACTGCAGTGAGACGCTCTTGCCTCCTCCCCCATTCTACAGACATTGATTATAAACTACTACACACACACACACACATACTTCCCCTCCCCTCATCCCTCGCCTCCACCGCTTTGAACCCGCCAGCCTGACGGGCGGGTCTGTGGCCAGCGCCGAGAATGGCCGCGGGTCCGGACGGCTGCCTGCTGGAGCTGGATCACTTCCCCTGTTGCAAAGTGTGTCTATGGTTTATGTGCTTTTGCTGAGGTGTTTTTCCTGTTCTCACACTGTACTCCCCAAGGAGCATAGTCTGGGTTTTTTTTCTTTTTCTCCTCACTTTCCTCGTGTTATGCTGTAATTTTCTTCAATTCCCTGTCTTCCTGTCCTGTCTACCCCCTTGTCATATATGTATGTTATGTATGGGCAGGTTGATGGCTTATTTCACTGGTACTTGTGACTAAGTGACAATAAAGGGTTACTACACTGACATAATGACAGGCTTATTTAATGTTCATTAAAAGACTAGCACAACATGAAATGAACAGGAAATGGACATCACCCAAGCTTGGATTTTTAAACCCATGGAAACTTTTCAACACAGACACACACATTCAATTAGTGTGGCTTTAGGGGAAACTATCTCTCTGACAGCAAATGCAACAAAACACAATTTAAAAGTTAATAAATCAGAACATTTTAGACTTAATTATAACAAATTAAAAGACATGAGAAATTAGCAGCTGGTAAATTCTCCACAAGTATTACAAACACTCCTAATGAGTTAGAACTATTTCAAATAATAGTTTTTATATATGTAAATCTAAAGTGTGTCGGAGAACGCACACAAGCTCCATTCACCTGTGGGTGTGCTGCTGCGGAAGGAGGATGAGGGCGTGATGGGAGGGGTGACGGGTGGAGTTAGGCTGCCATTGCTATGCCGAGGAGGCGTGGCCGTACTGTTACGCAATACACCTCCGGTGACTGATATAGCAATTTTGGGTTGAACCTTCTTCTTCTGAGTTTCTTGCTCTCTGCGTGCTGCTTCAGTCATGAACCTGAAGAAAAAACAAACAAAAGGCCATGTTAATAGATTGATGCGCGGGTTATGATGCACCTGAGGACTATTGTTCTTGGAATGACGGTGGTTATACGAAACGGAAAAAGCTACAATTGGAAATGGATAACTGAAATATGTGTCAAATACAATTGTCAAACTTCTGTATTGACCTCCCAAGTGTATACCATTGTTACAGAAATGTCCCACTGCACTTTATTTTAAAATGTCTTGCATATACACTACCAGTCAAAAGTCTTTGAACAGTAAGATTTTTTATGTTTTTAAAGAAGTCTATTTTGCTCATAAAGCCTGCATTTATTTGATCCAAAGTACAGCAAAAACAGTCATATTTTAAAATATTTTTTAAAATAGTTTTCTATTTTAATATATTTGAACATTTAATTTATTCCAGTGATTTCAAAGCTGAATTTTTAGCATCATTACTCTAGTCTTCTGTGTTATGATCCTTCAGAAATCCTTCTAATCTTCTGATTTGCTGCATGTTGAAAAACTGCAGCCGAGTAATTTGTTTTAGGTTTCTTTGATTAATATACATTTAAAAAGAACAGCATACATCTAAAATTAATGTCTTTATCATCATGTTTGATCAATTTAAAGCATCCTTGCTAAAAAAAATTATTAATTTATATAACCCCCCTTCCTCCAAAAATAAATTAATATACATATACTGACTCCAAGCTTTTGAATGGTATAGTGTATAATGTTACAAAAGCTTTTTATTTGGAGATAAATGCTAATCATTGAATCTTTCTATTCATCAAAGAATCCTGAAATAAAATGTAAAAAGAAAATGTACTAAATATTATTAATAATAATAAATCTTTCTTGAGCAGCAAATATATCAGAATGATTTCTGAAGAATCATGTGACACTCAAGACTGGAGTAATGATGCTGACAATTTTGCTTTGAATACAGGAATAAATTACATATTAAAATATATTCAAATAGAAAGCAGTTCACGGTTGCAATAACAGTTGAAAGTTATTTTAAATAGTACAAATATTTCACACCATTACTGCTTTTGTAGTATTTTAGATAAAATAAATAAATTTTCCCCTAATTTACTGTTCAAAAACGTTTTAACTGGTAGTGTATGTACGCATGTAAGTGTGTAAGATGATAATACATTTTTATATAAAAGTGTGTGTATGTACATATAATGAATAGAAATATATACCATTCAAAGGTTTAGGGTTGTAAGATGTTTTTATGTTTTTTTAATGCAATGTTGTTTATGCTCACCGAGGATGCATTTGAAAATAAAAATATAGTATTATTTTAACAATTACAATTTTAAAACACATTTTTATAGATTTTAAAACAATTTATTTATTTTGATAGCAAAGTTGAATTTTCAACAGCTATTACTCCAGTCTTTTGTGTCACATGATCCTGAAAGATTTTTGAAAGATGATTATTTGAATATTGTTTTATTTACATTAAAAAAATTCAATCACATCTTTGCTAAATTAAATTAACTTAAAACTAAATCTTACTGACCCCAAACTTTGAACGGTAGTGCATTTGTTCATATTTTTACAACACAAATTAGTATAACCATATTTCAACATACCTATTAATGTAGCTCAGAGCAACATATGTGGGCTGCTGCAGCTCCTGCCTCTCCAGAACTCTGGGATCTGTGTCTGAGAGAGGAATAGAGAAAACACAATCACATTATATTGCAAAACTCAGGATAAAGCTGAAGATAAAGATGTGCCCATATAGGTCAAGGCAAAGGCTGTGTATGCTATATTGCATAGATACTCACAGATAAAGCAGCAGCTTGAAACAGTATTTTGTGCTTACTGTACGTTCACCAAACAAGCACCCCTAATGCCCTGCAGGCCCAGCCCAACCCAACCACCACAACACTTTTTCCATTCTACTTGTGACAGCAGGCAGCTTCCATTGCCTGAGGCCACCAGGCAATGCTTCAAAGCTTCCTCTGCCAACTGTGTGTGTGTGTGTGTGTGTGTGTGTGTGTGTGTGTGTGTGTGTGTGTGTGTGTGTGTGTGTGTGTTGTTATAGTCTGAATCATGGACTGAGACTGCCCTCATGTGGCAAAGAGTTCCATCTGATGACGTTGATGAGGATTTATCTTATTTGTATACATTCAAAATGTTAGTTAACGAAGACATTGTTTACCACACTGTATGTGTTTGAGAGAGTGTGTGTGAATTGTAGGATGTTAATTGCTGCTTAGAGCTCATTAAAACATATATGGTGCACATAAGACCTCACAAAGAGAAAAAAGACACTACTGTGTGTGTGTGTGTGTGCGTGCGTGCGTGCTGTGTGCGTGCGTGTGTGTGTGTGTGTGTGTGTGTAGCCGGCACATTCTGCACGATTATTTTCAATGATCATGTGGAGAAAGTAGAAAAAGAAAAGCAGGGTTTTTTTGCATTCAAATGGGTCGCATGGCATGCATGTGTGCAGTTATGTTTGTGTATAACAGGCAGTGTATATAATAGGCAGTGTTGGGGAGTAACTAGTTACATGTATCAGAATTATGTAATTTAATTACTAAATAATGTAAATTACTAAAAAAAAATTGTAATTAAATTAGTTATTTTAGAAAATGTTAATGATTACAAAGGGGGGTTACATCTGAATTGTACACACACACACACACACACACACACACACACACACACACACAGAGATTTAATTTACTTCTTCAATAAATTCCATTGACTGTGTATGTGTATATATATATATCATTTGTATTTTATCCTACTGTTAGTGTTATCTGTTGGCACCAAGGGTCTGAGAGTAACGCAAATTCAATTCTCTGTATGTGCTGTACATGTGGCAGAATCGACATTAAAGCGGACTTTGACTTTGACTGCTCTAAAATGAGACCCCAATGTTTCAGGAGTTTAGGAAAATGCTTATTTGATAACTGTTTTATTTCCTATTTGGGTTCATGCATATGGTGAAATTTTTGTTTTTGTAGATTAACAGTTTTTTTCTAAGGCATTGTTAAATGCCAGATTTTCCTGTCATACCCATGCAAACATTTTATTTCAAAACCAGTATGATAGCCTTTACACTATTTCTTGTTATGATTTTAAAACAGTTTTTAACCTCAGAATGACCTCATAGTAAATAAGAGGTGTTAAGTCTGCTTTTGTGGTGGCTGTGCTTTAAATTATTACACGACTCTGTGGAATGCTTGATTCTGATTGGTCAGTCGTGGTGTTCCAAGGTCTGTTATTCCCCAATAACAACTGGTAAAAGCTAATAACGCAGGCTCATCCGGGTAACTTAAATCGGCGCTATACGTTTACTAGGAACAGTTTTTCTTGGTGAAAGCTTTGTGTTTGGTGAGCTAATAAAATATTAAAACTCAATTCAATATTATGTGTACAATTTCTTAATTCTGTCATCCTGGTATTTGGACTCACTATCTCATTTCATACAAACGCAGCTACTGCCATTTTGTTTTGTACGCTGTATGGATTCTAAGATTATGGTGACGCATTGCTGCCGCACACATATTATTTTTTCCACTCGATTATGTCATAATAACGAGATGTTATGTTATTTTAATGACACCTTTTCTCATTAAAATGACATCTTTTCTCGTAATAACGATGTGTTTTCTCATTAAAACGACATATTTTCTCGTAAAAACGAGATGTTATGTTATTAAAACTTCTAAATTTGGGTAAGGAACAGAGACTGGTGGCAGCGAGTTGTGTTTTCCCCAGAAATGCCATGCTTTCTTCGCCTCCATCGTTTCTAATCTGCGTATTACTACAGGTGCACAGCAATGCTGTGAATCACGGGCGCATGCGCTCTTTGGTCAGAGCAGTAATACTGCGATTAAAGTGTTTACATGCCTGTATTTCCACAAGTTTCCTACACCCCATGAGACCTTGCATCAAAAGTGAGAGTGTCTTCCAGTTCGACGTAAACAAGCGGGACTGTTGGAGTTTCTCTGCATCTGGAGAGCATCATTTCATCTAGTTACCAGCTAACATAAACATTAATGACTTTAATTTTAGCTCAAAACTCACTTTCAGACTGCAGCGAGTGTTGGAAATAATTTCTAACAAAGCAGAAATATGCGATGCAAAAGGGATGCATGTATTACCATGGTAAACATAGTAAATATGACTGCCTGAAAAAATCAAACAAGTGATGCATTTATTTATTTACATATTTCATCTGTCAATAAGTCTTCTCTCTTCATACCCAAAGTTCATATATAACGTTAGCTCCGACGTATGTCATAAATCATTTACCTAGTTTTTGTTCGAGGAGCTCCCTATTTTTCTGACTGAAAATATGAATGAATGATGCATTTATAAAGTGCTTTATTGTGTATTGTTGTACACCCAAAGTGCTTTACAATCATGTGGGGTGGGGGGCTCTCCTTAACCACCACCAGTGTGCAGCATCCACTTGGATGATGCACCGGTTGCCACAGGACAACGGCGCCAGTGCACTCACCACACACTAGCTACAGGTTGACAATATAACAATGTATTGGGACTAGAGAAAGTGTTAAAGCTACTCTTGGTCATATTTTTTGATGGAAAATGATAAGAAATGATAATTATTTCTAAATGTGATGTAGACCTAAACAGTCTGTGACTACAAATAAACAGAAACTGAATAATAGGCTGTGTGTGTCCCACTTTTATATACCACAATACCACTTTATTTCTGTGTGACTAATTATCAATCCTGACACAAACTAATTAATCAATGTAGTACTTATTATTGTAAAACGCTTTGGTTTTAAATCTTTATAATCGCGTTAGTTTTATGATCTCGCTAATTCCAGTAATTTATTTCTGATAACTTCTCTTTGTTGGTGAAATTATGGGGTTGCGTGTCGTTGTTCAGCGAGGTTTTAGTGAAGCGCAGCAGAGCTTCTGGCCTGATGGTGGAAACGCAGCGTGATTTTGGGCTCGGTGCTACAGGTCTGAGGCTATTAGCCCCGCCCGTATACTGCTTACCGGAAGTTTTACCCACGTTCTTTTTTACAGTAGCGCCCCCCTGGAAACTTGTGGATACAGTGGGGGAACTATGACGTCACTCTGTAGGCGGATCGGTTGATAGCATGAAACTGGATTTCTCGACAAAATGCCAATAGAATTTTTACATAAGAAAACAAAACATAAGCTCTGTGTTCAGTAATTTTTCATGAAACTTACACATTTTGTCCATCAAGATCATTTTCACAAAATAATTTAACTTTGAATAATTTTGAAGCCTAAATAAATGCGCCAGAACTGAAAAGCTAAACTTAGGCTATAAACAAACTACTGCACCACCACGCTCCCGACAACTTTTCAAACTTATTTTTAACGTTCAGTGAAAAGGATTTACACTGTATATGTATTTAAATCCACGCTACATGAAGCGTTTCATATAAACTGGAATAAATACCAAACTATAGAGCCAAACTAAAATGAGACACTAGTAATAAATAGTATAGTGAATAAATTAAATAATCATAACAGAGGGACTTATGAAAGCACGTATTTATGTACATTTCGGAATAAGGTGCATTAAAAGTTAATAAATCCTTGATTAATATGAATTAAAAACGTATTTTGCCACATATTCAATCTTTTAAATAACAGCAGAGTGAGCAAATATTTGGATATGGTAAGATTAAACTTATTTTAGTGAACTAAGCACCACATTTCAGCTCATTTTGTTAGGGTGGGTACACAATATGTTATTTTATCCTTGCTTCTAGGATCAATCTCAATCTATATGCTTCTAACAGCTTCATGTGGCCGTAAACATTTAATTTTAACATGGCTTTAAGCACTATGCATCATTAAAGTTTCACTTTCACCAAAGCCAGTAAATGTGGTGTTTACATGTAATAATCATAATATGAGTTTAGCTAATGGTACAAACCCAGAGTCTCTGCATCAGTAAGTGATAAAACGAGCATGTTCCCTCCGAAGCCTTGTGTCGCATTTCGGGACAAAGCACAAAAAAAAAAAACATTGTCGAACAACAATATAAAATGCGGAAAACGTCTCGGGTTACTCGCGTAACCCTTGTTCTCTGAATAGGGAACGAGACGCTGCGTGAGCTTTCACGCTTTGGGAACACCTCTTGCGTGACCGATGTCTGAAGCCCTTATAGAATCACGCCAATTAATTGGCTGATGGCGCGACGCCGTCTCTGACGCAATCACGTCGTCAGCCTATACTGGCGAATGCGCCATCCACTCCTCAGATTTCTTTGCCGAAAAGAACCCTGTCGGCAGCGTGAGGAGCTTAGTAACGCAGCGTCTCGTTCCTATTCAGAGAACAAGGGTTACGCGAGTAACCCGAGACGTTCTCTATCATAGGTAACTCAACGCTGCGTGAGCTTTCACGCTTTGGGAATGATTTACCAAACACGCCAAGCTAAAAACGCTGCCTATCTGGTCCAATAATGAACCAACAACATACGGACAGTTAAAACAGACAAGATCTAAGAACCTGGAGCCGTATCAACGTCAAGATTGTAAAACTTGACAAAAGTGTGCGGAGAGGACCATCCTGCCGCAACACAAATATCCTCCAGGGGTACCCCTCTAAAAAGAGCTTGAGAGGAGGCTACGCCCCTAGTAGAATGCGCCCGAAGACTAAGAGGTGAAGGAAGGTTCCGTGCCTCATAAGCCAGCGAAATGGGGTCTCTCACACAGGGAGAAATCCTCTGTTTCGATGTGGCAAGCCCGTGGCGGCCAGTACCAAAACACACGAATAACTGGGAGGATTTTCTCCAAACCTTGGAGCGATCCACATACAGCTTCAATGCCCTGACCGGGCAGAGCATGTGGAGTCTCTCATCCTCACTTGAAGCAAAGGGAGGAGGATGGAAAGAGTGAAGCGTGACCACCTGAGATCGAAACGATGTGGACAAGACCTTGGGAATGTAACCCGGCCTAGGCCGCAGGGTAACTTTGACTAGACCCGGGGCAAAGTCCATACACGTCTCACTAACAGAAAAGGCCTGCAAATCTCCAACTCTTTTTACTGACGTAAGTGCCAGCAAAAGAGCAACCTTAAGAGTCAGTATCCGCTCCGAAGCTGATTCTAAGGGCTCGAAAGGGGCCGTCACTAGACCTTCGAGGACGACTGACAAGTCCCAAGAAGGAACTGCCGTGGGGCAAACCGGCCTAAGGCGTCTGACCCCACGCATAAAGGCAGAGACCATCCGATGTCTCCCCAAGGGGACCTCATCCAGCTCTCTCCGAGCTGCAATGGCCGCTACGTAAACCCTAAGTGTGGTAGCAGCCGCCCCCGCTGTCAGCCTTTCTTGCAAAAACTCCAGCACTGGACCAACAGGGCAGTTAACTGGGTCAATTGCACGAGCCAAACACCAGGATTCAAAGACGCCCCACTTGGAAGAGTACAGCTTCCTAGTAGCGGGGGCTCTGGCACTGGCTATGGTTTCCTGAACCTCAACAGGCAAAACATTCATCACAGCCCTTGGCCCTGTATGGGCCATACCCAAAACTTCCAGAGCTCTGGTTGAGGATGCCAGATCTTGCCCTGAAGCTGGGACAGTAAGTCCCGCCTGATCGGAATCTCCCAAGGAGACCGATACAAGAGGGGAGTTAGCTCCGAGAACCAGGTCTGGGAGGGCTAGAACGGGGCTATGAGAAGGAGACGGGCACCGCTCACCTTCACTCTGCATAGTACTGCCGGAATCAGCTTTATTGGCGGAAACGCGTACAGACTGACATTCGCCACGGATGGGCGAACGCATCTATGCCCAGAGTCGCCGGAAAATCAGGGAGAACCAGAGCGGCACTGGGATGACTCTTGAGAAGCAAAGAGGTCCACCTCCGCTTTGCCAAACAGATCCCAGATCTGGGATACCGCCTGACGGTTCAACATCCATTCCCCGCCTGAGCTTCTGTCTCGACAGAAAATCGGCCGCAAGGTTCAGTATTCCCGGGACGTGAACCGCCCTCAAAGAGAGGAACTTGTCTTGGGACCAAAGGAGAAGACGGCGCGCAAGCCTGTCCAGGGTGCGCAACCGTGAACCTCCTTGACGGTTTATGTGGGACACAACCGCCATATTGTCCGTTCTGACTATGATATGATACCCCCCGAGAACGGGGAGAAAATACATCCAAGCCAGGAAGACAGCCCTGAGTTCCAGGCAGTTTATATGCCAAGAGAGGAACTCTTCCGTCCACTCCCCGCTCGCCAGTCTGCCTTCGAAGACCGCGCCCCAGCCTGTCATTGATGCGTCCGTAGTGATCATATGGCGACGGTGGATCGCACCCATTCTCACCCTGCTCCGGAGAAAAGCGGGGTCTCGCCATAGTAAAAGGGGTCGACAGCAACTGCGCGACACCCTGATAAGGCGAGTGGCTGGTACAGTGGGGTGTATCCTCAGCTCCTTCATCCACCAAAGGAACAGCCTCATGTGAAGCATGAAAGCAGAAAGTTCCTGTCGTAGAACAGAGGCCTTGGAGGCGCTGTTTACTACTGTCAGGTGAACCCCGTCGAACCGGGGGGGATTTTTCCCAAACTGAAGTGTGTAGCCGGACCAAATTGTGCGGAGAACCCACAGCGATACCCCCGGTAGACGCTCCCATTCGTGAAAGAAGTGCGATAGAGGAAGCAGAGTGTCGTGCAAGGGAAGACATACCTGAGATGGGGTGTCGAGAAGGCCTGGATGCAGCGGCACCCTCCACCGTGAAGGAGAGCCCTCTTGTTCAGGATGATGGAGAGAGAAGTGCTGGACTGACGGGTGGCCGGCACGGGTTCCGTACACTGCAGGAGAGAAACAGCTGTGTCTCCTAACACGCGGCCCGCTGGCGGCGAACGGACGGCCTGTAGAGGGGGAAAGACGGACGTGTCCCCCAACTGCCAGGCCGAGTAAAAATGAGGGTGAACTAGATCTGCACACCAAGCCTCGAAGGGTGGCTGTGACAGATTCAAGTGAGGAGAGCGCGTTCGGGGCGGGCAGAAACGCTTCAGCGGTCTGACCTCGCTCCGTAACGGTGAAACGGCTCTCCTCATTCCGATCCGAAGGTCAGGAACGACCCGGATTAGCCGAAGCGGCAGGCCTGTTGGGCCGCTTCAGGTTAACCCGCTTACGTGGTTGTTGGCGGGGAAAAGACCGGCCACGGGCTTCCCAAACCATAGTAGGGGAAGGGCGCGTGTCCTGGGCTCCACCGCCAGAGGGCTCCTTTCTGGGGAGCGACTGCTCCCTAGACACAGAGGAGGATGGAGTGGAATAGTCCCTTGATCTCCTTGGCATGAATTGCTTGAGAGCAGCCGACAGCGCTTTGGCTGAGCGGAACTTATCCACTACAGCGCTAACCGCCTCCCCAAATAACCCAGATTGTGAGATGGGTGCGTCCAGCAAAAACACCTTCTCCCTCTCACGGATCTCAGTCAAATTGAGCCACAGATGGCGTTTTGCGGCCACCGAAGCCGCCATAGAGCGTCCCACGGCACGTGCGGTGTGCTTGGTGGCTCTCAGAGCCAAGTCAGTGGCTCTGCACAGTTCCTTCACGGCTTCAGGAGTCAAGCCGGTCCCTTCATCCATCTCCTTCAGGACGTCCGCCTGGTAGGCCTGAAGGATGGCCATCGTGTGGAGGGCTGTACCTGCCTGAGCGGCCGCAATGTAGGACTTCCCGATAAGAGCGGAAGTGGTCCTACACAGCTTGGAAGGAAGGAGGGGGCGGGACTTCCAGGAAGGCGCCAAAGAGGGTGAAAGATGGGAGGCCAAAGTATCCTCGACCACCGGCATGGCGGTGTAACCCTGCTTCACAGAACCCACGAGGTTGGTGAAGTCAGCGGCCGCCGCATTAGTAAGGCGGGAGGAAAATGGCTGCTTCCAGGATCTGGAGATCTCTTGATGCAGATCGCTGAAAAATGGCAGCTTCCTCCTTTCAGGCTTGGAATGTGCACCGCTGAGGAACCGCTCGTCGAGTTTCGAAGCTCGGGACTCAC
The DNA here is from genome assembly GCA_027564155.1 of Gymnocypris eckloni scoliostomus. Classification (NCBI taxonomy): domain Eukaryota; kingdom Metazoa; phylum Chordata; class Actinopteri; order Cypriniformes; family Cyprinidae; genus Gymnocypris; species Gymnocypris eckloni. The sequence goes on along the minus strand of CM050427.1, from coordinate 21,190,599 downwards.
GGGGGCTCATCGGGCCAATCCAGCGCGAGCTTCTCGGTGGCGCGCGAAAGCACGTCCACAAGCTCAGAGTAGGCCGCTGAAGGCCACACCTCCTGCCCGCTAGGCGGGAGCGCATCTACTAAAGCAGGCCTGTAATCCTCGGAGTCGGAGGCTGCTGTGTGCAGAATATCATCTAGCCCGAAGGAAACGGTATCACGTGCCCTCGGGCTAGGAAATAGTAAATGATGCACAAATTCAACTGGTGAATTCGCGCGCACGCGCTCGGGAGAGGGAGGGAGAGAAAAGGCGAGGCCTGTCTGCTCACTCTCCATCTCCTCGAGCTCGACATCCGAACCCCAGGTCGTGGCTTCACGAGAGGCCGCGGAGGTGCCTGGGGCACGACGGGGAAAAATTGAAGATCCCTTCTCACAAGCCTCAAGCGGAGGGTTATGAGACGGAAATCCTCGCAAATCTTGCATTTCGAGGTCCCGTAAACCGCATCACGTGCATGCGAAAACCTCAAGCACTTAATGCACTTACTGTGTGGGTCTTCGTGAGCGATGAAACGCGCGCATGGCGGTTGACAGCGGCGATACTCCATGGCACTTCACCGCAAGGAGAACAAAGTTCCACTGAGGCAATCGCCAAAGTGCAAATGGATGATCTTAGAAAATAAGTTTGGACAAGAAAATCGCAACAACGAAGGGCAATGTGACCGCTTCGTGAAGGCAGAGAAATCTGAGGAGTGGATGGCGCATTCGCCAGTATAGGCTGACGACGTGATTGCGTCAGAGACGGCGTCGCGCCATCAGCCAATGAATTGGCGTGATTCTATAAGGGCTTCAGACATCGGTCACGCAAGAGGCGTTCCCAAAGCGTGAAAGCTCACGCAGCGTTGAGTTACCTATGATAGAGAACTATTCATTGGTTATTCTAAAATGAATTGGATAACAAATTGTACTACAACTGGAAAATACTGTAAATTGATAAACTGTTTGGCGTGATGACGTTGAATGTCTCCTCTGACAATGACTGTAGTCCCATTTAGCAACTGTCTTTTTTTAAGAAATGTAACCGCTTAAAAAAAAACAGGAGTGTGATGTAACTGGTGTGTTTTTTGTCTTAGAATAAAACGTGAAAGTATCTTGAGCTTGTGTGAACCACGGACCTTATTTAAGGGATTTAACCAAAATCCCATTAAAAAAAAAAACATTGACTCTGGGACGATGGAACCGGAAGTGCTAAAATGCTAACTCCCTTCCGGGTTTTCGCCTACAAAGTGACATCATAGTGCCACAAGGTAGCGCTTAGGAACAGCAGAATATAGTTGTTACATAACACTATGTTATTACATGCTTTATACGGAGGTAATATGAAAATAAAATGCCATCAAAACTTTCCTGGCTGAAATGTGAGTTTACAGGTATGATTTAAACACCATAAATCACACAAAATATTCATTATTTATCATCAGTAGAACGAAACAACACGACATGTTGGCAGAAATGTGGACTGTTTGGTGATTTGCTAGCTGCGTTTTTATTTTGAAACATGCCGTGCTCACGTTTAATTAATTAAATCAGAGCCGTGTAAAGTTTAATGATCACATTTAAGCAATAGGACGATTCCTATTTAAAATTGAGACTTTGAAGCAGCACCTTAACCTAAACTTCAGCTAACAGACACACGTATTACATCCATGCAAATTACTGAACTCGCTTTGTATGATGTTATATTGATCCAGTTCCTTTCACACAGCAGTGTTATTTATCTTGTTCATCTGCACATTAACAAAGACACTTGTGCTGGGCTACTTTACTAGTAGCGAATGCATTGATTGTGCTGCCTGCATTCCGTTTACAGTATATCAGTGGAACATACTAACTACACAAACTGTGTAAGGGGAACCTAAACTGAACCATTCACTTTATAGACAACTACAACCAGGGCGTCCCTGAAAATGAGTGTGTGAGTTTGTTTACAGAATGTTATTGTCACTGCTGCAAACTCCCATATAAATAATTATTCAAAAAATATAATTTCCTTGCAGCCATTTCTAGTGTAGGCCCCTGGGCTTCAGCCCCTTGAAGCTTGTGCAATAATGCGCCCCTAAAGCAGCTCATTTTTCACCCACGAACAAAAACAGGCCTATGAAAAATCTAGCTTAATTTTTTATAATTAAAAGAATAAATAATAATAATTATTATTATTATTATTAACCTATTATAAAATCTATTTATTTATCTTTGTTCATATTTTGATTTGTTGTTAAATCAAACTTCAGTCATTCAAATAAAGAAATATTCCAAGCCCAGAGTCAATTATTCAAGAATAAATGTTTTGATCTGATATATAGCCTAAACAAGGGTAATAGCATTGTAGACAGATTGGAGATTAATCCTAATAAACATGCTGCTACAACTAAAACCCATACATTAAAATACATTTAAAACAGTGTGTTTCACTTCAGCAGCGTGCATATCCTCGTTTATGTCAGACTGTAGCGACACCAGCACAGACAATCGCTCAGCTCGCTCACATAATGTAGCCTACCATATATATATATTAGAGGTGGGCATAGATTAATTTTTTTAATCTAGATTAATTTTGGAATTAATCTAGATTAAAATGGCTCATTTGAATTCTGCCGAAGGCATTCAGAATATGTGTGCTACCCAAATAATGACTAAAAGTAAGTCTTTGAGAACGGGTTTCTCAAGCCAGGTGGCGCATTAGACCAGGGGCTCATCTCCTGTTTCCAAAATGCATCACAAACTTTAATCTCTTCCCGTCCCAATCCCACGAAAAAACTGGGGAAAATCGTTCCACTCCCGGAAGAATGACTCCCATTCCCTCCCACTCCCGTGTTGTTGATTTTTTGCCGATAACTGTCAATTACAGTAAAAATATAGTACAGATCACAGCGTGCCCACCTTATTAGTTGAATAAAACCCGAAATGTCGCTTTTTGTTATTATATTGAACTGAAAGCCATCTTATTATGCACAGTGTTGCACAGATTAAATTTCATGTAAATCATCCATGCTAACACACACGTCCTTCTATTTTTTTTTAGACATTTCACTCTCTATAGATATATTTTTCTATGTACTGTATTTTTAGATATATTCGAGTTTCAAGTTTCTCGCTCAAGTTCACATGAGACCTAAAGCGCATCCTGTTTGCTTAAAAGCGCAAACGTTTCGTTGTTATTCTGAGTGCACACAAATAAATGTAGAGTCTTTACAGATTCGAAAGATGTATTAGGCTACTTTTATCTGTATGACCAAGAATTACGGAGATGTAAGAGCAAGTGAGCGCACCGGAGCCTGTCTTGCAGCAAACGCGCCCACACAAACACTTCAATAGCGCACGCTTTCTAGGTTAACATCATATTGAGCGGCCATGTAAAGTTACTACATACATCTTTCAGATGAAAAGCCATATTTGAGGTTGATGAATGATAGGTGAGCGCTTTGGATGTCCTGCCCGATTGTATTACCCCACAGACCAGCCGTTAACAATCTGTCCATCACGGACTGCGAGCCTCTAGTTCAAGACCTGCTCGCCCCCTACAGTGCAATTCGGCTAGGTATACATCCGCTAAAATATCAGGGTGAAAGTGATCATAGCTTGCGTAGTATAGACCCAGCTCCCAACCCAACTTTGAGAATAGATTAACGGCGATATTTTTTTTATCGCCGATAAGAGTCTCACGTTAACACCGATAACGGCCCACCACTAATATATATATATATATATATATATATATTATAATGGAAAACATATCGTTTTTATGACATATGTCTTTAAAACGACATCTTGTTATTACGACATAATCGAGTGGAAAAAATAATATGTGTGTGGCAGCAATGCATCACCGTATAAGATAACTAACAAACTAGTACTGTAAGTAGGCCTACTAGTACTTAATTATTTATGTGGTGGAAAGTTGTGCAATAAAAAAGGTATCCCTTAAATGTCCGTCTTTGAACTTGCCGCTTATAGCAACTGCTTTCTTCATGGAAGCTTTGCGTTCAAATATTTCAACTCAGATCAGTGTTTTGTGTCTAATTATTTACTTTTAAATAATTTAAGCAGCCTATAATAAGCGGGATTATGTACATCCAGCCAGGTGTTATTGCAAAATAAAGTTTTACATTATCCCTTTCTTATGATCTTAATTCAAGTGAAGGATTTTGACAGTCTGACAAATCAAATCAAATCAAATCACTTTTATTGTCACATCACCACAGCACAAGTGCCTTGGTGAGTGAAATTCTTACGAGCGTGCTCCAGACAGTGCAAAAAAACAAAACAACAATTTACATATGAACAGTACATATTTACAGACTGTACAGAAGACAATGTGCAAAATACACATACATATACTCAGTACACACAGTGTACTATAAAGACATACTTCGTTACCAATGCACCAATACACATTATACACCGTATTTACACGTCTGCATTATGTCCACATCTATGCATAGTAATATGTGAAGGTGCAACAGATTATAATTTACAGTAGATTGGTTGTGCAACAGATAGTTGTGCAAAGGTGCAACAGATTCTACATATGTAATGTCGTGGGTGTGCTTTTATGGTGTCCAGTGATAGCAGATGTGTTAGTGCAGTGTGTGCGTGTAGTCCAGTCGAAATGTGTTAAAGTGCAGTGCATGGCATGTTGTGTGAGTGGGAGTGTGTTGTAGGGTGGGTCATTTCTGACTGTTAATTAGCCTGATAGCCTGGGGGAAAAAGCTGTCCCTCAGTCGGCTAGTCGACAGACAGTAATCAGTGTTGAGTTCAACTGTAAGATTAACCTGCCTGGTTTAAATGTTTTAAAATGGTTAACAGTTGAAAACATTAGAAATGTAATCAAAAGTAATGTTACATTACTTTATTAAAGTAATAGAAAGGTTACACTACGTATTACATTTTAAATAGGGTAACTTGTAATCTGTAACCTATTACATTTCCAAAGTAACCTTTCCAACACTGATAATAGGTCCCATATGTCTAAATGATGTATTATTCCAAGCCATTAAAAGCATTCCATGTTCACTTAACCATTATTCTCATTGAACATGGAGAAATGTCTACATGCTCACTTGTTGCTTTGTAGAACTTTCCAGATCTCACATGCTAACACAAATCTTTGGCACTCTGTCACATTTCACACAATCTGTAATAGTGTGACTTGAATCCCAAAACACAAATGAATTGTAAAAACAGCACAGAGTAGCTACGTTTCCTTGATGTCTTTTAAGGAAACCAGTCTAGAGTGCTACCTGTGTCTGCTTCTGCCTTAATCTCAGAGCGCTTTCTAGTGACTGCACTGCATGGATTAGGCTTTCCTCACCTCATAAAGAGGACACACATCCTCACACACACACACACACACACACACACACACACATTTGTATATCTCAGGTGGTCCACTGAGGTGGTCTTCTGTGTTTTATTAGTGTTTCCAAATCATTTTAGTGCAGGTGTGCACTTTCAAGTTTAAAAATACTTAAAAAAGCAACTGCCAAATTAAAAAACAAATGAAATTTAATTGAACTAAATGGTTAAAATAAAATACAAAACACAATAAATACTTATCTGTAGACTATCAAAAGTCTTAAGCTTAGATTTTACATCATTTTAAGCTTGAGTTTTTTTAATTGTACTTGAGTTTAGTTTCGTATGGATGCCGGTTTCTGACAGAATAAAAAAATTAAGTAATTTTGACTTCTAATCTCACAATTCTGACTTCTTAAAACTGCAAATTGCAAGAGGTAAACTGTGAATTGCGAGAAAACAAATCTAAATTTTGAGATTACATCTCTTTATATGCAATTCTGACGTTCCAAATTGTCTGATAAAAAGTCACAATTACCTTTTTATTATTTTTTATTCTGTGGCAGAAACAGGCTTCTACAGTTTATAGAGCTACAATAAAGAGACATTAAATAGCTGTCATAATTTACTCACCCTCATATAGTTTCAAACTATGAATTTCTTTCATGCAACAAAAAAATACATTCTGAAGAATGTTTATGCTACTCTTTTCATCACCATGAAAGAGGATAATGATCCCATTAATATAAAGCATAAACCGTGGTCTATGACTTTTGCACAATATATCAAGCCTTATAAACTCATGCGACAGATTTGATTAGGAAACATACTTGACAATCTTACTTGCAGTTCGCGTTCAATGCATTCTATGAAAAAGAACAGTTCTTTACTGTTAATATCTTCTGTTGTGTTCCACGAAAGAAAGTAAGTAAGTCATGCAGGTCTTGAAGAACATGAGGGTGAGAATATGCAGACAGAATTTTCATTTCTGTAGGGTGAATTATTCCTTTAAATCTAAGCAACTTATTTCAGTATTATGTTTGTAGGGGTGAAGTATAATTACGTGTGCCAGGTGCAGAACAGTAAAGGGAGGATAGAGTTAATGTTTTCCAATTTTATGATTTCCCTTCACCTAGAAAATGGAGGCACACAAGGTCTTTCCACAGGAAAAGTAGCAAGGAAATACACAAGCAGAAAGAAACACACACACACGAACACTTAACATCCAGTGCCTCTTAAACTGAACGCCCCAGAGTTCATTTTCACATTTAGCAAAATCATAAACTTCCAATAACAGCCGTTATAATTCAGTACAAACAACAACCATCCTTACGGCAGCAGGAAGTAGAGTTGAAAGCACCACTTGTCCCACGCAGTAGCAGTAATATTGTATTTTAATGGGCCACGGCCAGTATTAAATCCCTATGAAATCTTATAGGGATAATAATACTGGGCCCTCTGTGAGGACATTAAAGAACTTTCTCTCATAAACATGCCTTTTATTCACAGCCATATCATTAAATCCTCTGCCTATCAATCCTCACTGGGCTACTGCTGTCCTACACACTGATTTGGGACCAGGTGGATCTAAATCAGACAGAAATGCATCCCTGTAAGAACATTTTGGAATAGTTGGAAATTTTTAAAGGGCTCCGAAACCACCAGAAGGGCAAATGTGCCACCCTGTGGTGGAATTCAGCACACAAACCATCAGAAAGCAATATGTGCGTGTCCTTGTTAGTGTGAGTCTGTGTGTAAGTCAGAGAAGCCTGGCTTTGAGCAGCGATGCAGGAATGCCGGGGTTGTTTTCCAGACGGCTAATTAAAAAGCAGGGGAGTGTTTTAATGTGCTGGAGAGCAGCAGGTCTCCGGATGGAGGGAAAGGAGGGGAGGGGAAGACAGGCGGGAAGGAGGGGATGGAGAAAACTCTAAACGAGGCTGTAATTACACTTCTCAGAGCTCATTAGGATACAATGCTCCAAACACTTCCGTATGTACACACAAACACATGCAAGCTCAAGGACGGGCACACACATGAAAAGGGAAACAAAAACATAAGTATTCACACACACAAATGATGCACAAACACACACTAGGTTTTGGGTGGGACTAGGAAAGCTGGTATAATGAATTTTCCACTGGATCTCACTAATTGCCTCATAAAAAGGTCCAACGAGTCATTTAATGCAACTCACTTTCTTATAAACACACACACACACAATTAAATCATAATTATCTCAGCAGAGCTAAACTGAATTAACTTCTATAATTATAATGATCATTTCTTGAAATTAGTTTGTCAACTATTATTGCAACTATTATAATAATAGTAATAATAATTGTATAAGTTCCGAAAATTACGAAGAACTAGCCTACATATGTTTTTAATGTTAAACATAATATAACTCGGCAGATCAAAATCAGGAACAATTCTGAGGAATATAAAATGCAACACTTCCCTAATCATGAATGTCATGATTATTCTTTAACAGTATCAACAAAACCTCAAAGCTATAATTGTGAACTGTGTTATTAGCTACACTAGACAATTTTGGCCTCAAAAGAATAAAACTTGAGCATTTACAAAGACTTTCAATACTTTATCATCTTATATAATACTAATATTAATACTTATCATTTAATAAAATCATCTAGCACTTCCCCAGTCTACAAGAGCAAAAGGATATTGTGTAACAAGCCTGACATCTTCTGGTCACTGAAAGAAACTCGTTCAAGTAGCCTATTTAGTAGCTACTCCGATTACCTTTAGTTTTATATTTAAGGTTAAGTTAATAAAACAACATTTCAAGTATGCTAGGTTAGCGAGAGAACAAAAAAAGATGTCTGCAGAGAGTTCCACATAGCACTGATTTATTGTTTACCTATGGTTAGGGTGGCCATATGTCAGGATTTTGGCCGGACAGTCCGGATAAGACCCCTGTCCGGCGTCCGGCGCAACCTCAACCTCAACCTTTTTGGAGTTGCGCTGAATCGGCCTAAAAAACCCGCTCTAGAATCTTTATTGGGACGTAACAGACTTAGCATCTAATGTTGTAAGATATCTGGTCAAACAAATGATTGGCTGAAAGCGGTGTCAAATAAATATCTGATATGTCATTAATTAAAAACGTAAACAAGCCTCCACGTGCTGGCTACGTCATATCATAACGTTAACATGGCGAAACATCAGACCTAATTTAATCCGGAATGGACAAAAGAGCACAAATTTATATCAAAAAGACACTTTTCATGGATTTTGCACACTGTGTCGCTGTGAAGTGAGAAGTTATAAGAAAATAAAAAGTAAAAAATAAGAAGTTAAATTTACTTAATTTTTATTTGGCAAGTTTTTGCACGCATATTTTTTAAGTAAAATTTAAGTACAGAATTAAGTAAATCTACTTAACTAAGTTATCTAAAATTAGTAAAGGAAATGAGTCAATTTATTAAATTGGCCAGGTAGAGTTTGATGAGTAATTTCTACTTGATTATTTTAAGTTTACCTTGCAATACTCAAGTACATTTCACTAAGTCACATTTTGTAAACTATACTCAAACATAACATTGAAAAACAAGCCTACAAAGCATGTGGCTAAGTTAGGAGTAGGCTACGTATGTAAGCAAGTAGATTACTCGTTATTCATTTTAAGATAATATGTTGGCTCAAAATAGTTATTAACTGAATGAACACAGAGACCTGAATAGTTGACACAAGATACACAATGATGGCGACAATCAGTAAATAGTGTTTGATTATGAATGGGTCATTTTGAGTAAAAAATTAACTCCAGATGTCGCAAAAGAGCCATTTACTTAACCTAACAACAAAAGCAAAAACAAAACATTGTAAACAAAACACTACTTATTATTTATTCATGCCCAAGTGCATGATGGGAACAAGGGGATCACATTGATATTTACTTAAACAATATTTGTAAAAAATAACAGAAATTACAAGTAAAATATACTTACAAATTGAAGCTTTAAATACTTATAAATACTTATAAATTAAGTACTGATATTGAATGTACTCTTATTTAAATTCTTGCCTGAACTAAAATATTTAACCAATTAAATTTGTTTTTCTGTAGTATTTACTTCACCACAAATTCATTTTTATCAGTGTATTCTTGCCTCACTAAATGCCGCAAAGTGTCCTCCTTTTTGGTGTTATGGAAATGGCCACCCTACCTATGGTTAAGTTAGTGCACATGAAAGAGCAGTGTTTACGTAAACGGTGACCATTAAAACCATTCCGGCTGATGTTTTATTACTTACCCCTTTCAGTGTTTTACTAAAACCTTTGTAGATATTTCACCAAAGTTTAATGTAATTTTATTTACAGTGTCACAATACGCAGACGATAAGAGTCTACAACAAACCCAGGCCGTAAAGAGTAACTCGGCTTTCAGTTAAAAATATGTCATTTGTCATTACAATAGATAGGAACTTAAACGGGCATGTCTGAACAAATGTCTACTGCCACAACACTAAAAAACAATTTTAAATACAGGTTCGATACCCAGAGAACCGACTCCGGGAGGGTATGACATCATGCAAAATTCCTTTCGGCCTAGGCAACTATAAACCGATATATCCAATGAACTTTCCTTTTAGTGTGTTTATATCTCTTTCTCACATTCATCCAGACTATGACACACAGCTGTGTTTTGACTAAGTTCCAATAACTGCGATAACTTACCTTTCTGTCAAAATAATATCTTATTTTATAATAAAATATAATTATATAATGTTTTCTTTGTCACATACACAATTATACAGAGTATAACCAGCAGCGTTATATACTGTTATATAGGGGTCTCTGCATTTAACCCATACAAGTACACTTAGAGCAGTGGGCAGCCCACACTGCGGCACCTGGAACAGTTGGGGGTTCGGTGCCTTGCTCAAGGGTCTCACCTCAGTCGACAATTCCTGCCGGAGCCGAGATTCGAACCCACAACCTCGGGTTACAAGTCCAACGCTCTATCCGTTAGGCCACGACTGCCCCCAAATTCAGCTGTATGTCAAAATATATAATCTAGTATTCTATACAGGGCAACATGACAGCTCTTTCTTGGTACTATTTGATTACATAATTTAAATGTGCACAGATCTTATGACAGTCTGCAAACATCTGTCCAATTGGTAAAAACACCGCAATTTTACCACAAGGAGGCAATGTTACATAAGTTCATGTAACTTTATATTCACTGGAGTCAAAACTGACTGAGTGCAAAAGGTAAAATATAACCTGATTAATCTAGAAAACAACAACAACAAAATTAAGACAAGCAGGATGAGGCAGTTTATCTAATTATTTTACAATGTCAACAGTATAAATAACTGAAGAAATGAAAATGCATATACGCCATTTGCATTCAGATGAAATAGATTTGATTATAAAACAAATTAAATGAAAGAAGCAGCATTCAATACACAAACAATATCATATGAAAGTCAAATAAGCTAAGTGACAACATTGCAAAATCAAATTGCAAGAAAACACTTGGTGTGACAAAGAAACCAACATGACTTCTTAACATCTGAAATGACATTGTTTGTTACAGTGTAATAACGCACTATATTCTGGAAGTAATTGTGTAACCTCAGTTGAGTAAACCTGTCTGTTTGCCTAATATCCCTTAAAGGACAAAAGTGTTCACTCAACTTACCTGAATCATATTAGTGAAAGGTATAAACTAAATTATTAATAACTAATGAATGCACAATAATAATATTTCATCTAAAACTACTAATAAACACACTGAAATGAATGGCTAACACTGATATAGTTCTGATATATTATGCAAAATGGGTCTAAATAGCTTTTACTGCCAAGACTGAACTAAATACAGCATCAGGTCTTCTAAGATTACACTTAAGGTCAAAAGACATTCGAAGGCCATAAATTGTACAGCTATTTTCAAAGAACCTTGTTTTAAATTTGTTTGTAAGCATTTTACCAATTTGTATCACTTTATGTCAGTTGCCTAAACAATGACCTGCCATCACCGATACTTAATTTGTTACATGTGTGTATGATTTCCTAAAGTGATGGAAGAGAGGAAGAAGTGGAGACAATCATGGGATGTAATTCAGGAGATGTAGACAGAGTCTGTATCCTGCTCTATATGCCAGTTGTCTAAAATATAGGTTGTCCCCATCAAGTTAACATTAATCACCCATTGAAAACACTAATAGTGCAGAACAAACTAGTTCTAACTTAAACATCTTCAATTTGCACTATGGATTTTAACAATCATCTTCATGGCTGGCAAACTGCCAGACCAAGCCACTGCATGGGGTCTACACTCAATAGGATTATTATTGATTAGTAGTATTAATGATCTGCATGGAGGACTAGGGGGTCTTTCATTGTTGTGCTCATTAAAACAAGAGCTCTGAGGTCAAATACCTAACCCAATAGTCAGATCTGTGACTCCTGAGGGAAATCAGGCTAGCTGATCTTTTATGAGGCTACAGTGACAGACACACTGGGGTGCAGGTGTGTTTCATTCTGACAGCTGCAGTCACTGTGACGAGAATCTGAGTGAAGCACTGCCATCAGAATAGATATGAGAAGCACAGCAAAGCACTATCGGTTATAAACATTTTCTTCATCAGTAATTAAATTCAAGGTGGTAGAAAAAGTGCAATGAATCACTAAATTTAACTGTGCACCACTTTAAAGTTTTCCATTTTAGTGGGCTGAAATTTTTACAATGTGCAAAGTTTTACAGTGCACACCTCTTAAACCAAAATGCATCCTTTAATAAATTAGTGCGAAAAACAATATCTGATAAAATATCTAATAAAACAACAGATCTCTCTAAATAAAGTTAATTTGGCTTCATATAGTTAGTGATTCTCTAGCATGGGGTTAATTTGAAAAGGTAAGTTTGTATGCTAATCTTAAAGTAACTGTTAAACACCTAAACAGAGATTCCTTCCTGTGGACTTGACAGACAGCTTGAATACACAACACTAGCTTAAACAATGGCTCTCCACAGCAAGTGCTAATTACGGTAGACATGGCAAGCCATTTTTACATTTAGACCTTAGTCAGGGTCAGAGGTGGGTACGAGTTACATTTAATTCTATTCATTTACTTGAGTAATTTTTGGGTAACTTATACTTCGAGTATATTTAAAAATGGGTACTTTTACTCTTACTCAAGTACATTTTAGTGAAAAAAACTGTACTTTTACTTTGTTACTATGGGCGATGCTCCTCTCGTTACTTCATCTTAATGCAATACAAGTAAAAAAAATGCTTCAATTTATTCCAAACGTGCCATATATGCTTCTCTGGTCAATGAGCGATGCCCATTCGCAAATGATTCATTCTTTTGAGTCAATTCTGTTCAAAGGCTTGATCAAACCAGTTGACAGACCAGTGAATAGGTTTGCAAATCAGTTTGAATGTTTTGTTCAGTTCCTTTCTGCACGCGTTGAAGTGGTTGTAAAGTTTAAAAACGGGCGTCAGAACATCAAGAGCATTGAGCGCAACGGCGCGCGACCTGTTCCAGGAGGAATGCATTTGCTTAGACACAATTAATATTGATATTTTCACAATATTTAGCTGCAGACTACGTTACTCCGCCTCGCTCACAGACAGCACCGTGCTCGGAGACAGAACTGTCCTGGAACAGCCCAGAACGGTGTATGATATTTGGAAGCATGGTTTGATGCAGACAATAGCCAGATTTCCATCCAACTTATTTGCATTAATGAAAATTCAGCTCAAGAATATGCGCATCTGCGCGTGTTTCTATCAACTGTGTACTGCGAATTAAAATGGACATCAGCCTAATAAAGTGACGTGTTCCAACCAATGACTATATATATAAGTCGCACTGTTATTATCCTCATTAAACCTGTCTTACGTTAAGCCTCAAGCATGTCAGAAATCACTAATCACTGTCCTTGCAAACAAGGCTGTGCAACATGACAAAGATTTTTTTGTGTGTGTGATTACTAGTGAAGGATTACACATTTTATTTTAAATGTTTAATTTAGATATACTTCCTGACTAAAGAAAGTGTCAGGAAATACAGATGTTTGAGAGCGTTTCCTGACCATTTGAGCTCGAGACAACGGTGCCTTTTGTCTCTTATGTTAATGGTAAGATCAAGGAGTCAGATTCAACCTTTGTTAGGTTTATTGGACCACGGGAAGGTTCCTGTAATTAACTAACGCCTCCCTCAGATGTTTGCTTTGTTTGATGTTTGTCTCCACCTCTAAGAATCCCTCCTCCAAAAATACCTATAAGATACCCTGTAAAAATGACTTAAATGAGATCTTCGATGACTGCAGATAACAACACATGTCATAGAATAAAGAAATTCTGCTGACAATCCAATCCGAAGTCTCCTGGTCTTCTCTTCTGAGTTTTCTACACTTTAGAAGAACAAAGTTTTCAACAGATGCTGCCGTGAACCCGGATAGAGTTCCAGCTTTCTCACCTGAAAGACTTCAATCTCAAACAAAGATCTTCATCTTTTGGAATCCAGCGAAACTTCAAACTGAACAAGGATTCCCAGACTGAAATTTTCTCTCTGGTGAGTGCTGTCTCTAATCCGAAAGAACCTAAGACCAGTACAAATTTTTGTATCCTCTGTGCCGTCAGAGAAGAGTTAACATACATCTGTAGGGTTTTGTTTAACTAAAGGTTATCCTCTGTTTTCAGACAGGGAAGAGTTTATCCTCTGTTCTTGTAGGCAGGGAAGGTTATCCTCTGTTTTCAGGCAGGGAAGGTTGGCATTACGTGCTAATTTTTGGTTTATCCTCTGTTCTTTCAGGCAGGGAAGGTTAGCATTACGTGCTAATTTTTGGTTTATCCTCTGTTCTGTTCAGGCAGGGAAGATTTAGCATTACGTGCTAATATTTGTTATCCTCTGTTTTGGCAGGGAAGAATTGGTTATCCTCTGTTCATGCAGGGAAGATTAGCGTAAAGTGCTAGTGAATTGTGTTATCCTCTGCTTTGCCAGGGAAGGTTAACAATAGTTGATCTGTGTTAACAAGTGTACCCTCTGTTGATCAGAGAAGTTTTAGTGTTTTGATTGTGTGATAACAAAGAAACTCACAAAATGTTTAGAAAGAATGCTAGACTGATCCCCACAACTGAAAAAGGTGGTCTAGCGACTCCTTTGTGGTCAGATAGCTAATTCAAATCACTTTTAGGAGTGCAAATGAACATAATAGTCACTGAGAAAGTTAGACAAGAACTAACTCAGAAATATGAGATCCATCCAGACAAGACTTGGTCTGTAGATGAGTGTAAAAAGGTACTGGGAGCATGTATTCGCAAGAACAATGTGAAAGGCATTATCTGCTGCCACAGAGAATTTGGTTTAGCGCCGCCACACAACAGTCTCAGCGTAACTCAGAGCTAGAGAAACAGAACAATGAGCTCTGTGCTAGAGTATCAGCAAAACTGATGTGGAGGTTAAGTCAGCCTGATAACATTTACCCTGATTTACAAGCGTTTTTGAAACAGATGTAGCTCTCAATCAGTAACTGATGTGCCTGTAAATTCCTTCAATGTGTGTGGTGCGAGGAGGAGATCTCAGGGGATTGAGGAAACTGATAGTGTTCCTCTCAATTCTTCTGTGGTGCAAATACAAACTGTTGCCAAAGCTTTAGGTCCTAAAGATATAGAGAGACTATCTCAAAGTTTACCAGCAGCACGCACACATTTTTCTGAATTTAGAAGAACATTGATCAGTAAAATGCGTCTTTATGACATGTCGTTGACAGAAGTCACGCAGTTGATGTCACAAATACTAACTGAATCTGAATTCAACAGTTTTGAATCTGCTGTCACTTCTGAACTGCGAAATGCCAGTAAGGGTGATTTAAGAGAAGGTATTTTGAAAATCCTAAAGAATATCTTAGGACCCAAAATAGATTGGTCTAGAATTACTACCTGTGTGCAAAGGAAAGAAGAAACTGTGAGTGAATATACTGAGAGATTTTGTCAGTCAGCTGTAATCTACAGTGGAATTGTTGATGACCCTGAAAGTGTGCTAGATGACAAGGGACCCTTGGTTCGTATCTGGTCAGATGGCCTTGTAGCCGAATACAGAAAAGCTTTTACCATTCTTAGATCTAACTTGGTCTAACAGAACTCTCAGAAGTAACCTAGACAGGTTAGCTACATGGGAAAGAGATGCTGATGTCAAAGCAAAAGTAAGAGTAGCAGCTTAACACAACGAAACAAGACAATAGATGGTCTAAAAGAGAAAGCAAATGCAAATACTGTGAAAAAATTTGGACATTGGGAGAAAGAGTGTAGGAAGAAGTTGCAAGATAGTAAAAGAAATGCTATGCATAATTCTGCTCCTTCTCAGCCTGCACACAACCCTGAAGTAGTTCCCAGTGACCACTGAAACTATAGGACAGTTAGTTCAGGCTCTTCTAAGAGCACAACAAGACCAGGAAAAACTAATTATTGGGGCTTGTGAGTAGCTACCTTTCCCCTGTAATCCAACACAATGACCAAAGAATTTTTGTGAAAGGTAGCATAAAAGAGAAGTTAGCAACTCTCACAGCCCCGAATATTGTTATACAGCGTGCACCAGTCACGAACCCATCCTCATGTATGATGTCTGCAATGACTGAATTTGTGTTAGAGGATGAAGGCGAAATGACTCATGATTGTGTTACGCTTACATATGCAGCGACAAGTGAAATAGCAGAAACTCCCATAGAGAACGCAGAATTGGAGTTGTTTGTTGATGGTTCAGCTCAAGTTATTGAAGGTAACAGACGAGCAGGATATGCAGTAACTTCCACCACTGAAGTAGTTGCTTCAGGTCGCCTCTCCAGATCATTTTTCAGCTCAAGCTGCAGAACTAGTAGCCTTAACTAGAGCATGCACGCTAGCTTCAGGATCGTTGCAAATATCTACACAGATTCCAGGTATGCTTTTGGGGTAATTCATGATTTTGGTGTCATTTGGCAAACCAGAAAATTTCTAACTTCTGCTGGATCCCCATTAAGCATGCTGGATTAGTGAAAGATTTAATGTTTGCCATGAACACCCAAAGAAATTAGCAGTGATCAAAGTGAAAGCACATCTCACAACTAATACTACGGAAGCTAAAGGTAATGCTCTTGCTGATGTAGCGGCTAAACAGGCTTGTTTCTATGCAACTGTACAAGTGTGTTCAGGTAGTACAGCACAGAAGATAATTCTACCTCCTGAATCAATCGTTGATCTGTATAAAGACGCCTCCTATATGAAGCATGGACATGGTTAGACAAAGGAGCCACTGTGGATTCATCCGCTGCTGGACCAAAGGGGAAAGTATGTTGCTCCCGAATCACTGTTGCCATATTTGGCTCAACAAATACACAGTTTGGGTCATAGTGGTCCAGCAACGATGAATCACAGGTTCTCAAATCAATGGTGGAATCCAAAATTCAGAAACGCAGCCACTGAAACAGTCAAGAGATGTGTTACATGTCAGAGAAAATAATGATGTACCAGCAGCCATTACACCAGCAGCACATACCCCAGCTCCACCAGGGCCATTTCGTCACCTGCAAGTTGATTACATATCGTTGCCCCTTGTAAAGGAAAAACTGACGCTTTGGTAGTAATAGACAAGTTCTCAAGATGGGTAGAAGCTTATCCAACAGGGCGCTACAGCTGCACATACTGCTAAATGTCTTGTCACTGATTTCATTCCCAGATGGGGATTACCAGATTGCATTGACTCAGATCAAGGTACCCACTTCACAGGACAGGTAGTCAAGGAAGTGTCTAGAATGTTGAAGATTATGGAACCTTCACTGCCCCTATAGGCCACAAGCATCAGGACAGGTTGAACGATCAAACAGAACAATCAAACCAGGCTAAGCAAAATGCATCAGGAAGGAGTACCATGGGTTGAAGCACTGCCCGCAGTACTGTGTAGTATGAGAGCATCACCTAACAGATCAGTAGGACTGAGCCCTCATGAGATTATTACTGGACGCCCAATGCAGATGCCAGGTGTGATTGATCTTAGAAATGCTGATGTGCACATTGCTTCAGATGCCCTGATCGCTACTGTGAAAACCTCACAAAGGGCGGTGCAGAGTGCCAAAGAGGTTGAGTCGTGTTGGCAGACTCCACCAGAAGGGGACACACAATCGTCCCAGGTCAATGGGTCATGATAAACATTCAAAAACAAGCCATTAGAGCCTAAGTAGTACGGACCACATCAAGTGATGTTGATTACAGCAGCTGCAGTATTGTGTCAGGAAGGAAAACTTGGACTCATGTGTCACATAAGGTTGTTCCTCCCCTGCAGGGATAGGATAGGGCAGACACAAGAACCAGTGAGGAGCCCAGGGAAGAACCGAAAGCAACAGGCTTCGGGGCCAACCCTGAGGTGAAGATTTCCTCATAGGCCTTTCCCTCCATTAGTCCATCCTTTCCTCACTGTTCTTTAGGTGTCGCAGGAATTGAGAAATAGGGAAAGAAGGAACAACCATAGCAGACTATATTTTGAACAGAGGATACAACCCTAATGTATGCAGACTCTACAAATACTGCTCTGTGCCGTTGTTCTCTCTTGTTTGTGTTTCTTTCTTCCTCTGTGCAGATAACCATTTGATGGCTGTCCTGAGATCCATATGCACCACCCTTCTCACCTGCGGATGAAGCCACAACCTCTAGAAAACAACCAGACCCATTGCCAACTATCACACAAGAAAGAAAGAAGAAGAAGAAGAAAAAAATACACAACGCAGAGACTCACATACGATCTTTCAGCAAAACTAATTGCATGTTTTGTTTCTGTGTCAGCATGCAATTACATATAAGCAACACAGAACATGTACACTGTGCCGATTACAAGTTACAAGAATTAACTTTTAAGTGTCTAAATTTGTATTTTTGTGAGAGTTATTAGAACTCTCAAAGAGGGATTGAAGGATTACAAATTTTATTTTAAATGTTTAATTTAGATACACTTCCTGACTAAAGAAAGTGTCAGGAAATACAGATGTTTGAGAGGCGTTTCCTGACCATTTGAGCTCGAGACAACGGTGCCTTTTGTCTCTTATGTTAATGGTAAGATCAAGGAGTCAGATTCAACCTTTGTTAGGTTTATTGGACCACGGAAGGTTCCTGTAATTAACTAACGCCTCCCTCAGATGTTTGCTTTGTTTGATGTTTGTCTCCACCTCTAAGAATCCCTCCTCCAAAAATACCTATAAGATACCCTGTAAAATGACTTAAATGAGATCTTCGATGACTGCAGATAACAACACATGTCATAGAATAAAGAAATTCTGCTGACAATCCAATCCGAAGTCTCCTGGTCTTCTCTTCTGAGTTTTCTACACTTTAGAAGAACAAAGTTTTCAACACTAGATTACAGTAATTTGGTTTGTAACTTGTAAGCAATCTGTTAACAACAAAAACAACACATTAGAGAAAGATTTTGGTTAGGGGTGCAACGGATCGTAGATGATCCGTGATCCATACGAACCAGTCCCCACGGTTCGGCATGCATGTGATTCGCGGATTAACTGATAAATTTAACCACCATAGAGTGAAGTGTATCATTTGCACGTGTTTCGGAACTCGATTATAATAACTTACCCCGTAAACACCGAAGCTAAGTGACGCGAACGCTAGCGTAGATTCAAGAGCGACGCGATTGGTCGAAACGTGCCTCATTCGGCCTTCCGATTGGCCTAGTGTCTACGGCAAATGTAAATGCTGTAGACTCTCGGCCAATCAGAAGGGAGAATCATCTACAGTCTACACCAGCCATTTCAAAGCTCTCGGGCTCACGTCTTCTGTACTCTTCCGCTGCCGCACATACTGAAGCACGCGCAGGCAGAGAGAGAAAGAGTGAGAGGAGCGATTCAGATAATGCGTTTCAGAGAACGCTTCAACGGACGGATTCATACAAAGTTGTTAAAATACCCATTTTGGCAAGTATTCTGTTAAACACAGTCGGTTATGTCTTAAGTTAACGTATACAGCTGAGAAAGAGCGTGCAGAACAGTTGTGTTTCCTGCATGAAAACCTGCCGTTCTTAAACTGGGAGTACTGAGAACTTTCAGTGAAAGATGGGTAGAGTGAGGAAAACTCAGGGACTGCAATTGAGTTTCTTTATATTGTTCTGTAATGTGTACATAATTTCCTTCACTCAAAAATGAGGGGTTGGCAGCTATTTTATTTGCACTAAATTAGATTTTTGATGCTGCTAAGTCAAGTGCATTCACAGTTGGTTCCTTGAGGACTTTGTTTTATATAAAAATGCAGAAAGTTGCAAAAAGCAGAAAGTTAGAAAGCACTTTAGATGTTTAGATGTTAGATGAAAAACTCATAGAAGTATGCACAGCGGAAAGGCTAGCCGTGACCAAGTATTGCTGCAAGCTACCGTTTGGGAAGCCGGACAGTGTCTTATTCTGGAGGTGTGTGAAGCCATATGTTTATGCAGTTTTTCTTCAGCTAACTTGTGAATCGATACCCCATGGCAGCGTTTCCACCTTGCGGATAAACTAATAACTGCAAGAGAGTTTAATGCGCAGGATTAAATGTGGCACAGAGGCACACAAATGTAATAATAAATAATAAATGTACATTTTGCATGTTCAGAAGAAATGAGCTATCTTGTCTTGCAAAAATTTAAACAGGCTTGTTTCAGTAAATTGCTCAGTGCAAATAAAGAGAAGTAATAGGAACCTGGTGTTTACATTTACATTTATCTGACGCTTTTATCCAAAGCGACTTACAGTGCATTCAGGCTATACATTTTTTAGACAGTACATGTGTTCCTAGAATCGAACCCACAACCTTTGCGCTGCTAACGCAATGCTCTAACCACTGAGCCACAGGAACATATTTCTGTTCTTTTTTTTCATGTGTCTAATAGACATGAACAAGTTCTTTGAAAAACATCTATGACCGTAGAAACATGACTACTTTTCATGCTCTATATTAACTATGGTTTCACTAATAATAAACATATATTGCATAAACCATCCATATTTGTCAATGCCCATGTTGATTAGAGTATTAAAAACTTGAAAAGTATTAAATTAAGGTGCATTTAGAACAGATAAAAATGTGTGATTAAGTTGCGATTATTCACAAGTTAACTCATGACAATCATGCGATTAGTTGAGATGAAACTCTAAAGGGAACCGATTATCTTCAGAAAAGTTTCGATGGCATTTTCATTTGACCTGATAAAGTATCATTTATGAGCTGAGCGCTGCTTTATTAACAGCCGTTTCTGGGGAAACCGCTATATTTCTGATGTTCCAAAAGCACCTCCTACTGGCAGAGAATTAATGTGTATTTTCAACAATCCAGTCTGCAGTTTTTGTTCAGACCAATGCGAAAAATCCACCCAATAAATATTCAGTTCAATTGTGTGATGTTAATAATTTTTTATTTTATTTCGTTTTTTTTTTTGTTAAAACGTCTATCCCAACAGTAAATCAATTGCTATTTCGTGGTCTACAACATGAACGAATAGAAGTGTCTGCTAAAATATTATATAAAACCTATTATTATGATTATTCATATTAATCACTATTGGACAACTTTTATTCATTAACCTAAAAGTACTAAAACTGCTAACAAGATTAGAATGAGTTTCTTCAAGCAATACATGTTAAAACAGCTTGCCACAAGTACATACAGGCCTAGATCTAAACAGAGCTGCGTCTGGTAACCGTGCACGAACCCGTGCACCCGTCGCTGAAACCTGCTTATGACTATCTGTCGCCTCTTAATTAAACCAAGTCAATGCTAAAGCTGTTAAATTTGCAGCGAGTTCTTACAAGTGAATTGGCGCGTCACTGAATAGAACCCAGCCAAATGCACGGCGCAGATACGCATTCTCGCCGCTTCAGAGCGGCTGCTTAGCGGGACAGCAGGCCGAAACCGAAGCGCCACTCACCGATGTGGTTATCTTCGATATGAACGATGAGCTCGCCCAGGGACTCGAAATGCAGCCCGCAACCGCCAAACCGGCAAACGTTGGAGAAGAAGGAGGCAGCCGCGACGCCCGTCATAATGGATGTGTTGGCAGAGGTCCGTGAGCTTGCAGACCGGGGAAGGCAGAGGCTGTGCGGGATGGGGGTGATCAAATAGCCGGCAGCTCGTTGCAGCGGCGGCGGTGATTGCAGCTGGAGCTGTTTAGACGGCTGCCAGCCAATGGGAGGGGGATGGGGGCAAAGCAGCATGACGGAGGAGCAGGAGGAGGAGAGACCGGGGAAACAAACATGCTGCTGTTCACCTGAGCGGAGAAAGACGAGGAATGCTTGACTGAGAAGGGCCACATAAGCAACTGTATTATTGATTATTTCAGTGCACCTTTTGCTACCCTGCCAGCTTGGATTTAAAAGTGTGAGTTTTATTAGTCCCACTGCCTGGGAATGCAAAAACGGTTAACTTTTTACCTAATACACTAAAATTATCATTATTACCACAGAAAGGCGACTGTCACTGTGACTCTTCCAAGGGATTATAAACCAAGTCTTTTTGAAAAAAAAAATGTAATACTATGCAATAGTAATGCATTGGTCTTTAATTTCACACCTTTGTTTTTGTTTGTATGTGTAAATTAAATTTACCGTGGAGTACATTGTTGTAAGAGCATATCTTTCATGTATTTTAAGATTGTTTATATAATGTCATACTTGCATTCATTTCATGTATTATATACATTAATTTTAATACATTTTATGTTTATTTTTGTCAAAAATAAATAAAAGATTATTTCAGAAGAAAAGTGCTTTTAATTTCAACTGTAAAACTCCTGTTCTTTGGTTAATTGTGCATAAATACAGTGAAAACTGTAGTTGATCTAATATATTTTGTTTAAATTTACTGTAAAATTCTGTTAAAAGTACAATTTGTGAAAAAAGAACAAATTATCTAATAATTTACAGTGAAATACTGTAAATAGACATTCCCAGAAATCCTTGTGTGACAGTTTGCATTTAATGATATTAAATGATAGGGTTTTATGTTACAAATCATGTTGTTTATTTCATGTTTATTTGTGCCACAAAATTGTGTACCTTCTAATTAGTATTTACCACAGCTTGTAGAAAAGCTATTTTGATGCACTTTGATTAATCATGTGTTTTTCTCTTCACCAGTTCGACAGTAAAAGTATAAAACTGATTTTACTAGCAGCATGATCTAATTTAGCATGTAAAATTGTAAAATTAACAGGATTTATTTTCTACAGTGGGTAACATTTTATTTTAAGGTGTCTTTTTTGCACATTTACATACTATTATAATACAATACATTATGCATAATTACATGCAAGTAACCCTAAGTCAAATCCAAACCCTAACCCTAACAATATAGTAACCATACATCCTAGTTAATTATTATTACGCAGTACTTAAATGTTTCAATACACTGTAACAAGGGCACCTTAAAATATAGTGTAACCCTGCAGTTTAGGAAAGGAAAATATGTGATGTGTGGCCAGGTATGGTGTCCCATTCTTGGAATTTGTGCTCTGCGTTTAACCCATCCAGGTGCACACACACAGCAGTGAGAAATGAGCAAACACACACTGTGAACACACAACCGGAGCAGTGGGCAGCCAATGCTGCGGCACTCGGGGAGAAGTTGGGGTTCGGTGCCTTGCTCAAGCGTCACACCTCCTTTGTGGTATTGAGGGTGGAGAGAGCAGTGTACATTCACACTCCCCACCTACAATCTCTGCCGGACCTGGGACTCGAAACCGCAACCTTCGGGTTCCAATCCAACTTTTCTAACCATTAGGCCAAGACTGCCCCCAAAATGTGATTGTAATGCGATTGTATTCTAATTGTATTCCTGCATTTATGCTACCTCTGTGAGTAGTATGCATATAAATGTATCCAACTTCTATGCTACTTTGCAACATAATATGTCATTAAACACTTAGTTTTGGATTAATGTCAATGCATGACCCTTTCAGCGCATTTTTCTCAGCTGTAAAAAAGAACATACAATTACAACAAATACTGTGTAAACATGCATATTTGAATCCAACTACACAATAGCAGAATGTCATATGACTCCTTTATTATGTGTCATATTAGACCTATAAAAGGAATTTTTAACTAAAGAAAAATTTCGACCTCCCACCTCTTTAAAACTTTGGCAAGACTGGGAATCTGTCAGGTGTGACACCAGCGCTGTAAGACACTGTGTTAGCAAAGAGCAGGAGGAATGTCCCTTTGATCAGCCTGTGACAGTGACCGTGTGTTGACCATCACTTGTTAATCAACCGTTAAATCTCCCTGTTATAAATGTGCTCTGCCATTGGCCTATGTAAATAAGTGAGAGACAAAATGAACAAACATTTTCCATGCCACTGTTTTCAAACAAATAGACTTGCATAATCATTTACTCCTGAAATACAATATTTTCTCATCAGCTTTGTAATTTTGAGCTAATGCAGTATATACGACCAATTCCCAAGAATCAAATTGTACTGCAAAAGGTCATAAACTGTTTGGGACGTACCATATAATGTTATAATGTAAAGCCAGCCAGATGTTATTAAATGCAACCAGTGGCGGTTTTTGGCACGGCAGCTGCCCGGGGCGGCCTTTTTTCATGACACGTGGGGGGCGGCACAAGCACTTGAAAAAAATAAATAATCTGCGCCGCTAAGTGGTTTTATATTATCTATCATATAACTGTGCGGAATTGGCAAATTGGCACCCCTGCTTGCTGAGAAGGTGCCGTGCACAGAAGCTGTGTGAGAAGTGGAAAGGGGAGGAGGCGCGGCCAGTTCATCTCTCCCAAATGGAGCGGAAGTAAGGGGGGGTGATCCACTTTTAGTGGGATAAAGTCAGTCACACACCTTGACTTTCTTCCAAATAACATACATTTAATTCATAATTTTAAAACGCAGGCCTATAATTTGCACGTTTTAGTTTTTTCTGAGTTGTGTGAAATGGCTAACAAAAATAGGCAATACAAAATGGTGGTATAATGTTAACTCTTACTTTTTACATCATTTGGTTTAATGTTGGGCCCTGTAATTAGCCAACGGAATTTACATATGTGTAGGTAGTTTCAAAGACGAACATTTGCCATTTGCTATAACTTTGTTACGTGACAAAGCATATAATTCGAGGCAGTAAGCAAGGAGCTAATTGTTCCTCCCTTAGATTAGATTAATATAGCGTCTAATGAGTCATGACAGACATTTAGTATGTAAGGGCATGTTTATTTAAATTTGCAATTCATAATAGTTATATTGTAGCCTACGGTCTTTTGATGTCAATTCAATTGCAATTTCAGGGGCACTTCTAAAATATTTTGGAGCATCCTCTGCCACTGGTCAGGATGAGCCACCCACCTCCACCACTACACAGGACTCTGCTGGAATGGTCTCTACCCTTCAGGATTAGCTACCATCTATTTCCTCAGCTACTCATATGTCTCCACAAATATCTGATATTGAGGATGAAGACCTCTTTGCCTCTACTTCTACCCAGCATGAGCCTTCAGGTGGGATTTTTGCATCTGTCTCTGTCTCTGTCTCTGTCTCTCTCTCTTTCTCTCTCTCTCTGTGTGTGTGTGTGTGTGTGTGTGTGTGTGTGTGTGTGTGTGTGTGTGTGTGTGTGTGTGTGTGTGTGTGTGTGTGTGTGTGTGTGTGTGTGTGTAGAAGGGGTATGCCTAGGTTACAAGACAACTGGACCTAGCTGTGAGTCTTTTGAAGAAGACTGAGCGAGGTCTCCAGAGCTACAGAGCAAGTGGCTTTGTGACAGCAACAGATGGCGGCCAAAGACATTTGTGAAGAAATTAATGTGGAGGATGTTTTGAAACAAAAAAGGCAGAGGTCCACAAAGCGCCACTTCTCATATGAATCACATGATGAGCCTTTCAGTGATGCACTTAGGAATTTGGAGTTGGATTCTTCAATGTTGTTGTTGATGCAGCCAAGTCAGTCTTCACGGAGAGGTTTTCCACATTCCACGAATTCAGGGTTTTGACAAATTTCCCAAGTCTTGCTGATGAGGAGCTGGCAGAGCAATGCAATGCACTAGGCACCACACTGCACTTTGAAGGGCACTCTGATTTGGACAGTAGAGAGCTTGTGCAGGAAATCAAGAACTTCCCTTGGACTGCTCTCAGGATTGCACTTACTCTGCCAGTCACTGTGGCTCAAGCAGAGAGGAGCTTTTCAAAAGTAGAGTTGATCAAGTCGTACCTGAGGTCAACCATGTCTCAGGAAAGGCTCACTGGCCTTGCTGTCATCAGTATCAATCACTCAATAGGGGAGCAGATTTCGTATGATGACATTATTGATGATTTTGCATCAAGTTTTAGTTTGTGTTTTCTGTTCTTAGTGCAATATAGTGTAATAATTATATTTTCTTTAGTGTGGTTTGTGTGATGAAGGATTTGTGCAATTTATAATATTTATTCTATATTTTATTTGTATATTATTCTTAATATTTTATATTATTGTTGTTCTCTGCTCTTGGTACATTCTGATTGTACATATTTTGCCACTTTCATGTATATAGAGTATATTTATTTAAGTTCTGATAACTTATACTGTTTTGTGCAGAATTGTGTTTTTCAAATGTTCTGTTGAAGGATTGGTGCAATTGAGAAATATAAGCTTGTCTTACACTTATATTGTTATAGTAAATGGCTGTTTGTACAAAAACATGCTTTTTTTTTCTTGGATGGGGGGGAGGGGGCGCTCAGAGGGGGTCTCGCCCGGAGAGTAATTCAATGTAGAACCACCACTGAATGCAACTATCTGCCTCAAACAAGATAGTACTAAGCAGATACCAGATACTGAAACTGTGAAGAGGATGCCATGTCAATCAACATGACTGAACAATCAATATCAAAGGGCTCAGGATTCATCTAGTTCCACATTTTTGATTGATCAAATACAGTATCACTCATGTGCAGTAAATCTTAGAAACTTTTGAAGATCTACCTTGAGACATTGAAGTATTACAAAGGATCATGTGAAAGATTTAAAACAGACGTGTGACCTGCTACACACTGTATATTCATTCACAAACAACCACAACGTCAACATTAAAAGAATATCCCCCATATAGCTCTGATATAAGAATCAACATTTCATTTTAGTTTATTATTCATATCTGTAATTAATTGTTGCTGTTCTTCTTTTGTAAATCAGTTAAATTGTGCATCAATTAAAATGTTATTTTTTATGTTTTGTTAATTAGCAAAAATCACCAATTTCTTTAAACGGTGAAACAAAGGTAAACTTGACACAGTTCCTTTTTAAGGTGAATTATATCATGGAAGAAACATGGATGATGTCATATGAGACTTGTGGGTGCATGTCCTCTGCTGCATTGTCTCTGTGTGTGAATGATTCATACACATAAATGTAGGAGTCATCTAAGGCTGGAGTTTGATGACATCATTACCACTTCCTGTTTTGTGGTGTTGCTGAGGAAACAGCTACTAGCATTCTGAGTTAGAGCACACTAATGAATCACGCTCTCTTTCTCTCCCTCCCACTTGTTCTGCCTTTTTGTTTCACTCTTTCCCTAGTGCTTACCACAAAAGGACCACGCTATTCTGAACATCAGACACACTGCTTAGTTTTACAATAATCTAAATGTATCCACATTCTGTCATATATTTGAAATCATGACATCTGTTTTCAGTAGTTTAACACAATGTGGTTAGACTATATTACACTTCGAAAATGTATCGTTTGTGAACTCATCAAGATATATTATTTACTGAATATATGAAAAGCTTGCACCTGTTTTTCCTCCTTACGCATCTGGTTAATGTCATCATGCAAAAACATATCTGACAGATGGTGTCAATTTGTGGCTTGACATTTTTGTTAATGAAGCGTTTTGGCAGCTATTTTGACTATAGAATAAGTCAGAAACATTTGTTTACTAGAATCGTTTCCTCAGAAAACAGTCTTTTATCCATTGCCTTGATTATGCGAAGCGAACTGGAATCCACCACACCAACATTTGAACATTTTTTCTAAAAAATTTTAATGATAAATTAAGTTTTAGATTGTTTTGAAATTGTGTAAATATTCACATAATACATTTTTATTTTAATATACCCTTCCAAAAGTTGACATCTATGTCAAAGCTTGATAAAACTAGTCTTGATACAGATACAACTATAATATTTTGGATTATATAATTTTTTTAAGATATATTAACCTATTATTTTATTAACAGAACCACAGAGCCCAGTTTTGGAAAAATAACTGTCTGATTTACAGTACAAAATATCATTGTTACATTAGATAAAATAAAATAATTAATAGTTATTAAATAATGATACTTTATGGTTTGCAACTTTGCAACTTATTCTGTTGGTCTAATTTTTGACTCTGACTGTATTTCCGGTTACATTTGTAACCATAGAAAAAGAAGGAAAAGGCATACAGTTTATATAATTGACCACCTAAAAAAACAAACAGGAAGGTAATTGAATGTTTTAGACCAAAGGCTAGCACGCATGTACATGCCCTTTTTCCTCTATTCTCTCTATCATCACACACCATTTGCTAATCGGGACCGTCCCGCGCACGGCTCCAGACAGCTGTTGGCGCAGCACGCACCGAGCGAGGCACCTCCCTCTTCCTTATTTTCCGCTCAACGCGCCAATGTCCGCATCGGACGCCCGCTACATCCTCCGGTGGGTGGGGGTGCGCGATCTGAAAGCCCTCCTCTTTTTAAAAAGCGGACCGCAATGATTTAGAAGTTCAGGAATCCCACGTGACGTCACCGCGAGGTGATGTAATGCTTCTGTAAATAGATCATATTGTAATCGCGTTTCACTTCAGCGTGCTTCGTCCCAGCGCGAGGAGCGTTGCTATAGTCTCAGTCTGCGTGCGTTTAGGTAAGTTAGTATTACTATTTTACACACGCGCTTGTGAATATTATCCCACACTTAGCTCAAAACACAAACGGAACGCGTGTCTTGTACAGGATTTTTGTTGCCGTTGTTATTGCTTTACCGTCAAGTTGGTAACGTTAACGTTATCTGTCAAAGTGCCGGTTTCCATTGAAATGTTCGTAAACTGTCTGAATGTCTGTTTAAGGGGTGTGACTCCACCAAACAAACAGATAGGCTACAATGAGTATTAGAATATCAAAAGGTTTGTCTTTCTGTAAAATGGATGTCTGTAACGTTACATTTTATAGTGAAGATTGTCAATAACGCGTTTTAGCGGAATAGCAGTTTGACGAGTAAGTTAGCGGTTTAAAGTGTAACTTTATTTGAATTTTACGTTTAGATGTTATATCGCACACCTGTTTTGAGGGTGAACGTATTTGCATTTGCTTTGGTTTTATCATTTCTCCCCCCCCATATACACATCTGTCGTCACACATACTCCAAAGTGATTCAGACAAATTCACGATGTTTCCACCCCTTTGCCAAAATATGACACATTATTGCCCCTGGTTAGGATGTCTGATCGTGTTGTTTGGTTTTGTAAAATTCGTGACACCGCGTGAGTCCTCCGGTTTCGCCATTACGTCATTATGCAGGCCGGTTAGATGGTTGGCACTAGCACCGTAGACCCGTCTTGCCAATTCAAACTCCTGCCCCGGCTGAACTAAATGTCATGACTAAAGGAATGCTCGCGTTATATGTGACTGGGCAAGTAGCAGGTTCTTTTTAAGGCGCGACTATGATGTAATACGTTTCATATACAGAGAACACAGAAGAGAACTCAAACAGGGAAAAGTGGGCAACATATAGAGAACTGAGAGATATTACAATAGGTTATCTTAAAAAAAAAAATATATATATATATGTATATATATATATCACTAATTAGGTGTCATAGATCTATCTATCTATCTATCTATCTATCTATCTATCTATCTATCTATAGACTATCTATCTTCTATCTATCTTTCTATCTATCTATCTATCTATCTATCTATCTATCTATCTATCTATCTATCTATCTATCTATCTATTTGTCTCTATCTCTTTATTTGCATAAAGGTTTATGTTGTAGTTATCTATAGATCAATAGATAACTATTAATTATTCAAAATAATGAATCCGTATTTGACACTATTTTGCCTATAGGTGTCATTTATATCTGTCTGTTTTTCTATTTGTCATGAGCACTTCATCATATCATCTCCCTTGTGTGCATGTGTTTGTTTGTATGTGTGTGTGTGCATGTGTGTGTATATGTATGTTTAGGTTTTTTAGATCTCAGTGATGAATGTTGATCAGGACAGGCCATATGTATGCACTGCTCCTGGATGCTCACAGGTAAGTAACAGATGTCCAGTTTGAAGATAGTTGTTGTCATATCATTCAGAGCTACAACTATGTGTTTAATGCATGCTGTCACAAGTTTTAGCCATCGATTAGATTGTTAAATTGATTAACACCTCAGAATTAATTACTATTGAACATTTTGCATTCATTTTGGAACAAATATGTGATTTCAAAGATGCCAAGAGCTGTGCTGTTTCAGCATTGTCACGGCCTGTCATGTTTCTTGTTCTCATAGTGCTTCCAAAGAGAAGATCATCTAATTATTCACAGACACAAACATGAGATGACCCTTAAATTCCCTTCTATTAAGTGTGACAGTATGCTTTCAGGTAAGGGTGTGTTCACACATAATTAGCCATTCATATCAAAGGGTGATGTTTTATCATCAACACTGTTTTAATATTTTATGTTTTAATATCTGTTTTAATATCTTATTTTTGTATATATGTTATGTAACTAAAGAGTATAAGTCTACTGTGGATTAGTAATATAAGAGCCTGTGAAAAGCAAATGTGTGTCATGACAGGTCATGCTATCCATCTCCTTTCATTTAGTATTTAGACAATGTCTGTTACCCTGGAAACCCAATGTCTGACATATAAACATAAGCCTGACCCTTGACCTCTGGGGTCTGCGAGCCATCATTGCAGCGACAGAAACATTTACATAAAAAACCCTTCTGACCCCTTTCATAGTAGCCTAGAAAAAGCAGTTTCGTTTAGACTACCACTAAATTACCAAAACAACAAGAGCAAAATCAGGCTTTTTATGACACAGGGTTAATTTGTAACATTTTTGAGCATGCCAGAAGATTACTTTAGACAAGTTCCGGTCATGACATTGAGACGAGGGTTAGTTTCTCTACGTATGTTTAGAATGCCTGGAGGTTACTTGATATTGATCTACTGATCTGAAGCTTTTGTTCCTTGACCTTGAGAAATGTCCTATGCCTCCTCAGTTTCCATGTGTTTAGTCTATGTTCTATAGACAGATATAAATATAGATATAGATACACATTTGCTTAAGCTTTAATATTTAATTTTTTTGTTTTCTACTAAACTATTTTAGTAACTTTAATAACTTGAACCAACATTTTTAGCACTTTATTTTTTAAATAATATTATTATTTAATTTGTTTTATTTATTATAACATATATAGTATATTTATAATAGGCATATACTATATAAAATATTTAATACAATGGTACAATTATCAATATAAGCTTTGTCCTACTGACTGTATCATCTTATTTGTGTATTCTTCTATTTTCTTCATATTTGATAAAAGAAAAAAAAATCCCAAATCCCCTCCTCCAATTTTTTTGTGGACATTTTCCTTACATTTACTTGTTATTTATAATACACCTGTTATTGTTATTTTATTATTATTTTAATAATAATCAATAATAATCACATCAATATTTTATGCAAAGTACTTTGAATTACCATTGTGTGTGAAATGTGCTTTATAAATAAACCTGTCATGCCTTAATTCATACTAATTTCCATTGTGTTTTGTGTGTGGAACCTGATGATGCTGTTTGCATTTGTGATAAGCGTGTACTCTTTATTCATCTGCAGATCAGACTCCAACTCCGACCCGTTTCTTACGGGACTGTGAGGAAGTGGGCCTCTTTACTGACCTGGAGCTAAACCAGTCACAGGCAGAGGAGGAGACCAAACCGGTGAGGGGAAAAACATGTTTCAAAGCTTACTCAACTGTGCAAATGAATAAAAGTTTGCATAAAGTCTTTGTTGTGTGAAGTAGTAGTACATATTTTGCATATGATTCTGTGCTGGCTTGTGTGTGTGTTTGTGTTGATTGTAGTAAGAAAAATCAAGCTATCAGATCAAATGATCAGATGATCTGATTAAGAGTATTAAATATCAAACAATTTTCCTACATATATATACAATATAGGGAGGGATCTATAAAAAACAGAGGAAGGATTTCTAAATATATTTGTAAAAAGTATTCTAAATATTAGAATATTTAGCGTGTTATGCTTTCTAAATTCTAAATATTTTCTTGCTTTTAGAACTTTCCTGCGCAGGCGTCAGGTCAGAACCTGCCTCACATTGAGACACAGCCTCAGCAGAGTCAACATCATCAGTTTCAACCACAGCAACAGCTGCAGTGCGCTCTGGCTCATCTCAACCAGAACCAGCTCCACACACACAGCTCACAGCCTCAGTCTCATTGCACATCAAATAAACAGTGAGTTTCACCATATATCACTACCAAAATACCCCATATTCTACTTTTCCCATTAAAGGTCAGGATTTGAACTGAAAAAAGTCAATTTACACAGTTTTTTGGGGGGTACTGAATGTTTTCACTGTAGAAAAGAAGTAAAAAAGATTTAAAGGTAGGGTAAGCGATTTCTGAAAGCCAATGTTGATATTTGAAATCACCAAAACAAACACGCCTACCCCAAAAGGGTCTCGCCCCTATTTTGATAGCTCCGCCCCACACATACCCACAACGCAACACAGGCAATGATTATTCCTGTGAAACAAAGCAAAACCAATGTTACACCATGTCTACACTGGACGTGAATGATGTGACAAAGACTATAGAAGTCATTATAATTGTGACCCTGGACCACAAAACCCGTCTTAAGTCGCTGAGGTATATTTGTAGCGATAGCCAAAAATACATTGTATGGGTCAAAATTATTGATTTTTCTTTTATGCCAAAAATCATTAGGATATTAAGTAAAGATCATGTTCCATGAAGATATTTTGTACATTTTCTACTGTAAATATATCTAAACTTAATTTTTTATTATTAATATGCATGGCTAAGAACTTAATTTGGACAACTTGGACAAATAATATCATAACTAGTTACCTAGCTGGGGACTGCTTTAAGGCGCTGCATCATATCATTGCACCTGCTGCACCCATGGTACGGCAGCAATTGTTACGCCGGAATGAGAGTATAATTCCTAACCATATCAGCCTAGAAAATCGCAACGTTTCATTTTCCGTCTGTCTTAGTACTCGACGTAACTACAGAAGAGTCAAGCTTTAAATAGGAAAAATATCAAAACTCTTTGGTCATTTTTGAGCAAGATGCTAATGGTCTAATCCGATTCAATGATCTATGCTAAAAGTGCTCCTGTCAGACCCGGAGATCAGCTGAATGGATTCAAAAATTGTAAAAATTCAACTGATTAACTCTAATGGAGTTGTATAATGAGCCTATTTCCAAAAAAGTGGAGTGTTCCTTTTAAAGGCGATTTTCTCAATGTTTTGACTTTTTTGCACCCTCAGATTCCAGATGTTCAAATAGTTGTATCTCGGCCAAATATTATCCTATTATAACAATTCATACATCAATGGAAAGCTTATTTACTCAACTTGCATGTGATTTATATGATTTATATTGATGCACTGGATGCTGCACGGTGCGACAAATCTCCGACAGAAAATTGCTGCCGCGTTCAATTTATGACGACTGACAAATTTCAAATGATTTTCAATGGTCGTTTTATCACGTCCAGTGTAGGCAGACTTTAGCTGTTGCGGCACATCGCGTCTGGTGTAGACACGGTGTTACTAACCTATCGAGAAGAAATAAAGCAACCTCGGCATCTGATCGCAGGCCTTCCGCTCCTTGAGTTCTCTCCAGCGCTGGAAAGCTGATCCGATATTTACACAGGTCCAACTTCTTGCCGCAGACGTTTTCCTCTTTTATTTTTTTATCCGCCATGTCTATCTTTCTGTCACTCGGCTTGGCTGTTCACTGAACGCACTCTCTCCTCCATATCATGAGTAGACACGCCCCTTACAACTGATTGGCTACAAGTTTGTTTTGGTACTCTGCCCAGACTCAGTTTTCTAAAGCGTTTTAGACAAATTACATACTCGACCTTTAAACATATACCTAACTCGAATACTATGAGACCCCAAATATTTTGGTCTGTAATGCAGCATTGCATCTCTACACAGAATTTACCAATATAAGAATTTTTTCAATTTTTTGGACGCCCTGTGTAAACATCCTAAACTGCAATTATTGTGTACATAAATGTTTTTACACTGTACTTATATTTAAAAAACAATACCAGCATGTAATTACAAATATATACACTGTTGACCCATCCTTAAACCTGCCCATACCACCAATCCTGTCCCTAATCTTACCCATATCTCACCTCAATAGCAGCAGAAGTATTTTGCATTATAAGTACATTGTACTTATTTTTTGTGATGTAAGTACGTAGTAGTTAATGCCACTTAATATAAAGTGGGACCTTTTAATTTTTGTTCTCTACTAATGTGAATCCCTCTGACATTACAGATCTGCACCCAGCTGTCTGCATAGCAGACAAACAAATACTTTGCCTGGGTCATCAGCCATGAATGTAAGTAAACCCGAAAGCATTTCAAACCCAATCATAACAGTAAAATATTAATTTAAATAATACCTCTGTTTATTATTTCATCAGTATGATCATTTCATATCTTATTAAAATGACAAGGTTCTCAAGGTTCTTTATTATTCGTCACATACACAATCATACAGGGTATAATCAGTAGTGAATATACTCTGTATGATTGTGTATGTGACGAATAATAAACACAATCATACAGGGTATAATCAGTAGTGAAATGCAAGTAGACAGATGACAGATAGAGGCACAGTTGTCAATGAACTCAAGTATGATTGGCATACCAGGCCCCGCCCCCTCTGACTCATGCTCCTCCCTTCATGTACAGCCCATACTAATGATTTGACACCATGGCTACAGGATTACGATGTCTCTAATAGAAACATTACACGTCAGACAGGGGTTATAATGCCACAGTGCTTTGTTAACTAATGTAGACATCTTGATTGAGTTATCTAATTCAGACACATGCAATGTTGCCTTTTAAAAAAGCGGCATTAACACATACACACATGTGCTGATTCTCTTCAGAAAGCGGAGGGGATTGAATTTCAAAGGCTTCGGCTTGACCTGGTTATCATCTGACTTTTCAAAGGCGTCTTTGTAGATTCTCTGTGTTTTGAAAAACTTAAAGTGCCAAGTAATCTTACCATCGCAAACAATCACCACACACAGGAAACCTTAGATGTAGAAATTAAAAGCACATGGTTGCCTGTAGAAGTTGGCAAAGCAAATCTCATTTTGGGCATTTCCTTTTGAAATGGTATGAAATATCCACAGTGTTGATATGAGAGACTTTTGGAGAGACTTTTGAACTGTTAGGTTCTGATTGGGTAGTTGATGAGTAAACCCCTAGGCGCTGGTCAGAGCATCAATAATGAGACAGGTGATCAGCTTTAGATTGTGTATTGGCAGAGATAGGTAGGGCTACAGATGTACAATAAAAGGTGTAGATAGTCTGCAAAAATAAGTACAATAAAGAAAATGAATAAACTAAATTATATAAACAACAGTAAACATAATGACAGTAACATATTGAAGCCAAAGTATTCCCAATTCACATCAGTGATATTTCCCTACGAAATATACGGTTAAATGAAGGGAAAGAAGGTCTTTCACAGAGAACTACAAGCCATGAGTGATAATTTGTCACTATGAACATACAGCTCCCATATATGGGTAGAATCGTGGCACATATAAGCAGCATTTACATAAACATAACGCTCATCACTCATTTGATAATTTAATAGCTCAACAGAACAACATCGCGTTGTTCAAACATCTTTAAAAGCACCGTAACACATTACACAGCAAACAACAGCAGCTCAATGAACTACGCTGATCTCTCCCGTAATACTACTACGACTACAGTTTCAAATTAAAAGTCCCACTTGCAGGAGCCTTTAATACACACAGTGTTATATGACAATGATGTTGACAGTGACCCCAGGAGCCATTCTGAACCATCTCTCCCCATCTCTAATCCTTCAGAGGTCAAAGGTCATGCCAGCCCACGGCCAACCTGTGGTTTCTAATGGCAGTCAGGATCCTCTTTGCCACATGATGGAGATGATGTCGTCACAACAGCACCCACTGTCACATTTACAATCCGCATCTCATCATCACGCATGCCAGCAGCACTGCCACAGCCAATCACCACAAAGACTCGCACATCAGCATCAGAGCCAAGACCAATCACATCACAGCCATGCTCACCATTCTCCATCTGTTCATTTGCATCATGACTCCACCCACCAGACCGCCCCTCCCCTTTCACATCAGCCGATACCAACACAGGTCTAGGTCAAACTCTGATTTTTATAGTTTCTAATTAATCTTTTGTAATATTTAACATAATGTTTGTGTTTTCTAGATGTCGTCTACACCAAAACATACCCCCTGCTTACCATCTCCTCCACAGCCGTCCATGGGCAGACGCCGACGGACAGCAGATGAAGACCCAGATGATCGTAGACAGAAGTTTCTGGAGAGAAACAGAGCTGCCGCCACGCGGTGCAGACAGAAGAGAAAGGTCTGGGTGGTGTCTTTGGAGAGGAAGGCTGAGGATCTTACACACACTAACTTACACCTGCAGGTACATTTAACACAAGCTTACCTTGCAGTATTAAACACAATTTAAAGTTCATGGCAGAGTCATGCATTTGCTGCTTTGTTTATATATATGTTTTGTCTTCTCGTAGAATGAGGTGACATCACTCAGGACAGAAGTCACTCAACTGAAGCAAATTCTTCTTACACATAAAGACTGTCCTGTATCTGTGAGACAGAGAGAAACACAAAGTATGAATCATTTTCTCATTCTCTCCTGCTTTCTTACATATACTAGTGTATTAGTGTTGAATTTCATTCAAACCTGTGAAGAACATGTCTGAGTCATATTTCACCCTATAATAACAGTAATTGAAAATTATATTTTGCTTAAAAATTATGCATATTTTTTTGGTCACTATAATTTTATATTTAATTAATAACACTGTCACAATCCATTTCCAACTCCAAATTATATATTACAAAATATATAACAAATAAATAAAAATAAAATTGTAACATATTATGATCATAATAGTATAATCTAAATAATATATATATATATAATACTTTTTTTATAAATTATAATTTTAACTAAAGAGTATTAAATGTTGTGTAAAGGTAAAACATTATACAAATTTTACTAGCCCAATTTTTTTAATAATAATATTTATGTTTATATTGTGTGTTTTATTACTTAAAATGTGTGTATTATTATATATATTTTGAAAAGTGATGGATTTCTTTTTTCGTTTTTATGTTTAGGTGGTGTAGGTAATCCAACAGGAAGTCCTGTCCAGCAACATGCCATCCAACACAACAGCATCTCAACATCAAGTTCGACTTTACCACACACTCACCTACCCACACACTCACACCCCACTAATAACACACAACTGTAAGATGCTTCTACATGGACAGAAACTGTCGAGAACACAAAAGATGACCCTTCTTTAGAGCCATGGTCAGGGCACCTATGACCAAGCAGGCACCCATCAGTGCAAAAGCAAAACTGAACGGCAAAATGTTTAATCCAGAGTTTTAAACTTGGATTTATGA
Organism: Gymnocypris eckloni scoliostomus; assembly: GCA_027564155.1. Classification (NCBI taxonomy): domain Eukaryota; kingdom Metazoa; phylum Chordata; class Actinopteri; order Cypriniformes; family Cyprinidae; genus Gymnocypris; species Gymnocypris eckloni. The sequence goes on along the minus strand of CM050427.1, from coordinate 21,153,489 downwards.
CTAAAAGGGAATGTATGCATTACAATATGTCTGATATGTTCAATTGCTCTCAAGAATTAAATTAAAAGTCTGTTTATATTTCTGGCCCTTGACATCTCAGGTAATTAGTTGTATTTTACCTCACTGTGATTCATTACAGTGCTGGAAAACAAACTTCTTTTACCCTCACTACATTTAGTTTCTCTCACCCTCTTCGTACCTCTCTTTCTGTCTTCTCACACTCCTCCTCATGCTCTTTATAGTTGATCTTTCTCAGATACACTCATCTAGTTTTACTCCTAGAGTATGTGTGCACACTTGTGTGTTTATGTGTGTTTTGTTTTGTTTTTGGACAGTGTAAACGCTTTGATAGCTTCAGTGACAGTTGTGTGCACTAAATCCTGAAACTAATGAAAAGGCCGTGTGGAATGCATTGAATCAGGGCAGTTGTAAATGTGTAATTGTAAATAGGATTCTATAGTTGTATAAATGTATGAAGATGCAGCTAAAGCTGATTGTTACATGTTTGTCTTCGCTGTAAATATTGTTAGAGGCCTCTTGGTGAATTATCAGGTATCACATTACCTACAAAAGTACTTAAGAGTATCATGTGTGAATTTTGGATTTACAGAATAACATGCAGCTTATTTTATATAGACTGAGCCAACATCAGAATCATGTATAGGAATGATAGTAAAGGAATCATGCATTACTAATCGCACTCTTGGCACTCTGAATGTTTTACAGTATTCTCCTAAATCAATACAGCATAGCAATCATTTCACACTAACTGGCTCAGTGACAATCAAAATGTCAATACTGACATTTCCGATTCCATTTACCACCATTTATGCATACACAGTTTTTTTTATATATTTATCTATTTTTGTACACATTTGTGGCCATTTTTAATTAGAAGCACTTAATATCTGTATCCTGGTCTCTTTTTTCAAGGTTCATGCTAATAACTTTATAAAGCTTTGATACAAATGCTGCCTTTGTGTATTCTATTTTTGATTGATTATTCTAAGGGTTGATTGCATATACTACAAGGTGATGGTTTCAAATAAATGACTGCTGAAATGTGGTTCACAATGTTGCAGTTCAAGTCTTGTGAAAGCTTGGTTTATTACGCCATCTCATGGTGAGATTAATGTAGCAGTTTGGTATAGACTATTCAGGGTAGCACCGATTTTTTAACAGGAATGAAAACTAGGCTGTGAGAGGGATAGAGGTACAGTGTGTTCAGTGCATTGTACTGTTGCTTATCAACAGTGCTGGGTAGATTACTTATTAACTCTAATCCATAACTGATTACAAATTACATGACATAAATTGTAGTTTGTAACATTATCTGGATTACACAAATTAGGTAATATACTCTGATTACCTTTTGTTCATTTTAGATTACCTTTGATCGAACACATTTATCACTTAGACTTGAATGTGATTATTGCGTAGGCTACAGCAGGTTTTTTTGTAAAAAAAACAACAAAAAAACATGAAAAGCTAATAATGATTGAAATCATAACAATGTCAGACCTTGGGAATCTCTACATTACATGGACAAACATTAATAAACATGAAAACATGACATGACATCGCCAGAGTCCTTCAGATTTGAAATATTTTTTTCCAGATTTCCAATATTAAAAAAATGTGTGAACGTCTCTGGATATGAAGACAGAATTTCACAGCATAAGCAGTGTTTAGTAACTTGCATAATTATTAGTCTCATGTAAATTAATAATTGGTTAATTTAGAAAATAAATAAATAATTTACTTCCATTGTGTGAATGCATTCATGTAACCCATTAAAAAGTAACTGAGATCTGTTTATGAGCATTTTAAAACATACTATAGTCTAATTACAAGTATGTACTGTTTGGAATCGGATTACATAATCCAGATTGCATGTATAATATACATACATGGTCTATGACCTTTATCTTTATCCCTCCCCCTCAAAGCCTTGTCTTCATCTGTATTCAGTTCAATATGGCGTCTAAACCTGCTAAGGTCTATTGTACAATTTTGAATGTCGGAATTGAATTAATTAAGAAGAAACATGGAAACCATTACACAATTACTAATAAAGACTACATATTTATTTATTTTTTAAACCATGAAAGTGAAACGTATAAAAGGTATCAAAAGACTTTTCCTGTGCTGTACCTCACAGATTGATATACATGCCTGGAATACTGCAGTATATCTATACAGAGTAAATAAGTAATATGTTACCTACAAAGACAGAAAGACATTCATTCCAAAACCAAGCAATTCTGCCAACCAGCAGCTGAGGCCTAGACAATCAATCAAAAGAAACGAACAGAAGAAAAAGACAAGAAGAAGACTTGCAGTTTCAGTGGTTATTCATTTGTGGCCAAAAATATATTTTTGCCAAAATTTTCTTATTTTCACACACACACGGGTTTCCATTTTTTGTGGGCATAGGCATAATTGTTTTTATATTGTACAAACCGTATTTTCTATTGCCCTACACCAACCCTACACCTAAACCTACCCCTTACAGAAAACTTTCTGCTATTTCAGATTTTCAATACACTCCATTCTGTGTGATTTATAAGCGTGTTTCCTCATGGGGACCAAAACATTTCACAAGGTAAACATTTACCCGGTATACTATACTTTTGTTCCCCATAACGTGATAAATACCAGGTACACACACACACCCACACACACACTACCCTTCAGTCTGAGTATCTAAGCATTATGACATCATCATCTCTTCGTGCATGGCTGTTGTCAAAGAAGCGGTCACCGGGGAACTGGATCAGGTCACCTTCTTCAGCCAGTTGTCTGCCACTCTGGTAACCACTGAATTCAGAAGAGACACAGGCAGTGGCCACAGTAGAGCGAAATGGATGTCTTGTTGAGTACATGTGACGTATATGTGCATGAGAGGCCGACTTCCTGCTTCTGATCCGCCTCTTCAACACACGCCCCAGCCAGACTCCGCCCACCAGAAGGAGGAGCAGCACATTGGCCGCCAGGGCTGCTACTGTGACAAGCTGTAGGTTGACTTCACTTGTCACAGAGGGCAAAAGTGTGACAAACCCAGTGCAGTGATCTCTGGGTGCAACCTGGCACAAAACTCCACCCACAACACTCTCCACACAGGTGATGTAGGTGGAGTCTGGGCGGAGCTCTTGGAGGGTCACCGCCCAGTCAGATCCATCTGTGTAAACATAGCGTGGGAAGCGGAAAGCATGGCCGAAACGGTCAAATAAAACACGAAAGAGAAGCTCTTTCCCATGAACTAGTCCAACGTCAGGAATTGTGCTCCAGCGGACTGTGGCTGTACTGGAAGTGACATCTTCCACGCTAACGTTCAGGATGGAGTGATGGTTGAATTGACATGCATCAGTGATCACTTCAATCCTTGAGTCATGATGCTTGGCTCTGTCTTGTAAGGGCAGGTTGAACTGCTCCTGTGGGGCCCGTGCAAAGGTGCTGTGGTTGTGGCCTGTCGAGAACGTGGCTATTGTTGTTGGAAAATCAGATAAGGAGCCATTCCCTGTTTTCCCAGCCGTGGGTCTTGGCCTTGAGCTGACCAGTTTCCTCTTCTTCTTTCTGTCAAGTGTTGTCACAAGCCCTTGTTCCCCCTCATACCCTTGGACACCTACATCTCCCTGTTTTTCACCTTCTAGCTTCTCTCTGTCCTCCTTGAGAACCGGTGACTCCACAACTGCTCCACGGCTCTCCATTGGCTGAGGTTCTGACTCACAGTAACCACTCATATTTCCCAACTGGGAGCTGCTGACATAGTCCAAGAATTTTCCCGCCAGCACTGGGGGGTAAAGGCAGCGCACAAACACGGTCAACAGCTTTCCCTGAGAATGCGCATGCGTCATCCAACTTCTAAGCTTCTCCATCCGGCAGTCGCAAGTCCAGTTATTCCCATTCAGTTCAACGTGAAACAAAACGCCGTTTGTGGCGAAAATTCCACCGGAGAGATTCTTAAGACGGTTGTTTTTCAATTTTAATATTTTTAGATGTGAAAGGTGGCCGAAAGCACCGCGGTCCACGCGAGATATGTGATTGTCACTGAAGTCCAGATGCTCGATGCGCTCCAGCGGATCAAGCAGACCAGCAGGGATCTCTGTCAGCTCGTTTCTGTCAATCTTGAACTCTTTCACTCGCGTGAGCCCCTTGAGCGCTTCGTTGTCCATCTTTGATATTTGTTGTGGCTCAACGATAGTTTTGTTAGCTTTTTCAAGTTCCGAAAGACGTGATTTCCAACGTGTTTTATTCGGTTGCCTGTGATTAGAAGAGTTGTTAGTGACTTGAGGTGGGAAAATATGAAAATATCGCGCAGTTCTGTTTGTTTATTATCCGATAGGTTTAAAAACTGCAGTTTGCTAAGCCGCGCGAACGCATTGCGGTCAATATGGTGAAGCTGGTTCGATTCTAAGTGCAGGAACATTAAATTCGTCAGTCCTTTGAAGACGGATTCTTTTAAAAACTCAATAAAATTTCCATCAAGTCTCAGTTTGACTAAACTATGTAATTGGCTAAAAGGTTCGGCAACAATGTCCTTGATTTCGTTGTTATTGCTACATAATATTGTGAGTTTTTTGAGCGACTGTAGAGTCCCATGTTGTATTGTCGAGATTAAGTTGTTGCCCAGATATAGCTCCTCCAGCAAGGAGAGTTTCTCGAATGCTGTAGGATGTATATTTCTTATTTGGTTAAACTGGAGATTTAACCTGATTAGGTTCCCATAGCGCGTGAAGTCGAACGCGCTAAGGTTGTGAATGAAGTTTCCCGCGAGACCGAGAACCAGCACGTCCCCTGCGCGCTCCACCTGTGGCGCTTTGGGCACCGCGCGTAGACCGCGATTTGCGCAGAGGATATGCTGCTCGTGCTGGCACTCGCATCGCTCGGGACAAATGGCCCAACCAGGCGCGAGGAATAAAAGCGCTCCACTGCCGATCAAAAGAACGTTACAGAGCAAGTATGCCATTCCAGTAATGAGCAAATAACAAGCCACTCAATACATTCCTTTGTTTCAGTCCAGGTTTGCCAAGTCCTTCCTCGCCAGGAATTGAAGCTTTACAGATGCATTGCCGCCCGGACACAGACATTTAGATTACCTATAAGACGAATGCATAGCACATTTTAGCTGTATTGATATGTCCATGCACGTCCGTTGCGAGCTGATAGCTCCACCCGAGGAAACATTTGCCTCCGTTAGACCCCCCCCAAGAAGTCATCTGTTGCAGATTACACACACACACACACGCGCGCGCGGCATGGATCAGCCCGCCCCACTCCCCTCCAGATGTGGACATTGCAGTTACTGAACGCCTTGCACTCTGCACACTGATATACAGATTCTGGTTCAGATTCATTTGAACGATTCCTTAGGTTGCATTAAAAAAATATTTTAATGCGCCTTGTAGAAGAATTATGGGGATAAATATAAATGCAATTGATATTACATTTACTGTCTATTACTTTTTTTTATAATATTTTTTGCACTAATAACAGAACCTTTATGTCATTTTTCAAAACTCTAAACACATAATTCACAACTGAAGTTCAAAATGCAAATTTTTCAAAACACTTAACACTTACAAATTTTTGTAACACTTTACAAATGCTTGGATATACACATGAGCCAAATATCTTGTGTTCATTGAACTAAAACCACTGGTTCAAAATATCACAACTTAACATCAAAGTATTATTATTTAAAAATGCAGCTAACAGATTACATCTGAATTGAGTGTCTATTCATTTCATTATAATGATCTAACTATCAATCGCTACAACTGCTCAAAATGCTATGCAACGTTGCATTACTCTTGAAGCATAGTTTTATGGAAACATTTTTTGAACAACATTACGAAAGTGAAGCAACTGAGGACTGAGTATGCTCAGGTATGATCAGTTTCAAGATGCCTGTTGTTGGAAGAGAAAACAAATCAGTGTTTGTTTTTCCTACAGTAAATGTCTTTTTAGAGTGTAATAGAGCTGGAAGCTGATGAAAACCATTTATATTTTTGGATGAGGCCGGTCAAGAGATGGAGGAGAGTTTGAGAGCCCAGCGGTTGAGAGGGACCCAGAACTATGTGCTCTGGGGGGCCTGACCACCCCCCACTGAATGTGATTTTGAGGGACCCCATAGCAAATCAGTGCAATGGGCCCAGAATTCCTATCGATAGCACTGAGAGCAATCACGGTTTCAGGATCATCCACAGTTTATCACCTTGTATTTACCCCATACTCTCCTTGCCTTACTGTAACCCGACTGAAGAGTTTTTCTCCACATGGAGGTGGAAGGTTTTCATAGGCTCCTCACAAACAAGTCCCTCTTCTCCAGGCCATAGATGATGCCTGCAATGTCCAATGTCAGGCCTGTATTTGCCATACCAGAAGAATGTTTCCAAGATCCTTTTGCTAATGAAAACATCCATTATGATGTTGATGAGAACCTGTGGCCAAATCCACAAAACAGGGTTGATAAAAACATAAAGTGCAGTGAGGGACACTCTAGTTGACGTTTTACTATATACCTACTGTTGTTTTTGCTTATGTTTTTTTTCTTATTCAACATTTTTTTTAAACCTGTTGTGAGTTGATTATTTCATCAATAATTTTAAGATTTTGATGAATAATTCCAGTGTCTGTACTTTTCTAGTCTATTACAATGATGTATGAATGTGTAGAACCATAATGAATGCTGCATCATGTGTTTTGAACAACTATATTTAATGATTGTACTTAACAGTGAAACTATGGGTATATTGTGTGTGGGTGATCTAAAGTAATGTTTCTATGATATTTCATAATAACCAATGCTTCTGCAAATGCAAGGCTTCTTTGAAGATATGAACGCAATTTGCAAATCTTTGAACATTGGACAGCCTGTGTTACAAATAATGACTGTTTTGTGTCTAGAGTTTAAAACAAATACACAAAGGTTCAGTTATTAGTGCAAAAATTATTGTAAAAAAAACTGTAACAGCATGTTTCCAAATGATAATTTCATATTACAGCATTATAACAAATCAGGAAAACAATTCTGCCAATGGTTTGTTTACCCATACATTATTATGACTTTTTAAACTTTTAGAAGCAGTATAAATCCAATTTAACTTATTGGGCCTAAACTATATATTAAATACAAATGCTAAAACAAAATGATATTGGTATTTAATTCAGTAATTTAACAATAATCAATGTGACATCAGGGGTTCAACCATCATTTTACGAAGCTACGAGAATAATTTTTGTGCACAAAAGAAAACAAAAATAACAACTGAACGTAAACAACGTATGCTATACTAGTTCAGCTGCACCATGCAGATATGTTGTCCATTGGCTTAGTGTCACGAGTTTGAGTCCCAGTTGGCGGACCTTTCTCCATACCACCCTCTCTCTCACTTCGTTTAGTGTAAAATAATGTCCTATCCCATTAAAAAGCAAAAATGGCAAAAACAAAAAAAACGATCTGTCTCCTAAGAGAATTGGACAACAATGGTTGATATAGGCTATTTTGTGTGATGTACTAGCCTTACAGTAACAATAAAAAAAATGCACGTTCCAAAATGGAAATGAACGCCATGAAAATTATTTGGTTCTTTTGTATTTTCAAAATGGAACCAGTTCTGAATAAGAACCAGTGCTTTGGTGTGCAAGAAAAAGCAAATTAAATTCTTCCCACGAAGGTCCCACAGGGCTCGATCTTGGACTCTACTGCTTGTTTAAAAAGCACCGCCCGGGAGAAAAATAGAAAAGTAAAGAAAGGGAATTTCAGACCAAATTTCTGTCTCAGGCCGCGTGCCAGGTCGTGGGAAGGATTGAGGACGAGCGAGCTCTCTTAGGTGCGTGGGGTAGACTTCACTCAACTGCAAAAGCCTAGAACTTACAAGTGTGATGTATTTGCAAAGAAATAGCATGTCAAATAAAAGTTATCGTGGAATAATTCAATTTTCATTATTTTTCTAAATCCAACAAGAATATAGTAAATAACGTCCATTCAACTAAGTGAAAGGTCCAGATGTTTCATATTTCCTTTTAGCTCAAAACATTCAACGTGGAGGAGGGCTGAAGTAAAAAGTGTTGATAATTATTCTGACTGCTGATTAGATCTAAAAAAAAATATAGATTAGCAATGATCTGATTGGAACATTTGGTGTTATGACTTTCTAAGCCAAAATGGCAATGTCTTGAAAGAAACAGAAAGAGAAAAATACATGGGAAAACATACTTGAATATCTTCTTTGCACACTGAGATGTGTTTTGCATGTGTGTTTCAATGAGGAACCCCCACACCCAGGGGGTCATTTCCTGTCTAGTCCTCATATGAATTTGTCGGCTGACACGCTTAGCCATGATGAAGAAAACGGTTGTGTGTACACAAAATGCACTTGTGGGAGAAAATAATATCACCACACAACTGACTTAATTCAAGCTACCCTGGAAAGAATAAAAAGCATGCGATTGAAAAGAAAAAGAGTTAAATGAGTGGAGAAAGAGAAAAACATAATGTGCCATTAGCCTCAAAATTGCACAACCAATAGCAAGGATTGGAAAGAGCATAAAAGATATGGAAAAGAGAGAGCAGGAGGAGAAAATAATAGTGAAAAGGACCCAGGGAAAGAGACTATTAGAAAAAAGAAAGAGACAGATTGAGAATAAAATATGGCAGGATGAGTAAAAAAGTGTAAAAAGGTGCCGCTTGTCAGAGACGGATGCACATGGCTTTCATCAACCGACTCTGAATGTGAAATAGCTAATCAAAGGGATTTAGCATCACTATACCATTTCTTTTTATTACTATACCTATACTGTAAAATAATCAATTATGTGCACAAAGTCACACACTTGTATAAAAAAACAGTAGTTTTTAGTCATGAAGACTCCTGATGTTCTAGGAATGTTCTTTTCAGGTGGTTGTAACCATCTTTTAACATTCTCCAAATGTTGCAGGGAGCTTTTGTGGGACAAATTAATAAGAACCTTCAAATAATGTTCTTTAATGGCTATTTTAGATTTTATAAACCATAAATTAACCTTCCCAGAACCTAAATTGTTAGCTTATACATATCTTCTGACATCATCTTCATTGTTTCTCTGTATGTATAATTTGCATAGTGTCGCTACAACACACAGTACAAACATACATGCATACACACACTCAAACACATCTCATTCTTCGTCTCTCTCTCATGAGGGTACATGTCTTTTAGTAACGATCACCCTCTCTGAGAAAGCAGGGAGGTTGCCTATTGGAAACACATGCTGCCTTATTGATGAACAACAGCTTTCCATAAAAACACATCATCATTTAGCCTCATTTACTCACCTAAAAACCAAAGGCAAAATGAAAAACTCCCAAAACCCATCTAACAACACAATATGTGTATGGACATTTGTTGTTCTCATTCTATTATTCACTGTGGTAAAAGTATGAATTATTTAAAATTACTGTCTGTCTTCAGCATTTGTAGCTCTTGCAACTGTGTATATCTCTGTATCGGTATTCGTGAGAACAAGAGAAAAAGGGGGAGAAAAGGAAACGAGAGATTTTAGGGGTTGACATGGGCAGCAGCTGGTTGGGTCATTAAGTTCTTTAACCTAGATCTGCTGCACAGACTTTAACTCTCTACTGCCCTTGTATAAGCCTGTGCATATCTGTGGAGTCAATGCACAAATCATATTGGTACTGACAACCTGCTGAAAAAGTAAAACAGGCAAAAGTGAGCTTATGTCACTAACACCTATACTGTAAAAGTGTATGCGTGCATCCGCATCTTTTAACATCATGGCAGTTGATCCCTAAAGTGATTGTTCATTTAAAAATCTAAATCATCCCATAATTTACTCACCTTCATGCAGCTTCACAACTGTATGACAAAAAAAGAAGAATGTTTGAACTGTTTTAGACTCTACAAGGAAAGTTGGTGGGGGTCCTAAAAACATTTGAATCCTGTTAGACACCATATTTAATTTTGTGTCCATTAAAACGATGTATGGGATATATTTCAGTCTTCACACCATTAATTCGAGGTAAGGGATATACTTCAGTCTTTACACCATTAAAACGAGGTAAGGGATATACTTCAGTCTTTACAATGGTACGCACTGTACAAAAGTCCTAAAATGTGTAATTTTTGCAACTCACTATTTTCAAAACTGATTCATAGAGTTTTTGTCTATTAATAATTTTTTTTCATAAAAGACTTTTCGTCAGCTGAACAAACACACAATACCATCCATTGGACGCACTGTATTTCTATCAAAGACTATACAAAGGCCGTGTCACTGGTATAGTTTTGAATGGGGAAAGATGCAACACTTAGTATGGCCTCTCTATCGTAGGAAGACCCGCCTTCGGAATAAAATAGCCAATCGCTAATCGGTAAAGTCATCGCAACACTGCAGCTGGTGCTAGAAATCCTGGTTGCTATAAAAACAGTCAGCGTTCTGAGATGTGCGCATGCACAACTGGCTGGTCTAGCCTGAAAATCCACATGAACCGACAATCTGCTGCCGAGTTTATTTCAGCATGGTGACGCATTTCTGGTCTTAAACGTCATGCCCACGGACCGCTGGCTGAAAGTTTGATGCATAGTGCACACAAAATTAGAGACACTTCAGGTGTTTCGAAGTCGTCATCGGATTGGTTGATTTCTACAGAATTTCCGGGAGATGTGTGTCGCATTCTTTAATGTTCCACCCGGAAACAAAGATGCCATGATGCCAAACCCTCTCTTGGAAGAACAAACCCATTGTGTTTACAACTGTGACAATGAGCGCTTATCAGGGTCAACTAAAACTGGATTTTCAAAAGTATGTGAAATATTAAAAATTTGCGGCATTAGTACATAGTATTAGTAATTAGCATTAGTAAAAACATCCGAAAGTTTTACTCAACGGTCTGTTATTGTGGGGACATTTCAACATGACGTGGCACAAAACAAAAAGTGTCTGGTTGCTTTATCTGTCAGTCACATGGCCTCTTGTGCGGGCCTTGGCCATTCGAAGTGGACAAGGTTCCTAGACCGCTTGTTCGAGATTAACTACACTAGCCTGCAACTGGCTGGCGAGATCAGTCGCTTGCAGTCGGGGCAGAATTGAAAGCGAGACGGACATTTTCTACCAGTAGTAATGCTTGCGCGGTGTTTGCATACTCTATCACAGATGAAGTGAATTAAATGCATTGTTTGTCAAATACACAGACATTTTTCAGAAATGTTTTCACGAGCAACAGAAACACTTTTTCTATACTGCTTAAAGGGGTCATCGAATGCAAAATTCACTTTTACATGTTGTTTGAACTGAAATGTGTCTTGGCCAGCGCTGCTGCAACACTGTTTGGGTGTGGAAGGACAGCGATTGCTCAGGACAAGCAACAACGCTACTTATGAAAAGGCTGTGACTCTGTTGAATGAGAATTTTGCTACCCCACAGAGCGTTTTGCTGCGCCGGTTCATATTTTGCCGACGCCACAAGTTTCCCGTTAAGTCAGTTAATTAGTACGTCGCTAACATAAGAGGACTAGCCAACCTCTGTCAATTTGGGGCGCTGCTCGATGAAATGATTCGTGATCAACAAATTGAACACACAATTAATGAGAAAATTCGGGAAGTTCTATTACTGGAACCTGACGATCTAACACTGGCTAGAGCAATAGTCATTGCATATCAAGTCAAAAGTGCAGCAGAATGCATTGTGCAGCCACATTAGAAAACCAAACTAAGCCCACACCAAGCCTACTAGCACACATGGATGCACCCCCATCCATGGACCAGTCACCAGGCAGGGGCACAGAAACAGCTGCTGATACACCTGATTCTGTAATGTATCTCATACGGCAACAGCACATTCGACCACAAAAACTGCAATGCTGTGGTACTCTATTTCCGGCGCTGCTCTGTACAGTCGACATTATGATGGCTCCGCTCAAATTGGAGGGTGACAAATGTCTCTTTGCTGTGCCAACCATTGACTTTGTGGAATTCCAGTTGTCAGCAGAAGGCATTCATTCCACTTCTTTTCTTTGATATATTGATCTCTGTAACCACTGAATCTAGATCTGTCTCTGTCAAAAAGAGATGCATTAACGAGAACACTAGTGTGTTATTTATGAAGGCTATATCTTTAACACCAAGTATTTCTGCAGACACTGTTGATCTTCTCCTGGATTCATTTAACTCAAAAGTTGAGAATGTTATTAGAGACTGACAAACCCCCCAAGTCAGATTCCCAGTAAAATGCTCTCCGACAGCAAATGCAACGAGTTTGCTTCCTTCTGCTTTAAAAAGATCAATAATATCAGAAAGGAGATTGGCATATCTTCTGGTTATGCAGAGGTTACACAGATTCAACCGCAATTTCAAAAAGAAGTAACTATGTCTGTTTTTGAAGAAATTGATAGCAAAATCTTGGAAGAAATAGTACTGCACCTTAAATCGTCAACCTGCCCTCTTGACACACTTTCCACATCTTTTTTCAAAAGTGTGCTTAACTGTTTAGAAGCAGATCTCTTAGAAGTAGTGAATGCCTCACTTCTTTCTGGGACTTTTCCAAACTCCCTGAAAACGGCAGTTGTTAAGCCCCTTCTGAAAAAGCGCAATCTTGATAACACCATGGTGAGCAACTATAGACCAATATCAAATCTTCCTTTCATAGGTAAGATTATTGAAAAGTTAGTTTTTAATCAGCTGAACAAATACTTAAATTCAAATGCATACCTGGACAATTTTCAATCTGGTTTCCGAGTGCATCACAGCACAGAGACAGCGCTTATTAAGATAATAAATAATGTTTGACACTGTCGATCATAACATACTTCTACAGAGACTGGAAAACTGGGTCGGGCTTTCTTGGATGGTACACAAATGGTTCAAGTCATACTTAGAAGGGAGAGGTTATTATGTGAGTATAGGAGAGCATAAGTCTATGTGGACGTCCATGACATGCGGAGTCCCTCAAGGGTCAATTCTTGCACCACTCTTGTTTAGCCTATATATGTTCCCACTAAGTCAAATAATGAGAAAGAACCAAATTGCCTATCACAGCTATGCTGATGATACCCAGATCTACCTAGCCTTATCTCCAAATGACTATAGCCCCATTGACTCCCTCTGCCAATGCACTGACTAAATTAACAGTTGGATGTGCCTGAACTTTCTTCAGTTAAACAAGGAGAAAAGCTAAAGTCATTGCATTTGTAAACAAATATGAAGTTCTCAAGGTGAATGCATTCCTTGACTCTAGGGGTCAAACAACTAAAAATCAAGTCAAAATTATTAGGGTGATTCTGGAGACAGACCTTAGTTTTAGTAGTCATGTCAAAGCAGTAACTAAATCAGCATACTATCATCTCAAAAACATTGCAAGAATTAGAAGTTTAGTCAAGATTTGGAGAAACTTGTTCATGCCTTTATCACCAGATTATTGTAATGGTCTCCTCACCAGCCTTCCAAAGAAGACCATTATAGAGAGCTGCAGCTCATCCAGAACGCTGCTGCCAGGATACTGACTAGAACCAGAAAATATGAGCACATCACACCAGCCCTCAGACCCTTACACTGGCTTCCAGTTACATTTAGGTTTATTTTAAAGTACTTTTACTCGTTTATAAATCCCTCAATGCCCTAGGACCTAAATACATTGCAGATATGCTCACTGAATATAAACCTAACAGACCCCTCATATCAGTAGGACCGAGTCAGTTAGAAATACCACGAGTTAACACAAAACAAGGGGGGTTTGCTTTTAACTAATTTGCCGCCCGCAGTTGGAATTAGCTTCTAGAAGAGATCAGATGTGCTAAAATATTAGCCACATTTAAATTTAGACTCAAAACTCATCTGTTTAGCTGTGCATTTGTTGAATGAGCACTGTGCTACGTCCGAACGGATTGCACTATGTATAATCATTTTCTATTCTTAACTGCTTTAAATTAATTTAAAATCAATTTTTATATAATTTTGTTTTTATTGTTATTTTAATGTTTATTTAACTTCCATTTATGTAAAGCAATTTGAATTACCACTGTGTATGAAATGTGCTATATAAATAAACTTGCTTTGCCTTTGTTGTAATTTATGACTTTCGTTCAAAATGGCCTGAATTGACTGCTATGGGTTCTGTCACCTCCCAGGTCATTGTGGATTTTTTGGTCTCTTTGTTTTCCTTCTGGGGCCTTCCATAGATAATGACAACAGACAATGGCCCTCAGTTTATCTCAGGCGACTTCAAATCCTACCTGGAGAGTTATGGTATTCAACACATATGCACAGCCCTTTATCACCCCCAGGCAAATCGTGGCGTGGAGCGGTTTCATCAGTCCCTTAAAAATGGTCTCAGAGCACACCTGGTCCAAGGGTGTCCTTTCAGTCAGGCCATTCACTTCACCCTGCTGCACTACAGGGCCTTTCATCATTGCACCATGTGTGTTTCCTCTGCTTTTCTCATGCTGGATAGGGAGCTCAAATTGCTGCTTGATTGGCTCCGCTCACCTGTGACACAAAGAAGCAGTACCCAGACTTCACTTTGTCTCAAGGTCCCATCTTGCCATCTCAGCCACCATTTTCCTTTCCGTTTAGTTCCCCAGGCCCCTCAACACCATGTCTTGTTCCCTTCTCCCCACGACCTGTTTGCGCCCTCTCATGACAGGCTCACCTGAAGGACTTCAAGGCTACGTTTCATGATTAGGACATTTTGATGGGAGGGGGGGAGTAGAGTTCCATATGGTGTTTGATTTCTAGGTTATTACTATGAATGTCTATAAAGAAGTTCGATTAAAAACTGCAGTCTTCATTTACTCCTGACATCAGAGCAGCTTAAGACACAGTGGATTGCATTTGTTTTTGAAGGGAATCGGCCTCTGCCTAAATGCATCTATCATCGTGCGAATCATTCGTAATTCATCTTCACCTACAGAAGTGAGTATAAGTTTTTTTTATGAATCTTTACAAATCGTCTTTACTAATAATATGCTAGTTAGTAATAATATGCTAGTAAATATGCTTTTATCAGTGTTTTTTATCAACGTTACCCAATATAACAGTGCGACTACAGTAAAAAGTTTGTACTTTTATAAAAACTGATTTGTGAGCATTATTGGAGTTGAATTGTTAGAATAAACACGCAAAACACGTCGTCCTTGTCATCACAGAATCTGACCAATGAGAATAAGGCGTGTCATCATCAAGGCTTTCGCAGAGCGATTTTGAGCAACTGTAGCGCCTGATTCAGTTTTGCTCTCATGGTAGTTTGATGGCACATGTGATTATAAGGCGGCTGCAGCGCCATTCAATGTCAGACACATTTTCAAACCAAAATGCATTTCTTTTGTCATGCAGCCTTCTGCCATCAGTCTGAAGGCCTAGGTATGCAAGACTTAAAGGGATAGTTCACCCAAAAATGAAAATTATGTCATTATTTACTCAACCTCAAGTAGTTCCAAACCTGTATGAATATCTTTGTTCTGCTAAACACAAAGGAAGATATTCTGAAGAATGTGGGAAACAGATCAGTTCTTGGGCACCATTGACTTCCATAGTATTTTTTTCCTACTATGGAATCAATGGTGCCAAAAACAGCCTGGTTACAAATTTTCTTCAAAATATCTTTCTTTGTGTTTGGCAGAACAAAGAAGTGTTCAAAGAAGTGTGAAATCGCCGAGTGAAAGGACTTGCTTTAAAAGGACTTTGCTTGTATTCCTCACAGCCTCGTTTTCATTCCTGTCAACAATTAAACATGGCGCTACCCTTACATCTATTTATCTAAGACTGGAACTACACAACTTTTCCCCAGAGTTTTCCCTTATCTTAAGTGGTCTCTGTGGCTGTGAACTGTGGCTGCGTACACACAGTTATGTCTCTCATGTCGCAATGGTTGGTGAACAGTGAAACAACAGTAACCATAACAGCACCTGCTGGTCACAATCATTTAATATCAGGTTTCATGGCGGTAATAAACACTTTACTCTGTTTTTGTTTTATGCAAATACTGTAACGTTTGTAAGGCATGGAAGAAACAAATCATCAACCTTGTAATGGTCAGCCACGGATGGCTTGGAGAGAAGTATTTCCAAAGTGTTCTCCTGCGTTTTACCAGCGAAAAGGGTTACATCTGGAAAAAATTAAAACCTTTACACCAAGAGAGAGAGAGAGAGAGAGAGAGAGAGAGAGAGTGTGTGTGTGTGTGTGTGTGTGTGTGTGTGTGTGTGTGTGTGTGAGAGGAATAGGCAGCTCTTGTGAGTTTGATGTTCCACATCATTGCGCTGTACCAGATTATTTATTTCATCTCTTTTTTGTAGATAAAACACATACTCACGCAAGACTAACAAAAACAAATCTTAGGTTTTAAATAATGCTGATAAGAATCAAAAGTACTTACAGTAAGATTCAAGATGTTGTTGTTCTTTTGGCCTGTGCATGAGTACATGCGAGCGGCG